>LR898470.1:0-1200000 GCA_905067625.1 Blumeria graminis f. sp. triticale | reverse complement strand
GCTCCACTTGAGGTTTTTTGGTCGGGATAGGCTTTGTCTTGCGACACGAGACTTGTCAAGTAGTAGTCAGTAGATATTCCAAGAAGTTTTTTCATGGATGAGCCGGGATAACCAGCTGGCTGGATAAAGGGATGTTGTACGGACCGGGTGTCTGATACAACCACACCGCGATGTGACGATAATCATGTCAATCCCAAGATATTGTGAAAGTGGCGGCATCGTTCAAGGTCCTCGATTAAGCTGTCGCGTGTTCAGAGATGGTGTGGGCAACACGCCTGTAACCAAGTGAGGCTACGAGGAGCGAGATACGCTGCTCTGAAGCTCCAGCTGTTGGGTTGATGGCGAGGAAGGAGGGACCTGGCTCATTGGATGGGGAGGAGGCAGCCCTCTGCGCGGCATTCTAGCGATACGTCATTTGGTTTCCCCCGTCACGCCGGACGCGCACCCGACAGGGGCGTGTCAACGGCTCTAGGGATTCCAGACTCCAGGCGATGAGAGCTGGCCGGCAACATGTTACGAGGCTTCCAGAGCAGAGCAAATTTGTTCTAGGGGACAATTTACTTCCCCATCGTCCGGCACATGCCGCTCAGGCTCAACTAGTGAGCTGTACATACCACCTGCTGTGGCCCATTCTGACCGACTTGAACAAGTCTATTGGCCTAAATTGGGACCCATCACGGCGCACCCTTATTGCTGGTTAGAAAAAAACGCCACATGCCCTGACCTCTCGGTGTCCAGGAAATAGAGACTCGCCATGCGACACGCTCTCATTCAGCTAGCAGTAATCTCGTCTACTGGTCGAAATACGCACGTCAAGCCTCTACGTTGGGGTGACCCTGCATCTACCTCGCCGGCACCTCGAGATTGCGCCATCTGGGCCGGGAGTGGACACTTGGCCAAGTTATCGACACTCGCCTATCTTCGCTCAGTCTGTCTCTATCCGGCGGCCAATCCAGGAAAATTCGAACCATAGTCGCCGTGACTCACACTCAAATCAGCCTTGTGGAACGTGGCGAGCCGTCAAGGATTGATGAGTCAACGCTGGTTCTTGTTCACAATAGCCGGCTTGCATCTGATTGACGCCCTTATATCGTTCCTTCTCCCCACTGCACGATTACTACAACTACGCATAGTTTGATCTGCTCCGGTACGTACATCGACCTTGTATTATCATGCCTAACAGCTGATTGAGATTGATATTCCCAGATCTATCGCTAGCAAGCCATCGGCTGGTGAGAATATCAGCAAATTTGGCTAGACCTCGCTGGTCTAGTTCAAGAACTGCTCCGACGGTTAGATCTAACGCAGGCCCACTCGTCGATCGATCCTGCACGTCGGGAGGAGGGTTAAATAGGATGCCCCTCTGAGCCAATCATAGGCCAACACGACCGTGATCCTACCCAGCCCGTATTCTTCATGGCTTCGACATAAAGAAGTCTAAATTTTGGGCGAGAAATCACAACACACTTACCACTCTATTGTCATCAAGGCCCTAGAATTTTAGCCGTCACTCACGATTCTTACTTGGCAAAATACTCAATTTGCATTTCTCGCCTTGATCAAAATATCCCTGATATTATTTAGGAATACCGGAATCGCTTTATGTCTAGGGTTTTCCTTTGCTGCACACCGGCTCACATGATGCCTTCCTTCCGCACATCAGGATAAACAAGTAATTGCAAGCTGAAATTGGCGCGCGATTCGCGTACGATGCACCTTTCCGATGTATACTGCCGATCTCTTACAACGACAACTGGGTCGCTCTTTGAGCTGTCGCGTTACAGCCGTCTGATGATTGCCGTCATCAAAAGTTTTTAGAGGATTGCTCATGTAATCCAATGTCTTAACTAGAAACTATGTAGCTGATTTACAATGCTGACATGGGTAATGTGTAAAGAGAGCTTCCATTGCTCATATACTACGATACCCCTCACTTAAAACCACATATAACTCGACTCGTATACATGATCAGAACGAGGTACCAAGGGTCAGGGAATTTTGCTTTTCGATTATTTGCGCCCGACCAGCCGCATGTGCAAGTTGAGTACCGACGCATCGAAGGTAGGGATAACTTTTATAACTTGGGCATGAATTCCCTGCTGACTGCTCAGCACCAGTGAGGTACTGTAATTTGTGGAGCTCCCGATCATCTGTAGACATGAAAGGGAGAACTGCTCAGAGTAATAGTGGCGGTGGACGCAGATTAATGCAAATGGCGCAAGCATATGTAAAGAAGGGAGAAGAAGAAATCATGCAAGATTCCTTCTGCAAACAAGCATTAAATTTTGCACATACCCGCCTGCACCCCAGCGCTATCTCCGACTCACATCCGAAATCTACCTTAAAGTCTGCGAGATAGCTGCTAAAACTTTAGTGGGCCGAATTTTACGATACCGAAAAAGCCTGAAAACCAAATTGCAAGTCTCCAAGCGTAATTGAGCTTGCGTCACGCCAAGATTTGTCAAGGGCGACCCCGATGGTCCAGAGGTCAAGGGTTAGCGTAGGTCAAGCAGTACCGTAACGCTAATGTTTCATACGTTCTAGTGGCGTCAAGAGACACCGGGTGCCAGGAGCCGCATCTGAAGATTCGAACAGGAAGTAAGCGCTGTGATCGACCATGTCCGCAGGGAAAAAGTGGATTCAGGATTCGAATCCTAGTCTAGACCTGCATGTCCCAATCTACAAGATGCGTGTGTACACTATTTTACCCTGTCTTAGTCTACATGAGCTAACCTACATCTGTACGCTCGGGGCTCTGACCGGCCGACCATGCTGGGAACTGCCCTGCGTCAAACTCGGGCGATGTCATACTGCTCGTCGGTTAGAAGGGATGAATCGGCTAGACCGGCCCCACAATGCCTCTGAGGTCCCGGCACTTTGGCTGACCATAGTCCTGGGATTCTTGTAACGGAGCAAGTTAATAGCAGCTTATTTAATATCTTCAATTGTTACGAGCTTGGCACAGTAACTCCATCTCATACTCGCGTGATCATGATCAAGATCGAGCGGAAGAGAATTTCATCGTTAGGTTAGGTCTATGTTTACACAGGTATACGGCACTGCCAGGCCCTAAATCGAAGCTTCTAGGGCTACAAGATCTAGGAACCTTGCATCGAATTTGAACAAAAGATCGGCCATGCTCTTATGGATTACCTCGGTTTTCAAGTACCATCAACTGTATTTACTATGAAACTTGAACACTCACAAATATCTTGAATAGATTCAACAAGCCATAATCTTGTTACTTTTTCATCGGGATTACTGGGCCAGAAAGCCAACTACGTATGATGGCTACACTCATGATTACAGCCAATATGCGGGGTAAAGATAAGGATAGGTACGTCCAGTGCGTCGTTAGTAATTATCATCGTGTATACAACGCAGCACGCCTGCTGTAGTGCACAGAGTAAGCTGTGAAAGTTTGGTAGGTCTCATGGACTTGTTATGATAATATGAAGCCCATTATACTGTTCATATCGGGGACCAGGGCGTTTACTGGGCAACAGGCCCATATTTTTCAAAGAGACGTGGAGGGATCGTAGGAACCGTGAGCGACTCCGGCCACAAAAATCCATACTGCTCCATCTCAAGACAATCCTTGTCTAATGTTCAAAGTTAAGTAGATCATGACCTTAATTAGCTGTTAGAAAGTGAGAGAGGCATGAGGGCTGAAATGCGATGAGAACCCTTGATAAGGCTAGTTTTTTTTGGATACTGAATCCAGAGTATATAGGCTTTGGTCGAGAGGGCGAAGATAATAATGGTTAGTATACGAATATTTAGTCGTTCGCCGTTCTCACAAACACTATGCACACGGAATAGTCATAGACTTAATAGGACAATAAACACATACACACGGCACCATGGACTGCTTGACAGTTAGTTTTAGTTGTGCTACTGAAGGCAAAGACTATCTAGCACATGTGGCTTCCCTCTGACCTATGCTACACCTTGTACAGTGCTACCATTCTCTTTTATTACGAAAAAATATATCTGACATAATGCCCATGAAAGATAGCCATTTAGTTCAGTATTAACCCGTGAAGTTCAGCCACGTTTTCTATGGAGCCTTCTACCCAAGAAAAAATGGTAGCTATGAAAATTGCATGTGCAGGGAAATTCTCAAAAATCCTTCAGCTACAGCCAGGTAAGGTGCGTTTGTTCATCTATGTCTAAATTAAATGTAACGAAAAAGGCCAAATTGTTCTAATCTATCACCGCCACATCGGGAGCCGGACTTTCCTAGGAGCTCTTCGGATGATTTCTCCTCCATGATCAAGAAAGGACAAGCGAGTCGACAGTAAGGCTTCGACCCTACCATTCGATTTAATCGTAGTCAACTTCATGATTATGTTGCCAAGGGGAGACGCCGAGAGATGAAGAGAATACAGACCTCGACATAAATTTAGGATTCTCATCGAGGTGAGGACAGAGATGTTTATCAATCTCGGCTCTGCAGACTACAGTGAGGGCTCGTAGGGGACATCTCCGACACATGTGAAGTTTCCATCTCCCTTAGACGGCTTCAATACAAATGGCTGAATCGGAAGTCTACATTAGAGAGTGAGAAGTAGCTCTGGTTCAACGGTATTTGCTTGTGGGCCCGTTGCTTCAGTCTCTAGCCTCCGCGATCTAGCGAGGCTTACCTACAGCTTCGGTATTCGCGTTGCCACGACGTGTCGGCTCCCTCATCGCACTTGTCGCCTTACTTTTCGCTTAAGGCATTCGCGTGGCGAAAGTATGCCGGCGGCCTTATAATTTTCCGCTACGGCAGCGTCGAGAAATAATTAGTAACGGCGTGAGTGCACAGACCTCCCAGAGCCCCAGGCTCCATCTGGTCAGCGCGCCTACGCCGCAAAATACAAACGTCACAGCCTCACCACTTCTTACTTGCTCAGCACGGACCGAGATAGGGCGAAACGTTCGGCGTCGCACTTGCTTTGTTCCGTGGCCTGCGGATAGGTCAGAACTATCGCGTTTCCTCTCATGTTCCCGATCCCTCGCACTCGGCCTAAATTTAGATACGGCCTCTCTCGGCAGTCCGGTAGAATAAGTGAAATTCGTGACGTATTTCTTGCGCATAAGATCTTTACTCAATGCAGATGTGACATTAATAAGCTACCATTGACCAAACAATCAGCCAAGAAATTTCATGCAGCCGCCGTAATCTAACCAATCCATATTGTGGGCCCGGAATGCAGGCACCGAGGACTCTGTTTATGGCCAGTGGCCTCTCCTGTTAGGGCAAGTCACTTACTACACGCTTTCTCCCTCCCGAAATGATAAAGAATGCTCAAGTCTCGTTGATCCTCTCCTTTTCAAGCCCCCTTACTACGACTCGCTCTACGTAAGACTAGCTAATGTGAGATTCGAAAACTGATGCTTGTGAATCTTATTGGTGTAAAGGCTCGGCCTTCCCCTCATGGTCCTTATAACTTGTAACTTAGTCCAATGGTTAAATGATTTACAGAATACTATATCCAGGGACGCTCCGGAACCAACATGCAATAAACAGACGACTTGTGAATTACTTGGCCCCGAGGAATACATGACGGTTGGTTGAGAGGTATTTGCTTGAGGGATGGCGGGTAAATTCGCAGGGCAGTGAAACTCTTGATAGTCTGATCCCAACCACTGAGAGTTAGAGTGCGTCCAAGAGTAAAAGTTCAGGTTAGTGGGTATGTTGCGGACGGCAAGAGCTCAATTTTTACTCTTGCATGATACTAGACCTGTCTGTGGTAGATTTTACATCAGAGTCTTGTTGAGCGATGGGCTAGACCTTGAGTCTTAATAGAAATTAGTGAGCGAAGCTAAGGAGTTTCCCGCCCCCTCTAAAAGTCTTGGCTGATAGGTTCGGGAGGAGACGAGCGAGTGCCAAGAGATGGCCGGAGATACTACAGGCGTGGAAATTGATTGAAAAAAGATGCCTGCCGTTTCGGATTGCATAAGAGGTTTATGCGAGATACTGGGTGGCTTCTCATCTCACTCCGTATTTTCCGAGCTCATGGAATGAGATTGATGAAGTGGGGCGGCATGGAGAGGATTCATCCGCCGCCATATAGAATACCAAACTTTTGGAAATGAGAAGCATACAAAGACTCTGCGGCCCACCAATAATAACCCAGGGTCAAGGTTACCACGATATTCAGCACGCCGTTCATCGGCTGGTTATAACTATACTAGTAAGGCCTTTAATACCATGGAAGAAAAGATAACCAGGAAAATTGTCTAGACGTGGTCATGCCGGCTCCAGTGTTGAGAGTGAACGATCCTTAATAGAAGATATTCGATATGAACGCCTGCCCTCTATTAGTTGTAGTTACTGTACCCTGGCTTCCACAACTATATCATGCGGGCTTAGATGACCGAGACTTGGTCGATTTCTTCCCTTGGCGAATGATGATAGCCTCACTAGCCTCAAACTAACAATACAAGTAGCGATCAAAGAAGTCCTGCATACAAATAAAGTTAATTTAGACATGTTGCTTTGCGTCAGCTATCATCTCTTCGCCGCTAAGCGGCATAAAGAGGGGGCAGTAAAGTGGTGGGCGGCTCACAAGATGTTGTAAACCTATGGTCCAATAGTAAGCTCTTAGATTTATCCACACTGAGAGATACATATTATTCCAAGGTGCCGTTCACCTCTGTTGAAGATGCCTCGCAGCCATTACTAGCCGAGGATTTCTTGCTAAATTCATTTCATCATAGGATCCCATACTAAATGGCTCATAGGTGCACGGCTGCCTGAGCACGATATCCCTGGTTGTTTGGGACTAGCCGACATCAGATTTGAGAGGGGCTGACGTCCAGGTTTTCAGTTCATGCAGTCTTATGAGGCAAGCAAGAGGCCTTAAAAAATATCCTAGAGCTCTGTGGCTTGAAGATCATCATAAGATGAACACAGCATTCGGGACGTGATCCCTAGGTATACTTGGCGTAAGAGCTTTGGACGTAAGCCAACAGGAGTTGCTGCAGAGATAAGTCTTATGCGACTATTTCCTTCCGGCAGCATGAAGGTATATTGATTGGATAGTCGATCCATGGATAGACACCTTTGAATGATGCATCATGTACGTCTTCATGGATTTGAAAATAATAACAACGCATCTGCTGAATGATGCCAGAGTCACGCATGAATATGTTGGGACAATATTTTGAAAAGCCAATTCTTGCTTTAGACTAGCCCATTCTGTGGACACCTAGAAAGTTTATCGATTGATTGGTGCAGCTGATACGTAACCATTCTCTTTTTTGAAGAAAAGCATCTTAAGGTGTTACATCCCAGTCACGAGTGTAACATTGGTTGACTTGAATATGTAGGCCTATAGCGGTATTTTCAAATATTGTATAGTTCTGCATGCATGTAATTAGGTTGACCTACATAAATTTGAAAATCTAGCATCAAGTAACAATTGATCTATTAGATTCAGAATGCTCAGCATCATGATATCTACAGATTTTCAGAAGCATACCCCAGGATACATAGCCAAGGAGATAAGCTCAAGACAGGTTAATTTGAGTCCCTATTAGTCAGGCATCATAGCAAGAGTGTGATAATGATTCTAGCCACATCTGTTCGTGGGCTTTTTAATCTTACCCTTGAGAGTGCAGTTTATGTAGTCGCTAAAGCCTTTAACCCCTCTTTTGATAAGGTTCTAGGACACTGTATGATAGAATAAACAACTAGAAAACCTCCGTGGCATAGTCTCACAAAATAGATGCCATACAATATCCATCGAAAACGAATTTATCTGATTAATTTATCGGCATAAAATTCCTTGAAGAACATTATTGTGAATTACAGTCAAATCTTTGATGGTGTAGACTACATTACTGTGCGGTTAAATCCTTCTCATCAAATACAACAACATAAATCGGTCTTGAGGTTTATGGATGTACACGCGTAAGTATAAGGCGCTTTATTTTTGTCTCGATCTCTTCTGTGAATATAGAGAGAGTTAATCAGTCGGTAAGTTGCCTATCTTCGAATGAATCATCGAGGCTAATTTGTGTGCATTCAATAACTGTGCCGTACTGATATAATCGACGTTTGTATTATGAATTCTCTACCATTCAAAGGAGAGGAATTTCTACTCAAGGCTTCCCAATGAGTCTAGATTTGCTTCATGTACAAGGCCAGAGTATAAAATATCCATGGAGATTTAATAAAACACATAAATCAATTCTCGAGAAGATTTTAAAGCATTATATGATATACCAATATCAATGACCCATTGGCGGGTGTACGGTGAAAAGATATCCAGATTCAGAGGAAATTCGTCACATGCGTTGCCTCATTATAAATTCCTAGCAGCAACGCTAGTTTTAGACCTCGGTAATTTTTGGAGCCTTCGAATAATTAATTATCGAGATTTCTAATAAACCAGAAATTTCGGAATTTGAAGAAAAGAAAGGGGGCGACAAGAATTGCATCCAGGGATGTTTCGAGTTCCCTCATCTTACTTTCGATGATTAAGTGGTTCAGAATCGTGCAACTTCAAGATTAAAGCTTTTCTCAATTTATTGATTTCGAGCGGACTGCAGCTGTGATTCTCTTTTTTTATTTGAAAAAGATTCTATGGAATATAAATTCGAGATATTTTCCAGTTTAGGTCGTCAAAAAGCCCCATGGTACCTTATCATTTAGTTTTTTTGAGAAAATTATCATCGCCAATTAAAAGTTCGAGGAAATCGATTTGATAAAACCGCAGCAGTTTGTCTTATCTCAGATTGACTGAAATACGCACGCAGCGTGCAAGCCACTTTTTATGAATGAACGCAAAGTTAAACCTCTTATCATCTGTTGGAGGTTAACATGGCCCTGAGATAGCGGCTTGATTCTGTAATAGTATTAAATAAAAACTAAAATCCCATCATTTCAAATTGTACGGCAGCATATGTCAATGAGCTCATGATCAGGCTGGTCCTGTTTTTAGTAAGCCTTGTGTATCCGGACACATGTAAAGCAGAAACAAAGGAATCGCAATTTGATTTTTCTAAAAATATATCACGTCTATATCTCCGTGATGAAAAAAAATATTGCGAAATTTGGCGCATTATATTCGATATTGACCGGTAATTGATGTGGGTACATATCTTTCTAGGTGATACTGATTCGATGCCTATGCCTTTAACAGATTGACGTGGTCAATGCACTCGGCAAATGTTAGCTCACTCATGTCAAGCTCTGCCGGTCTGTCTAAATAAGTACAGTTTCGGCGTTAAAAATTACAGACAAAATCTAACACACAGCGGCTGCTACATTTACAAATCTATCAGAATAATTGGTACTAGACCCGATATTTATCTGCCAATAACTGGTTAAAGTATTTTACCACCTGTCGGGTTCATTAGTTGATAGGAGCCGTGCTAATTAGTGGATCGGTTCAGCCCCGGTATAAACTGACCCCAGCAATACAGCAAAGGAAAAGGCTGTTGATACAACCGACATTCGGCAGTCGGAAGAATATCAGATTACAGGTGTTCCGTTTGCTCACACGAGCTTGACGCGCACGTGCATGTTTAGCTCGTTATTGGTCCAGCCAACTGGCATTACACCGAGAGAGGATTTCTTTATAAATACCTACACCACCGATTCCGCCCAGAGGCAGGAAAATCCTGGCTCATTGCTGCGGTAGTCATATATTCGCGCAACGACTCACGCGTCGAAACGCGTAAAAGCACGTCCCTCTCTCCCGACTGTCCGTGAATAAGCGATCATAGCTGCTCTTCAGGAAGACATACCTATCCAGCAATTAGATGACATGAGAGGCAATAAATTGGCTATTAGGCACAGAGGAAGGGGCGGTGGCATACTCTAGTATCATAAATGGAATGTAGTCTCCTCTGGGGAAATAAATGTAGGGACCGAAGTATTGCATAAGATTGCGATACTGGACTGGATTGTAATTAGTGCAGAACTGCTAGAAAATTTCGCTGCGGGCTTAGCTCGACAGCGCGTCCTTCGCCCCTAGGGAGGTTTTTGGAGACTATCGGAAGATAGTTTCGCCGCGGACGTTAAATGCTAAAATAAATAAATAAATTAGATGACATGATTACTGACTCAGCGGATGAGTACATGCCCGCGCACACTGACGACGAAATTGGGCACTCCGACCAGGAACATACCTCGACTTCTTAAACCCAGCTCTCAACGGATAGAATCGATGCCTCCTCAAAGATAAATTAAATAAGACTAGGGATTGCTCACTCAATTCACGCATCTTCTTCCAACGATTCTAGAACCCTCACTTTAAGTAGGGAGACTATAAAGCAACACGTCTGAGCCTTGACCTCTCCATCAGCAGCAGTAAAAAACGAATTTGCAACGGCACTTATAGCCTCGCAAAATGATGGATCCGAACATCTCCGTTGCTTACCGCCTACAGTTGCAGCAGACTTCAAAGCTATCGTTGTGCGTAGCGCCGCTCGGGCTATAGCGGGTCTTCCTATCTTTGAAAACGGGCCCCTGAACCAACAACTACAAGCTCGGCCACATCTGAATACTGTAACAGCTTTTATAGCACCAATGACTACAAAGATAGCTTACGACAATACCGCAAAAACCAGTCTACTAGTGCCAGCCCAAAATACTAGTCTAGCACCGAAAATTCACTCCAAGAAATGCAGGAACCGAGCAAATTTGCCGAAGATTGATACCAGGGTGATTGTTCACTTCCTCACCAATCATCCTCTACGTCTCCAGGACACACTTCTAGTCCTTTATAAGCTCGGAGGGCTATTAGATTAACTAGAGCTCATCAAGGATATCTGGAATGTCACATCTAGTATAGCCTTAGTAGCCCCCTCTGCGAGTCAGGCTCCAGAGCTGCTACAGGCCGCTTAAGATCTCCAACCAATAACCAGAAATACTTAGATAGAGCGACAGCAATAAAGTCTAAACTATCTTCTCGGACCAGTTCCAAAATATGGATACAACGCATCCGGAGTTCGCGAGCCGCTTTCGGATGGAGAATTCGGCAGGAATTAGAATCTGAAAACCTCGACATAGCAAATGTTTATTCTATGAACTAGATCCGTCGATCTATAGAATCTCTCAAAGGATAAGAAAATATACGTCTCGTAGTTTCAACCTTCGCTACGTGTAAGCTTCCAACGCACCTCTGTCTATTTGCTAGAGCTACAAGGCCAAAGCTTCTAGAAAATAGACCTCAGCTCCAGGTACGTCCTGGATACCACGGCTACTACAACATAAATCCATGCACCAGGCACGCCCGCTGTGGCATCTATGCTGCAGATTCTCATAGCGGGCCGTGTAGTACCTCTGTTAAGTGTCTAAACTGCGCCGGACCTCATGAGGCATCATCACTCGGCTGTCCAGCTCGTCCACCCCGTGCAACGGGGTGCTTATACGACCAGACAAAAATAGGCTCCGGGCTATCCGACCAGAGGGTCACAGGGCCTAGGCCGCTTTAAACCCTTCCTCCTCTCCTTCTACCAGGTCAGAAAAACCCAGCAAGCTAGAGCCACGCCCAAAGCTATTCCTGCTTCGGCTGGTGCTATTATTAGATTTGAATCCAGATTTGCCCCCTTGATCACCATAGAAGATCAATTATTATGACCCGAGGTCGTCTACGCAGAGACAAGAAATCTGCTGGTCTCTGCGTTTTTCAGATATTGCGCTAATTCAGGAACCATGGATTTTCTCCGATTTTGCCAGCAAAATTACTCAAATGTATCCAAGTTTTAGATATATTCTCATTTCATTTTATTTTTATTCATTTTACTTTTTCCTACAATTACTATCGGTAAATTATGGGACCCGGCAAAGTGCTGGAATTCATGTATATTTGGATCTTCGAGCGCAGGATGATTAGACCCTGGCCTTCTATTGCTATGTTGGGTCTGTGTAGGAGCTAACACGTCGGGTAGTTTTATTTACCTGGACTAACCGCTACGTGAAGATCTCACGTGCTGTGCTTAGGCACGACGTTAATTAATATAAATAAATCACCTCCACCTACGTCTTAATTAGACAGCCTGCTTCCCGGAAGACGGATAAAGCCTGCCGTGATCGTATTACCTGCGAAAACTATTACGCGTGCTTCCAAACGTGTAAGACTCAAGAGCTTACTTCCATCTGCACGCAAGGAAGTCATTCTTACAGCTTCCGCTGAGAGTCACTATTCTCAAGTCGAGTCAATTCTTATTGACTCCGAAGATGAGTCCATGGACTCAGGGTCAGAAAATGACTTCCTCCCCGACCTGGTGCAGGCACTCGAGCCTACAACTAAGGCTCCAAAGCCACAAGCCACAAGCCACAAAAGTCTTGAAAAGGAATTCTGGTACAGTTCTCTCCATTTTTACACACGCCTCTGCCAAAAGTCAACCTACACATACTCGGAAAGTAGATACCGAATCTACCCTACCTCCGGCGCGTGAATCAACGCGTGATATACACCAATCCTCAGCGGCCACGACCAATGACATTGCCACATCGCTGTTAGCATGATAAAATACTGAGATGTAACGTGGTGTTAGCGTTGCACAGACCTTTCATAGACATATTTATCTCTGCTGGTTAGTATAGACTAGACGAGTAACCAACCTGAAATATACCTTTACAAGAGGGTATGATACCCCTGCGCTCCCATTAATTCTTAGATTGACGCACTAAAAGCCTTTTTATTTAGAGGTAGAACGGCTTGCTCTTACACATATCATTACTTCTATTTTCAAAAATCCCATGATGGGTAAATACGACGGAACTATATTCATAGGCCGTGAAAATTTTACTCTATGGCAGAGTAATCTCAGAGTCGAGCTAGCTGCTACAAGGCTCAAGAAATTTCTCGTAGCAGAAAAATGCATTCCTCCCAAGTTAGAGAATAATACTTCAGAGACAAGGAAGAGCTCGTTCTAAGAGCAGCTAGAGGAGTTCGAATACCAACACACACAGGCATTGAAAATGATTCTTCAGAGTGTTGAAGCTGGTAATAAAGTTGTCATACAATATTGTCACACTGCATCTGAAGCATTCAATACCCTCATAAATCGGTATGGAATAAAATACATAGCCCCCCTCGCGCAGTTACTGTCGCAGCTCTTTGCAGTTCAGTCAATGAAAATAAGTCCAGTCACACTAAAACACGACTTAATAGTTAGCCTTACTTTGGAGATTGCAGCCCAAGAACTAGAGACTGCCATACCTGATGTTGTCCAGACAGTTACTCTGATGCGAAGTCTATCTCAAGAATACAATACTACAATCGAGATTTTAACGAAGAGGGACAAGTTTCCAAATTTCTTTGAAGTGTTTCAGTCTGTGAGAACAACGGAAACCAAACTTGCTGAGCCTGATGAACATACGCTAGAGGTGGAACTGGCTAATGCAGTGGCAGGAAATTATATTCGACAAAAGAAAAATTGTTGGGTGTGTAATGGTGATCATTTCAAATCACGTTGCCCTAAATGGCTATCGACTTTGAAGGGTAAAGAGTTTAAAACATCGGGTCCTAAATGGTATGAGTGGCAGGAGATAAAGAAGAATAAAAGGGAGCAAGCACATGCAACAGGACCTATTGTCAGATGCCCTCAAGTTGTTAAATACTCTGATAGCGAATCTGAATCTGAACGCTCAACTTATCTTTGTGCCAGTTCGCCATCGTTGACTTCAAAAAGAATCTGGGGTCTTGATATAATACGATCTTGTCATCTTACACCATTTAAAGATGTTTTTATTGGCGAAAATTTACCCAGCCGCGTGCCCATTGAAGTAGATAATGGGACAATAGTGTATTCAGTTGGTAGAGCTGATGTACGAATCTATTGGAAAAATTCTAGTGCATTCAAACGTACTCGCTCTACTATACTCTGAGGAGTACTATATATCCCTGATGCATCAATTAGCTTAGTATCTTTAGGAACACTAGTAGACAAAGGCACAACATGGACATGTGATAGTTCTGAAATGCCAATTGAATCTAAAGACAGAAAGCTCTTATTCCGAGGAATCAGGACAAACAGAGTATTGGCGATCCCTGAGCCAATAAAATTGGCCCTCAGCACTATGTCAAGAGCTAATCTGCTTCATGAACGATTTGGACATCCTGGACGTCATATCACAACGCAGATCCCCAATACCGTAGATAGTATAAAACCTAATGAAAGCCTTCAATATGATTTCTGTCGCTCTTGCAAGGAAGCCAAAATGACAAGAAAAGTAAACAGAGATCCGATGAGCAAAGTCTCAAGACCCCTTCAGCGAGTCCACATGGATCTGTGTGGTCCATTTCGCACTCCATCATTGCATGGTAAAAGATATATGCAAACAATAACTCATCAGTCCACAAGATTTAAATGGGCATTTTTTCGACAAGATAAGATTAGATTAGATTTTATTATAGTCCTATCTGAGTCTACGACTATAGAGGACTTCTAGCTTCTAAATAAAAGAGACAAACAAATTTCGATAATTTCAACCATTTTAATTCCCAACATTTTCTTATAGATAGTGAGGAACAAGTCATGTATAGTCGACAAGATAAGAAATAATTAACCAAATGCATCCAAAACTGGTGTCATCAGGCAGAACAAGATAGAAATACACATGGAAACAATGAGAAGCTTTTATCTATCCGGTTTGATAGAGAAATAGAGTTTCTCAATAAAAGTAAGAAAGATTGGGCATCTACTAATAGCATTACTCTCGAACCGACTATTGGCTATCGTCCAGAAGCTAATGGAATAGCTGAAAGATTAAATCGCATGATTATCGAAAAGGGAAATAGTCTATGTTTTAGAGCTGGGCTACATCCTGAATTTTGGGAACTCTCATTTAGGACTGCAGTATATCTGTGCAATATACAACCAATAGAAGGAGTAGGTACTACTCTTTGGAATGAGTGGTACGGAACTAAACGAGATATAAGCAACTACAGAGTTTGGGGCTGCAACGCATATGTTCATATCCCAAAAGAAAACCGAGGAAAACTTTCCAAGAAATGTTGGAAAGGTATCTTTGTCGGATATAGGGAAGATACATCTAAAATTCATCACATTTGGCATCCAGAGAAAAAGTCATTGTACGAAGCACAATCAGTTGATCTTGATGAAAATAGCTTCCCTGAGAATATCTTCACTTCCTCCATGCAACATCTACAACTAAGTGAAGATGAAAATTCTGATGATGACAATGAACGTCCATTAATTTGTAAACGACCGGAAAGTAAACAATTAAGTAATGACACAGCCAATGCGAAGCTGCAGCATTCAGAACTTCAAAAACCCATAAATACTCAGAATTCAGACTAAGGCTTTCCAGATAATGTTGAAGAGCAAAGTAGTATACCATCAGAGCAGCCAGTTCCGATACTCCCAACTCAATTTGAGCGCCAACAACGAGCGGATTAACGTCGCATAAGAGAAGCTGAACGTATTCAAAATTTGTAGAAAAAGGCAGAAAAAAGGGGAGATTGACGATCAGGAAGAGAAAGGAAACCAATAGCAAAAATATCAGAAATGCAAAGCTAGAGGCAAATATCTAGTGCAGCTATTGGACACGCTTTCTGTCGGTAAATATGCTTTATCTGTGTGATGTTTATGGAATGTGTGGGTTTGTGCGCTCTTGTAGTACCATTATATCGTGGGTTTCCTACCAGAAGAGAGAGAGATAGATAGAATCTTTTGTTATCCACTAGTTGCAACGTGAATCTTTTCCAACACTTTCTCCATCGCTCAAGATGAACAAATAGATGTTCCTTCGTCCTACAATGCTGTACTCCAGAGTAAAGATGCGGATAAGCGGATGGAAGCTTATGAATCCGAAATGACTTCACTTGTCAACCATGGAACATTTTCAGAACCTTTAGATAGTGTTCCAGCCGGTAAAAATATCGTCACGGCTAAAATTGTATTGGATCTGAAAATAGGGGAGGACAATGAAATCTTGCGATATAAAGCTCGACTAGTGACTAGAGGATTCTCGCAAAAACACGGAATTGATTTTGAGGAGACTTTCGCGCCAACCATAAGACTTGATGCAGTGCGCGTTATCCTAACTATTGTAGCCAGGGAAAATTGGGAAGTGTACCAGATGGATGTTGTTACCGCCTTCTTAGCTGCATAGCTTGATGAAGAGGTCTATCTTAGGCTACCAGAACATATGGTGAAGTGTTTCGGTAAGTATGTTAGAGTTTTAAAGAGCTTGCATGGGTTAAATCAGGCCACACGGGTATGGTATCTACTACTTTCAGATTTCTTGTTTTCCATCAGTTTTTCGTGCATTCCAACAGATGAGACGGTATTTACAGAGGGAGAGATGAAAATAGTGATTGGTATTCACGTCGATGACTTAATAATTACAGGGCCCTTCGAAAAAGAGATTAATGAAATCAAGGATCTACTCAAGAAAAGATTGGATAGGAAAATTCTTGGAATTCGTATCACTCAACGTGCAGATGAAATTATTGTTGATCAGTCTCAATACGCAAATACAATTGTCAGAGATTTTTCCACTTCTAGTTCTAAAATATACTCAACTCCCATAGCAAGTAATGCGGTCGGAGAATCAGAGCTTCTAGCTGGAAAGGAGTGCACTGAAGAAGAGTTGAAAGGCAATTGGAAATTACTAGGACAATTGATGTATCTGTGTAATACTCGATCAGATATTATATTTGCAATTCATAAGATGGCGCAGTATTCACATAGAGCATGCCATAACCATTGATTAGCACTGTTAAGGATCTTGAGCTATGTCGAAGGCACTATAGATTATGGAATAAGATATGGAAAAGCAACTCATAACATTCCTTATTTCAAAGTCGATCACAACATCGAGGTATATTGCGGAAGCTCTAGAGCTAATGATCTAGTTACCTTTGCTGATGCAGACTACGCCGGTGATTTGAGTGATCGAAAATCTATAATAGGTGTCATCGTGATGCTTAATGGAGGAGCTGTTGCAGCCATTAGTAAAAAGCAAACCAGTGTTGCCACATCATCTACAAACGCAGAATATGTAGCAGCGAGCGAGGGAGCAAAGCTGGCAATCTAGGGAGGTAAGCTTATTTCCCAAATTACAAATAGACAGGAAAATTTGGTCCCGTTACTGCTAGGAAATAATAAGGCATGTATCCAACTTCAAGGGGGTATATCAAATACTTCAAGAATTAAACACGTTGATGTAGCCTTCCACCATATTGTCAATGAAGTAGGAAAAGGCAGGCTGGAGAACAGCTGGATCAGTGGGAATAACATGCTGGCTGATGGATTAATCAAACCCCTGCCTGGACCAGAATTCAAAGAGAAAAGATCTGCAATTGAGGTGGTAGAGGTATCGAAGTCAAACCAGCCGAGATAAGGGGAGTATTGAGATGTCACGTGGTGTTAACGTTGCACAGACCTTTCAAAGACATATGTATCTTTTTTTTTAAATCATTTAATGTGTATGCTGCTATCTAGCTATGACACATGACCGGTGCTATGTATACATGTTGGATGACTCTTCTGGCGTTAGAGACACTCATACTCTGGATTTCATTCGCAAATACCACTATGAGGTATGTTCGCTTACACAAACAGTCGACCCTCTTTCGTAAGTACCCAACAAAGGGACGTTTCAAAACCTTTGGTTATCCAAGCATGACTTCGTCATCCATGCATACCAGCGCCGCGAGAAATATAGGTTTGTTTTGCCGGATTCGAACCAGCGATCTGCTGTCTCGAGTGGGGTATGTGTCCAAGCTACCCAGACTCAACTTGGCAGAGCGGCCAAGACGATGTACCACCGCACCATCTAACCATGTCGATGTTTATGGTGTCGCGTGCACTCTCGCAACCGAAGTCTTGGCGCGCATAAAGCTCAATTTGTAAAAACTCCTTGGCAAAACTCGAAACTCCACGCCTGTCGAGACTGTATCCAACCTTCGCATCATCTTGTGAACTTGTCCTGAATCCTCTCATGTCCATCCCAATGAACTGTCTCCCAGATTTGTGCGCCACGCTTTGCTTCCTCCGTCGGGTGTAAATATCGGTGTGGGCGTGTATTTGGTGACCGGCTGAGGCCAGAGAAAGTCGACGAGAGGTGTGACCATTGGAATGAGGATGTACTAGGTCGTACTTGTGGACTTGATGAGGCTTAGGTAGGGTTCGATCTTTTTGGGAGTGAGAATTTGACGTGGTGGAGTAATTTGTATCATTGCCTCGAGAGCCAACTTCTTTGATATCGCGAAATTTGACTAAACTTGGCTCAGAAAATATTTCACTCCCAGGTTCGTAGAGGACACGGCGTACAGGTGTTCAGTCTTGGCCTCCGACATATGTATCTCTGCTGGTTAGAATAGAGTAGATAAGTAATCAATCTGATATATACCCTTACAACATAAAACGCCGGTGTGCAACACCTTCGCGCTCTTCCACCGGATATTGCAGCTGATTCGAAGGCTATCGTGTCATGCAGCGCCGCCCGGGTCATTGCCGGCCTGCCAGTCTTTGAGCAGTCAACAACTGTCCCACAAATTAAAGAAAATACGATAACCAATTCCCCTCCAACAATCTACTGCATGAAGGAAATAAAGGGAATTACAAACTGAGGAGGCCTTGGCGGGCGACTGGATGAGGCCTCCATTGAAGAAAACGACGCCTGGATGAGACGAGGAGATGCTGAGATGAGCCAAAGCTGGGAATGAATGGAAGGGAAAATTTACAGATGGCGAAGGTGTCAAGGGCTCGGGCGCGTGGTGGCCGAGGCTGAGGAGGAATTTGCGCTTCGGCGCGCCAAAAGGGTTTTCTCTGGACAGTTGGGCTTGATATGATTCAACACATGGGTGAACTCTGAGGTGGGACGAGGTAGAAATACTTAATGGTAGCCAATCTGATCCAGCCCGGCCTCACCCACGCTTAAGCTCCAGGAGGAGTGCAGCGGTAGTCACCTTATCTAGCACGTTAATGAACAAACCAAACAAACCCCAAACCCTCCAACAATCAAGTCACCCCCCCACACATCGATTAACGTATAATATCATATCCACTTACTCTATCATTTTTCTCCATTTATTACAGCATTTTTGTTTGGACATCGCGCTCGCGATGGCCAAATCGCAACATCCACCTCCCTTGGCCCAGCGCGTCGCTGATGAACTCGACCTTGTCCAACGTGTGGCAAAGAGTAGAGCTACCTGGGTTCAAAACTTTCACAACAAGTTCTGGTCAGCCGTTGAAGAGGCTGATCCTCTCATCAAAACCTTCGTGCGCGAGCAAATGGACGCGTTTCTACTTGCGGTTGCCTCCGGGCACCCTATGCGACACGATAATCCAAGACAACCCAAGACGGCAAGCCCCCTTCCCAAGCCCAGCCAAATTCTACCATCACGACCTCCCGTCCCCATCTCAAAGCAACCTCAAAGCTGGGCAGCGACCGCCGCCGCCCCTCCTGCCACCAATCCCCCTACTCATGCGTCGTCCTCGGCCCCTCCCAACGCAAAACACCGTCCTTTTTACACGCCAGCTCCTAAACAGGCTGCATCCACTACTGGCCTCAAAGCCATCTTTCGTCTCTCGGAGGATGCTCCACTTCTCAGAGCAGACGCAACTTCAGTCAAGGCTGCTTTCATTCGCATTGTTCCTGGGCTCAAGGACGGCATAGTCTCCGTTTCTCGCAGCTCAAATGGATTCATCATCTCGTTTTCGTCCGACACATCGCGGAAACTGGCGTTGGATAACGCTGACTCGATAAAGGCGTCTCTTTCTGGATCCCTTTTTCAAATTGAGGACCGCATCGGGTACGTTGTCAAGCGTATCCCGCGCACTATCTGGAACCCGGTTTCCAACGTGGTCCCCACTACACTTGACGATGTCAAAAGTATTGCCCAGGCTCAGACAGGCGTCACTCCATCTGGCGCCCGCTGGTCGTTGCATGAAGATTGTCATGATCCTCTGCACACAGCGGTCATCTTCTTCCCAAAAGAAGTGTCGACTTTTCGGATTGTTGACAGCGCCCCTTCTCGACGCTACATTCCTAATCCAAAGGTAGTTCAGTGCGACGCGTGCTTTGGCTTCCATCCTTCTTCTCGGTGCCGCACTCAAGCTTTGTGCTCCCTTTGCGGCGCTCTTCGTCACCGTGGTGAGTGCTGCCACCAACGCCGATGTATCAACTGCCTCGGGCCACATTCCGCAGACGACCATAAGTGCCCTCTCCGCCCCCGCCCCTTCAAGGGCAAACTTATCAATCCTTCAGAAAAAACCATTGCGGAACTCCGATCCCGTAACCGTATTAATCTCCGGAAGGAACGCCGCGCAGAGGCTGCTGCCGCTGCCGCTGCCGCTACCGCTACTGCTACTCCTACTGCTTCCTCAGACGGCGGCTCCGGCGCGCCGAATCCTTCCACTGAGGCCTCCTCCTCCTCTTCTCAACGTGCACCTGCATCCACACTAAACCGTTTCACGTCATTAACATCTGCTTCGGATGGATCTATGGAAATAGACCTAGTCGAGCGTGACACCAGTCTCGCCTCCAACAGTACTTCTCATGAGCAGTAGAGCTTATTTCAGGAGCACCCCCCCGCCTCGGCTCCGTTTCCTTCAAGCAAACGTTGGGCGCGGTGGATCATCTCACCTCATTCTTTTACAAGCTGCATTTCAGGGAAAGTATGATGTGATCTTTGTTCAAGAGCCTTGGACAAAAACAATAAATCTCAAGAATGTGACCAAGTCTCATCCTGCATACGTCACCTTCACTCCTCCTAACCGGGACTGGAAAAATGCGCGCCCGCGCGTTCTGACCTATGTCCGCAAAAAGTCCTACCTTCGACCTGTCCAGTTAGATTCTGGTCACTCACCTGACATCATCGCCCTTCGTCTCCAGAGCTCTCCCCTCATAGAGATCATCAACGTCTACCGACAACCTCAAGCTCACATGCCCGAGAGCCTATGCACACTCCTAAAGTGGCCGGTTAAACCAAACACCATAATTGTGGGAGACTTCAATCTTCACCACGAACTGTGGGAGCCCAACGTGTCCCGTTCGTCCGGCGTCAGCACCCTCATCGAATGGATTGACGTTCATTCACTGAGGTCGGCAGTGCCTTACGGAGCTCCCACCCATCGTGCCGGCCATGTCCTTGACCTTGTACTCACGAACATGGAAGGACTCTCAGCCCGTGTGGCTCCGGAGGCACATTCAACTTCTGACCACGAGACGATCGCCGGTTTCGTTCAACTCTCGCCATCTCAAAGGCGCCATCCACCGCTAAAGCTGCCCAACTTTAACAGCGAGAATGCCGAAGTGTTTCGCCAGGCGCTCTCCGCTACCGCACCTCCCAGCTTTCCTCTTGAAGACCCTTCACCTCAGCTCTTAGACACGGTGACTACATCAGGCATCGCCACTCTCTCGGCAATCCTGCTTTCAGCTAACCCGCCAAGGCCCGCGTGCGTCCCATGCAAAGATTATTGGAATCACGAATGCTCAGACTACCGCCGTCAATATCTTGAATCACGCCACAGCGGGGATCAAGACCTCATTAGCGTGGCTCATAAAAACTTCCGGAAAGCTGTCAGACGAGCCAAACGGGAACATATGCGAGCCAAATTCGATAACGTGTCTTCGATTATGGAGGCCCATAGAGTTGTCGGTTGGCGCAAGCTAGCTAGTCGATTTGGTCCCCCTCCAATTCTTTTTCAGGGTGTCACATACAGCACCCCCACTGAGCGTGCGGAAATATTCTTTCGCACTAAGCTTGCCCGCGCAACTAGCCAACCGGATGTCCCCTTGGACACTCCTACATGCTCTCTGCGTGCGATCCCCGCACCTCTCTCCGTAGGTGAAGATGAGGTACGTAACTGTCTCCTGGAAGTTTCATCAACAACCCCGGGTCATGATCATTTATCGGTCTCAGCTCTCCGCCTTGTTTGGGGGGTGGATTCATGGCGCTCGTGGATTGTTCACCTCTACAGTCTCTGTCTGGCTTATGGTCACCATCCCAGTATTTTCCGCCGCGCCGAAGTGGTGATTATCCCCAAGCCACACAAGGATGACCTCACCAACCCCGCTAACTGGAGACCAATCTCGCTTCTCCCAGCCCTCGGCAAAGGGCTGGAACGCCTCATCTCAAGACGCCTTGCTTTCTGGGCCTTGTCGAATCGAGTTATCTCCCCAACGCAATTCGGAGCGCTTCCTGGAAGGTCCGCCATGGATCTCGTTGAATGTCTAGTTCACGATGTCGAAAAAGCATGGGAGGCAAAGCAGGTCTGCACTCTTGCCACCCTCGATATTCAAAGTGCTTTCGATAGCATCCAACCTGGCCGCCTCTCCGTCCGTCTTCGCGAACAGGGATGGCCTTCAGCATATGCTAATTGGGCCGCATCCTTCGCCTCTCATAGAAAAGCTCGCCTCAGAGTGGACGAATACGTCGGCGACTTCTTGGATATTCCGCACGGACTGCCTCAAGGGTCCCCCGCATCCCCTATACTTTTTCTTCTCTTCCTCGAGCCCTTATTCAAACTCGGGTTTCCTACTTTTGGTTACGTTGACGACGTGGCGATCCTTTCGGTCTCAAAATCTCTGGTCGATACTTCTCGTTTGACTGCCAACAGGATTGAAAGCATCACCCGCTGGTGCGGTCAGAATGGACTCTCTCTGGCAGAAAGCAAGACGGAGCTACTGCATCTTCATAGATCCCGCCAGCCTCCTTCTCCGGTAGCTATCAACGGCGTCTTAATGACCGCCAACACAACTTTGAGGTGGCTAGGCGTCTTCCTTGACACGAAGCTCTCTTTTAAAAGACATGTGCAAGAATGGAGCGCCAAGACGCAACGGGTCAGTGCCCACATACGGCAGCTTGGTAATACCAACCGTGGTGTACCCACATCCTTTCTGCGCACTGCAGCCCTGGCTGCGGCGCTCCCTGTACTTCTGTACGGCGCTGAGGTTTGGTGGCGTGGCCATACCTACAACCGCCGCGGCCGCCTCACTTCTACCCGGTCTCAACACCTAGTAACCACGGTGTCTCGAGCTCTAGTCAACTTGGCTAGAGCAATTCTTCCGGTATACAAAACTACTCCGATTGCAGCATTATTGAGAGAGGTTTGGCTCAAACCTGCACATATTCTTCTTGAGGAGAGGCGCCTCAACTCCGCCATTAAATTAGCCGCCGCCGACGACTTTCACCCTGTTGCTAAAAGATCTAAGGAGCCCCGCGCGCATACTCGTCTGACGGAAAAATTACTGCTCGTTTCTCCTTTTCCCCGCCCTCGGCTCGTACCTTCCTCGTACCGAGCCTCTTCAATCCTTACCCGGACTGACCTCTCCCTCGAAGCTTTTTCCCGTCGTATTGGCGAGTTACCACCTTGGGACATCCTTGTCTTCTCGGACGGCTCCAAACAAAAAGATGGATCTGCTGGGGCAGGTGCCGTCGTTATCCATAAGGGAATCACCCTAGCAGAGGTTAAAATTCCGCTAGGCCCCGACTTTGAGGTTTATGACTCCGAAGTCATCGGCGCCCTTGCAGGGCTCAAGGCTGCTATAGCGGCTCCCTCTATCCACTTGGCTACCAACATCCACGTCATCTTAGACAACCAAGAGGCAGTTCGACGTCTTCTTGATGCATCACCCTCGAAAACCTCGCAGCAAGAAATTCTTGAGTTTCGACTTCTCGCCTCCAAGTGGCCCACTCGGAGAATTTCACCAATTGCAGCTCCTGGTAAGGTTCACGTGATGTGGTCTCCTGGCCACGTCGGCATCCCTGGGAACGAGCTAGCAGACAAGCTAGCTGGAGAGGCGGCCCGCCAACCGGCTCCCCTCGCCGCATCTCTCGCTGGAGCCCGCGCAAAGACCAAAAAGCACATTTGGGATCTGACTTCTGCATGGTGGCAAAACCAAGCGCCGTCAACATATTGTGAATTGGGGATGCCGTTTCCCAAAAAGCCCCCCGAAGAGCTCCGTCTCCCCCGCCGGAATCTTGGGTATCTCATTCAATGCAGAACCGGACATGGCGATTTCCGTGCGTACCACAATAGGTTTCAACATGGAGATGCCCTCCTGACTTGCTCTTGTGGAGGTAACAAGTCAGTCACCCATTTAGTTTTTTGCCCTCTCGTTCGAAAGAGATTGGCCTCCAATGGTCACCGTCAAAGCTTGGGCACACTAGCTTTTCTCCTCGGCACCTCCCGTGGTGCTAAGCGTTTTTCTATTATATTGGAGAGGAGTGGGTTTCTGTCAGAAATCTGCCCAACCCGTGTCAATTAATCAACCTTTGTGAGGGATATGCTGCACAGCGCTCACAGTAACTTATCTAGTTTGTGTATAGGCTTGATCGCCTCCCATAGGGTGGAAAAGAATGTAGAATATAATAGTCACCGTGTCCCCCCAGGGATGGGGCTGTAGTCTTTTGATATTGCCCGGTAGACCTGTTAAAAATAAATAAATAAATAAAAATAAATAAATAAATCAAGTCACCCCTGTCATAGGCAACTGTGGCGCGGAAAGGCTTGTGTACCCCTGCCCATCCACTCGAGACTACAAAAAAACTGCATCCATGTATTACGACTGACCTCAGGCTGATAGTAGAAGACTGCTTTCAAAGATAAGAGAACAATCACTCTGTATTTGAACCTAAAGCTACGCACGATAACTAGAAGAAAGGACGAGATGAGGAAGAGATCTCGAGTCTTGCTGAACTGAAAACTCCACTAGCTCGCTTCCGGGACCAGTGCTTACTCAACCAGACTCTCCACCACAGATACCAGAAACCCAGGACTTGTAAGATCAAGCCGTAACATCATGGCCATAAAATCCAAGCCCGACTCGAGGGTCATGGCTCGCCTTGCGCCACTAGGATATTCTCCTTGTCCGCACGAAGTTGAGCAGCCTTCTAGACCGTCCAGAGCTAATCAAGGACATTCGTTCGGCCCCATCTGGCATTGCTTTGGTTACGCCCTCTTCCGGCCAAGGGTCAGGCGATGAATGATCGTGGACATAAACCGTATGATGAAAAGATTTACTACAGATCTAAAAAGAGGTGCAAGGTGGAGGAGCTACATACAATTTGCTTTACAGGAGAAACATTAGTCCGAGCAGTTTTGCTAATCATCTACACCTTGACCTTATTGCATGTTCCAGCTGCCAAATACAAATGATCGCCACTTGGAATAACTCGACTCCGCTTCAATGCTATTGTTTCGTTCCCTCACACCAACCTCCAGATCTTCTCGGGGCAGCTGTAGCTTTACAGCCCATGACTAGAATTGTACCAATTGAAAGGCAACAAAAACGTGCAAACTTTCTTCTTGACCCAGTTCCCAAGTACGGATACAATTTCGCCGCATCACCCGTCGCAGTTATCCGGCAGGAGCTAACAGCCGCCAAAATTGATGCTAAGTCGATCTTCTCCACCTCATGGACGCGCCGATCGCGGAATCCCCTAAGTGGGAAGAAAAGCTCCATCTCGCAGTCTCAAAGCCAGCTTCAGAGAAACTCCTGACCAGTATTCGCATCTTTGCGCGCTCCGCTAGATTCCGGCCAGCTGGCAATCACCCCTGCCCTAAGGTCTACCTGTCCAGACCTAATGGGATATATTTGACTATTTTTGAAATGGACATGGGAATTTAGGACTTTATGTGATTTATTATGATTATGCAAGGCGTTATGGGGATGTAGCTTACCTTGTAGTTTCATTCCGTAGTTGGTTAGAGAGAATAAGAATCATAACGAGTAGCGATTTGAACGCCACTATTGTGATCACACTGTAAACATACCGACACTGCCCCTGCTATCACGGATTCCATAACATAAACAGCTGCACACGTCGAGCCTGGTGTAGCATTTGCGCCTCGGACCCTCATAATGGTCCCTGCATGATACCTATAAAATGCTTGAATTGCGCCGGCCCGCACGAGGCTTCTTCCTCCGTCTGTCCAGCTCGTCTATCTAGCTCGTCTGTCCAGCTCGTCTGTCCAGCTCGTCTGTTTCGAGCCGATGGGGTCTTTGTTCGGCCAGACTGTTGGAACTGGAGACACAGAGTGTTGTGGACGTACGGGCCCTCCATTTCGTCTAGGTTCCCGACACGATCTTGTGTGTATGTAAGAGGTTGGAATGGGCAATATGGTAGCGCTTAGGCTACCTATTGGAGATATGAGCGGCTGTATGGCGTGGGCGCAAGGAGGTTATTGAGATTTTTCCATGCCTAGATGGCGCCACACTCGTTTATGCTGTGGCTTAGGCTCTGTGCCGCTTACACTTGTACTTGTAGCGCCCACTTCCCACACTTTTAGCCGTAATGCGAACATCACACTCTTTTAGTCAACTTCTACTTTCGTTCCATGAATATTGCGCCCATTTCATTGCGCGATATTTCCAACACAGACAAAGAGAGAAGACGGTTGATTCGGCAGGAGGGATACAAAGCATGGCTTGCCCTGCATTCTCCTCCGCCTCCTAGTGACCCCCTCATCGGGAGTCCATCATCACAGTTCTCGCGAACTATCACTCCAGCTCCTATACTGTACGTGGTCTCGGTATCTAGGTTTGCTCCGCTGGGTAACCTTGATGAATCACCATGAGAGGCTGAAATTCGGGTGAAAGAAAGCAGAAAATTACTGTCGGTAGATGGATCATATTTGGGCAGTACGAATTGTTCTATCTAATTGCGGTATTCAGGTTGTCGTCAGGGCACTGACAGGGACTTGACAGAGCTCACTAGCGAGGCGCTTGGAGTAGAGGAAGAAAGGGCAGAGGGAGAAGGAAAGAGAGACAACGTTTTACGTATTTCGAGATACCAGTTAATTGAGATAATTCATCGACTTCGTGACGGCACCCAATTTGTATTACTTCGTGTTTTACCAACAATTACAGTCCCCTGCTTCTGAAAATCAACATCATTAGACCTAGCCCTAATTACGAAGGTGCCTCGGCTATTGGGAAATAAGTCGGGCTGATGAAGATATTCACGACGGGCTTAAATAAACCAACTTGATCTTTTTGTAAAGCAATAATCTTTCCATGGAACCATCGTTGCATAGGAATACGCGTTATCTTTTCTCACTCGGCCTGACCTTTTTGGAAATTTCCCTGTAAAGCCCGCTGTCTGTGCGAGGAATTTCATGCTACTTGTAGAAGTACTGTAACCTTTTCTGGTAGAGGAAGATTTGCTATACTTCAATTGGAAATCAGAGTGGCGGATAGCTGGTCGGGCTCTTTTGTAGCTTCTGGATTCTGTAGGGGCTGGGTTGTCTGGTTCGGGATAATGATCTTGAGCTGTGCACTGGCACGACGCCAAATTTAATCATACTCAATAAATTACACGGAGAGGATTGTGAGCTAGCACGACGTTGATAAGCAAAAAAACAAAGGGCTCAAAGCAATTTCGCCATTCAGCCAAGTAGCGAGCATATCGGGTCTAATTCTTACCGGCACAGAAAAGTAGCCGAAGTAGAAAAGCCAAGCTGCCAATGTAGATATCCGTCGCAAAATGACAAGCATATGGTGTTGGTGTGTCCGCAGTGGGCAGGTGGAAGAGGCGACTTTCTCCGACAGGCTAAAGACTGGTCATTCGAAGCAGTGGTGAATAGGCCAGAAGATGTAGCTAGAATTCCACAGTGGATACTAAGCAAAGCGTGGATAAAACAGTTTCGACTCGTAGGGGAAGCCGAGGTAGCCATATGGGACAAAATAAATTGATCTGGAAGGGGAGAGGACGGAATGCACACTGGCTCAACAGTGTACACGCAAATAGGACATAAATGGATAAAATAAATATATAAAAAAACAGTCTACACTGCACTTCCTAAAGGTAAACAAAACAAATTGATAGCAGTATAAACAGGCAGGATAAGGGGATTCTGACCAAATTGGTTTCCTCCCTTGTAGATAATGAAGATAGTCAGCTGCATAGGCCCCATACGGTGCCTGATTGGGTTGAATAGGATCAAATTCAAGATAACTCATAACTCACCACACGTAGTTTGGAAGACTATTCTCAACACCTGTCAGTGCTTTTCCCTACGAACCCTCAGCTCTCACTGTAGAGTCTGCGGAGCCATGATCGAGTAACAAAGTCCTAACTTGGATGGGAATTCCCAATCACTTTCGCCGTTTGTATCGTCTTCATCTCTCAACACATTCCCCTAACATCATTATCATGAAGCTAACCACGATCAGATCAGATGGTAGGGTCGGAGTCCTACTCATCACCCACCCCTGATCATGGAGGAAAAGCCATCCGATGAGTTTCCGGAGCGTATCCCGCACCCGATACGGAGATGGATTGAATCAAGATGGCCCCTAATGTTACAGAGAAGAAAGGTATTAGATAACACATCTCATATAGTCCCGGTGTCTAGACCTCGCCTGGCTGGCGCTGCCAGTTTTTTGAGACTTTTTCCCGCGCACGCAGTTCCCATAGCTACCCTTTTATTTTTTTGGGTGGAAGGTTCCGGGGAAAAGGTGGCCAAATTCCACGGGTAAAAACTGAGCTGAATGACTATTCATCACGGGCAATATATCAATGGCCTTTCAAGAAACATGAGAGGCAAGGAGCATTGTACGAGGTGTGGCCTGGCCAAAGAGGAGCCCAATGTGCTGGATAGTCATAGACTCAAGTAGAACAACAAAAACATCACATCATAACCAACATCCACCGCTCACCAGAGCACATGAGCCCGTGCCACTCCACCGACGGACAACAGAGTCATATAATTGCCATACACCTCTCAGCTCATAACCACAACACTTGTCAGCCTTGCGCGCCTCCACATATCGGCCTCGTTCTGATCGACACAAGGCCAGTCATATTTACGCTCACCTTACACGGGCTACACTGTAGAATATCAGGATTTCACGTGGACTTCAGCTCGACAGTTAGAGAAATATAGAAATCCTTTACACGTGTACTGTCTTTTCTATGAATTCCGAGTCGAAATCAAAGATCTATGAGGTGGTTGCCTTGGGGGGAAAATGGTATCTAATACCTGAATATAAAAAGGTGGTCGACTTTTGTATGAATCACAAAGTGTTTTGTCGACCAAATTGCCCAGCACTTTTTGCGTATGTCGAGGTCTGTCAACAAATGCTATTCTTTGATATTGTAGATTTCTTGTGCGTGAGCTATCAATTTTCTTCATTTGCTTCTCATTCAGTCTTTTGCCCAATTCACTTTTCTTCACAAGCCTTCCTTTGCGCCCGTTTCTTTGATGGAACGATTTTAGTATCGTAAATAATGATCTAAGATTATTGTTTTCAAAGTTGATCGTGTTAAAGAACCATGCCGCTTTATGTTCACCACATTGCTCGAGTATGTGCACTCGGCCTTGATACCACACTACTGCTATTGTTGTGTCGGGAGTTGAAAGAATAAATGATTGATGGGGTAGTATCAAGTCTTCTACTTTGACTGGATAGTCAGCATTGATTATGATGGATGAACATGTAGATGTAGATGCTGGCACAAAATATCCATATTTTCCTATAATTGAAATTTTTTTTTCAAAGGCCAGAGTCGCGATGGATCTTGCGGTACATCTTTTAGATTCAACGACTTCCGATAAACTTGAAGTCTTTTCAGCACCGATACTCGGGGCCAGACTTTGAAGATGATGATAACACGTTTGATCTGCTAGAGAGTTTCTATCAAGATTTAGGATTTCTTGGCCTGTCATGGGCGAGCCTCCAACAATAATTTTTGACA
Source organism: Blumeria graminis f. sp. triticale (assembly GCA_905067625.1). Classification (NCBI taxonomy): domain Eukaryota; kingdom Fungi; phylum Ascomycota; class Leotiomycetes; order Helotiales; family Erysiphaceae; genus Blumeria; species Blumeria graminis. Next base: position 1,170,367 of record LR898470.1, on the reverse strand, counting down.
TCATTTCGGTGAACGGCATCGTTTTTGAACAATAGATCGCATAGTGAGTTCCTAGAGTATGAGAATCATCTATCGCCATAAAAATGCCCGAGTCATCTTCAGGTTTCGGGAATCCACCTGTAGAAGCTGTATAGACCTCATCATAAGTTTTGCTATCCGTACTCCATCTATTATCTATGGAAGTGAAAACAATACGGTCTGATTTTAAGAGAGGGTTCCGTATTAAGAGCATCGCGTAGATGCAGATTACAGCCATGGTATGCTGGTTGATGTGATGCAGATTGATGATATATTTTTTTGTATCAATAGTCGAATAATACCTTTGAAAAGAACGAAATTCTATGCCGATGTTTGTGCGTACAAGTCTGAGCTTACGTTTTCAGGATGTAGAGTCTGGCGATTTCAGGATAGTTCACAGTACAGATGAACTTCCAAATTATAATTTGGGATGATGAAATTCCAGTTATTCGGCATCTCGGGCATAAGCCTTGCTTGAAAAATAAATGACGCGGTATTATAATTCTAATTTTTATTGCCTTGTCATAGTCTATGACCATGTAGGAAATGCAGTAAATGACCCGGTAGATCCATAGAAAATCGACACCAAGATCACTGGTATTCACGGCAGGTCAGCCAAGATGAGGTGTGAGGGAAATCATTCTCAATCATCCGGGACTTCTTACGATGCAGCTTCCCCCGATACAATAACTGATATGTATCATTTCCTTCATTCGCGCTGTTTCCACTCTCGTAAATGCATGACACCCAAGTTACTGGCTTCCTTCCAAGCTTTCTTAGCAATCTTGGCATCATTTTCCGAGGGACTCGCCACCATCTATGCATGGCTAGGCTGAGGAGGACAATACTGAACACCTGTACGCGGTGTCCTCTATGAACCTGGGAGTAAAATATTCTCTGAGCCAAGTTTAGTCAAATTTCGCAATACCGAACAAGTTGGCCCATGAGGCAATGGTTCAAGACTCTTCACCTAAATAATTTCTCCCAACGAGATCGATCCCCATCAACACTTCATCAAGTTTACAAGTACGACCTGGTACATCCTCGTTTTAATGACCACGCTTCTCATAGACTATTTTCTGGGCTTTGCTGGACACCAATTACGCATCCTCGCCCATATTTATACCCGACGGAGGAAGCAAAATGTGGCGCACAAATCTGGGAGACTGTTCTCTGAGATGGGCATGAGAGGAATCATGACAAGTTCACAAGATGGTGCAGAGGATGGATACATTTTCGGCGGTCGTTGAATTTCGAATTCTGACAAGGAGCTTTACGAATCGAGCATTGTGCGTGCGCTAAGTCTTCGGTTGCGAGAGTGCAGGCAACACTATAAACACCGCTGCGGCTGGATAGTGCGATGGTACATCGTCTTGGCCTGTCTCCCGAGTAAGGTCTGGATAGCTTGGATACTTATCTAACTCGAGACAGTAGATCGCTGGTTCGAATCCGGCATAACAAAACTATATTTCTCGCAGTGCTAGTATACATAGATGACGACGGCAAGCTTGGATAATCAAAGGTTTTGAATTTCACTTTAGTGGGTACTCATGGAGAAGGGTCAACTGTTTGTGTAAGGAAGCATACCTCATAGTGGTATTTGCGAATGAAATCTAGAGTATGAGTGTCTCTAACGCCAAAAGAGTCATCCAACATGTATACATAGCACTGGTCATGTGTCATAGCTAGATAGCTGCATACACATTAAGTGATTTGAAAAAAAGGGTAAGAGCTTACGGAGGTTTGTTGGCACAAGTTTAAGGGATGATTATTGGTGAGTCAACGTGAACTGCTGATTATTTGATATTCAGAACTGCAAGGATGTGAGAGGTAGAAAGCGATAATTATTATTATGGGCTAGGACATTCGGCCAAGGCACGAAAGCAATGCCACAATTAAATGTTTATATTTTCTATGAGTAATGTAAGAACGTGAAGGGGGACTATTCTCAACACCTGTCAGTGTTGTCCCTACGAACCTTCAGCTCTCACTGTAGAGTCTGCAGAGCCGAAATTGAGTAAAAAAAGTCCTCACTTCGATGGGGATTCCCAATCGCTTTCGCCGTCTGTATCGTCTTCATCTCTCAACACATCCCCCTATCACCATTATCATGAAGCTAACCACGATCAGATCAGATGGTAGGGTCGGGGCCCTACTCATCATCAACCCTTGATCACGGAGGAAAAGCCATCCGATGAGTTTCCGGAGCGTACCCAGCACCCGATACGGAGACGGTGGATTGGATCAAGACGGCCCCGACTGTTACAAAGAAGGCGGATGTAGATGAATATATGCACCTCATGTGGTCTCGGTATCTAGGCCCCGCCTGTCTGGGGCTGGAGGTTTTTTGAGACTTTTTTTACTGGGTTGGGGGAGAAGGTTTCGTGGAAAAGCTGGCTGAATTCCATGGGTAAACACTGAGCTGAATGGATATTCATCACGGGAAATATATCAATGACCTTACTAGTAATAAAAGAGCCGAGGAGCACTGTACAAGGTGTAGCCTGGGCCAGAGAGGAGCTCAATGTGCTAGATGCCCATAGACTCAAATAGGACAATTAACATACATCTCTCTCTATGTCTTTCTTAGGAGTCTGGCTCATACGATGTATCACCGCACCATCCAACCATGGCTGTTTTTATTATGTCACCTGCACTCTCGAAATTGAAGGCTTAGTGCGCACAGTGCGCTTCAAATTGTAATTATGCCTGCCAAAATTCAAAATCTCACTCCTTGAGCAATTTTATCCACCAATTTCATCACCTTTTCAGTCTGTTGAGATCCCTCTCACCGTCATCCCAAAAATTTGCCCCCCATATTTGTACACTGCGATATGCCTCCTCCGAATGTTATTTTTATTTTCGTGGGCGTGTATGGAGGCCACTTCAGACTAGAGACTGAGTAGATGATAATTATGCTGATGATGAAGTCAGGGTTCACAGTTTCGTACGCGTAGACCTGGTGAAGCTTTGGTGGTATCCGATCTCGTTGGAAGAGAGAGTTTGATTTGGGTTTTAATATGCTGTCTGAGTCATAACCTATCCAACCCACAGGGCTCATATCTGACCCAGGCAACAATTTCGAGGTGCTGCTATCCTCATTTTCCATGAAGTAATATCTGAGATGCAATGCCTCTGGTGGAGAGCCGTTCAGCACAACATTTACTCGCAGAACTCAACATCCTTCTCTACACAACCTTCGACCCAAAAAATGGTATCAATGGAAATAGTGTGCGCGGGAAAGTTTTTCGGAGACTCTGTAGCACTAGTCACGCGAGATGCGTAAATCCATGAGTATCTCTCTTCCTCGTACGTAAATAGACCAGCTTTATCCAACTTATTACCGCCGCATTGTGAGCTAGGCACACTCTGGAAACTCATCGGATGGCTTCTCCTTCATGATTAAGGGTGGGCGATGATCAGGATTGGACCCTAGCATCTGATGTGATTTTGTGTGTTGTTGTTATTGTTGTTGTTTTATTTTTAAAGTCCTGAGCTAAAGTAAAAAGCTCTACATCCTACTATTGGTACAGGACCGGTGGAGCCGGTAAGGATCACCGTACACAGGTCCAACTCATTCCAACCTCGTCAACTTCCACATAAATGGTGGTGTTAACAGCAAAACTAAAATCAAAAACTTAAATCAAAAGCTAAAATCAAATTTAGACGAAATCCCTGTAGGTCCGGATCCCGCACTTCTCGCCCGTTCCCTTTCCTGTCACATCTTCCAAGTGACACTTTCTAACCTACGCTGAGAGCAGAGGATGAGCTCGCAGGCACCCTTTTTCCATCTGGTGTCCTACTGTTAGTGTGTTGAAGCCTTGACGACTTCACTAAGGCTGGCCGCAACCTTAAACCTCCTCTTCGGATTCCAGAATCTCAAAACCCGATCCGTCTCACATATAGACGTCATTCTTCGCGCCATGAATCGCCTGAATGGCTATTTCGGCTGCAGCTCTGATGCGAGTAAAATCTGCGTGGTTTTTCTGCTCGATCTTGCGAATCATCGCAAGCTGCTCTTTTTTCACCGGGCCGAACTTGCTGGGTCTGGCTTTGCAGTACCGCGAGTCCGATCGATGAGGTCCCCCACAGTTTCGACATCGTGTGGGGGCTTTGCACTCCGTTTCAGAATGCATTTTTGATCCGCAGTTCCAGCAAGCCGGAGCGCGGGAGCAGCCGCGTGAGGCATGGAAGCCAAGACATCGATTACACTAAACTATTTTTCGACGAAGTTGGAAGAGCTTTGCAGCTCCGGAGTCATCGAAGAGGCGAAATCCAGGTCGGGGCGTGAATTCGCGAAGGAAGAGCGCTTGCCAGTTCTGGTATGGCGCCCCGGGCTTGCTCGTCCCATGAGGACGAACAAGAAAAGGAACTGATTTGGTCACTCGCGTGACTTCGTCGGCGACCATCTTTTCCGTGATGAAAACGGAACCTGTGAGTGTATTAATTCTCAGCGGGACGGTGGCAATTAGTAGGGCAACCATATTTGACGCTGGTTCCAATTTAATTCCTGATTCTTTCCGTTCTACGGAGGAATCAAGGAGCTCTTTCCGAGCGATTTCATCCTTTGCTGTTAGAGCAAAGCCTGTTTTGACCCGCTGGCCCAACGTAATGTTGTTAGCCGCGGTACCGAGTGCCTCTTAGACAGCTGATCTTACGCCAGCTGGTGCAAGGATTCGGTGGGGATGGTCGGAATCGAGGCGTAGAAACAGTCGCGTATCAACCGCTGTCTTCGTATTGGCTCCCTTTGCTATTGGAGCGGGCGGGGCTGCCTTTTTTGTGGATGGTTCAATGCTGTGGCCAAGGCCTGCTTGGGCTACATTCCCCCACATTGTCTTTTGGGCCGGAGCCTGGGTTGTCGAAGGGTTAGGTACCCTTTTTTCAAGAGCCCTCGGCGGAGGAGGGTTACTGGGGCGCACAGGGAGAGCTGATGGAGTGCTCCATGGGCCTGATTGTACAAACTGGCCAATGGCCGCTCGAGGTAGACTTTGATGCCGTCTACAAACTCTTTTTCGTCGCCAATCGAGAGAGGCGAAAGTGCTGCTTCAACACTGCTTATTGCAGTGGAACAGATTGATAAACGGGCCTTGATTTGCGTCGTTCGACGCTTCTCGGCCTCCATCACTGATTGCAGCCCCGGTGGATATTCCGGTGGATATTCCGGTGCTGATGTCGAAGCTGCGCCTTTTGAGGCTGGCATAGCATTATTTCCGGCAGGCAATTCTGCACGTTCGGTCGTCTTTTCTCTGACGACCTCCTTTCCTTTCCTGGAACTGCTTGCCTCGGGGGCCAGCTCGGCGGGTTTCGCGGTCTATTGACCATTTGTTTCTGTTCTGATCGGGTCAGAATCAGTCATCCCTTGATCGGGAAGTGTGGAAGACTTCCCAGGGACAAAGGCCTCACTCGCAAATAAGCTTGATAATTTTTACGCAAGGCCAGATGTTTTTGCGGGAGCCCTCGGGCGGACTCTCGCGTTGTCCAACATTGAGTTGGGGAGCTCTTTTCGAACAGGTGGCATGATGAAAATGCCAGTGACTCGATTACAATTTATTGAAGGAATGCGACGAGCGCGAGAGGGAGGGAGAGGGGGAAAGGGTGAATATTCGAAATTTCGAATTTCAAAAAATTGTGTGTGTGTATTGTGCTTATTGAGTCTATGACTATCTAGCACATAGGGCTCCTCTCTGACCCAGGCCACACCTTGTACAGTGCTCTTATCCTCTTTTGTTACTTGAAGGATCATTGATATATTCCCCTTGATGAATAGCCATTCAGCTCAGTGTTTACCCGTGGAATTCGGCCACCTTTTCCACGGGACCCTCTACCCAAAAAACAAAATTTGGTAGCAATGGAAACCGCGTGCGCGGGAAAAAGTCTCAATAACCTGCAGCCCCAGCCAGGCGAGGCCTAGACACTGGGACCACATAAGGTGCGCATATTCATCTATATCTCTCTTCTTTGTAACAGTCGAGGTCGACTTGATCCAATCCACCATCTCCGTATCGGGTGCTGGGTACACTCCGGAAACTCATCGGATGGCTTTTCCTCCATGATTAGGGGTGGGTGATGAGTAGGACTCCGACCCTACCATCTGATCTGATGGTGGTTAGCTTCATGATAATGAAACTAGGAAGGTATGCGGAGAGATGAATGCAATGCAGTTTACCAGTGTATTTGAGAAACCTCATCGAAGTAAGAGCGACGATGCCACTCAGTGTTGGCCGTGCCGCATCTCCAGCCTCTACAGTGAGGGCTGGAGTTGCGTAAAGGACACCAGCAATATTCGCAGTACTTCGTTGAAAAAGGCTGACGAGATAAATGAGACTTTCTAGGTTCCCTATTCACATTCTCCTTCACTCAATAATGCAAGCTCCAAGAGCGCCCTCAATGTTTCATAATCAATACCCAGTAGTATGAATGCAAGACGAAACATAAGCCAAACCTCAGTGATTTATATATGTCATTTTGAGGAGACATGGTGGTACATTTATGATAAGTGGGTCAAACATTGACCCTGGCTACAAAGAGCATGAGTCGCTAGCGGCTACATACTACTTTGCGGGTTCTAGACGAGCCTAGACCGTCCCTGAATAGAACCTTCCGTGCAGGTTACAGCGGTTATGACGTACGCTAAAATTGTATCTATAGTTCGTGGGCTACTGGCTCATGTAAGAGTTGAGGTATTATGGGGACCAATGCACATATCCCTAGAGAGATTAGGCGAGTACATCCTTGCCTCTACCGCGGCTGTGGCTCCATAATGAGCACGGGCGACTTCGATGACAGCCAACGTGACTTGCGGGACCTGTAACCTGCGCATCAGGCACCACATTATTCCTAATGAGGCATAAGTTGTCAAGCATAGTAGAGGGAGAAGAATCGCGAAAATTTTTAATAATAATACGAGTGCTACTACCAGCAATTATATCCATTTCTGTTGGGTATCTGAACAATTGGGGCTAGCAAACAGGCCACGTAGGGGATCAAAACTCAACATCTATCAGCAATATTCCCTACGAATCTCCAGCTCTCACTGCGGAGGCTGGAGATGCGGCACGGCCAACACTGAGTGGCATCGTCGTTCTTACTTCGATGAGGTTTCCCAAATATACTGATAAACTGCATTGCATTCATCTCTCCGCATACCTTCCTAGTTTCATTTTCATGAAGCTTATCACAATCACATCAGATGCTAGGGTCCAATCCTGATCATCGCCCACCCTCAATCATGGAGGAGAAGCCATCCGATGAGTTTCCAGAGTATGCCTAGCTCACAATGCGGCGGTAATAAGTTGGATAAAGCTGGTCTATTTACGTACGAGGAAGAGAGATACTCATGGATTTACGCATCTCGCGTGACTAGTGCTACAGATTCTCCTAAAAACTTTCCCGCGCACACTATTTCCATTGATACCATTTTTTGGGTCGAAGGTTGTGTAGAGAAGGATGTTGAGTTCTGCGAGTAAATGTTGTGCTGAACGGCTCTCCACCAGAGGCATTGCATCTCAGATATTACTTCATGGAAAATGAGGATAGCAGCACCTCGAAATTGTTGCCTGGGTCAGAGATGAGCCCTGTGGGTTGGATAGTTTATGACTTACGTAGTACAATGAAGATACACAAAGTGAATATTTTAGAAGCTGGTAAAAAATTGGAGAAGGCTCTGTCGTTTACCGACTTCATATTTTATCGTGCTTTGGCTCTTCATGTTCAGCCCTTTCCTTACCTGTAGCCCTGTAGGACATCACGATTTTTTCGGCAAACAGAGATAAGATATCAAAGCTTCATATTATTCTACTCCTTCTGACCCTCAATTTATGACTCTTATCTGCAAGTCATATGTCCATGGGTCTTCATGTGAAACTATAATTGGTAAAGCCGAAAAACTATCATCATCTCGTCTTTGCAGTTATTCAAATGATGCTTATTACGCATGTTAGCTACTTGATATAATTCACCCAAATCTCCAAATACCATTCTCTTTTTCTAGAGCTCATACAGTCAATAGCTATTGCCCCACCTTCTGAAGGATGCAATATAATCCTCCCTAACCCTATTTGGATTTTCAAGTGTCGTAGCAAATACAAGTATCGGTGAATATATTTTGGTTTAGATGCCTTTCTGAGCAAACTGACTTTTGCGAGTAGAAGTGATACTTGGAGCTTTATAGACTCAGTGGGCCAAGAAATTTTTTTGCATCAGATTTTAATTGCGTTTGCAGCTATCCAGCTACGACATAATATCAAAGAAAGGTACATAATAGATGACTCAATGTGAAGGAAGAGCACTCATGCCTTGGATTTCATTTGCAAGTACCACTGCAAAGTAATGGCGGCCTTTTCTTCACCCCAAGTCAACCCTCATCCGTGAATACCCACCCAAGGGAACGTCTCAAAAACCCCGAGTTATCCAGACATGCCTCCATCATCTTTCAACTTTTGTCCGCGCAAAATGTGATATGAGATATCTCCTTCCCAAGCGGAGTAGGTGCACAGGCTACCCAAACTATACCAGAGATCACCACCAGGAGGCGGACCACGGCACCTTCCATCGTTTGCTTGTTTTCATAGTGTCAGCTGCACTCTCGCAAGCAATGTTATGGCGCGCACAAATATCAATTCGTGAAACTCTTTTCAAAAATTCAAAATCACACGTCCGTCAAGATTAATCCATTCTCCGTATCATCTTGTAAACTTCTCCTGGTGCCACTCACGTTCAACCCAAAGAGCTATCTCCCAGATTTGTGCGCCACGCTTTGCTCCCTGTTGCGGGTGTAAGTATCGGTGTGGGCGTGTATTTGGTGACCAGCTAAAGCTGGAGAAAGCCAACGAGAGGCGTGGTCATAGAAATGAGGATGTACTAGGTCTTGTGGACTTGATGAGGCTTAGGCAGGGTTCGATCTTTTTGGGAGTGAGAATTTGACGTGGTGGAGTTATTTGAATCATTGCCTCGAGGGCCAACTTCTTAGATATCGCAAAATTTGACTGAACTTGGCTCTGGGAGAATATTGCACCTCCATTTTCATAGAGGACACCACGTACAGGTGTTCAGTCTTTACCCTCCGCCAAGAACATTAATTGCCTTGGAATTCTCGTCAACAAAATTTCTGCATGCTTGAATTTCGGATATAGAGACTGCATACAATGTTAGTTAGCCAGGCTATTGATATAGAATCTTGAACATTAATATTTTCTTCCTCGCCTAGCGTCATCTTTGTCACAAGATTTAAAAGAAGTATCAATCTATAATATAATAAATCTTGGCCTCGGTCTTATAATTACAGACTCTTTTGATTTCGTGAGAGTTGACGACGGGATTAAGGATCATTTCCAAGTCGAATATATCCAACTGAAGGCATGAAGACGATAATATTTATGATACTAGTTCTATATCTTTTTTTTATCTTTTAATGTGTATGCAGATATCTTGCTATGACACATGATCGGTGCTATGTATACACGTTGGATGACTCTTTTGACGTTAGAGGCACTCATACTTTTGATTTCACTTGCAGATACCACTATGAGGAATGTTTGCTTACACAAACAGACGACCTTTCTCCGTGATTATCCGAGCATGCTTTCGTCATCAATGCACACTAGCACTACGAGAAATATGATTCAGCCTTGCTGACTCGAACCACTGATCTCCTGTCTCATTTGAGATAGGTGTCAAAGCTCTCCAATCCATGAGATACTAGCACAAATGATGTACCATTGCACTATCCAGCCATAGCTGTGTTTGTACTTTAGTCTACGATCTCTCGATCGAACGCGCATAACTCCTATTCATCAATGTAAAAAACTGCTTCAAAATTTGTATTTATACTTAGTATCGTTTTGTCTTTCTGTCATGAAATCTCTTACGATCACCTCCAAGATATGCGTCAGATATTTGTGCATCCCGAATTTTTTTTCTATCGAAGAGTAACACTGTGTGGGCCCATATTTGGCGGCCAGCGGAGGCCAGAGACTGGATTGACGAGAGGTGCATTCACAGAAATTAGTATGTTCTAGATTGTAAGTGTAGACTTGATGAATTTTGGTAGGGGAACTCTAATTAGGATGGGAGCATTTGATAGATGTTTCGTGGGTCAAGTTTTCTCGACATTGCGAAATTTGTCTGAACTTGGCTCCGGTAAAGATTTCACTCCTACATTAGTAGAGGACACCGCAGATAGGTGCTTAGTCATTGACCCCCGTACGCTGAATGATAGATTACTGTACGCTGTGGAATATGGGATCTCGATTGAGAGCGTCAAATCTAAAACAATTAGATGTAGGAATAAAATCTAAAACTTCCTATCACTGCCTATTGTCCACCAAACGTATACATGAACAGTTGTTTGGTTGTAAGTCTATTCATAATAGTTTCATCAAAATTAAGAGAACGAACAATTATTAATTCATATATTTGTATGGATCAATAAATGAGTGAGAACATGGTAGTTAAGTTTCTGTCTGAGTATAATACTGTAAAGCACTAAGAGTCTCTACCTGCATGACAGGGGCATCATTGTCTCTCAGAATATGCCTTACTTGACACTTAAACACGATTAGTTTCAATGGTTGATACCCTCACAACTTACCAATCAATATTAATATCAAGGGCCTAATGGGTATCACTGACTCGGTACTAAATAACACTCACAAAAGATTATTCAAAGGCATGCGGTAGCTTAGTGAACTAATTAGCATCTGTTGGGATAAAGATCTCGGCTTATCAATGATCAGAGCTCATTGGTAGTAGTTTATGTAACGCTAGTAACGAATTATTCCAGATTTAATGCTGCGAAGACGACCTAGTCTCGAAGCGCATCTTGCAAATCGAATATTTTGCTATGGATAAATATTCTATGTGATTTCGGATTTACATAGAATTGGAAATAATTTTATGCCATGTAGCTTCTGCAAGGTATTTTTGATGGTCAATGCTAAAGTCGAACTGGTCGCCCTAAACGTCATTTACGTCAAATTTTTCATCATGGAGAATGAAAGGGATGAGAGATTGCTATGGGGGGAGCTAAAATTTTGAATGACTCGATAATAGCTCGGGGGGTCCCCTAAGAAGAATTGAAAGCCCCTTTGGTACGCTGTGGTCAGGTGTTGAATCATCCTGAATGTCGAAGCACATCCTGTATAGACTTTTCGCACTTACCATGGGTCCTGTACATTTTTCTAAATTTTAGAATTGAAACGTGAAATATTGCTCGCATTATTATGATTGGAAATTTAGGTCGCATTTTTGGATGATTCCAGTCTGTTAACAGATTGGTCAAGGTTGTGCCTTACTGATTGCGTGATAAATATTCTTGCCGTTTCAATGCCATGTTTCATAGCTTCAAAGTTCCTTGATAATAGTGGAGACTTTCTTGTAACCGGCAAAAGTATGATTATAGACAAATATGGTGGGGAGGAGGGGCCACTCCATGATTTGAGGTAGGTGTTAAGCTCGAGACGTCACAAACGCTTGCTCCGACCATTCGAAGGCGGATTTATTGTCTATGCGTTGTCCATCGTTACCAAGACCAGTTAGCGCGAGGGTCCTGCCAGTTGGTCCATGGTATTGGAAAAGCCACGTGAGGCTCAGTTGAAGAGCTGACCATCAAAAGTTAAGATGTGTACCTTCCCACCATTAGTATCTTGTGTTATGTTTGTAAATTCACAGATGTTTCATTGGCATGAATTTGGGTAGATATTCATGCGGACTACATGCTCCTAAGATTCTGGTGTTGGGCCACCCTCATAGGCAGCAGTAGCCCTGCCTTCGTCAGCCTTATCAATAATGAAGTTTGCCCTCGAACTAGATCGGGATCTTGTTCCAGGTAATCAATAATCCCATCTACCTACTCACTTACCGATCTAATATAAATCCTAATGTTATAACAGAATGGCGTGTCAAATATGTCGATTACAAAGCCGGCAAGCAACATATCAAAGGAATATCGCGAGCTATAAATCGTCTAAATGTAACTCCGCGATCAGCACATCCCTATCCGATTGAAAGGAACAGGAGTAATACCGCATCCTCATTTTCACCAACTCACCAGCACCCTTCATTATTTCAAACTCTCGATGATTTTAATATTGGTCCAACGAGCCATAATGGGGCGGAGGACCAACCCAAGATCCAGAAAATGATATCTCCCCTAACCTCCCCGCCCGTTAGATCATTTCCAAGCTCTACATGCCCTCCCGTACAAGGAAATATTGTCATAAGCAGTCCTGTAGAGAAAAATATAAATCATGATGTTCGAGATGCAGATCCAAATCGAAAAGCGCTGGAAAGAAGCACAACAGACTATCTTCATCCAAGAAACTTATCAAATTATAAAGCAGGAGCTCATTCTAGGACTTCGTCTTTCGGAGATGTAAAGACTACAACACTTATCATGTATCCGCAAGGACCCTACAATTCACCAACGGGAGAGGATGGAAAATTTTACAACTTCAGAAGTCGGATGCCAGATAGTCCAAAGTCGTTTCTTAGCACAATGTTTTCTGTAGGGGCACCACTTTCCATATCCGAGTCTCGTCGGACAGACGCAGACATTGGTGCACATGATCTTCTACGGCATCGGCAAAACGAATTTTTCAAGTGGATGGAATTAGAGCTGGAGAAAGTTGAGACATTTTATAAAGCCAAGGAACAGGAAGCAAATGCTCTTCTCTCGGTCTTAAGGATACAGCTGTGTGAGATGGAAACCCGAAGAATATACGAACTAGCTCGGGCGCGAAACCTTAGTGCCTTCAGTCAGGACGTTGCTAGTGATGATAAATCTGGCAAACTTTCGAAAAATTCATCAGCGGAGAGAAAACCAATGTCATCCAAATCTCGAGGTCGGCTTGGGGCATTGCTTGACCCAATTGGGAAAGTAATCGGAGGAGCAAGACTACTCCTATCTGGTACAAGGCTTCGTGCGAACCCAAAGGCACCCCAGGATCCGAATAATCCCTCTTACAGCCATCCAGATTCGAAAGCTGGGATAGAGACTAACGCTGAAACCCTAAAAAGGCCACAATTTTCTGGTAATGTTCCATATCGTACAGCGAAAAGAAAATTAAAGCGTGCACTTCTTGAGTCGTACCGAGGCATGGAGTTATTAAAGTCATATGCATTACTTAATTGTACCGCCTTTAAAAAAATACAAAAAAAATATACCAAGGCTGTTGATGCACCACATCGCCTGTTTAATTTATCCGAGAAAGTAAATCGTGCTTGGTTTGTGCAGAGTCAAGAGCTCGATACACAAATCCATTCTGCCATAGATCTTTACGCTAAATATTTCGAACATGGCCACCACAAAGTTGCTTATGGAAAGTTGAGAAGATCATTAGCACGACGAGCTTATGAATCAGCACACGCGTTCCGGAATGGTCTCCTGTTTGGAATTGGAACCGTTTTTTCTATACAAGGAGTGATATCGGCACAGACTATGACTAGAAGTCCAGATCCACTTATCCGGACACAAACAGGTTTCTTGCTGCAAATATATGCAGGCTATTTTCTCATATTATACCTTTTCGCATTTTTTTGTGTAGATTGCTGTATTTGGACACGAAATAGAATCAATTACCAGTTTGTGTTCGAATTCGATCCCAGATGCACGGTGGATTGGAGAGAATTGGCAGAATTTCCTTCTGTCTTACTCACATTGATGGGTTCATTTCTCTGGCTCAATTTCTCTGGAGTCGGTAGTCAAGTGATGTATATATATTATCCTGTCTTACTTATATTTTTCACGGTTCTTCTAATATTTCTACCTGCACCAATCATATTTCATCGAGGCAGAAAATGGTTTGCATACTCACATGTAAGTCATCCAAGGTTCTCAAAGCTCAAATATCTAATTTTACATAGTGGCGCCTACTATTAGCTGGATTTTATCCAGTAGAATTTCGGGATTTCTTTCTAGGAGATATGTACTGCTCGCTCACCTATTCTATGGCTGTAAGTTCTTTTTTTAAATTTTTAGACGACTGAATTCTTATAATCGTGTAGAATATCGAGTTATTTTTTTGTTTATACTCACGCCACTGGACTGATAACACTTGGAAATGTGGCTCTTCTCATTCTCATCTTCTTGGATTTTTCACTATCATTCCGGGTTTATGGCGCGCTTTACAGTGCTTAAGACGATACTATGACACCCGCGACGTATTCCCTCACCTGGTCAACTGTGGAAAATATTTTTCGACTGTTGCATTCTACACTGGTCTCTCACTCTACAGAATTAACCATTCAAAGTCTAGACTTGCCTTTTTTCTAGTTGTCGCCATTCTCAATTCAATTTACGTTTCAGTATGGGATGTCTTGATGGATTGGTCCCTGCTACAACCGAATGCCAAAAATCGTTTCCTTCGTAACGTTCGTGGATACAAGAGTGTATGGTGGTATTATGCAGCAATGATTCTAAATCCTATCTTGAGATTCAACTGGATCATTTACACTATATACACTGATATTCTGGGTCATAGTACACTAGCAACATTTCTTGTAGCTTTATCTGAAGTGACGCGTCGAGGTATATGGGTTATTTTTCGGGTCGAAAATGAGCATTGTTCAAACGTTGCTCGTGTCAAGGCCTCCCGCGATGTACCTCTACCATATATAACTTGCGGCGAACTAGCCAACATAGATGAGACAGAGGAAACTGCAGTAGATCATATTGGCGAATCAACAGCTGTGGAGACTCTGGAAGCATCCCGCTCGAACGGCAGTAATTATATACGGCGGGGTTTTACGAAAATTATGGCCGACGCTCATACACAAGATTTTGAAAAAAAACACAAAACTATTGGAAGTCCAAGTATAGTTGAACCGGATCTACCAGATGATAGTAGTAGTGATGATGATGAAGATGAAGATGAATCAAATCATGAGAAAGAAAAGCAGGTAGTCATGGGAATGGCATCTTTGCTACTGGAGCGAAGAAATGGCGCAAGGGAATCAATTTCTGAGGAAACCGGCGTTGAGAATCATGAAATGTATATGAGTAAAGCCTGAAGGCCAATAGCTCAAAAAGGCTAAAAATTAAAGAAAAATTCTGCATAGGTCAGATTTATTTCCTATCACAATTATTTGGAACCTCTAGACAAAAACAGATCAATTATCGAGCTTCTAGACTTTGAGTTCTGCCAGGCAGACCCTGGTACGCCACGTTCACACTCCTGTATTAAACGTCAAGTCATGAAGGCAGTATAAAATAATGGTAAAAGGTGTTTCTTCTAGCATTAAACTGAAAAAAGTATATTACTTTTATTAATCTAGTTTCAAAAAAATCAATTCGGGTCCATGCGCCAATTTCAGCTGTTGCATGACGCCTTCGATCGGCCACAACCGATTTTATTTTTGTTCCTCACATGTTAGTTCTAACATTTGCATGACGCAATTCATCTTTATTAAAAACAATAAATCGTTAACACTAGAGTCCTGTGAGTCAAAATGGAAATCAAATGAAGGAAATAGGCTCTCAAGCTAGATTTCTACCGACTTGCCAACAAATTATGACTTATATTTGTGTAATAGTATATCTAATTCCGCATAGGAAAACAAATTTGAAAGCGCCATAGAGTACTTTAAATGCTAGCACTACTTGATAGGAGTTAAACAACTGTTAAGTGGCTAAACATTTATTTTATCTCTATAAATCAGCAAATAGGGGGCTGGGATAGAAATATATTGAGACTAATGGGTAATAAATTTAAAAATTTAAAGTTCTTGGAATGACTACGGGATAGCTTCACAATCGGTTGTATTATTTACGTAAAGAGTGGTGGTATCTTGTGAACTGGTTCTTTTGTTCTTGTTCTTAGAAGACGATAGGATTCATAGCTACAGTGAGTCTGAAATTGAAATCTTTTACGTGACAGGAAGGACCCAACATCTATTCAGAAGTGAAACGGGTAGATAGGCTCTGAGTGCTCATTGCTACCTACATGACCGGCAATAAAGCTAGAAGCGACAAAAGAAATGAAAAAATTACAGCAAATGTCTGAGTTACAGTGCCCTGTGTCGCATCTCTATCTTCTTAAAACACCTCCTCTCGAGTCAGAAACAATCTCAGCGTAGTCACCTCCCACCCTGTTCATTATTCGGTAAACTGTAACATCTGCTTGTAGTTAGGAATTGAAAAATTCATGACATCTCTTCTCCCCTATCATTTCCCTGGCCCCAGGCGGAGCCATTTTCTCACAACATCTCCAACGCTGCAAAGCAGGTCGGCATTCTAAAAACCGTCAGGGCCTTTTCTCTCAGCCGCAAACGCATTTCAGATCTTCATGTTCTGGGTTGAAAAGTCGATGGTAGTCGGCGTAGTCCCCGTGGCCAATCCTTTCCGGAGTTAGACGGTGGTACGCCCATCTTGGTAGAGCCATTTCCTGTGGCTGTTTACAGCGCACGAAGAGGTCTAGGTCTTTGTATCGTTCGGCCGATACTTCTACCACCACTCTTCCGCAATCTCTTGGCCACGCTGTTTAACCCATCTCCCTCATGCCGCAAAGGGTAGATTTTGATCTACTCCACTGGGCCTGGCTGAGGCTATAGACAGGAAGATTTTTGCGAAAATGACTGTACTGGGATGTACAGTTCTGAGTAAACTTATATGATAAAAGAGCGGGATAACGTTTGCACATTTTTATCAACTGTGATTTTGACCAGTTTTTATCAATCTCCATGGATCAAAGGTTATGGCCCCTGTAGATGTAGATTTATATACATACAGATGTGTAAGCCAGGAATAGAAAGCTAAATACATGCGTGGCGGCTAATAGGTCTAATTATCCTTTAACCTGCACTCGGGACACAGTCGTCCACTCGAATGCAAGTGTAACGCTCATACCATTGCGCATTAAACTTTCAGCGCAGGATTTATTGATAACACTGATGTAGAATGGGGAATATGCTAGTCTAATCAGCCAGACCTACAAATATGTTACTCTTGGCATTCCAAGATATGTCATGTCTCAACACCTCTTTCGCGCGCAAGTGCAGCCGCTTGATTATCCAGAAGAATGTAGGTCGGTAAGCTTTCTCCCACGACTATTGCAGCTTCCAAGGCTCTCATGGCGCCTGCAACTTCGGCATCAAAGACCTTTGTTCCCGGAAGTGGATCCGAGCCTCTTCCGGCTAGCTTGCCTCCTTGGTATACTACATATCCCCAGCTGGAGGGCAAGACTGAGCAACTGAACGCGCTGTCCTCTACAAAAATGGGGGTGAAGTATTCTCCCAGACCCAAGTTCAGTCAAATGTCGCAATATCAAAGAAGTTGGCCCTCGACGCAATGATTCAAAATACTCCATGTCAATTTTTCACTTCCAACGAGATCGACTCCTACGTCTCGAGTCTACAAGTACGACCTGGTACATCCTCATTCAAATGACTACGCCTCTCGTCGGCTTTTTCTAGCCTTAGCTTGTCACCAAATACACGCCCACACCGATATTTACACCCGCAACAGGGAGCAAAGCGTGTGCACAAATCTGGGAGATAGCTCTTTGGGATGGACGTGAGAGGGATCAGGACAAGTTTACAAGATGATGCAGAAGAGGGATACGTTTTAGACGGGCTTAAAAAATCGAAATTTGGAAAGAGTTTTATGAATTGGGCTTTGTGCGCGCCAAGACTTCGCTTGCGAGAGTGCAGTTGACACTATAAAAACAAGCAAACGATGGAAGGTGTTGTGGTCCGCCTCCTGGTGGTGTTCTCTGGTATAGTTTGGGTAGCCTAGGCACCTACTCCACTTGGGAAGGAGATATCTCATATCACATTTTGCGCGGACAAAAGTTGAAAGATGATGGAGGCATGTCTGGATAACTCGGGGTTTTTGAGACGTTCCCTTGGATGGATATTCACGGATGAGGGTTGACTTGGGGTGAAGAAAAAGCCGCCATAATTTCGCAGTGGTACTTGCGAATGAAATCCGAGGCATGAGTGCTCATCTTGTAAATTGAGTCATCTTTTCTGAACTTTTCTTTGATATTGTGTCATAGCTAGATAGCTGCATACGCAATTAAAATCTGAAAAAAAAGGGGCTACAGGACTTATCGGCTCACAAGCCGTCACATCAAAAACGCACAATTCGAGAAATTCGAAAATTCGAAAATTCATTTTTTCCCTCTTTCCTCCCTTCTCGACCTCGTCGCATCCATATCTGAATTGTGATCGAGCTCAGGCATTTTCACCATGCCTCCAGTTCGCAAAAAGCGTCCCAACGCCAAGTTGGACAACACGAGAGTCCACCCGAGGGCTCTCGAACAATTACCTGACCTTGTCCAGTCTCCGAAATGCGCGGAGATGAGCAAGGTCTCCATCAAAGGGAAGGAAAAAGCCCTCCCTGCCGTCGCTGAACCCGATACTGACAGGATCGGGTCAGTTGAAACTGTTGAGGAAATTCCTCAACCACCCTCCGTCCCTCACGGGACTGGAGAATCGTCAAAATCTCATCCGACAGCGTCAAAACCGTCGAAAAACGCTGCAGTCAAAGCAGCGCCAAAATCAACGTCGCGGCCAAAAGCTGCCACAAAAGCAGAGTGTCCCCTAGAGCTTCGACCAATTGTCGAAGCTGAACAACGACGCGCCGCCGAAACAGCGGCAAATCTGGACCTCTGTTCCGCCGCCATCTCTGGCGTCGAAGCCACCCTCCTCCCTTTGACCAACGGGTCAAATAGACAATTCGTAGACTCGATGCGAGTCTACTTACGCGCCGCCATTGCGCAATACATGGCCACGGGCCCGGCCATCACGCCACCCGACCTCCCTCCTCGCCCTGCGAACCCGACCCCAAGGGCTCCAGAAGCCAGGAGCAATACAACTCCCGCCGGCCCAGTGCTGCCTGTAAAAAGCACCTGTGCCACGGTGGCCAAAAATGGACTGCGACAAAATGCAGCTCCTATAGCAAAGGCTGTGCCGCGACCTGCGGCGAGAGCCCAAAAGAAAGAAGTTCCCAAGGCGAAAGTCGATAAGCGACTGTTCCTTCGCCTGGGAAAGGAGCACCCATGGCGGAATCTTTCAAACAACATTGTGAAAAGTGAGGTAGCGGACACGCTTAATCTCTATTACAATGATATAACCTCGATTCATCGAGTAAAGACCGACTTTGCTATTATAGCAAAGAACGAAAAAATACGACAAGAGATCCTAGATGTCTCTCCGAAGCTGGCAAGTGAAAACGCCAAACTCGAAGCATCTTCGGATCTTGTCGCCTTACAGATACCGAACGTACCTGTAAGTATCTTTTCACAGTACGGCCCCGTAGCTACCGATGCTGCAAGTGTCACCGCTGAGATCTTCCTTACGACCAGCGCGTATCCAATCCAGGTCCGACCTCATGGGACATGTCGGCCTGGATCGCCTTATCGAAACTGGCATGCCCTTTTTCACCGGGACGAAGCCCCTCGTGCGGGCTTCCGCCTTTTCGACGATTCGGGTATGGCTACCATCCATAAGCCTCGTCGATCAATTGAACAGTGCAAACGCTGTTTGGGCTTCCACGCCACCCGTGGTTGCTCCCGCGCTCCGGCTTGCTAGAACTGCGGATCAAATATGCACTCCGAAACAGAGTGCAAGGCCCTCACACGCTGTCGCAACTGTGGGGGACCTCACCGATCGGATTCTCGGGCCTGCTAAGTCAGACCAAAAAAATCCGGACCGGTGACCAAAGAGCAGCTCGCGTGGATTCGCCACATCGAACAAGGGGAGTTCGCGAAGGTGGCACGAGCCAGGGCTGCAGCAAAAAAGGTCGAAGAGGCGATCATCGCCGCGGGAAGGATGTCTCGATGGCCGAGGCAACAGGTTTCGGAGCTCTGGGATCTGAAGAAGAAGTTTGAGGACACAGCAACCTCGACGATGTCCCCTTTTGGGGCATCTACTAACCAATAGCAGGATACCGGCCGGATCAAAGGTGCCTGCTAACTCATCTCTTGCTCTCAGCGGAGATTGAATAAATTCTGTCATTTGGAAGGTGTGACAGACGAGGGAATGTGTGAGGA
Organism: Blumeria graminis f. sp. triticale; assembly: GCA_905067625.1. Taxonomy (NCBI): domain Eukaryota; kingdom Fungi; phylum Ascomycota; class Leotiomycetes; order Helotiales; family Erysiphaceae; genus Blumeria; species Blumeria graminis. The sequence goes on along the minus strand of LR898470.1, from coordinate 1,150,361 downwards.
GCGCATTTACTGGGTCCAATATGGAGGAATCTTCTGGTATTCGGAGTTGTTTTGATTTTTGTGACTTTTCGTTCTTGTTCAATCAGCTGCACTTTTGGTAGCGATTCACGAGGTTGGAACGAGTTAGGCTGTAGGAAAAGTTACAGGGAACCCTGCCGGATCCGCCGGTCCTTGACCCAATGTGGAAAACTTAGCTTTAGCTTAGGACCGTATGTATATAAAAAAAAAAAAGCCGTCACATCGAGCGTGTTTCATGATCTTGAGTCGGTATGCCTGGAATTGTCTTGAAGTCCATATCATGCTCGCGCTTCTAGTCAATGAGAACTTGGCTATCTCCGTGTAGTCTTGTTGCAATTGGTTGCCATTCAGGGTGAGCTACGTTGAGATCACCGCCAACTACTGAAGGTCCCGATAGAGCCCATGCTAGCAACGGAAGAAGGTCTGCTCCTGGTGTGCGGTATATGGATACAAATGTGATCCCTTCTACTGTTACTACGGTAATATCTGGCGATGCCTCGCAGATTACCTGTTGATGGCACTTATTCCCCTTTCGTGAGTAAATAAGAGAGCGAGGCCTTGCGAAATTTCCAGCGGCACGAAGCGGCATATGCTTTTCGAAAGTGGGATACGACTTTGTGAGCCAAATGCCGTATTTAAGTTGAATCCAGGGTTCCTGGATAAGTAGAACTTCGTTTCCTCAATCTCAAGCTGGTTGCAGGGTGATGTCCGTAGCGGGATCTCCTGCCCAAATTAGCGCAGAGGAACTTTATCGTTGTTGCCGGGTTGTCCAGCTCTTCAAAGTTGTGGTCTCGAACGAGCATTGAGAAGCGGTTGAAGGTTTGTTTTCGGTAGTGGTCTCGGCGGCTTTCTACTTAGCTTCGAATTCTCGGATCGAAGCAATTCTTTCTTCAAGTCCCTGCTCTCGGATTGCTGACAACTAGTTTTTTGTGCGCTGCACGGATTTTCCGCCGACTTGTGTTGGCTGGGCCATGCTTTTTAGGTCAATAGCTGTGTGAGGCCCGTGGCAGTTGATACATCTCGTTGTGGGCTGCTTGCAAGAATAATCCTTGTGCTCAATTGAGCCATAGCGCGAGCCTTTTTTTTTAAATCATTTAATGTGTATTCAGCTATCTAGCTATGACACATGAACGGTGCTATGTATACATGTTGGATGACTCTTCTGGCGTTAGAGACACTCATACTCTGGATTTCATTCGCAAATACCACTATGAGGTATGTTCGCTTACACAAACAGTCGACCCTTCTCCATAAGTACCCACCAAAGGTAATTTCGAAACCTTTGGTCATCCAAGCATGCCTTCGTCATCCATGTACACCAGCACCGCGAGAAATGTGATTGTGTTTTGCCGGATTCGAACCAGCGATCTACTGTCTCAAGTGGGGTATGTGTCCAAGCTACCCAGACTCTACTTGGCAGACCGGCCAAGACGATGTATCACCGCACCATCCAACCATGGCGGTGTTTAAAGTGTCGCCTACACTCTAGCGCGAGCCTCGTTCCGCACGAGAATAGATATTTGTGGGATGATCTCCCCAGCACCAGTTGCGCTGAGCTTTTTTGGCCTACGTTGTAGTTCGTGGAGCCGGCCGCTTTCTTCAAACAGTCATTCACCTAGCTTTGGTTTTCCGGTTGCAAAGTGCAGCACCCAGTTAGTTGATAGCCTGGCCACGCCGGAAGCGAAGGCACAAGCCGAAGTTGGTATAACGCTCGTATTTAGGGCCGCTTCTTCTATCAACATTTCTGGTGTTACTAGTATAGGCCCTTTTAGTGTATAGAGTCTGTCTGATATTTTCGGTACCAGTACCGAGTCCAGTTGGAAGCTGCTTCAAGTTTGATTTCCGTACTCTCCAGGAGTACGGCGCCCGAGATGAGCGCGCTTCCAGATAATCTCCTTCAGCTTGCATTGCAAACTCTGAGTTGATGACGGTAACCTGTTTGATTTCAGAATTAGCCAGGCGCAGCTTGCTTGCAAGGCTAATTTAGATGTAATGAGGAGAAATGCGTCTCCGCGGATGGTCTGGCTTAAACCGCAGGAACACGCGCTCGACCAGTCGAGCGCGTGTTTAGAGCTGAGGCATTTAGTCTTGGAGTTCGTGTAGGCCCTGTTGCTCCTGAATAGGATCTATTGGCTGGTAGTGGTATTGTCGTCGCTCAGTTTGCGGGTTTTGCCTTTATCTTCACTACCTGAGTCCAGGATCTCTCAGTAGTGTTGGAGTTTAGAGGGTCATCGCCCTGGTTTGGCCTGTTAAGCGTTATCTAAGCCGGCTCATTGTCTTTTGCGAGGCAAATATCTCCCTTTTTTAAATCAAGTAAACTTATGGCCGAACATAGCTAGCTTCTGAGCCGGCAAAGACGAATTCTTCACCTTCCAGTGGTGCCGATGTAATGGCTCAGTATGCTCTGCCTATCTGGGATAGCCAAGAAGAATCGTATCCGAATCGAAGTCGAAAGCAACCTCAAGCATATCTAAAGTCGACGACTTCTCGTCAATTTCGGTCCTATAATTCTCAAGCCAGTCCTCCACCTCAATCTTACTTTACCACCTCGCCTCAAATACTGATAATGGTGTTACTCCAATTGCAATCGGGCATTTGCCTCATTAATAACAGGCCATCTCCCACTTTAAAATTACGATGCTATGTAAACCCGCGAGGAGGAAATTAAGTCATAATCTACAAAGCTCGGGTCATGGTCTATGGGGAACCGTTGCTCTGATGGGGCTTCACTTCTTGAGGGAGAACAGGCAGCTGGGACGTGGGACGAACGAGTGAAGAGATCACAAATTGGCATGCTGGGGCGCACTTTACTCGAGGATTTTTCGACCTAAGGGTACCTATAGGCGCAGAGGCAACGATTTCGGATAGTGCAACCGACACTCTAAAAACAGGCAACGATGGAAGGTGTTTTGGTCCGCCTCCTGGTCGTCATCTCCCTGAATTAAAGTCTGGGTAGCCTGGACAGCTACCTCACTCGAGAAAGGGAGGACTGTGAGGCCATATCTCGCGCGGCGGCTATATACAAGATGGCAAAGGCATGTTAGGGTAGCCAAAGGGTTTTCATGTTTTCCCTTTGGTGGATATTAACGGTTGAGGGACGGGCGAAAGTCCCTAGCACCAGGATCTCGAGTGGTATCAGCGAATGCGCCAACTGTATGAGTAGTCCAAATGTCAAACTGAGTTATCGTCATATATAGTCGCCGGAGATGCTAGTCTTCTCCGTGTCATGCTCTTTGAGTACAGGGCTTGTGCCCATCACGAATAAATTTTCATATTCATAGCTAGCTTCTGAAGTAGTAATGAGACCTCCGAGGTTGTGGCTTAGCTTGAAACGCTAAATTACATAATTAAATCCAATCCAACAGAGTAGGTGTGTCTTATTAGGGACTAATCCAACATGAAGCTAAGCTATTTCTAATCAAAAACGTTGGGCTTTTATCCAGCCTATATCTACAGGATGGCGTGTAGCCTAATAATGCCCTATTTATCCCTGCCTATAAAGCTATGGTCATCACTCTCACCATGCAAGTATGAACTTGGTGAGCAGATCCTGAATTCATTGAGAGAAATACGATGGATGAGTAATTCCTATCATCTTTGATTAGTCCCCAAAAGCTGCTACATGGTCTTTCCCAAGATATGTTACAATTATACAAAGCCGAAATATTTCTGGTCATAAAACCATCCTTCGATTTCGATCCTTGTTTATAAATAAACGGTCCGATGAAAAACACTTCAGTGTCTAGATGACTCGTTTTAAGTTTATAATTATCTCATGATTCCCTTTATGACTCTTCAATTCCGAATAAAGAATCAACATGTGTGCCATGCGGTCCTCGGTATGGCTTTTAAGCATGGTCCTTGAGTGATTCATTAGGTCCACTCTCTCGAATTTCGCTTTTAGAGCGACCAAAGCGCTCACACCAATTTTCAGCACTCATTATTGTACCACCGAGAACCCCCGATACCTGTCCCATCATATCCAAGCCCTCTTTCGCTAAAACCAATACCCGTCGCCCGCCATCAACACAATTGTTTTCTGAGTTATGATCATTCTTGATTCCTTCCGAAGGCTTATTGCTCGCCATACGGAACCTTTGTGGCAAACTTGTCAGATGACGACGCACAAGTGTCCGCGCATTCTCGGGTAATGCGCCACCGGCGTATTTAGACACTATGTCAACCATCTCTTTTAGCGTTTTTAGAACATCGTTTTTAAGTTCCGTTATTGTGCCGCACAGGACGCGACGCTCAGCATCAAAATTACTGCCCAAGCTTCCCTCAGCCTTGTGTCGTGAAATATCTGAATCCTTTTTCCCGTCATACTGCTCTAATGCCGATTTTAACGCCAAAACCATCTTCCCGATATGTTCGTTAGCCCATCTTAACCAACTCAAACAATATTTCAAGCTACGAAGTGATTCCTCACTCATTGCGACACTTAGACCACTTGTAGATAATGCTAATCTTGTCGGCCACGAGTTTTCAGTTGTACTAGAAATTTTTTGCGAATCATCAGTCACTGAAGATTGACGCACTCCATGTCCAGGACTTTGTAGTTCACAGGGTGTAGGTGATGTTTCAATATTTGAGCTTTTTTTTGACTCGCGCCAGAGTTTGTTATCTTGCCTGTGATTAGAATCTAAATCACGCCTAGAATTTGTACCGCTTCCTACTTCTTCGTGTAGTTTCCTACGCTTGTACGGGCTTTCATCATCTTTCTCGACAATTGCAGGGAGCTCGTAGCCTTCTTTTCTAGCTCCAAGTATCCAGCGTACTCCGTCTTCAACCCCTGTTAAACGTCCGACTGAGCCGACAGTATTAACGACAGGTGTAAATCTTCTCTCGACATATTCAACGCTTGATTTAATTCTGGGGCTATAATTCTTGGATGCGGAGTAAGCTGATATAGATCCACCGATAGCGTTCCTGATAAAGGGATGAGAAGTTGTCAGAAGAGACAGCAAGGGTTCGGGTTGATGATTATTTTGAGCCGCTATTTTTGGTAGAAGTAGAGATGGCGTTCTATTTTTTTGTGCTGGAGATCCTATGAAGTCTTTCAGAACCGATCAGTAGAGTTTGGGCCGCTCCGATCGATTAATTTCATACCTGCTCTCAAGTCTTCTAGAGCTTCAGCCGCAAGCCGCACGTCAGGGTCATCCATTGAATTTAAACTTGGACCTGAAAGCTCTTTGTTTTCAAAAGAGTCTGTGTATTTAGTGGTTGTTGCGTTTTGAACGGTAGACACAGAGCTTAGATTAGAGTGAAAACTGTCTACACAACTTGTGAGCGGCACACTATTTATTGATGATTGTGTATAGTGCTCTTTTAAACTTGGAGACTTTTCATGAGAGAGAGATAGTTGATGTAGAGCGGGATCATGTTGAAGCAGGTCAGCTATGGCGAGGGAATTGGACTTAGAAGATTGGGCTGGGCTGAATGAGGATGTTGCATAATTAAAGCAATGTGCCTGTGTTGCCTTCTTCTGAAAAGCAACGTGGTGCATCGTGCTCATAATCTAGGAAAATTGTTATGATATTTCAGTTCTAATCGGAAATCAACGCATCAATTAGAACTTGACCAGTTATAGGAGCACCGTGTTTGGGATTGACAATGTAAGACTGAGCGTCACGAACTTCGACGGCACGCGAGGGCTGCCTCTCGTGTGGCGATCGCCGAATAATTGGAATCTGGTGACAAGTTAATGGGTACAACTTAGTAGCGTGGAGTGTACTCGGAGGTGACTGCATCTGTAAGGCACTTGACTGTTCTAGTAACAGGCTAGGTCCACCAGAGCGGGTGGTCAGGTTGGCAGAGTATGCATTGTTGGCACCAGGCCATATCAATACGTCACATGCCTTGATCCTTAAATTATGCACGGGTAAATTAATGAAATTGATTTGTGCATACTAAACAAGGCTTTTTATTACCGGCTGGCCACATGTCATTCTCATAACCTCCGTTGATAGACGGTCTCAATACCTCGCTTTCATGATTAACATGTAGGACTTACTTCACTATTTTCGCAACTCAATCGATTTTTGATAAACTAGATTCAAATCTTTAAGCTTAATCTGTATTACAGCATTTACTCCATCTGCGTGATTGTATGGAACCTCTGACACCGTCTTAGCAACTTTTTTGCTTCCGCAATGCTTGGCCAGTTCTTATGGTGCCTGTTTCTATCTTCGCACCTCAAAATCACTAGCTTCGACCATGGTACGTAATTTGTGTACTGACAGTATGTCAGACAAGTTATACGCATGTGGATATCGAGCAGTACTGTCTAATAGAGGGCGTCTTATGTGGAAAGGGTGGTGGGAGAAGGAGCCTCGACTATATATAGGGTCCGTACTCTAGCTAGTCCTAATATGGTTTAACTAGTGCCAAGCCCCGCGGCTAGTATCGAGCAAAGACCAATCTGGCACAGACCTATCGGCTTGCCTTCAAGCGGGCTGTCCTGATGTGATTCGATACATCTAGCCTCAAAACGTTGTGTATATTGGAATAAAACTCCGGTTCTCGAAACAAGGTATTAACTACCACTGGCCTCAGAGCCGATTGATCTTGCCCACTATGGCCTCCGCCATTTTTTTTCTAGATTTGAAAGGCAAGGTATGCCAAAGCTTTCTGCTCCTGTATCAACGAGTCTAACTTTGCTGGTTGCTTGAGACACTATTGGCCAGGAATTATAGAGGAGATATACCCATGTCTGCCGTCGAGAAGTTTCCTATTCTTTTGAGTGAAGCCGAAGAAGAGAGTTCTGCCGTCCCACCCTGTTTCTCTGACGAAGGCATCAATGTATGCCACCTCTCTCCATGGAATCAGAAAATTTCTGATACCCGATAGTACTTGTATATTCGACACAGCAATCTTTATCTACTTGCGCTCACCAAGCGCAATACAAACGCTGCGGAAATTCTCCTCTTTCTGCACAAAATTGTCGAAGTATTTACGGAGTACTTCAAGGAACTAGAAGAAGAATCCATTAGAGACAATTTTGTCATCATCTATGAGCTCTTGGATGAAATGATGGATTTTGGGTATCCTCAAACTACCGAATCAAAGATCCTGCAGGAATACATCACACAAGAATCACACAAACTAGAAATACAAGCACGACCACCTATAGCGGTAACTAATGCTGTTTCATGGCGATCGGAAGGAATTCGGTATAGAAAAAATGAAGTCTTTCTAGACGTGGTGGAGTCACTAAATCTTCTCGTTTCATCTAATGGTAACGTGCTACGCTCAGAAATTCTAGGTGCCATTAAAATGAAATGCTATCTATCTGGAATGCCTGAATTAAGGCTGGGTCTAAATGACAAAGTTATGTTCGAAACAACAGGCCGGGCAACGCGAGGGAAAGCAATCGAAATGGAGGATGTCAAGTTTCATCAGTGTGTACGGCTGTCCCGCTTCGAAAATGATCGTACAATATCGTTTATCCCTCCTGATGGCGAGTTTGAGCTCATGTCATACCGTCTTAACACTCAAGTAAAGCCCCTAATATGGGTCGAGTGTATTGTAGAGTCTCATTCTGGCAGTAGGATCGAATACATGCTTAAAGCTAAAGCGCAATTCAAACGACGAAGTACAGCAAACAACGTGGAAATTTTAGTGCCTGTACCAGAAGACGCCGATAGCCCACGATTTCGCACGAACATAGGCAGTGTTCACTATGCCCCAGAAAAAAGTGCTATTGTGTGGAAAATAAAGCAATTTGGCGGTAATAAAGAATTTTTGATGAGGGCGGAATTGGGCTTACCAAGTGTGAAGGGTGATGATGAGCATGGTGGTGGCATGACGGGTGGTTTTGGAGGAAGTATGGGTGGGGTGGGAGGAAAAGGTGCAAAACGACCAATTGGCGTTAAGTTTGAGATTCCTTACTTCACTACCAGCGGGATTCAAGTACGGTACTTGAAGATTATCGAGCCAAAGGTAATCATTACTCCAAAAACTTAGCTGTATCTTTCTGTACTAACTCATCTCCCAGCTTCAGTATCCCTCGCTTCCATGGGTTCGATACATTACACAATCCGGTGATATTGCTGTTCGACTGCCAGAAGTTAGCTAAAGGCTGCTCGAAGATCCACAAACATTATTGTTCAAAGAATCGCCATAAATATACAGAAAGCAACCCTATTTCACAATGCATTTGAGATTGCAGAAGAAGACAGACTAGAAATCAACGTTGCAACGTACGAAGCTAAGATTGGGCCTTCATTAAAAATGCGAAGAAGCTTATTTAAAATCGATAACATTTCGATCTTCAAGTCAAGTGAATACTTGATGTTAGTATGACAGGGTCAATCTGTATGATATCACAGGTAATGAAAATGGGTTTGCTAATGCAGAAGTGGTGACTGATTGAGGTGTATGTACATGTATATAGATCTCTATGTAAGGACGCCCTTGAAGCGTTGATAAAACCTGAGTCCACTTGTGTGACTAAAGCATGAATCCCAAGCTTAGGCCTACCGGAGCAAGTGCTCCGACATTTGAGAATCTTCTAAATATTTTTTAGAATAATATTGGTTCTTTTCAATTCTGATATTCTTGATCAACAGAAATATTCGTGCCGCTTTAAGCCAAATAAGTTAACAAACGTGAAGCTGTTTGTCAGCTATCTTTCGCAATGTAAATATTGATTAGTAGTGAAATTGATGTTTAAATCCAATGATAAGTACTGATTTTTTGTCGCTGTAATAGATGACTGTTTTTTAAATCAATCAGTGTTACTCTAGACCACGCAGCATTGGCATTCTGTTGAAACCGTTAAATACTCGACTAGGATAAATCCAAACGTCCAAACCTAAGCAGGCCAGAATGATCATAGGAATCACTATTAGGATAGTAGCAATATTAGTAGGCAAAAAGGCAAGCCAAGAAAGTGTAACTGATAGAGGCACTAATTTTAACAATTGACGAAATCTAATTGTGAACCGGTATTAAAATATTTAACTCTCTACTTAATTCGTGGACTTGCTGGTAGAGGGAACCTTATACAATAATGAAGGATAAAAGGATGTCAATTTGACTACTATTCTAAACGCAGGTACTAGACTTCTTTTAATCCCAATAGATAGCCCGTGCGGGATCTCCTATTCACAGCAGTGAACAACTCTAACATAGGGTATACGCAATCTCCGTTCGCCAAACACCAGTCGGCCGAGACTACTTATTATCGAGCAAAGTAGGATCGACAAAGTGTATCCCAACACAGAAATAATAGAAATCTCAACAACCAAACCCTTCATCAATTCGAGAAATTCGAAAATTCGAAAATTCATTTTTTCCCTCTTTCCTCCCTTCTCGACCTCGTCGCATCTATCTCTGAATTGTGATCGAGCTCAGGCATTTCACCATGCCTCCAGTTCGCAAAAAGCGCCCCAACGTCAAGTTGGACGACACGAGAGTCCACCCGAGGGCTCTCGAACAATTACCTGGCCTTGTCCAGTCTCCGAAATGCGCGGAGATGAGCAACGTCTCTACCAAAGGGAAGGAAAAAGCCCTCCCCACCGTCACTGAGCCCGATACTGATATGATCGGGTCAGTCAAAATTATTGAGGAAATTCCTCAACCATCCTCCGTCCCTCACGGGACTGGAGAATCGTCAAAATCTCCCCCGACCGCGCCAAAACTGTCGGAGAACGCTGCACCCAAAGCAGCGTCAAAATCAACGTCGCAGCCCAAAGCTGCCACGAAAGCAGATTGCCCTCCGGAACTTCGACCCATTATCGAAGCCGAGCAACGACGTGCCGCCGAAACAGCGGCAAATCTGGCCCTCTGCTCCGCCGCCATCTCTGGCGTCGAAGTCACCCTTCTTCCTTTGACCAACGGGTCAAACAGACAATTTGTAGACTCGATGAGAGTCTACCTACGCGCAGCCATCGCGCAATACATGGCCACGGGCCCGGCCTCCACGCCACCCGTCCTCCCTCCTCGCCCGGCGAACCCGATCCCAAGGGCTCCCGACGTCAGGAGCACAACGATTTCCGCCGTCCCAGCGCTGCCTATAAAAAGCACCTGGGCCACGGTGGCCAGAAATGGACTGCAACAAAAAGCAGTCCCAACTGTAAAGGCTGTTCCGCGACCTGCGGCAAAAGCCCAAAATAAAGAAGCTCCGAAGGCTAAAGTCGACAAACGACTGTTCCTTCGCTTAGAGAGCGATCACCCATGGCGCCAGCTTTCGCCTGACGGCATACGGCATCAATTATGTTGTAGGCTACTGTACACCTTGAGTGAAAAAAGCTCTATACACCGTGTCAGAACCGGATTTGCGATTCTGACAGCGGATGAAAATGAAAGGGAAGAGCTCTTAGATGCCTCACCGAAGTTGTCGGACTTCAATGCCAAAATCGAGGAAGCCTCCAACCTTGTCGCCTTTCGGATCGCGAATGTTCCAGCGACTATAAAATTAATCAACCGTATTGAGACGGTCGATGCCGGTAGGATCTCACTGGAGATTTACCGCAAAACACAACGACGTCCATGCCAGGTGCGACCGCAAGGGACATGTCGTCCTGGAGCGCCATACAGAAACTGGTATGCCCTTTTCAACCGGGACTCCGCCCCTCGTGCGGGCTTCCGAATTCTCGACGAGTCCGGAGCGGCTACAAAGATCCAGCCTCGTCGCCAAATTGAACAGTGCAAACGCTGTTTGGGCTTCCACGCCACCCGTGGTTGCTCCCGCGCCCCAGCGTGCTGGAACTGCGGATCAAACATGCACTCGGAAGCCGAGTGCAAGGCCCTCACAAAATGTCGCAACTGTGGGGGACCCCACCGATCGGATTCCCAGGACTGCAAAGTCAGACCCAGAAAGTCTGGACCGGTGACCAAAGAGCAGCTCGCGTGGATCCGCCACATCGAACAAGGGGAGTTCGCGAAGGTGGCACGAGCACGAGCAACAGCAAAGAAGGCCGAAGAGGCAATCACCGCCGCTGCAAAGGACGTCTCGATGGCCGAGGCTACAGGTTTCGGAGTTCTGGAATTTGAAGAAGAAGTTTGAGGACACAGCAACCTCGACGATGTCCCTTTTGGGGCATATACTAACCAATAGCAGGATACCGGCTGGATAAAAAGTGCCTGCTATCTCATCTCTTGCTCTCAGCGGAGATTGAGTAAATTTGTCATTTGGAAGATGTGGCAGGAAAGGGAACGGGCGAGAAGCGCGGGATCCGGACCACATGAAAAATCTTGTAAATCTGATTTCAGTCTTTGGCTTTTAGTTTTGATTTTAGTTTTTGATTACAGTTTCTGAGTTATAATTTATCTGCTACTTTTTCTGTAGCGGGTCACGCGGTTGGAATGAGTTGGGCCTGTAAGCAGTGATCCCCGCCGGCTCCACCAGTCTTGTACCGATAGTGGACCTAGAGCCTTAGCTTAGGACTTTAATATAATAAAAAAAAAAAAATCTCCCAGCAATGGCTGCCAATAGTCATCCCCCGACGAATCTTTGTACTCCCTGTTTTCAATAGCTGGGTATTATAAATATCTAAATAAGAAGAGAGCACTTCGTGGTCAAACTTTGTTCGGATGGCAAATTATGAATTAATATCCCCAAATTCTAACGCGTATACTTGACGCGAAGCATCAATCCATAATTTTTATTTAAAAATAATGACCCCTCAATCATTGAGAATGTAGAGCGTATTCATTTAGGTATTTTATTTACTTATTGATTTTATTTGATTTGATTGAATTTAACGTCGTGCATGTCCACAGCTCGTGACTACTGTCATGTGCTGGACAGCCCAGTCCCTACAGAACTACTCGACGCTCTAGCGCACACTACAACACCTAGAAATTACAAAAGAGTATGACCAGCTGTCCGCCACTCTGATTTCCAATTTAAATGTAGCAAATTTCCCTTTACCGGGAACTTCACTTTTTATTTTTTACAAGTAGTTTAAAATTACACCTGCAGGACAGGAAAATAGGGATACATATTTCCATCTAACATTAACCCTACACCCGATCGTAAAATTTCACTTGGAAATATCATGTGGGCTCTTTGGATTTCGTCGAAGAACTTCGTCAGCTCGACCCATTTTCCGAAGGCGAGGGCACCTTCAGGCGTGCCGAGTACCCATTTGATGCCGGGGCAAAGATGACGAGGTCCACCGCGAAGGCGGACACGGTTTCTTCCTATACTGCAGAAGAAGAAATGATCAGGGCTTTTTTCTTCGCCACAGGAGCAAGTCATTAGGGCATCTTCGTGTGCGAAACGTCGATGATATGGGGCGAAATCTCCGTGTCCGGAGCGAGCTGCGATGAGCGCCCCAAATGTCAGCCGAATTAAGCTTTTTAGTTCTGGGGTTATTCCTGAACTAGGACCAATTCCGAGTTCTTTATATCTAGCCGGAGCCTCTCGTTCCCAGAAGGCGTCGCTGGAGGCCTTGTAGAGTTGAGCCACCTTCCCTTTTGCCCTTGCTATGGACAGAGGGAGAGACTATGTAGGCATTAGACATGCTGACTTGGCTAGAGAGTCTGCTGCTTCGTTTCCGGGGATTCCAGAATATCCAGGGCATCATCGGACACTGACTGTTCCAGCCCTAGTGCAGGATGCGCGTTTCCTTTCAGACCAGCTGGCAGCGAGTTTCCGGAATTTCGTAATTTGACGGGAACTTGTTGCAGTGGGGGTAGCAGGAGCAGCCGTAGAGCCGTTTCTTGGTTGTCTAGGCAGACAGTAACGTTGGTTGCATAAAATGCCATGGGATTGCGGATGGCAGCCGCTAGCCCCTCAGTAGCTCCAGTAATTTCCGCATCGTAAACTACTGCTGAGGTACCTAGAGGTATAGTTCCACAGGCTATCTCGTGTACCGCGCCACGTCTTATCGAATATCCTGCTCCTGCTCGGCCCTCGATTAACGCACCATCGGAGAAAACAGTGAAGTCCAATATTGATTGCAGAAAGAACCAATCGGAGAAGGCATCGACTCCAGCATTGCGACTAACTGCCCCAATCTTTTCCAAATATGTATCCCGACTAACTATCCTGGGTGGGGGAATAGTGTCTTCTGAGAGTTCTGGAGAAATTCTTTGTCGGATCCACAGCATTCTTGCGGAATTCCATCTTCTACGAAGGGGGTGCCTAGGATCTACCGAGGCTATGCGGACGGCTAGGCGATAGTGAATACGTTCAAGCCATGCTCGTACCGGACCCCAACCTGTCTACCGGAGAAGAACAGCAACTGGTGTCGTTCGGAATAAAGGAAGAGCTGCTCGGGCCGCGTCGTTCATCCTTTGTTGTATTCTAAGAACTAGTTCCTTTGGAATACCAAGTCTCAGCCCTGTAGAGCAAGGTTGTAAAAGCTACTCTTTGAAGTGCTTGTCTCAAGAGAAGAGGGCTTATTCCTCCAGTGATTCTTGAGAGGCTTTTTATGTGGCTCATTATGGCCAAGGGTCCACCGCATGTTTGTCTTACATGTTCTCTAAATCGAAGGCCTCCGTCAAAGATGACCCCAAGCCAGCGCGTGTAATCGTTTGGAGTGACCTCTACTTCATTAGCGTATACTCTGGGCTCTACTGGGAATGCATGCTTTCGATGGAAGTATCGCAGCTTAGTTTTAGACACTTCAAAAGTGATGCCGTTCATGCGCCCTCATGCGTGGGTGGAGTCTGACTGCTTCTAGAGTAGTTCTGAGCATCGAGTGAGGGATGGCGCAGACGCTATAAGTGCTACATCATCTGCGTAACCAAAGCGCTTTGGGGAGAGATTTAGGAGGCCTTCAATTACTAGCAGGAATAGGATTGAAGAGGCGGGCGACCCTTGTGGAAGCCCACAGTGGATTTCGAATGTTGGAGATGTAGTTCCATCAAGTATGATTGAAGCTTTTCGCTCAGACATAAGAGAAGACACCCACTGTACCACATTAGGGGGCCAGCCTTGACCCCGTAAGCAGTGACAGAGGCGGCCTTTTTAGATACCATCAAATGCTCCTTTCACATCTACTGTGACCATACCAGCCACCTCTTTTTTGGACCACGCATCCTGAATATCGCACGACAGTGCTGTGGTGAGGTCTGTGGCAGATCTTCGAGGAACTGCACTACATTGATCCCGGGAGAGAATCTGTAGTTTCAGCGCTAGAAATGAGAGGCGGCGAGCCATTAGTCTCTCGGGTCCCTAACAAAGGTATGACAGGAGAGCAATTGGTCGGTATGACTTTGGTAGAGCCCGATTGCGGTTTCCAGGCTTTGGAATTATAATGAAATTAGCCTTCTTGAAAACACTCGGGTTTAGTCCTTACTGATCACACCAGCGGAATAAAGCTATTATCCGAGCCCCGATGAGTGGCCAAGTGCGTCTAAGTACCGTTGTGGTGATACTGTCCAGTCCAGGAGCAGATATTGAGACGACACAGCATGAGTTATAGACCTCTTCGTCTGTTATCGGAGGCCAGGAAATCGATCTTTTTGCCACTACAGGGGCTGTATCGTCGATATCTACTTAGTTTAGATGTCGGCTGAGAAGGGTCTCTTTAAATAACTGCGCCTTATCTTCTGGACGTTTCACTGGGCCAGTCAGGCTCTCTAAAGGTGGAGTGTGGCAGTGAGCCTCTTTCTTATGCCAGCGTTCTACCTGGTAGGCTTCTTTGAGACTGGAGACTTGTTCTATCTTGTTGTGCCAATATACCTGCTTAAATTTTCTGACAACTTTACCGAAGGCTCGATGTTCGGAAACCGCCGGAAGACCTGTGCGGCGAACTCGACAGAAGTTTAGATAAGCTTCGGTGCACTCCTTGGTCCACCAGCCAGCTTTCGCTACCTGTTTACGGGATCTAGGGCAGGCAGCACGAAGGGCCCCTAAGATGGCAATCACAATTCCTGACGCCTCATCTTCAATTTCTTGGGAGGGAGCAACGGCTTGATAGTTCTCAAGAAGGCCTTCGAATATAGACCAGTTACAGGATGCTAATTGAAGCTTACCTGGTGCAGGAATTTCGACCTCCCAATTGTTTACTTGGTAGAGAAGTGTTCTGTGGTCTGAGCCGGCTTCCAGATCTTGCCGAATTCGCAAAATGCGTTAACATCATTTCGTACAAAGCAGAGATTTATGGCTGCCCCGGCGTCATGGGTGGGAGCTCCATCATGGTTGAGAAGTCGCAGTCCCCGGGAGGATGTCCATGATAGCAGGGAGTCGCCATCCATACTATCGGTTCGAGATTTCGGATCCCAGGATGAGTGGTGAATGTTAAAGTCCCCTGCAAGGATATCTAGAGAGCCTATGCTATTAATTAAATACTTTAGACCTTCCCCGGAATCAGTTGCTCTGATTGGGGCGTTGTAGACGTTCCAGCATGCGAGCACACGCTTATTTCTGCGCGGAATTACGACTTGTAATAGGTCTCGCGAGTGCAAAGCTGGCTGGAAGGGGGATAACCCTTGCTCTTTGCAGACGTAAGTCATCACTCCTAGCCGATTATTCCAGTTGGAAAGGTGAGAGAAACACTGGAATCTTGGGTGAGTCTTTGTTAGTCTACGATAAAGGTCAGTGGAAATCCAAGGTTCTTGGATTAGTACCACATTAGCCCCGCATTTTGAGGCCAGTTCTAGGGCGGCGTCGTGAGCAGTGGCACGTCTACCAATGTTGATCTGGAAGAAGCAGAGGCCTGGTGTTTTCTGCTTTCTTCGGTTCCTGTTTCGGTCCCTCATAATGACTCCTCAAGGGAAATCAGGTGAGCAAACCAAGATGCCGAGCCTATTGTCAGAACAGGAGCTAGAATCGTGGTGCGCGAGGGTTGTGTGGTAGGAGGCCCAGCGTGGGGTTCCGGAGCGGGCGGGGGAGGGTTAAGAGCCAGCCAGGACTTGTGTTCTTCCTGGCGCATTACCCGCATTCTCTCCTTGTCTGGGCGAACAAATACTCCGTTAGCTCGGAAGAGTCTTGCGGGGCATCCAGTGAAAGAGGCCACTTGCGGGCAAGCACAATTAAGACACTTTATCGGTGTCATACATGGGCCGTTGTGTGAATCTGACGCCCAAAGTTCGCAACGAGCTCTCCTGGTGCAGGCATCGATGTTGTGGAATCCATGGCAGCGCTGATAGACTTGCAGGCGTGGGCAATTGTCAGCCGGTCGAATTTTGGCGGACCGAGCAAATAGACGGACGCTGGAGGGGAGTTTATCTGCAGCTGGCTTTGCAACTAGCAGTCGGAGAGTGCCTTCCCATTCTGGAGATGCCAGAGAGTCACGTTTCCAGCTGATAGAAAGATTGATTTTGTATCAATTTTTGCCGCTGCAAGTTCTTCCCGGATATCTGCAACGGAAAGGGCTTCGGGAGATCTGGAAGCATTGTACCCATCTTTAGGGACTGGGCTAAGGAGAAAGTTCTCTCGTTTTTCCTGTCTTTCAATAGGCACAACTCCTGTTGCGGGCTATAGAGCAAGGGCTGTTTGCATGAGTTCGGGGGCCTGATCAGATGAGGGGGCCACGAGGGCTATCCCAGAAGGGACCGACCTGATGTCCTTGATTAGTCCCGGTTTTTCGAGAATGCTTCTCAGCTTTGTACGGACCAGAAGAGAATCTTGGAATCTCAGAGGGTGGTCGGGCGCTAGACGTATCATAACTCTAGAGTCCGGCATGTGTTTTTTCTTTGAACTGGTAACCCTGGGCGTAGCTTTTGAAGGGGGCACAGGTACGGTCAAGTTCTTCTTCGCAGCATTTGCGTAAGTAGAACTTACGGGTGTATCTAATTGTGGAGCTAGATGTGCGCTAACTTTTACGTTTGCAGTAGTTTGAGACTGCTCGAAGACAGGGAGGCCTGCAATGACTCGTGCTGCGCTTCGCGTCACGATAGCTTTGAGGTCCGCAGCGATTGTTGGCGGTAGACCACGTAGATGTTGGGCTCCAGCGTTTTGCTAGGCGAACAATGAAGCGGCTATGTTATTTATCATAGCTGCCGAGGGGTGTTCGATAATCCGCGCTGTTGTACGCGCGCTAGATCGCGGGAAAGTTGGGGTAGCTTGTTGCTCAATTGAAACGTTATCTTAGGTGGACGCGTAAATGGAGCTGGAGATACCCTAAGTAGAATCTCTACGCAGAGGTTTTTTTGGCGGATACAGTTGGGTAGCTGTTACCGATACGGGAGCTGGCGTTGGAGAGAGGGAAAGGTTTTCAGAGGAAGAGTTGGAAGGACATTCGTTTTCCAATCCGAGGTCCATGAACTCGTCTTCAGAGTCCATGTAGATGGGCTCAACTGGAGATTGTTGCTTCTCAGCTGCGGCTGCTAGGATAACTTCCTCCTGAACAGTTGGGAGCGGAGGGCGAGGCCTCGCACGTTTGATTGCGTGCGAGACAACTCGAGCAGGGGACACAAGTGCCGTGGAGATTTTACGCCTCCCAGGGGGCATCTTGACGTCTTGGGACGATGATAAGCAGGAAAATTTTTTGTTGTGTAAAAAGGATGAATTTTTTTAATAATATTTAACGTCGTGATCGCGCATAGCACGTGAGCTCCTCACGTACCGGTTAGCCCAGTCTAAATAAAACTTCCCGACGTGTTGGCGCCTGAACAAACCCAACAAAGCAAATGAAAGCCAGGATCTCATCATCCTGCGCTTGAAGATTAGATTATACATGGTTACCGGTCACCCTTCAACTCTCATGTATTCAGATTATATTGAATGAAGAATAGATTAAATAAACAATATGGAAGGGGGAACTTAGTTGAGTCACATGGTTCCCTTTCGGTCAGACTTGTTGTGCTTTTCCAAAGAAATTTGTGACACGCACCCAGTTATTAAATGCGTGAACTCCCTCCGCGGAAGCGAGAGCCTAAGATATGCTGGGACTAGGATTCTGTGCTCTGTGGAGCTGTGCCTGGTACTGCCCAAGATGGCAATAGAAAAAGTGGTCGTAGGACTTCTCTTCTCCGCACGGGCAGATAAGGATGGCATTTTCTCACTGAAAGCGTCGGTGGTAATCTACGAAAGCGCCATATCCAGACCGCGCAGCTAATAGATATTCTAGCGTGCGTCACCCTATACAGGCGAGCTTGGCAGTAATCTTAATATTAGGACCAATTCCTAATTCTTTATATCTAGATGGAGAATTTTCTGCCCAGTAAAGTGCAACAGAAGCCTCGTACTGGGCTTTGACTTCCCTTCTTGCCCTCGCAATAGAGAATACCGAGTGTAGAGCTGGAGCCGCACAAGCAGCTTTGGCAAGCGCGTCGCCTGCTTCGTTTCCCAGAATACCTGTGTGGTCCGGGCACCATCGGATGGCCACTTCCCCAGGCGTTGTGTTTTGGCCGCGTGACCTTCTTTTACAGTTTGCTGCAAGCTTGCGAAAGAGAAAGATTTTCGCTGAGCTAGACGCTGTGGGAACATCAGAGAGAAGACGGAGCGCGGCCTCCTGGTTGTCAAGGCAAACGGTGACGTTAGAGGCATAGAAAGCCAGTGGGTTGAGGAGTGCTGCAGTAAGGCCTTCCGTGGCCCCGGCAATTTCAGCATCATAGACCTCTGCCGAGTTTCCTAGAGGGAGTGATCCTCGCCCAATCTCCTGCGTAAGGCCACGATAGACCACGTACCCCGCGCCTGCTCGGTCTGCTATGAGAGCTCCATCTGAAAATACGAATAAGTCTAGAATGGGTCGAGCAGCCTGCCACTGTTTGAAGGAATTTGATCCCGAGAGTCTACCTACTACCCCAATTTCGATTAGCTTTTCCTCACGGGGTGCTGACCATGGTGGGGGGATGGTATCTTCGGAAAGTTCTAGTGAAATCCTCTGGCGGATCCAGCGCATACGGCTAGTGTTCCAACGCCTACGAAGAGGGTGATAGGGGTCAGCTGCAGCAATTCGAAACCCTAGACGGCTGTGGATTCTGTTAATCCACGTCTGAGCTGGGCCCCAGCCAGCTTCACGTAGAAGTGCTGCTATTGGTGTGGTACGGTAGACTGGGAGAGCTGCCCGTGCCGCGTTGTTCATCCTATGTTGGACTTGCAAGATAGTTTTTTGTGAAGTCTGTTTAGAGTACCAGGTCTCGGCCCCGTAGAAAAGGGTTGAAAATGCGGCACCATGTAAAGCTTGTCTTAGAAAAAGAGGGCTAATTCCTCGAGTGGTTGTGGACAGTCTTTTCATATGGCTCGTGATAGCTAGAGACTTCCGGCTGTTGCGAAACCAACGTAGACACTCCCCGTGCTTGTGGTTTCAGTATGTGTCCATCAAGATTGTCGGGTGTCGCCTATCCGCTATTAGTTACACCATCATCTTTTGTTACGTCTGATATTCGAGACTGCGACGAGAATACGCGTAACTGGTATCAGATCTGTAGTTTGTCCCGTTGTATCCCGTAATGGAGCATTATACTCTAGCCCATGTCATTGCCAGACATCAATGTATATAGACAGTCTCATATCCTTTAGTAAAGATCAAGAGTTTCGACCAAGCCTTTACCATAAACATAATTCACATCTACGGATACCCCTTGAAGTATATACTTCGTTATTTCTCCGTGATCACTCGAGGAGTTCTGCATATTCTAAGTTTAATTTCAACACCGGCAAGCATGTTTAGTATGATATTGGAACCGAAGAGCACGGTCGAAAAAGATTCCAAGCCAGCGAGTGTGGTCATTGGGCGTTATAGTTGTCCCTCCAATACTAAGAGTAGGCTCTAGTGGTGAGCCTCGCTTCCGGTGAAAGTATTGTAGCTCAGTCTTAGGAAGTTCGAAACTAATTCCGTTAGTCAGACCCCATGCTATAGTGCTATCTAATTTCTCCTGGGGTTTACGTGCACATTCGTCTAAGGAGGACGCAGACGCGAAAAGGGCAATGTCATCTGCATAGCCAAAGCGGCCAGTGGAAAGACGTAGTGCCTCTTTCATAGCCAGAAGAAATAGAATTAGCGATACTGGTGAACCCTGTGGGAGACCACAGTGAGTTTGGAAGGGCGGGGAGGTAGTATCTTCAATAGAGATGATGAATTCTCGCTGCTCCATGCATTCATTTAGGTTTTTTATTTTTATTTTTTAATATTATTATTTAACGTCGTGCTAGCTCACAACTTAACCTTGAGGTCTCGTGTTGGCCGGCTCAGTCTACATAAACTACCCGACGTGCCGATACCTTTAAATAAGCCCGACATGTTATAAATGGGCCAAGGTCTACCTGCCATGCACCCCGGACTATCGAAAGAAGTCAAAAGTACTCTCCAGCTGAGACTTTTGTATTCTAATACAGTAGAGAAGATAATAATATATATGAAAAGGAAAGTTATCCATCACCTAGACCAGAAGTCTTCTGATCTTAGCTCTGTCAAATACAGGCCAAGTGCATATAATTTGGGGTACTAGTTAGTCTTGTTGTTGCATGCTTCAAAAAAGCACATTTCATGAAGCCATTTACTAAAAGCTATGGCTCCTTCAGGAGAGCCTAGAATCCAGCGAATTCCCATGGTTGGGTGTTTGTTTCCGCTGTAAAGGCGGGACCATTCGTTTAGGTAACTACCGAGGTGAAACCAGGTACATATTTGTAGTCACGTGTGTGTCAACAACGTGGCCTACTTGATAGCCCCGATTATTCCAACTTCTAACAGTTCATACTACCCTGATAAAAGAACATATACTGCGACTAGCACAAGAGAGATCCATTAAAAACAAGAAGTAAGTCTGGATGATGTATCTTGAGTCACTATGTGTGTCTCAAGCGAGGGCTGGCTTGAATTATTTCAAATTGCAGGGAGAGTCGAGGCAGCAATGAAAAGATTATGAGGCATCAAGATAATGAAGTAGTGAGAACCTAATTTATGTGAAAAGAGTAGTTATAATACCTGAAGTAGCAAAGGGAAGTTCAATAGGGTAGAGAAAAACCGGGTCGGAGTGTTGAAATCTAGACATGCCAGACCGAACTGCACGCAGTGCGGAGTAGACGAAGGCTACTCATCTTCGATCGCTACCAGCTTTGGTGAGGCCTCGATTGGTAATGATCTCGGTGGCGGGATTGTTATTCCATCACGTTATCAGAACATTATGTTTCTACCTAAGCGAGGTTGAACATAGATAGATAATTAGATGTAGATTAAAACCTAATACTTTTAACTAACTAAATATAAGATCAGTAAAACCAAAAACCCACTGATCCTAACCTTACATCTCTGATCTTGAAACCCCCAATATCTTACGATTCATACAGTATTGACTTGATAGTCAACATTCACTTCCACCATTCTAGATACCTCTAGAGCTTTAATACGGAGGGCTTTTGGTGTAATGGTTTCCTCCTTCGCCCTTGTTTAAGTACTAGAAACTTGAATGGGCCCGAGAGAGTTTCTAACCGAGCTAATGAGATCAAATAAAGTTTGAGCTTTTATGCTTTTTGCAGTTAAACTTGTTGGCTCTGGTCGATTGTTACAAGAATTTTCGTGCATCCAGTTTTAAGACCTCTTGCTATAACATTGAGAGGATTAAGGATCTGGGTCAAAGTAAAGGCTTTGTGCTTCACATTCGAGAAAATTATAAACATGCTGTCGTGCAAATAATAGACTTTTTTCTTGGGAGCCGTCTCCTGACCCCAAAGATAAGTCTTGCTCAATTTACCATGCTGAGAGCTGATGTTATCAGGTATTGGACATGTAGCTATTTTCTGTAATCTTTAAACCTAAACAGTGGCTCATAGAAAGATACCTTCTAAATTATTTGTCGTGTATGCAGTTTTCTAGCTATCACAAATGGTCAGTGCTATGTGTACATGCATAATAATTTTTTTGGATTCAGAGATTCAATTTCTGGATCCTATTTGCGAATACCGTGATGGCATATATTCTTAAATTGAACAGGTGACTCTGCCTTGTGAATACCCATCAAAGGGAAATTTCAACCCAATTTATTATTTAAGCACACCTTCATCATACTTGCACACTAGCAACGCTATAAATGTGAAATTGCCTTGCTTAAATAAAACTAGCGATCTCTTGTCTCAAGTGAGATAGGAGTCAAAGCTATCCTAACTCTACTTGGGAGACTATCTTGGAAGATGCGCCCCTGCGCTAGTCAGCCATGGTCATATTTGTGGTATCACCTGTACCGTTGTAAACCAGGACATGGGGTGCAAAATGTTCTTCAAAATGAAAATGTTTTTATAAAAATCAAGATACTACCCCTTTTCGAGCTTGATTACATTTTTTACATTATCTCGCTAATATCTTCTTATCTACTTTAACAGATTTTTGCACCCCGGCTTTTTTTCTCCTGTGGGCATCTATATTGTCGTGGGCGTGTATTTGAAGGCCAAGTAGCCAGAGACTGAGTCGGAGAGGGTTACGTTCATAGAAATTAATATGTATTTGGTCGTATCTTTAGAGTGATAAGGCTTTATTGGGGAACGATCTTGATGGGAGTGAAGAATTGAGGTCCTTTTGTTTCTTGAATTATGCCTCGTTGGTCAGCTTCTTCGGTGTTGCTAAATTTATTCGGACTCAGCTCTGAGAGAATACTCCACTTCCGGGATCGAAGAGGATACCGTGGAAATGTGCTTAGTCTTTGTTACGCTATAATGATACCTTCCAATCAAAGTAACTTGGTGCGTCGGAAAAAGATATAGGACGACTGACGGCGAGATGACTGTTCACAGACCCTCTATACCTGCTTATAGTTTTTTGTTTTTGCAGGGCTTAGAAGCTAGGTCTCGGTAAATTATATTGGCGGAAGAGTGTCGAAGAATAATGAGTAGCAAATAGTCGTTGTTCTTGAGACAAAATTTTATCCCATCGTAACCTCGGCCATCTGGTGAAAGGCTACGCATTTGACCGGTCTGACGGGGTTGGAGTGTACGTGTCAGCACATAAGTAAGTCATTTTTTGCAAGGTGATCTTTTATCCAAACTATACAGCAGGACTTACAGAAATATTGGCATCATTAACGTTTATTTTGAAAAAAGGGTGAGAAGCACAAGATACTTTGGAGAGGCAGTGAATTATTTATTGCAAATAATTGTACCATCTTGTTTGTATTTCTCGATACGAGAGAATGAAGGCTAGGCTGTACGAGATGTCACTTTAACTAGACATTATTTGATTCGGTTCAATACTTTGCTATTCCGGATAGGGCTCTGAGGAGAGTAGTAAGTTGAATTTCTTGATCAAAAAGACTTGATTTGGAAGTCATCATTATCCTTGGCATTCTTGAATCAACTCCTACTCATTGAGCTTTTTCTTTTGATAGAGTTATCGTCTGGCTTTACAGAGGTTGAAGGCTTTACTCGTAGTCTACCACCCCACATTTTCTTCCAATCAAGCTCTGACATTGCTCGAGTGGTTTCTTCTTCTGTCTCTAGCTCAACGAAACAAAAATGGCAATTAGATCCTGCCCGTGCTCCGTTTACCTCACGAGGCGTAAAAAGCTTGCTGACGGAAGAGACATTGAAGTCCTCAAATATTTCTCTCACTACTAGCTCAAGTTCAAATTGATCATAGAATTTAGGAAGTCCTCCAAAATATAAACGCCTGCGCTCACCCAACTTTTTGGAAATGCCGCTCGCCCGGTTGACCTTTAATGGTCTAGGGCATGATGAGAACTTGCTCGCACCGTTGAGGTCTCTAATGGCCCGGTCCGCGTCTGCATAAGTTGCGAGATCAACGAAGCAGTAACATGAAGTGTCCCCATTCGTCTCAGTTGGTGATATTAATTTGCTCACAGTTATTACTGCGTAATCTTGGAGAAGCTCACGAATACGACGGTTCGCCACTGCATAGTTTTGAAACCTAGGAAGATTTCCGATGTATAATCTCCGCCCCTCTTTAGTGGCATCTTGCTGATCTTCAGGGTTTTCAAGTCGAGTCCATCTTTCTGTAGCTGCTGGATGATCACGTAAAATATGAGTTGGGCGTAGATGAAATTTTCCGGTCCCAGTTCCAGACTTAACACCAGGTTTGACCTTTAGTTCCCGCCTCATAAAATCACGACCATTGTACTCTGCCATTACTTGCATAGCAAGCTCTTTGCTAACGAAGTCCACAAAGCAGTAAGAGGGGTTCCGGCCCGTCATAGGATCAACAGACATGTTAATGGCTTCGATTCCACTAGCTATCTTTTCAAACAGTCGCTCAACATCTTTCGGTGTTGCTTCATATGGCATATTGCCGACGTACAATCGTCGACCTTCTTCTATGGCTTGTTCCGCCTAAATATGTGGTCAGTATGCAATAATAATAAAAAATAACCTCGTAGTATAGACCGATCTAGTCTCAGTCCATTGAATTCTTGCACAAACCTTTGCATCCTGTATAGGTTTCCTAAGGCCATTCTGACATAATTTTTCTCTGTGTGGACTAGTCATATCCGAATATCCCAAAGATGAGTTAGTCACATCCAATCGAATGCCATAATTATTCTCTCCTATCTCTTCTGTCTCGTTGATACGGGTCTCATCTCGGTCCATACGTATACTAGAGGAGCTAGATCCATCGGACTTGATGCGCCAATTGCTTGAGTGCATTCTGATGACAATTAAGATATATTTATAAATACGCTGCTAGATATGCGATAGATGATTTCATGGGGCAATTGGGGCAATATTTAAATAACCATACTGTTAAAATTTGAATTGTGTATTCAGCCTGGATTTCATAGGCTCTAGTCTTGGCATTGTTAGATTCTCTAATGGTGGAAAGGCTAACCTTCCACAAGTCAAATCGGAGGATCCATATTTGTCCAAAATTTTTAATAATGCTACAAAATCACACTTGAAGAAAATAATTATTAATCCATATAAGTGCTGTAATATTTTACAACTATACAGGGCAAATTACCTAGAAGCATGTCGTTTAAATTCTGATTCGAGGTTACCTTTAATAAATGGCAGGGTTGCTAATCATGGTTCTCCAAGGAGGGTAGAAAAGTTATAGGGCACTAGTGAATGATGGAAGCTGGCCTATCTTCAGAAAAATAATATGCTGCGAGCCTGAGACTGAAAGGAGGCTATAGTTAGTATGTAGGCCCGAATAGATTCTGCAGCAACGGCTTCTGGCCAAAAGTAGTCCATCAGGCCTGCTCAAGAATGACACACCAACAAACTACTACCTCACGATTTTAAGAAGTAATTAATTTAGTGTATTTTACCAAAGTACGTCCTAAGACTTTACTTTCATCCAAACTGGTGGTCAGTTTCAAGGTTGTGGCATCTTTCTCGGAAGCGAAAACTCGCACAGCTCACCTTACTACTCCTTTCACAACCATCATGCTACTTAATAATACTTCACAAGAATTCAAATTAAGTATAGATCAGTATCAGTATCACTAAGCCACATCTTATACCCTACGAATTCTACACGGGTTTGAAAGTTCGGCTCATGTTTGAGCCTTCAACTCGTGTAGGCCTCGACCCAAGATATCAACATATAGATCTTGCAGTATAAGGCAAGACCTACATCATCTATTGGCAAATGTAAAGCATATCAAAATCCAATTTTACTATTAACTTTAAGGCTTTTCTTTTAAGAAAAAAATCATTCAATGTGTATTCAGCTATTGAGCTATGACACATAATAGAATAGAATTTTACTTATGTCCCTACTGAGTCTATGACTATAAAGGGCAGCAAAAACTATCAAAATAGCTTAAAAGTTAATAGTAAGTTTGTATGTTGTTGTGCTTAATTTTTGCCAATGGATGATGAGGGTCATGCCCTATTTACTATGACACATAACTTTAAGGCTACGTAGATAGTTTTAGGCTGTCCTTCATAGTCAAAGACTCATTAGGTATATAAATTAAATTCTATTGATTTCTGTAGATCTAGCATGGGCTCCTCCAGGCTATATCCCACCAAAACTGTTCTGGCGATCTCCCCTAAGTTTTGATGAAAGCTTGGGGCTTTCGTACCTTAATCTTTTTTTTTTTTTTTTCAATCATTGAGTGTATGCAGCCTAACTAGCTATGACACTTCATACCTTAATCATAAGGCACTATTAATTATTTCGACACAAATAGTCAAGAAAATTAATACAAGATATTATTAATTCATTTTATTGTCCTGTCTGAGTCTATGACTATGTAGGACATGCAGGTCCTCTATGCCTACAGGCCAAGGATACCTATCCCAGAAGTATATCCCCTCCTATGCCTCCCATACAGCTCCCCTCAAACAGTAACAACCCTCATAAGCCCTCATTCGATCATACACTTGGGGGAGCACTTTGCCCTTGATTATCTCCCCTCTCCAGACAACGAAACGATGGCCACTTGCGGGTGTATGGCAGCCGGGAAAAGTCGCCAAAACTACTGGGTGCGGAGCTCTCCTAATACAGACATCAAGACCAAATCCGAAGCGTTCAAAAAGGCCGGCCAGCTGGGCGCTGCAGACTTGTGTGTACCTCGAGAAATTCATCCACTGCCTTTCCAGCCTCCTTCCAACTCCTATCCGAAGGTCGAGCTGAAATATCAGAAAAGTGTCGACAGAGCGTGATTGTTTTTTTTTCAAATCATTTGATGTGTATTCAGCTATCTAGCTATGACACATGACCGGTGCTATGTGTACATGTGGAATGAATCTTTTGACGTTAGAGACACTCATACTCTGGATTTCATTTGTAAATACCACTGTGAGGTATGCTTGCTTACACAAAGAGTCGACCCTCCTTCGTAAGTACCAAACAAAGGGACGTTTCAAAAACTTTGGTTATCCAAGCATGCCTTCGTCATCCATACATAACAGCGGCGCGAGAAAAGTGGTTGTGGTTTGCCGGGTTTGAACCAGCGATCAACTGTCTCAAGTGGGATATGTGTCCAAGCTACCCAGACTCTAGTTGGCAGACCAGCCAAGACGATGTACCACCGCACCATCCAACCATGGCGGTGTTTGAAGTGTCGCCTGCACTCTCGCAAACGAAGTCTTGGCACACACAAAGCTCAATTTGTACAAACTTGTTGGAAATATCGCGCAATGTAATGGGCGCAATATTCATGGAATGAAAGTAGAAGTTGACTAAAAGAGTGTCATGTTCGGATTACAGCTAAAAGTGTGGGAAGTGTGCGCTACAAGTACAAGTGTAAGCGACACATAGCCTAAGTCACAGTATAAACGAGTGTGGCGCCATCTAGGCATAGAAAACCCCCAATAACCTCCTTGCGCCCACGCCATACAGCCGCTCATGTCTCCAATAGGTAACCTGAAGCGCTACCATATTACCTATTCCAACCTCTTAAATACACAAGAGATCGTGTCGGGAACCTAGACGAAATGGAGGGCCCATACGTCCACAACACTCCGTGTCTCCATTTCCAACAAAACTCCTTTCCAAAATTCAAAATTCCACGCCTGTTGAGACTGTACCCATCCTTTGCATCATCTTGTTAACTTGTCCTGAATCCTCTCACGCCATTCCTAAAGAACTATCTCCCAGATTTGTGCGCCACACTTTGTTTCCTCCGTCGGGTATAAATATCGGCGTGGGCGTGTATTTGGTGACCGGCCGAGGTCAGAGAAAGTCGACGAGAGGTGTGATCATTGGAATAAGGATGTACTAGGTCGTACTTGTAGTCTTGATGAGGCTTAGGTATGAATCAGACTCTTTGGGAGTAAAAAATTGACGTGGTGGAGTAGTTTGAATCATTGCCTCGTGGGCCAACTTGTTCGGTATTACGAAATTTGACTGAACTTGGCTGTGGGAGAATATTTCACTCCCAGCTTCGTAGAGGACGCCGCGTACAGGTGTTCAGTCTTGTCCTCCTATCGAACGCTTCAGAAGGGTCACTATTGTTGTGATCTAACGCTGTTCAATCTGCGGACTTTGTGGTGAGCAGTTATTACATCTCACGTGATGGAATACGGGAGCGAAGTAAAAGAGGGGACCGCCCACTAGCCAAATCTAATTGATTACGGGCACACGTAGAACTGTAGCACATTCTCGGTATGTGTGTATGTGTCTTATTGTACTTCATGAGTCTATGATTATCTAGCACATTGGGCTCCTCTCTGACCCAGGCCACACCTTGTACAGTGCTCCTATCCTCTTTTGTTACTTGAAAGATCATTGATATATTACCCGTAATGAATAGCCATTCAGCTCAGTATTTAACCGTGGAATCAGCCACCTTTTCCACGGAACTTTCTACCCAAAAAAAATAAAAATGGTAGCAAAGGAAACTGCATGCGCGGGAAAAAGTCTCAAGAAACCTGCAGTCCCAGCCAACCGAGGCCTAGACACCGGGACTATATGAGATGTGTTATCTAATACCTTTCTTCTCTGTAACATTAGGGGCCATCTTGATCCAATCCACCATCTCCGTATCGGGTGCTGGGAACGCTCCGGAAACTCATCGGATGGCTTCTCCTCCGTGATCAAGGTTTGGTGATGAGTAGGGTTTCGACCCTGACATCTGCTCTGATCGTGGTAAGCTTCAAGATAGAGGTGATGGGGGGAAGTGTAGAGGGGTGAAGAAGGTAAAGTCTGCGAAAGCGATTGGGAATCTTCATCCAAGTTAGGACTTTGTAACTCGATCATGGCTCCGCAGACTCTACAGTGAGAACTGGAGGTTCGTAGGGGACACCGCTCACAGGTGTTGAGAATAGTCCCCGGCACATTCTCTGTAGATAGACATAACAAGTAATTATCATCAATAATTGAATCAACTTCCACACAATTGAGACCCATAGAAGTGCCAAACTTTCATACAACCTTCAATTGTATTGTCGGAATCGTATTTGTAACAAGCCACCACTGCGTTCTAGAATACACCCTTTAACTGTGATAAGCTACACCGTCATATCCAGCAATCAAATTACAACAACTATGTCACCGGATCTGTCCTAATGTCGGTAGTAGAATGGCTCCGCACTCAGTGGTATTTGTGACTTTCCTGGCAGCCGTACACCCGCAAGTGGCCATCGTTACGTTGGATGGAGATGGGATATAATGAAAGGCAAAGGGCTCCTCCAAACGTATGATCGAATGAGGGCTTATAAGGAGTGGTACTGTTTGAGGGGAGCTGTATGGGAGGTATAGGAGGGGATATACTTCTGGGATAGGTATCCTTGGCCTATGGGCATAGAGGACCTGCATGTCCTACATAGTCATAGACTCAGACAGCATAATAAAATGAATCAAATAAAATGCTATTGCTTCGTTCCCTCACAGTGGCCGATCATTGTTTCACCAGACTTCATGTTATAAGTTCATAAATAGAATTTATTCATTCTGTATACCCCTCCAATTTTTCCATGACTCTCGTTGTAGATCTTCCAATTAGTCGTAATCAACATTCTTTGACGGAGAAAGGCGATTTTTCAATCTCGAGCCTAATGATTTACTATGGTATTTGAAACATTCAGATTTTTCAACTAAAACGCCACTCACTCTTTTTGTAGAGCGCGATCCCTTGACCAATTGCTTTATTTTGTAATGTGGATCCTCCGAATTAGAATTGTTATTTGATAATTTTTTTGGATTCAACTTCATTGGAAGCTCACTCTTTTTCAAAAGCATTACATTCTTACCAACAATCTCATTATACCGTCCAAGTGCCCAAGCTAAATGATCATTTGACTCTGAGAGATTTGTGAGTAAAAACCATGCAGGCTTGTTTTTGTCGCATTGTTGGATGACTTGCATTTCTCCTTGGTACCACACAAGTGCTCGTACTATTATGCCGCTGGTGAAGATGATTGAATGTCGGGGTAATATTAAGTCTTCAACTTTGACTGCAATGTCTGCATTTACTTTGATCGGTATAGGTGTAGATGATTCTTCAAACTTTGGCGCAAAACAATTATTAACCCCTGTGAGCGAAACCTTACGCTCATAAGCCAAAGTTGCAATAGCTGCAGGAGTACACGAACGAGAACCTATCACGTTCGACATTTTAATTTCGTCTTTTACTCCGTTTTGTTTGTTTTCTGTATTTCGAAGTTGGAGATATTTAAAGCAAGATTCGTAGTTTCCAACCCTTTTGTGTGATTGAAATATTTCCTGCTTTGACATAGGCCGAGCTGTACCCATAATTTTTGACATCATTAGTTGATATGGCATATTTCCTGAGCAATAAATTGCATGATGATAGCCTACACTTTTAGAACTATCAATGGCCATAAAAATGCCGGAGTTATCCTCTGGTTTGGGAAATCCTTCCATGCTAGATTTGTAAACACTAATTTGAGATGACTTTCCCGGGAATCTTCTATCTATGCCAGTGAATATCATGTGGGTTGCAACATTTGGCAAGACATGTTGAATAAGAAGAACTGCGTTAATGCAATACATCATGCGACTTCCTCGTAAATATAGTGAACAGAATGGAATCTAATTTAACTTTACATGCCAGTGAGTCTTTAATTGTGCAGCACTCAGGTCTCGTAAAGATTGTTAAAACAAATTTGCTGTCCCAACCATCAACTGACTTTTAAACGAGAGCTATGTTTTGCGATTGTGTTTAACATGAAATATAAAGCTTTCGTTTTTATTCTGTAGATGTGTACCCAGAAGGATTTTGTTGCTGTCGCAGCGTGTGAAGAAGTTGGATGTGTTGATGATTCACACACTGTGAACGCAGAAGGAAGACTTAGTATAAGTCATCTATTCAAGGGATTTCAAGGGGTCACCGATCTGCTCAATGAAAATTTGAAATCATACTATTCGTGTTATATTGGTTGTAAGACATAAAGCATGCATCAAATAGACATGACAAGTATGATATCCTCAGACACTCGATAAACATGTGACCGGTATCTACCGTTCATCTATTATATGAGTCATTATAGCAAAAACCCATTACAGTATGGAACACTCTGCACTCTTATCATTCTCAGAACATGCCGGAAATAGGCCATCACCTTTAGGGCCTAAATTCGGCCCATCCCAGCTTTTAGCCACTTCATGCCGTCCTTGACTTCTAAAGTTTCTTGGTATTGATTTCAGAGCGGCTCTTCTGCATCGATGTCCGATTTTACTGCGTTAATCTTGGGAGCAAGGGTGTCCCTTTTATCTTTAAATATACATGCAACAAACGCATCATGAGGACCTGCTTAACTACCCCTTCATCTCTGAACAAATCTAAGTCACTAATTAGTCCGTCATAATAAATTTTATTGGGAGAGCCTGATACGGAGTGGTAATTCTTAATCTACTTGTGAATTTACCACCCCTCTCCCCAATAGGGCTTTGATGAGACCTTGATACAATTTTGAGATATAATCAGAGGCCCGGGAGATAGTTTGACAAGTTCAATACGATTATTCAGTAGGGATTTGATGCGATGTTGTATGATAAGATTTTCCTGAAATTATGACCATCTCATCTCGTAGTCTTAATATTTTAATCTCAGAATTGACTAGGAATCCGCTGCCATTTAAATGGAGTCCGATACAAAATCGATTAGGAACTGTTTGAACGCTTCTATGTGGAGAGTCGTGATATTTGGCTGAAATAAAGACATGGGTCTATCTAGATCCTTCTGATTGGTCCGAAGTGTAGGCCTTCACGCACGGGTGTTGATAGCACTAGGGCCTCGCTACCTGCATTGGATAAGACTCTGTAGATGGCTTTGGGAGAGAATGAAGAGACAAGTAACCAACCATTATCTGCATGCTAGAAGATTCGGCCTGTATCAACATTGTCCGAAGCCTTTTTTTCGTAAATGTGTTGGAAAATGAAGTATAATCCGATTAGTAACGATTATCTTCATTACGTAAGGGTTCCCACCGCAATCCCTACATCCACTATTTACACTCTAGTCCCATCTCCCCTGTAGGATTTGCATAAACAGGTACTAGTGTGGCTCTACTTCTATGACAAGAGAACACAGCGCAAATGACAGCTCACTGCTCACTGGTTTACTTCATTATATTCTTGCGAAGTTTTTTATGGTCTTTATTGACACCTTTTTATATATAAATAAATAATCAATTCACTCTTCTCCGCTCTGCTTTAAGTGATCCTCTATCTCTATTCAATAAAATGAAGAACATTCGTGTCCCAGATGCAAAGTTGCATACAATGATTTACTCATTTGTGAGAACATATTGTCAATTATCCATCCTAGTACATCTATCGACACAAAGGGCAACGCTTTTTGTGCATAGATTTACCACATAGCTGCCGAGGCTGACGCTCACTGTCGAAAAATGAAGTAACCGATGGTAATTGCTAATAAGATTTCAGAGGAATCTGGAACATAAATTTCGTCGTCTATTTTGAAGCTTCTGGTATGCAAACTGCTAGTAAAGAATCTTTAATTCAGATTCACGTAGTATGGTCTCAACGTTAGAACGTGTGTGATAAAACTCTCGGCTGCTGTCACTACACGGTAAAATTGTGCTTGAGTCGAGTAAGAAAGGATAGAAACACTTTACACGTCTCGTGTCTAAAATTTCCCGCCTCTTGTTTTAATTGTGAGTTCAGGGTAACTAATTAGCTAATACCCGTTGTAAAATTTATTCGCCAATGGTGATAAGCTTGTGGTCTGATTGACTTCTATTGAAAAATTGTATATCTAACGGAGAGGAATGATATACAAGATAGAGATGTCAGTGCACTAAATTTTACCCAGCGCCGCTGTCACTCTAACCAAACGTGATCCCCGTGGACCACATATAACAAGACTTAAGCTGGGTGCGTGTCAAAAATTAACTCTGAAGGGCAAAACGACAAGTCTAATTCGAACGGAATCATGGAATGATGTAACCAGTTCATTCCTTTCATTTTTTTTAAATCCATTTTTTTCATTTAATACCATCTGTAAATCATGAGTCTGGATGGCAGGCTGTTATCCACTTACAATTTATCCTTTGAGCGCAGGATGCTATGATCTTGACGTTCATTTGTGTATTGTTATTCATGTAACTTACAATGGTGGGTGCTTTAGATCACGTCACAGTAGATGCACATTACTGTGGAACTAAACCATCGGCTGTTTAGTGTTTAATGCATATGTGGGTATTATAGACCCAACTAGAACTCGATAGAATAGAGATAATGGAATCAGCGAGAGATCGATGGACTGAGGGAGAACGAGATGGTCATTTCTCGTATGAGAGATTTAATATCACAAGGGAATGTTCTAGCACTAGGTTGTGGACAACACAGTAAGTCTGGAGCAAGATATAGGGAGGTCTCAACCTCCAATCATCCTTTGAAACCAAGTCTCCTTTATACGAGAATATAGATTCAAGTCTTACGTATCACGAGAACACACGCGACAGCGACTATAGAGACCTACTGTGAGCATAACTTCCCGAAGAGTATCCATCGTCCTGCTCCTATATAGCCTAGTTAAGATAACATCACGGGGTCTTACAATTTGAGCTTTGCGCGCGCAAAGCCTTTGATGTCGAGATCGCAGGCGACACTATAATCACCGCCGCGGTTGGATAGTGCGGTGGTACGTCATATTGGCCAGCTCCTCAAGTAAGGTCTGGGTAGCTCGGACACATATTCCACTTGAGAGAGAAGATCGCTGGTTCGAATCCGGCAAAACATGAATACGTTTCTCGTGGTGAAGTTTACATTGATGACGGAAGCATGCTCGGATAATCACGGAGAAAGGTCGACCGTTTGTGTAAGCAAACATACCTCGTAGTGGTATTTGCGGATGAAATCAAGAGCATGAGTGTCTCTAACGTCAAATGAAACACCCAATATATATACAAAGCACTGTTCATGTGTGACAGCTAGATAACTGCATAGCTTCACATATATTAAATGATTTAAAAAAAATAGCGTCTGTGCACTTGCCCATATGTTCCACCCTTTCCTGATGTGACAGCAAATATTTCTATCTCTTGACACCTAATAACTCTACCAATCCAACACAACAAGCGGCAGCCTCGATCGTGCTGATGTGGCAGGGCCGATTAGACCTGGTCATTGAGTGTGCTTCAGACGCACTCAGGGAAATAGTTCTGGGCGTTGCTTCATCCGTCCAGCAACAAAACATCACCAACGAGACAGCTTCAGACTGGGTCTCGCTCATAGTGGCACACGTTCCTCTACACGCCAGGACCCTTAAGAGTAGCATTTTAGTTACAAGTGAAATGGTTAAAACATAATATCTGTCGGTAAAAGGATCATATTTGGGCAGTATGAGTTGTTCAATCTATCTGCGGTGTTCAGTTTGTCGTTAGGACACAGACAGGGATCTGACTTAGCTCATTTTGTTTTTGCATCAGATTTTAATTGCGTATGCAGCTATCTAGCTTTGACACAATATCAAAGAAAAGTAAAGAATAGATGATTCAACTTAAAGGAAGAGCATTCATGCCTCAGATTTCATTTGCAAGTACCACTGCGAAGTTATGGTGGCTTTTTCTTCACCGCAAGTCAACCCTCATCCGTGAATACCCACCCAAGGGAACGTCTCAAAAACCCTGAGTTATCCAGACATGCCTCCATCATCCATTGGCTTTTCTCTGCGCAAAATGTGGTCTAAGGCGTCTCCTTCCCAAGTGGAGTAGGTGTCCTGGCTACTCAAATTATACCAGAGTACACTTTCCGTCGCTGGCTTGTGTTTATAGTGTCAGCTGCACTCTCGCAAGCGAATTATTGGCACGCACAAATCTCAAATTGTAGTACTCCTTTCTAAAATTCTATAGTTCACGTCCGTCGAGACTATGTACATCCTCTGCATACTCTGGTTATCTTTTCCTGTCTTCTCTCACGGTCATCCTTAAGAAATTTCTCTAAGATTTGTGCGCTAGTATCTGCGTTCCCCGCCAGATATAAACATTGGCGTGGTCGTGTATTGATGGTCAGCTGAGGCCAGAGAATAGTCGATGTGGAGTGTGGTCATTGACATGAGGATGTAATGAGTCGTACTTGTAAACTTGACGAGGTTTTGGTAGGGATCAATCTCGTTGGGAGTGAAATATTGACTTGGTCAAGAGTAGTGAATCATTGCCTCGTGGGCCAACTTGTTCGCTATTGTGAAATATGAGTGAACTTGGCTATAGGAGAATACTTCAATCACACGTTCACAGAGGACACCGCGTCCAGGTGTCCAGTCTTTGTCCTCCAGCAGCCCGAATTTTAACTGTAAATGCTAAGGGCGCATTTAAGATATGGTCTTGAATCTAGTTGTTTCGCTTGCCGTCAGACTTGGCGTTTCACTCGGACTCGGAGTTCGGAATCTCCACTGCAATCTATTCTAATAATGACAACTAAATTTGTAATATCTCGCCTGATCAAGCACACCAACATCACTTAACATAGTCTATTAACGCTGCAAGATCATATTACTAATTTCAGAGCAACGATCATATCTCAATTCATCAACCAAACGAAAGACCGTTCCTGCGGAACTCTTAGCGGACATTTTTGAAAGGCTTTAACCGCGATCTGGTTTATAGAAAATAAATTCTAAAATGGCAGAAAAAATGGCTAAATACCGAACTGAAATTCAACAGGTAATTTTATTTTTTTGCCTGCTTTTGACATCAGTAGAATATATATCCCCTATCAAATTTTGATGGGAACTAGTATGTGTACTGCACTTGGTTTACATAAGTCAAAATGAATACCCGGCTCCACAAGTATCAAGATAGTTCTTAATACCCCATTAATGGAACCAGATAGTGAGATCCATCCGGCGTAAGTGAAATACCTGGAAGGGTTTTCTTTAGCCCTTATCTAGTAATTATCAGGGCTATTAGCCATCTCTTTGATATTTTTTGCTATAATATTTCCAAATGATATTTCTATTACTCAGTCACCTTGCCATATTGTCATCTTAGAACATTTGATTTAAAGGCTGATAAATTCAATTGGCATAGATGATGTACGTGTCTGGGGAGACAACCGAGGCATCAGCGGAGACTACAGGCATGATTGAAGAAATTGTCCGACAGCAGGTCATAGAAATGGTAAGTCTTAAACTATAGCAATCAATAGATTGAAAGTCCCAAGGACTTTCATACCTATTGTGCTCAAGTATCTGGTGCATTGACTCTACAAGCTCCGGCAATGCACTGAACAAGCCTCACGCCGAGGTTCTCGATCTATATCAACAGATGATCTAATCTTCCTGATCAGACATGATCAGGCC
Organism: Blumeria graminis f. sp. triticale; assembly: GCA_905067625.1. Lineage (NCBI taxonomy): Eukaryota > Fungi > Ascomycota > Leotiomycetes > Helotiales > Erysiphaceae > Blumeria > Blumeria graminis. Next base: position 1,114,376 of record LR898470.1, on the reverse strand, counting down.
AAGGTTTCACGACTTCGAACCTTCCTCTCCTGGAAAGATGTGCGAAAAAATGTGAAAGATTCTGATGACAAGGGAGGAGATGCGGATTTAGTTGCTGGTGATGAGCCGGTTGGAGCAGTAGCTGGAGGTCCAGTGGTCGATACAGCCAAAAAAAACAAAAAGGCTAAGGTTGGCCTACCGTGGGAAGTACCGTCCTTTTACAATCAAGAAGTACCTGAACGCGAAGATGAAGAAGATGAAGATGAAGAGGAAATGAATTACGCAACATTACAACGTCTTAAAAAGGCCGACGAACGTACTAAAGTTATGACCAAAGAAGAGTATGTGACCTGGTCAGAATATAGACAAGCGTCTTTCACATTTCGCAAGGGCAAGCGTTTTAAAGAGTGGGCAGGATTCGGCGTGGTGACCGACTCTAAGCCTAACGATGACATTGTCGATATTCTAGGATTCTTAACGTTCGAAATCGTTCAAACTTTGACCGAAGAAGCTCTCAAAATCAAGGAACAAGAAGATTTGGTCAAAGAGAAGATAGGTAGCGAACAGTCAGGTAAAAAGCGTAAGTTTCAAGGCTTATTCGAGCCGCCATCAGAAGGTCACACCACAGTTGAGCCACGACACATCCAAGAAGCTTTCCGTCGCCTCCAACATCGTCCAAACAAACAACGAGCAATGTGTAATTTTACGCGTGGTCTGAACCGCACGCCCCTAAAACTTGTAAGTTATTTAATACAGGATAAAAATTCTTAATGCTACAGAATCAACTCGTCTAACCATATTAGTTTTAATGCTTGAAAGTATCAGCAAGAACCACAAAAACAGGAAGTGGCAGGAAGGCAGCTCTAATTTAGAGATGAAAGAAGTAGATTAGCTTTGAGGAGAGAGTATCCAGAGGCGGGCAGAGGCTACATGCCTACGCGCACGTACCACATGTACTCACGATATCGTTCTTAGGGCCAGATCGAGGCGAGGCCGTAATTGTATGGAACTTGACCTGAAAATCATAACTTAATTTAAATCACCTGCTTATAATAACAGAGATTAAAAAATTATAAGCAGTTAAGTCCACGGAAGCTAAAATGAAGGTTAGTCAACACGAAAACACGAACTACTTTTGAAGACCAAATGTTAACTGCTTTCGTATAAAGCCACTATCGATACAAATCCACTTCTTTCAAAATCTACAATTCTTTTTATTCGCTGTCACGAAAACGACAACTACACGATTTTGCTAAGATATGAGTTACATAAAACTGAAAATACAGCGTAGGAATACGAATAATGTTGCTAACTCATTTATATGTCCTCTCACAATCTATGAATTCTCTTTTTCTAAATTTGGAATCACACTTTGTCATCTTGCATATCATCCCAAAATGAGTACTGCAACGAGATTTTCATTCTCTATTTAAAATTTGAAGTTCAATTTACCTGATATGTATAACCTATTCGAGCGCTTATCTAAGCAAGAGCACCCCCGGGCTCGAAGACACATCTAAAAATTCTACAATTCATCTTTGTCAGTCTAGAAATTTGCGTCCAAGTACCCAAAACTAGAGCAATAAATTGTAGTCTAATTTAAGAGATCCAAAGTATTTGTTATGGCAGAGTTAGGCAAGTCATCAAGTATCGGTCGATGAAATGAATAGAAGTACCATCACAAATAAAAGAAACTGGAATACGATGATCCTTATTGAAAGACTGGCGCATCACGAATCAAACGCGTGACACTATTAAATCTCGAATGAGACAAATGACACTAAAAACTTTATTTAATCAGAACCGTAAAGCAGGCTGAGTCATTGACATACACGTGACTGGAAATTATGCACTTATTTTTTAATCATTTAATGTGTATTCAGCTATAAAGTTATGACACATGACCGGTGCTATGTGTACATGTGGGATGACTTTTTTGACGATAGAGATACTCATACTCTGGATTTCATTCGCAAATACCACTGTGAGGTATGTTTGCTTACACAAACAGTCGAACCTCCTTCGTAAGTACCCAACAAAGGGACGTTTCAAAACCTCTGGTTATCCAAGCATGACTTTGTCATTCATATACACCAGCAACGCGAGAAAAGTGGTTGTGGTTTGCCGGATTTGAACCAGCGATCTTCTGTCTCAAGTGGGGTATGTGTCCAAGCTACCCAGACTCTACTTGGCAGAGCGGCCAAGACGATGTACCACCGCACCATCCAACCATGGCGGTGTTTATAGTGTCGCCTGCACTCTCGCAACCGAAGTCTCGGCGCGCACAAAGCTCAATTAGAAAAACTCCTTGGCAAAACTCGAAACTCCACGCCTGTCGAGACTGTATCCAACCTTCGCATCATCTTGTGAACTTGTCCTGAGTCCTCTCATGTCCATCCCAATGAAATGTCTCCCAGATTTGTGCGCCACGCTTTGCTTCCTCCGTCGGATGTAAATATCGGTGTGCGCGTGTATTTGGTGACCGGCTGGGGCCAGAGAAAGTCGACGAGAGGTGTGACCATTGGAATGAGGATGTACTAGGTCGTACTTGTGGACTTGATGAGGCTTAGGTAGGGTTCGATCTTTTTGGGAGTGAGAATTTGACGTGGTGGAGTAATTTGAATCATTGTCTCGTGAGCCAACTTGTTCGGTATTGCAAAATTTGACTGAACTTGGCTCTGGGAGAATATTTCACTCCCAGGTTCGTAGAGGACACGGCGTACAGGTGTTCAGTCTTGCCCTTCAAATTATGCACTTGTTTAGATGAGTAAGTGAGTAAAATTAATTCTACTTCTTATGACTATGACTATCTAACACACTGGGCTACTCTCTGTCCCAGGCCACTCCTTGTACCGTGCTCCTATCCTCTTTTGTTACTTGAAAGATTATTGATTTACTGCCCATGATGGATTACAATCAGCTCAGTGTTTACCCGTGGAATCCGGCCATGTTTTCCACGGAACCTTCTACTTAAAAAAAATGGTAGCAATGGAAACTGCGTACGCGGGAAAAAGTCTCAAAAAACCTGCAGCCCCAGCCAGGCTAGGCCTAGACACCGGGACCATATGAGGCGTGTATGTTCATCTATATCTCCCGTCTATGTAACATTCGCGGCCGACTTGATCCAATCCACCATCTCCGTATCGGGTGCTGGGTACGCTCCGGAAACTCATCGGATGGCTTTTCCTACGTGATCAAGGTTTGGTGACGAGTAGGGCTCCGACCCTACCATCTGATCTGATGGTGGTTAGCTTCATGATAATGGTGATAGTGGGTTGTGTTGAAGGATCAAGACGATACAGATCGCGAAAGCGATTGGGAATCCTCGTCGAAGTGAGGACTTTGTTACTCAACCTCGGCTCTGCAGACTCTAAAGCGAGAGCTGGAGGTTCGTAGGGGACACCACTGATAGGTGTTGAAAATAGTTCCCCTTGATCGACAAGATAATGGCACGTATTTCGAAGGCAAAGATCTTCACTAAGCTGGACATCCAACAAGCTTTCCACCCCATTAGAATGACTGAGAATTCTGAAGCTTATTCGATCTTCCGTACTAGATATAAAACGTACAAGTATAGGGTGCTACCCTTTGGTCTGACGAACGAACCAGCCACCTTCCAGCGTTTCATCAACGACATACTAATGGAGCATCTAGACGATTTATGCTGTGCTTACATGGATGAAATCTTAATATTTTCTGATAATCCCAAAGAGCATGAGATCCACGTCAAAATAATCATGCAAATTCTCATGGAACACGCCCTCGAAGCCAATATGAAAAATCCAGGTCGATATCACAAAGACAAAGCTCTTGGGGTTCATCATTGGAATTAAAGGTATCAAAGTCGACCTTGACAAGATCTTGGTTATTAAAAACTGAGAGTACGCTGCCAAAATTAGAGGCGTGCAAAGCTGCATGGGATTTTGCAACCTCTACCGACGTTTGATAAAGTATTATAGCGCCATTTTTCGCCCCCTCACACGCTTGACGGGCTAGGACGTTGTATTTAAATTCGATAAGAAATGCAAAGTAGCCTGAGAAACGATAAAATCAGCATTGAAGTCCACCCTGATCCTCAACCATTATGACCCGCAAAGGCAAACGCGTCTAGTGATAATTTCTTTGAATGGAATCGTCGCTGGTGTTCTTTCTCAACTGCAAGACAATGGTTATTTCCACCCCATGGGCTATTTCTCAAAGAATATGATTGATGCCAAGCTTAATTATCCGATCTATGATAAGGAACTCTAAGCAATTTTCTGATCCCTCCAGCAGTACCAGCCTAGGCTGTTAGATATCCAGCAAGACGTCCACATGTATACCAACCATGAGGTTTTGGAGTACTTTATGTTAACAAAAGTCCTCACGATTCGCCAAGCTCGCTGGGCAGTGTTCTTCGTCGAGTTTCATTTCACGATCATGTATCGCACAGGTAATACAAATACTCTCAGAGACAACCTCTCGTCGCGACCAAGAACTCACACCCATTGAGACCAAGAAGCAGCCATTCCGAAACTAAAAGATGATTCCGGACAACAAAATAGCCCCGGAAATCTTGGAAGAACTGCGAAACCCGACTGCCTCGATGACATCGACTCTTACAGCCTTAATAGATGCAGACAGCGAGGTTGCAACTGATAGTCCCGGATTAGCAGTCGACGTGGAAGCTAAATCACCTCCGGACCACTGTTTGTCGATGGTGGGCCACCGGACCCGGCCTCTATAGTAGCACACAATATCGGTGGATTCGACGTATTTAACCGGTTTATTAAAGCCAACAAAAATTTTCCTGACTTGGAACCTCTTCACGTGAAAGCTAGAGTGCACCACTTTTATTATGAGCTAAATCAAGGGAAACCCTACTTCTTAGGACGCCTGGAGATATCAATGGAACCTCCGGGCTGCGCACTTTCTTGGTTCGCCACGTGCATGCCCAATCGTGTATAGCACACGCCAAAGCCAACAAGGTAAAGTTACTACTTGATCAGAAGTACCACTAGTCTGGAATAGAGAATAATGTCGTCCGTTTTATTGCCAACTGCAGCTGCGATTGTTGTGATGCTGTTTCGGTTACACTACGACAAGTCAAGCGTAAGGAAGTATAGGTAGATTCCAGGCTACTGTTTCAGTCCCAAGGAATGTCTGATGCTTGCGCTGAGACACCCGAAGAGGTTCCTTGTTAATAATTATTACAGGGTAATGTCGTGTCGGGTCGTGACTAGTCGCTTGTCTCACGAACATACAACTGTCAAAGGAAGAAGCGCGTACAGAATGTCTAGTCATACGAACGTTGTAATGAAGGAGATATATGTAACTTTCTAGTGTCATGTGTGATTTGATCTAAACCTGTATATGGAGAATATGGCTAGTAGAAATATGGTTAAATGACTAAGGAACGGGTATTGAAATGATTATATATGGCCATGATCTGGATGATTGGAAAATGGAATATACGGAACACATATCACAACTAGTTTTACTCAATTATCTTCTAGATATTTTGTACCTTATCTTACATAACAACTCAAATATATTCACTTATAGAAGTTGTATCTTTTACACGACTTAGAAAACAATTGTCATCTTCGTCATCATACGATACCATAACTAAGCCAAATAGATGCGATAATCACAGTAACTGTACATATATCTCTTCCAAGTTTCAAGGATACAGTACATCTATGCGAGTACTACACTGCCCTATATGGCTATCATTACGATTGACTATTGAAGCGCAGCTCTACACAATGGCTTAAATTAATCTGGGCAAGTATAGCAGGAAACTGAGATTGTAGCACTCCATGCATAGACAGTGATGTATTGAATAGTGGGTATCAAATATGTAAATATGAGTCCTAGAATGTTGTTATATGTGGTCTATGGGGATTCCAATAGATTAGAGTGGCAGTTATGTTGGGTTATATCCAGTGCACAGACACCTCTATCTTGTACATAAGAAAGTTCTGCTCCTCAAAAGATACATATAGTATTCAATACACAACAAGCAGACCGTAAGGTTATCACATTCTGCGCACAATGCTAAACAGGAGCTTTGGCCCATTGAATATCGTAAGCTCATTATCACAACACAGACACCAACATGATATATAGAAAGATTACTACGAAGATCCGATAATCGTTATCCACTTTTCTCTGCTATCTCTAGCCTATTCAACGGTCCGTATCTACTCATACCATAATCACAATAGAGATCGCCAGGGGTCCCGACGGGTTAAGATACCTCATAGACCGTGCCAGCACTTGAAAATGGACTTGGTCCAGCTCCTAGTGCCAATGAATGTATTCGGAAGCTATTTCGAAACACTTCGTCATACCAATGAATGATGATATAGGCCAATTATATCTCATGGCGCATGTGCATAGTTTAGTGTTGCGCAGTCATGTTACATGATTACAGCAGATCCTACATGTCTTTGTTTAATGATAGACTCAATAGGACAATAAATTAACAAACACGCATACATACAAGCCCTTGTCTACTATTTCCTTCAGTTCAATCAAGCCCCGCGGAGAAGAAATCTTTACTTATATCTCTTGTGTGATTTTAGTGGCTGCAAAAAAACGTGGATATTAGAGGAATTTATTGAACCGACTTCGTTACACTATTTTCGATCGACAATATATCCCATGCTAAGAAGGAAGCAGATTCTAGTGCGTTTCCTTATTTTTATAGAGCTTCTTGAACCTTTTTCTTCCCAATCGATCGTTCTTATGTGACAACTCTACTGGAGGGTCCAGCTCTGCACAATCGACCCGTGAGCCAAAAGTTCCCCATGGCTTGCTCGCTGGAAGTCTACCGGTCAAGATCTTCCGCTTGTAATAATGCGGTCCATCCCTGCTGTGTGCCGCAGTCGAATCGATTTTGGAGATACTGGGGACGGCGTCTCCCCAAGGCCTTCTCAAGATTTTACTTTTCTTTACCAGGATGGTATCTTTTCCAACTTCTTCGTTAACTGTCGATAAATATTGGTAGATTGGTCTGCCACTATTCCATTCGTCCCCGATATCATCCAATAGAAACCAGACGTCTTTATCCGCACATTTTACAAATACGCGTAGGTGGCCTAGATACCAAGCCAACGCACGCCACCGATAGTTGCCGGGCCTTGGGAAGAAGTGTCCTCTCGTAACTAGTTTGCTCATTGGAATGGGTTTATCAGCCTCTATGAACATAGAGGCAGTGGACCTTGCTGGTGCGAAGCTACTGTACGTTCCGTGAATGGAAAGTTTATTTGTAGAGGCTAGGCTCGCTATTACTTTTTCCGTACATGAAGTTTCGCGGATTATCTCTGACATCTTCAGCGCATCATTCTTTTGTTTAGCTTTATTCCGAGCCCGAATTGATTCGTAGCAGCTTTCAAATTTTCTCTTTTTGATTCCAAATAATGAGTTTTTAGGTTCAGCCACTTGAGTCAGTCCGTCGACAATCCTAGCGATCATCTGAGAGAGCTCCAAATTTGGTGAGCAGTATAGCGCATTGTAAGTGCCAGGCAGCATGAACCGATTCACAGACATCATTATACCAGAGTCGTCGTCGGGCATCGGGAACCGACCGTTTGTTGGGGGGTCGTACACGCCGTAGTATCCGGTATCATACGGGTTGACGAGCACTAGGAGTTTAGTCGTCGATGACCACCAAGCTACCCGCAATAGTACGGCAAAGATGCATTGCATTTTGTTAGATGACGAATCCGTGTTGTTATGTCTAATGAGTAAGACAAGTCAATTCATTCTTGAAGGGGAAGCAGTTCCGGGATTGATGTAATCTAGAGAACTTGAATGATGCAATCCAGGGCTTTTCGGTGATACTGCGGCAGAAGAAATTGATCTTTCTTTGTCCCCAAAAGTGCAAAGGGATTTGAGAAAGTAATTGGGGATTTCGCGTGACGACTTTATAGTTCTAGTAATTTAGAATGCAGTCAATCTTGTGGATTCCTTACGACTCGCGCTGAATATGCTAGACATTATAGGGTAGAAATTAGAGGGACTAGGCACATACCGACAGTGCTAATATCGTTCCCCGGTAGGTAGTGGGTCATATATATAGACCCTTGAGCGCGGAGAGCTTTCTCAGGTACAGATAAGTGAAGTTTATGCAGACCGGTAAGGATTAAATCCTCATGCTAGGCGACATGCTCGAGCGAAGGAAGCCAATCGTCTTGTTCTGGGTATCATTGACTTCATCCAGTCAGTGGCCTCATGGAGCGGGGAGCCCATCCTGCCCTTCATACCGTAGACTCCGATGCGCCCGTGATTGGAACTTTGTGATTGTTTTCCTCACGGCTACGACGCAACAGCGACAGCTCTCATTACTATTATCCATATTTGTCCTAATTGAGTATACAACTGTGTAGGACAGACTATTTATATGCAAAGTTTCTTTTCCATTCTGATTGGAGTTTTCCTTCATTTAATGGTGCGATCCCCATTACCGGTTTACCATGGGGGTATTTTGTACCTTACAAAAGAAAGTTAAAAATAAAAACAACCAAGTCACACATTTCAAAATCATTTCCCTCCATATCTGTTACTGATATCATAGTCAAATTTCTATGATGCCTATTCTTTCAATTCTTGACTCACAGCGACAGCCCTCACTCGCCCTCATTTCGATCTTACCGCCTCCAAAGGTCTGATGGCAGAAATCACCCAAGATCTCTACCAAGGCGTTTTGGCTTGGTTATTATGGCGCTACTTGAGTCAACGACTATCCGGTATATTGAGCTCCAATCCCCTTCTAGCGAAAAAATATCTCTAATATGTTGCCCATCATAGATGGCCATTTATCGCAGTAATTACCCGTAGAATTCGACCTCTTTTGCTGGATTTTCTACTCCAAAAAATAGACACCGTATCACGGGACCAAGCGTCCGGAATGGCTTAGCAAGCTTGTCATGTAGAGACTTCCCGACCTTCATGTATACTATAATCTTTGAGCGCAGGATGATAAGATCCTGGCTATCATTTGCTTTGTTGGGTCTGTGTAGGCGCCAACACGTCTGGTAGTTTAATCTAGACTGGGCTAACCGGCACGTGACGAGCTCACGTGCTGTGCGCGGGCACGACGTTAAATATTGTAAATAAATAAATCAATCTAGAGACGTCCATGAACTCGATTGAGTTACAGCTGCTTATTCCACCGCACAGTAATTAACCTAAACATATCCAGATACTTCCCAGAATATGTAGAATGAAAACACCAGAGCAACAAGGGGTGTGCATATCCATCTATATCTCACTTCTTTGTAATAAGAGATGCCAACTTGTTGGAAATGGAGACACAGAGTGTAGTGGACGTACGGGCTTCCATTTCGTCTAGGTTTCCGAAACGATCTTATGTGTATTTAAGAGGTTGGAGTAGGTAATATGGTAGCGCTTTAGGCTACCTATTGGATATATGAGCGGCTGTATGGCGTGGGCGCGAGGAGGTTATTGGGGGTTTTCTATGCCTAGATGGCGCCACGCATGTTTATGCTGTGGCTTAGGCTCTGTGTCACTTACACTTGTACTTTTTTTTATCATTTAATCTGTATTCAGCTATAAAGCTATGACACATGACCGGTGCTATGTATACATGGGGGATGACTCTTTTGACGTTAGAGACACTCATACTCTGGATTTCATTCGCAAATACCACTGTGAGGTATGTTCGCTTACACTACAGTCGACCCTCCTCCGTTAGTACCCACCAAAGGGACGTTTCGCAAACTTTGGTTATCCAAGCATGACTTTGTCATCCGTGTGTACCAGCGCTGCGAGAACAGTGTTTGTGTTTTGCCGGATTTGAACCAGCGATCTACTGTCTCAAGTGGGGTATATGTCCAAGCTACCCAGACTCTACTTGGCAGAGCGGCCAAGACGATGTACCACCGCACCATCCAACCATAGCGATGTTTATAGTGTCGCCTGCACTCTCGTAACCGAAACCTTGGCACGCACAAAGCTCAATTTGTAAAAACTCCTTGGCAAAACTCGAAACTCCACGCCTGTCGAGACTGTATCCAACCTTCGCATCATCTTGTGAACTTGTCCTGAGTCCTCTCATGTCCATCCCAATGAAATGTCTCCCAGATTTGTGCGCCACGCTTTGCTTCCTCCGTCGGGTGTAGATATCGGCGTGGGCGTATATTTCGTGACCGGCTGGGGCCAGAGAAAGTCGATGAGAGGTGTGATCATTGGGATAAGGATGTACTTGGTCGTACTTGTGGACTTGATGAGGCTCAGGTAGGATTCGAACTCATTGGGACTGAAAAATCGATATAGTGGAGTATTTTAAATCATTGCCTTGTAGGCCAACTTCTTTGGTTTTGCCAAATTTGACTGAACTTGGCTCAGGGACAATATTTCACTCCCAGGTTCGTAGAGGGCACCGCGTACAGGTGTTCAGTCTTGCCCTCCGATCTCGAGACTCAATACTAACAAAATGAAAAAAATATAATTTTTATATCCGGCGCTCTACTCCGCGCCAGAATCCCCATATATGATCCACCAATAGATCAAATCCTGCTTTGACACTTTGACTTGCGCTAATCGTTGCTGTACGGACCGAAATCATTTCCTCAAATTTTAATCCATCAAAGCAAACGCGGTGTGTCCTACATTCAAAGAATCGGTGGCGGTTTCCGAAATCTTAGCCTTAGCGCCTAGGAATGCCCAAATTTCAAAAACTCACGAAATTTGTCAGCCCCAGCATGCCCGCGAGAGATCTCTGTCCCCTGTTGTCGGAATACTCGGGTGGTTTTTATATCACAAGCTTTCTGTAGCAGTAATAACAATGGGTGGATAACATATATCTTCTCTTTCTTCAAACCTAACTAAATGAAACGCGTATATACAGCAGTTGTCCCTCTCTCCTAACGCCATTCCTAAACAGGTAACTCATTACTCATCAACACAATTAGTCATCATTTCTAAGAAATTACATGAAAGGTGAGTAAGTCATTAGGTCATTCGACACCTATCATTCCACGTCCTAGTCACATCTCCCCCTTCACGTTGTATAGCAACATTAGAGCAAAACCCCTCACAAGCTAGACCCTAGGAATTTTATGTGCTGACATATTTTCCTCCTTGTAGGTATAGGTAGCATCGTAATTTTGAATTGGGAGATTGCCAGTAATTGATGAGTCAAGATTCCGTTTGCCAATGAAGCAACTTCTCAACCAGTTCATGAGACGAGATGTATTGTGGTGAGAATCAGCTGGAGGACTTGTATAATAATGGTGGAGCCGACGTTGATGAGAAGTTGTCAGTGATAGATATGTTTAGGTTTGCTTTTGCCTTAGATTCGAATGCAAATCCCCTTGAATATCCCAGATATACAAGGCATACTGTATGATTATGCTGGCACCGCTGGAAGGTGAAGAAATTGTCTTTGCCTGCTCCCGTTGTAAATGGGCGAGGTCAACGGTCGCTGCACGCGAGCAATGATACAAAATAATCTATATTCATATGCAGGAGAAATCTACTCAGTGGGTATATGCCAGGGCTGGATGGTGCAATGGTATACAGTCCGGACTTTTCTCACAAGCAGAATCAGGGCAACTTGGACACCCACCTTATTAGCTAAAATTGGAAGCTGGTTCGAGTCCCGGAACACCTGCTTAGCACACTTTGTCGCATTGTTGTAGTATTTGTGAGATCTTGAAGTCACTATCAGACAACCGCGGGGTTATCACGCTTTTCCCTATGGTGCGTATGGTAATATTCTCCTCTTGTTATCGATCCGTACAAACATACCGTATATTTCTAACTCATAGATTCTCAGCATTGCGATAAATAACAGATATATATGGTGTTTATGGCAGTCAGGGATTGATATCATGGACAGGGATAAGGCACATGTACATACATAACGCGCACTCGACTCTTTAATATGATGATGCTTCCGACTACATTCACAATACTTATACCTATCCTGGGCTAGTCACCCCTTTTTATATATTGCTCTTATCTCCTAACTTGTATCTTTTTGCCCTTATATCTTAGACTACAGGTCATGTTCTATGTTGAAAATAAACTAAGAATACGCAGAAATCTCCGAGTGATCTCGGAGAAAAACGAGGTATAAACTTCAAAGGGTATCCGTAGATATCAATTATATTTATAGTCAAGGCTTTATCGAATCTCTTAATAACTACCAAAGGATATGAGACTGTTTATATACATTGATGTCTAGCAATGACATGGGCTAGAATGTAATGTCTCATTACGAGATACAACGGAACAAGCTACAGATCTGATACCAGTTACGCGTATTCTCGTCGCAGTCTCGAATATCAGATGTGGCAAAAGATAATGGTGTAACTATTAGCGGATAGGAGACACCCGACAATCTTGACGGACACATACTGAAACCACAAGCACGGGGAGTGTCTACGTTGGTTTCGCAACATTGTACTTCCTCTTACTGGCAATCATCAGGCTCATAATTATGGACAGAGTAAATCTTTAACAGATTATGTGTAGTGTGGAGTAGATTGGTTTGCAAAAGCTTGTGGCTGTTAGGCACAGATTTTTTTTTGCATCAGGTTAGGCACAGATTATATCTCTTGGTTAAGCGAGTGGGAAAGTAGAGGAGTCTGTAAATCTATCGTGGAGAGTTGTGAATTACTCCCACTAGGACACAGAGTGCTATATAAACGGTATTCTGTAACAACAAAATCTAGTAGTTGGTATTTACTTCAAAGCGCATTAATACTAACCTCACAATTAATGGGAGTGTAGTGACGTTTATCGTACACATCCTTGTCTTTGCCATAATTGGAAGCACCAATTTCAACACATGGAAGTGGTTACAAGCCGTGAAGGTTGACTGCGGGTTGTATCTGTAAATGAAATCTGTGTATGAATGTTCCAAGCGTCAAGACGAGCATCCTATATGGTACACACAACTTCCGGGAATACCTGCGTGGGACTTGAGGCGCCTAGTCTTTTTTGCATCAGATCTCAATTTCGTGTGCAGCTATCTAGCTATGACACAATATCAGAGAAAAGAACATATTAGGTGACTCAGTTTAATAGAAGTGCGCTAATGCCTCAGATTTCACTCGCAAGTGCCGCTAAAAAGTTACAGCGATTTTTTCTCCCTCCAAATCAACCCTCATCCATGAATATCCGCCCAGGGAAACGTCTCAAAAACCCCGAGCTATCCTGATATGCCTCCATTATTCATTTACTTGTCTTCGCGCGAAATATGCTTTGTGGCTACTCTTTCCCAGGTGGAGTAGGTGCCCAGGCTATTCAAGCTATACCGGAGAACACCACCAGGAGGTGGACCACAACACCTTCCATCGTTTGCTTCTTTTTATAGTGTCAGCTGCACTCTCGCAACCGAAGTCTTGGCACACACAATTTTCTTCAATTTATGAATAGAATAGAATTAAATTTAAGTCCCTACTGAGTCTATGACTATGAAGGACTGCTAAAAGTAGACATAAAACCACCAAAATTCTCTTTTTTTGATAAATACTATTTTTTCAATCTTTTCCAATAGAAAACTTCAATTTATGAAACTCTTTTCCAAAAATTACAAATCTCCCACCCATCAAGATTACATGCATCCTTTGCATCATCTTGTTAACTTGTCCTGAATCCTCTCACGTCCATCCCAAAAAAATTGCCACCCGGATCAATGTGCCACTATCAGTTACCTACAGCGGGTACAAATAACAGCGTGGTCGTATATTTGGTGGCTAGCTGAGGTCACAGAAAGTCTACGAGAGGTGTAGTCATTGAGATGAGGATGTACTAAGTCGTACCTGCTGAACAGATGAAGTGTTCATGGTAATCAATCTGGTTTGGAGCAATGAATTGATACGGTAGGCGGCTTTGAATCATTTCGAAGTGAGCCAACCTGTTTGGTATTGCGAAATATGACTGAGTATGGCTCAGGGAGAATATCGCACCCTAAGGTTCGCAAAGAACGACGTAGACAGGATTTTAGTCTTCACCGTCTATATCAGACTGTGTGAGTGGTATTTAATGCATATTTTTCTCCACGCTAAACCTATCAGTGGAGATATCTGAATGGTCACCACGGAGCGTCAAGACTAGTTAGATGAGTTGTTCAACGGATCATGCAAAAATATTGAGTCTAACATATGTGAACATCTCTGCTTACTTTCACACTCTAAATCACAGTGAGCACAGTACTTTCTCATACCTTACAACCGAAGCTAAAAATCGCTCGGAGAAAATCTGCAAATAGCGTAATTTTGGGTCAAAATCCATCTAGCTCATCCCTACTATATTTAGACACGAGCTAAGCGAGCTCTGGTTTGAAGAAAATGCGGAGAAAGCCCGCATAATCAGATCCGATGATAACGCAATCCCTTCCCCTCCCCAAACATTACCTTGCCAAATTACATACCAACAGCTTAGACGTCCCATGATCTATAAGGCCTCAAATAGAAAATTAGACTTAACAGTCCATTCGTAGAGGAACAGCCGACTCCTAAGTCTAGTCTGATTCTTAATGTTTTCATCTGCAGATCCAACCACAATGGTCGCATCTGCACATCCTACATTGGCCATCAAACAATCGAACCAGCACCTAAGCCCTATGAGCCCAGCAGCCGAATTTTCTACCATGGGCCTAGTCACACGAAAAGAGTGGGTGATTCCGCCGCGTCCAAAGCCAGGGCGAAAGCCAGCCACAGACACGCCACCTACCAAACGAAAGGCCCAGAATCGAGCAGCACAGCGTGCATTCAGAGAAAGACGTGCTGCCAGAGTTGGAGAGCTAGAAGAACAACTTGAAGAGTCAAAGGAGGAACAAAAACAACGTGAAGCAGACCTAAGGAGCAAGATTCAACAACTCGAAGCTGATGTGAGACGCTTCCGTGGAGAGCTCAACTCTTGGAGGCTACGATGTGAAAATCTAGACAAAATTGCTCAACATGAAAAAAGAGAAAAAAATATCGCTCTTGCGGAGTTGGATTTCATCCAAAAGAGCTACCCACTGTCAAACATTACCAGCTCAGCTACATCTCATTTAAATCACACAAAGAACATAACGTCTCTGCTGCCGGAGAGAGTTTCTAGCTCTGAGGCCTCGACCCAAACCGAAACTAGAGCTATGAAGTCGAGCTCTACTAGCACAGAAACTGCTTGTGCTGAGAGAATTGTATCTCCTGCCTCCTCAGGATGCTGTGGCACACCATCTATGTGCTTAAATTCTCTAGCAGAGGAGGACGATGAGCCCACAAAATCGCATATGCCAATTGAGTATAAAAGATCATATTCACCGGATGTAGTTAAGGTCCCTGAAAAAAGAATGCGTCAGTCTGTGCCCTCCACCGAGATGGAGACTGATTTCACGAATCAATTCACTACCAAAGTAACGCCTATCGAAAATCAACCATCCTTACAAATACCAATGATCGAATCTTGCGGGTTTTGTAATGATGCAACATTTTGTATTTGTGCTGAGGCCGTCGATGCTCCTTCCCTGAGTAACAGTGACCGTGAGAGCTGGCCTCAGCCATTTCAGAATACCACTTTTCCTGAGCCGCAGATAGATGCCAACGCAAATTTCATCAAGCTACCGGCACTCCAAGCATTTTCTGTAGATCACTTACACAGCACAGAAAAGAAAAGCCCACGTAAAAATGGTCCAGGATCATGTCAACAATGCCAACTAGATCCGCGGTCAGGAGAATTTTGCCGTTCACTCTCAGAATTACGCGGTGTAAACTCTAAAATTCAAATAGAATGTTGCGGCAACAAAAGTAGTGAAGACTGTTGTAAAGTTTTATCAAACATGGAGCCCACAGAACTCACGCCTAGGTTATCATGCGCAGATGTATACAAAACTCTTTCAAGTCACAGAAACTTTGATCAAGCAAATAACGAGCAGGATACTTGGCTTGGAAAGCTACATGCTTTGCCTCCTGTTCATCCAAGCCGGGCCCCCATTGAAGTTGAAGCTGCGAGTGTGATGGGGGTTTTGAAGCTTTTCGATAGACGTTTTGGAAGGGGCTGAAGAGGCTCATCTAAGGTCTTTTGTTAATTTCAAGAACGCAATTGAATATCATTACAAGCCTATCCTTCTGGGCATACCGAAGTCGTTTAGAAACCAAAAAATAAATATTTAGTCAGCGTAAAGATGTAGATATAATTCGACTGACAGAAGTTTTAAGTCTTTATTCTTGTTTAATGATAAATCTAAAAGTTTACTGAGCAGCCGAATAACTTGTCTCGACGAATCCCTAGACGCTTTGTTAACGATGCATACTATATCAACATAGAACAAGCATCACATAACGATTCGTGTTTCAGTGTTATCATAATACAAGTTTTAGAAATGACATATCTGGTTAGGTGGATCAGTAGCCTGAGTGTAGAATTCTATGTGAAGGTTGAATTTATATGCGGATGTAGTGCAATAAAATGCTATGAGCCTAGATCGGATTAGGAAAAGCCATCTCTTGTAATTTACGAATGGCATCTTGGTTTTGAAATCAAACAAGAAATTGATAAATATCTACTCCGCCTGTCTTTTTTAAAATCATTTGATTTTGATATGATTTCATTATCCTGATTTGGCGCCCTATGGGCCCATGCAGGTGTCTATCATACTTTCTAATTTATATGGGAGGAAACCTTTTGGTGAAAACCCCCCAAACCTTCAGGTTTAATTTCTGTTTTTCTAATGTATCCTTTAGGAAGCGCAGTTATACTGTAGTGCCCTCCATGTAAATCAATCACATCGGCTTTATCGACCTGAAAAGGCATGAATTGTTAGTTTCCCTCAGCAGCACTTCGACCGCCTTTGTCATCTGGAATTGTTCTATCCAACCATGACTTAGAATCCACTGTGTTGTCATTTTGATGTCCACAGATCTCTCCTCTTCCAATTGACCATCGAGGGCAGGACATAATCATGTGCTTGAGGTTCTGCGATTGGTAGCCACATGGAAAGCTTGGACTGTAGGCTTCGTGTACTTTCCTTCTTCACAAATACGGGTTGAGCTCCATGTGCTCACTTCGAATTTACATCGCTAGACTGCTTTGAGCCCTTTGATATTAATTCAGCCATATAATTATGATACTTTGAATGGATTATTTCAAATTTAAGTCTCAAATGGGTACTAGACTACGAAGGACGGCTATGTGTATATTTTCGATGACTCTGTTGATAAAGAGGCTCTTACTCTAGATCTCATGTGCAATACTACTGAGGTATTCTTGATTACACAAAACAGTAGACCATCCTCAGTGAGTACTCATCAAAGGGAATTTCAAAGCCTTTGATTATCCAAGCATGCCTTTGTCATGCATGCATGCAAGCAACGCAAAAATGGGGTGAAGCCTCGCTGAATTTAAGCAAAAGATCTCTTGTGTTCAGTAGGACATATATCTATGCTATCCAAATTACTCTCGGGGAAACCAGCCTAGATAATATACCACTGCATCATCTAGACAAGGATATGTTTAAAGTGTTACAGGCACTCGCAATCGAAGTCGTGCAGCGCACAATTCCTAATTTGAAAAACTCCATTCTAAAAATCGAAATATCAACATTCGAAGGTTGTTTTCATTCTTAATGTAGTTTTTTCCACCTACCCCAATCTCTCTCGCCTCAATTCCAGAGATCTGAATCCCATATTTGTACACCAAACTTTGTTTCCTCTGTCGGGTATTCACATCCATGTAGATGTGTAAATTGAGGCCTTTAAGGTCAAATAATGAGTCAGTGAAAGGTAAGGTCTTTGAAGTGAGGATGTACTAGGTCGTACTTGCGGATTAAATAAGTCTTCGACGGGAATCAGCCTCGTTAGGAGCGAGGAATTGAAATGACCGGAAGTCTTGAATTGTTGCCTCCTGGTCTAACTTCCTGAGTATTGAATATTTGATTGAGCTTGACTCTTGGAGAATATTTCGCTCCCAGGTTCAAAAAAGACACCACTGGTAAGCGTTTAGTCTCCGTCCTTCTAATCCGTCAGCCATGAGGCCGTGGAGCGTATCCAGCTGTAGTTAATTAGCACAATGAAACAATGCTCGTAATTTTCAGTGGTTCAGGTCAACAGTAATCTATGTAGTGGCCGTTGCTAATCTTACTTCTGGCACAAAGACATCTTTCGACGTATAATATATATGTGATTGATAATTAAGATCTTCCACACGGGGGATATTCGTTGTTAATTATATTTTGCAAATTTCATCGCCAAGTGGTAATTGATTTATTTGCTTTTTAGTCAATACGTGGTGAGCTAAGTTCAACTGGCTATGTGGGATTCGAAGGTTGAATAAGATGAAATAAGATGAAATAAGTGCTCAATTTGGACAGAGATTTGAGCCATGCTACTCTGGATGTCCTAATCATTTTATGTAGTGTACGATTTCTAAATGGAGTGCTTTTCGTGTGTCGCGCAGTTTGTCTCGACACATCTTCTCGATTAGATTAGCGTACAATTGATACCTAGGTGTGGGCAGGCTAACCTTTCATATCGCGTGCATGCTCTAAGCCGTACTGATCGCAGTACATGCCAACCATACAACGGTTTACATCAATGCCGCTCCAAAGACCATATTCTCTCTTACGAAACACCAGGATTTGTGTTGGGAAACATGGGAGTGTACTGGAGAGATTAGGAGAAGCTTCTATATTACACGCGATCAAATTCAACCCTTCAGGATTGCTGCTAGTGCGGCATGCATCACATAACCAGCAAAGCAGTCATCACCAAAAAAAAGATGGGCCGGGAAAGCGATTAGGCGCAAAGAAATCAGGTGGTGAGGATAATTAACAATTCTTTGTTTTGGCTCCAGTAATAATCAAGAATCTAGAGGAGCACGTAATCCCCGGAAATATAATATTTCGACAACGAGGTACTCACTGGTTTCCTGGAGAGAATGCTGGAATGGGCCGCGATCATACCATATTTTCCAAAGTAGACGGCTATGTGAAGTATTACAAAGACCCCCTAAAGCATCCCAAGCGTCAGTATATTGGTGTAGCTTTCGAGCGCGACCACGTTTTACCTTACCCGCCTACTGCACCACGTCACCGACGTCTTAACATGATCACGGAAAAACTGGAGCCAGCAGAACTCGAACAGCTTATTGGGTCGAAAAATACTGACTCTGAAACGGACATACTGCCGGCGCGCAAGCAAAAGGAGCGACGTGGCGAAGAAGGCCGGAATCTTACTCTAAGACCTGGCTACATGTATCGTGAACCAAACTGGAAAATCGGGCTGGCAGCTGAAAGAGCTCGCATCAATGTTGTCAAATTCAAACCACGGAATCGCTGGCTCGCATGGCAGAAGACAGTCATACGAAAGGCAAAGAATGCGGAAAAGCGAGCTGGTCGCTCCAAAAAGACTAAACCTAAAGCCAAAGTCAAGGCTAAAAGCTAGCAAAGAAACTCTTAATTAAACAATTCAATTATATTCCACGATTTTCACCTAGAAATTCTCCTTGTAAACATTAAGTCCTACCACCATAGACCAAGGTTTATCTCCAGTAACAGCTGTTACCGAACTTATCATCTGCATGCATCACAAGCCTTCTTAATACGCTGGAAATTGGTTAACATTTATATTTCGGGCCTCTATTCTTGTTTCAGTTATCACTTGACTCAGTTCGTGAACAGATCGCGCTTTTACTTCTAATGAGTCATCTAAGAGATCTTACAATTTGCTTCCGGAATTGTATGAAATTTCTACCGCCCTGATGTCATCTCAGGCGCCAATAACGATAGAGAAGGGGAGTAAATTTAAAAATATGGTGCCTTGCTAAAAAGGCCATGCTTCAATATCAAAGCAATTTACTGATGGTCCAAACATCACTAATGACTTTCTAGAGCATAAAATGCCTCGTAACAAATACGTGTAGGCACCTTTGAGTTTCTAATGTAGCAAATTGGACCATGTGATCGTAGTTATGTGATATTCAACAGAATCTCCCTGTGAAGTTCGAAAGTAAAGCTTGTACTAGTCGATTCTTGATTTGAAGGCTAGTTTCTGGCTAATCATCTGTTTCATACAGCATCAAAGCGTATCAGTAAATAGTGCGCTTCAAACCAACGGCACGAATCTGAAAAATGCGGCTTGTAATATTTTCAGGTTGCAAATCAACAGGCGGAACCCACCTTAACCGATGTAAGCCTCAGAGACATGGCGTATATATAATAACATTCAACAAATAGGCTTTAATGACAAGCGCATCATTTTGCCAACTTTACTTCGCTTTCATGTTTTCCTTCACTCGCTAGCTGATATTCCATTTTTGGATTATTTTTTTGCACCAGATTTACATTTCGTATGCAGCTGTCTAGCTATGACACATTATCAGAGAAAAAGCACAAAACAGATCACGCAATTTAAAAGAACATCAATGCTTCGGATTTCATTTGCAAGTATCGCAGGGGTTTTACGCCTCCTGTGGGGCATCTTATCGTCCTGTAACGATCAAAGATCTGGAAATTGATTTGGAAGATATGCAAAAATTGCTAGAGAAAGTGGTGTGTGTCTCGGTGCTAAGGATACCTATATTTATTTATTTATTTATATTAACGTCGTGCCTGCGCACAACACAGTGCTTTAAAGCCCCATGCCGGTTAGCTCAGCCTATAAAGGGCTACCCGACGCACCGGCATTCCCATAACAAAAACCCGATAAAGACCCCACTGCTTCCGGTCCGCATAGTCGCCAGATCAGTGAGACTCTTCTTAAATTGATATAAATTATATAATTAAAAGCGGAACTTAAACTACATGTGAATATTCGTATTTAGATAGCGTTGGTGTCTAAGTAATCAGGGCTGTCCTACAAATGTAGGTGCAAACAGAGCTTCCCCCATTGATGGTACCTTTGAAACTCTTCGAAAAAATAGAGTGGACTTAAGCCAGTCTCGGAACAAGATAGCTCCTTCTGGTGAGCTTAAAATCCAGCGAGCGTCTGGGGGACGGGGGCGATTGGCTCCACGAAGCCGCGCCTGTAGTAGGCCATGTTGACAGGTCATGAAATGCTCCGGCGATTTATCATGTCCACAGGAGCATGTTAAAGGTGCGCTGTTGTGTGCGAAACGACAGTGGTATGCTGCAAAATCACCATGGCCAGACCGCGCAGCGAGAAGAAGGCCAAGGGACCGGCGATCCACACTAGCGAGCTCTGGGGTGATGCGGGAGCTTGGCCCGATTCTGAGCGCTCTATACCGGTCAGGGGCATTTCGCGACCAGTATTCCGACGCAGAGGCCTCGTAGCGAAGAATGACAATTCTCCTTGCTCTGGCAATGGAAGGGGCCAGGTTGGGGGCGGTTATAGTACAGGCCGCTTTGGCGAGAGCATTTGCCTTTACATTTCCAGGGATTCCTGAATGCGCTGGGCACCAGCGTACAGAGATCCTTCCTGGCTCAGTGTATCTGGCACAGTTCCTTGAAGGCCAGGATCTTGCTAGATCCCGAAATTTTGCGATCCGAGTCGAGCTGGATGGGGTCGGCGGTCCAAGGAGTAAGCGAGACGCTGCCTCTTGGTTGTCGAGACAGACAGTGATATTGGTGGCGTAGTATGCCATTGGGTTTCTAATTGCAGCTGCGAGGCCTTCCATGGCCCCGACGACTTCTGCATCATATACTTCTGCTGATTGACCTAGAGGAACAGAGCCTTGATCAATCACATGTTTTGCGCCGCGATAAATGCAGTACCCTACCCCTGCTGAGCCTTCCATCAGAGCTCCGTCTGAGAAAACGAAGAGGTCCAGGGGCGGTGCTGAGGAATGCCATTGGGTGAAGACTTGGAGCCCTGCTTCACGACCAACTGCTCCAATTGCTGCGAGTATTTCGTCTCTTTTTGGTGTCCAGGGAGGTGAAGTCGTGTTCAATGATAGTTCTGGGGAAATTCTGCGCCAAATCCAAGCCATTCTCGGAGATTTCCAGCGCAGTCGCAAGGGATGTTGGGGATCTGACGAGGCAACTCGCACTGCAAGCCGGTTGTGGATACGTTCGAGCCACCCCTGAGCTGATGACCATCCAGTTTCCCGCAGAAGGGCGGCCACTGGAGTGGTTTTGTATACTGGCAGTGCTGCACGGGCTGCATCGTTTATCCTGCGTTGAATACGGGCAATATCTTCTTTGCAGGTATTTGCTGAGAACCAGGTTTCGGCTCCGTAGAAAAGGGTTGTAAACGCTGCCCCTTGTAAAGCCTGTCTGGCTAGAGCTGGTCGGATACCTCGAGCGGTATTGCAGAGGCTTTTTATGTGCGCTGTGACGGCCGTAACTCTACCGCAAGCTTGCTTAATATGGTGGCGAAATTTCAAGCGGCGATCAAAGTGGACTCCCAGCCAACGAGTTTGGTCGTTAGGCCTGATCTCGACGCTGTCTACCCGGAGGCTTGGCTCAAAGGGTTTCCCCTTTTTCCGGTGGAAATATTGGAGCTCAGTCTTTGTTATCTCTAGCTCGATTCCGTTAAGACTTCCCCAAGCAAGTACGTTGGTCAGCTTTTCTTGGAGGCGAGCTGCGCATTCAGGTAGAGATGGTGCGGAAGCAAAAATTGCCACATCATCAGCATAGCCGAAGCATCCTGGCGAGAGGCGCAGCATGCCCTCGATAGCCAGGAGGAACAAAATAGGTGAGACCGGTGATCCCTGTGGGAGGCCGCATTTTATGGCGAAGGGTGGAGTTGCTGTCCCGTCCAATGTGACTACGCCCTCGCGATTTTCCATGAATGATGCAACCCACTTGATAAGATTGTGGGGCCAGCCTTGAGTACGGAGATTATGGCAGAGACGTCCTCGCTGGATGCCATCAAATGCACCTTTAACATCTACTGTTACTATACCTGCAACCTTCTTCTCTAACCAGGCGGACTGGATGTCAGAGGCGAGGGCTGTGGTCAGATCCGTTGCTGACCGGTGAGGAACAGCGCTGCACTGGTTCTTTGCAAGGATATTTTGTGAGAGGGCAAGGAAAGAGAGACGTCGGGCCATCAGGCGTTCCAGCCCCTTCCCAAGGCACGACAGCAAAGCAATTGGTCGGTAAGACTTGGGAATAGCTTTGTTTCGGTTGCCTGTCTTCGGGAGACATGTTATGCTGGCCTTTTTAAAGGCATTTGGGTGTAGTCCTTGCAGGTCGCACAGACTGAACAAATCGGTCACTCGGGGCCCTAAAACTGGCCACGCTTGTCTTAGCGCTTCTGCGGTTATCTCGTCTAGTCCGGGGGACGATGAGGAGACTACGCAGCACGATCTGAAGATTTTCTGGTTAGTTAGTGCAGGCCAGGGGAGACTTCTTCTTGCAACAGTTGGAATTCCCATGACTATATCCTCATGCTCGATGTGCCTACTCAGTAGAGCCCCCTGAAGTAGTTGTGCCTTGGCCATGGGAGTGAAGACGAGTCCGTCTGGGCCATTGAGTGGAGGGGTATGAAAACAGGGTGTTTTCTTATGCCAGCTTGTAACCCTATACGCTTCTGTGAGACAAGAGACCTGATCTACTTTCTCGCGCCACATTTCTCGCTTAGCTTTTTTCACCGCCTTGCCAAAGGCGCGGCGTTCAGCGATGGCCACTGATCCCGAGCGCTTGGCTTGGCAGAGTGCGTTGTGCGCGTTTGTACAGTCCCTGGTCCACCATCGATTTCGCGGTCCCTGTGTACGTTTTCTGGGACACGTAGCGTTGAGAGCACCTTGGAGAGCATCTACCAGGAAAGAAGCTTCTCTCTCTGGGTCTGAAGAGGGTGCGGCCACTAGTCTGTCGGAGATAATTTTACGGAAGGTGACCCAGTTGCAAGCAGAGTATCTGAGTTTTCCAGAGGTATCTCTTTCAGGTCCTGTGTCTGAAAGTTGAGTTAGTAGAGTTCTGTGGTCTGACCCGACTTCCAAGTCGTTTCGGATAGCACAAGATGCGTTGAGACTATGTCGTGCGAAGCAAAGATCGATAGTAGCGCCGGCATCTGTAAGAGTTGTGAACTGTTCTAAGCATGCGCTCGCCTAATCATACTCATCTTAATCTGGTTAGGCTCGGCTGATAATCTTCCGGCCTCGGCACACAGTTTGTATGATAATTTCGTGTACAGAGAAAGTTTCTTTTTAGATTAAATATAGCTCATGATTCAGACCCAACTATATCATTCTTAGCTTTCCTCTGACATTATATTTAATCTCACTAACACTTACAAACCCTCATCGGAAATCTAACAGTATCGAGCAACAGTTATATCGAAACGAAACGAACGAACGAACAGACAGAGTAACGAAACGAAGCGAAGCGAAGAATAAAATATTGTACCAAAGTTTAATCAAGATGAGTGACCAAGGTCATAGTTCAAATCAACCTTTACAACCAGAAGGATTGGCTGGAAATTAAATTTGTACATTGCAGGAACTCACTACTTCACTCCAAAGAACTCAGGAAGAGCAAGCGGGGATACGAACTGTTTTAGAAAATCTCATTGCAAAGTCTGTCACCAATCAAACCCAAACAGTTTCTTCATCACAATCAGCTGCCAAAATAGATCTAGTAGAGTTCACTGGTGCAGATAGATCCATATGGCCTACATGGCAATTACAGGCCTATGGCAGAGCGATATCGAGTGGACCAGATCCAATGGTTCAGTTTTATGCTGTATTTAATAAGCTGAAAGATACAGCTGCAAAAAATGTCACACCATGGGTATCTCAGAATTTGAAAGCAGGGACAGCAACTTTTGAAGGACTTTTGCAAGAGATGGAAAAACTATATGGTGATCCTGCAGCAAAGACAAAAGCACTGACAAATTTAAAGTCTATGAAGCAGCAAGAAAGGGAATCATTTGCAAATTTCTATCCCAAGTTTGAGAAAGAGTTGGCGAATGCAGGGGTTTGTATGGCGGATGCAATAAAAGTTATGTTCTTACGTACGGCCTTAAACTCCCGTTTCCGTGATTGTCTCCCAAAGACCAAGAATTACTCACAGTATGAAGACCTCATTCTTGATCTTCAAACTGCAGCCTCAGCAATGGCAAACGAAGAGGCTCTACACGGAAGAAGAACCACATCACGAGTGCCTACATGGATTCCTGAACCATCTGCAGCAATTAGTGAGGCTCATACGCCAATGGACTGGATGCCAACCATTAGTAATCAAGCTCAAGCGACCAGTGCTCCCAATCAGCGACCTCGTGCACAAAGGGTATCCAGGGAGACTTTACAAGCGAGGCGTGATGCAGGCTGTTGTGTGCGATGTGGAAGTAGTCGTCATTATCAGCGAAATTTTCTATATCTGCAACCAGTAAATGAAAAACTGGGACCCATCAATAACCACAGGGCTGTTAGAAGAGTGGACCCAGCAATGGTAATGGCGGAGCCGGAAATTGATGTGAGAAATTGCGAAGGACTTTCGGAAAACGATAAGCTCCGCCGCGAAGTCGTGCTGCGGAGCTCCGGAGATTAGATAATTGGAGGAGACAAGAGCCAATTAAAACATTGCAGCAAGAATGGTGTGAGTTTAGAACAAAAATGGAAACACCATCATTCTTGATTGATGCTATTATAAATGAAGTGCAATGTGAAGAAGTTCTTGTTGATAACGGTTGCCAATCTTACGCCAGTGTTAATGATAAATTTATAAGAAAACATAATCCACAGACTGTAAATATCAAAGCCAGAAAAATGGAAGGCTTCATAACAGGAGCTCAGTCAACTATTACACAAGCTGCAAAATTTAGTGTAGATCTCGCCGGATTTAAAAAAGATATATGGGCATATATTGTGCCATATCAGACCCAGAGCATGATGCTTGGACGTGCCTTTCTTGTACACAATCAGGTTCATGTAAATGAAGCTGCCGAAGCTCTATAGTTTGAAAAGTCAGGTCACATTGTTCCAAATAAGTCACGTCTTTCAAAAGTACAAAGTCGTCCAACATTGATAAGCCCGAAAACCTATGCTGCCTTAATTAAACAACAACAATTATCTCACTCAAGCATCCAGGCATATGCGGTAACGCTTGCAGACATTGATAAAGCTTTGGCGCCAAAAAAGGATGTAGACCCAGTAGATTACATGCCCAACTGGTTAGGACCGGAATTTGTGGTTAATTTCCAACCAGAGGAAGCAAACAAGCTCCCTCCTCATAGACCCGAAATTGACCATCATATACCTCTAGAGAAAGATGAGAATGGAGAAGATAAATCCGTGCCCTGGTGTTCAATGTATAATTACTCTCGAGATGAATTGTTAGTACTAAGGAAAACACTGACCGAACTTTTGGAAAAAGATTTTATTCGTGTGAGCAAGTCATCGGCTGGGGCTCCTATACTCTTCGTAAAAAAGGCTAATGGTGGTGTGCGTTTTTGCGTTGATTATAGAGCACTTAATGCGATCACTAAAAAAGATCGTTATCCGCTACCACTGATACGAGAAACTTTAAGGACTCTAAGTCATGCTAAGTGGTTGACGAAACTTGATGTTAGTCAAGCATTTCATCAAATTCGAATATCCAAGGGAGAGGAGTGGAAAACTGCTTTTCGTACAAGGTATGGGCTCTATGAGTGGAATGTGGTCCCCTTTGGACTTACAGGAGCGCCTGCAACATTCCAAAGGTACATCAATTGGCTTCTACGAGGATATCTCGACGACTTCTGCACGGCATATATAGACGACATTTTGATCTATTCAAAGGGTTCCCAGGAAGATCATCGAGATAAAGTCAAGAAGGTACTAAGTATCTTACGAGAGGGTGGGCTCACATTAGATATTACAAAGTGCGAATTCGAAGTACGGTGTACAAAATACCTGGGATACATCATCGATTTAGAACACGGAATCCGCATGGATCCGGAGAAAATTAAAGCTATACGTGAATGGGAGGTTCCAACAACAGTTAAGGGAGTAAGAGGGTTTCTTGGATTTGCTAATTTTTACCGCACGTTTATCAAAGGATATTCCGACCTTGTAGTCCCACTTACACAGCTGACACATAAAGATATTCCTTTTGTATTTGATGAAAAGTGTAAACATGCTTTCGAACATTTGAAAGAGCTATTTGTACAGGACCCCATTCTAGCGACGTTTGATCCCGATCGCCAGACTGTTCTTGAACCAGATGCATCAAATTGGGCTGTAGGTGGTGTACTATCACAGTATGATGATGATGGAACTCTTAGACCCGTGGCCTATTTCTCCAAGAAAAACCTCCCGGCCGAATGTAACTATCCAATACATGACAAAGAGCTTCTTGCCATTATCCTATGTCTGGATGAATGGGATGCAGAGCTTCGAAGTATCAAAGATCCGTTCCAAATCCTGACTGACCATCGTAACCTGGAGCATTTTATGAGTACACGACAACTAAACGAGCGACAGGTAAGATGGGCCCAGAAGCTGGCGCGTTATAATTATCTTTTGAAGTATCGTCCAGGAAGAGAGGCAGCACGCCCAGACGCTCTTTCTCGGTGCGAACGGGATATACCAAAAACTGGAGATTCTAGATTGGACGAAAGGACGGCAAAATTGTTGCCCAACTTGGAGGAGGTAGTCAAAGCCTATCCTATTGTGAAGGCTCAAATAGGTTCTCCGTTTCCTGATCAAGAATTAACGAAACTCTGGAACTATGCGCTTGAGGTAGATGAGACTTACACGGAAATAAAAAACACAGTCGCTTCTTCAGCAACTCAATGGTCGCCGACACTGAAAATACGAGGTGTAGAGCTAAGTCAATGTAGAATTGATGATCAAGGCGCAGTTCGCCGTTCAGGGCGGATTTGGGTGCCGAATTGCGAACCATTACGAACGAAGATCATTCAAACAGTCCATGATTCACACACGGTAGGTCATCCAGGGCGCGACACAATGATTGATGTCCTAGGAAGGCAGTTCTTTTGGCCAGGGTTTTCGCAGGATATTAAACAATTCACGCGGAACTGTGATGTTTGTGGAAGCGCGACAGTTTGGCGACAAAAGCGTCAAGGCCTATTGAAGCCATTGCCCATTCCGGATCAAATATGGCGATCATTATCAATGGACTTCATAACAGATTTACTAAATGTCGACGGGTATGACACGTGCTTAGTAATTACAGATCGACTTAGTAAAGGCGTTATTTTCGAGCCAGTCAATTCTATGACAGCCGAGGCTACTGCTACAACATTTTTACGGGCTGTTTACCGCCACCATGGCTTACCTAAAGACATTGTCAGCGATCGAGGAACGCAATGGGTTAACGCATTTTGGAAGAAAGTCTGCGAATTGCTAAATATCACACGACGATTAAGTACAGCTTTCCATCCACAAACAGACGGATCTACAGAGCGTATGAACCAGGAACTGCAACATTTCATCCGTGTCTACTGCACATATCAGCAACAAGACTGGAAAGATTTATTAACTGACGCCGAACTCGCCATCAATAATCGCTCTGCAAGCTCAACAAAGGTCAGTCCATTTTTTCTGACTCATGGATTTCATTTAGAGCCTATCGAGCTTGCACAAGACCTCACACAGCCGATAGACGCAGAAAACCCTGTCGCTCGAGGCGAGCGCCTAGCTATGAAGCTTAAAGATGCACGCGAGTTCGCCCAAGCAGCTATTGCAGTGGCTCAACAAGATCGAGAGAAATACGCGAATTCTCACAGGTCGCCCGCGCACAGATTTAGCATCGGTGACAAAGTTTGGCTTCACTTGAGAAACATAAAGACAAGCCGACCGTCAAAGAAATTCGATTGGGTACATGCTAAGTATACAATTGTTGAAGCTATAGGTTCCCACGCTTACCGCCTAAATACACCACCAGGTATCCATAATGTATTCCACATATCCCTTCTTCGACCGGTTTCAAATGACCCACTCCCCTCACAATTATTATTGGATATTCAACCACCCGCAATAATCGGCGATGAAAATCATGAAGAGTGGTATATAGAAAAAATAATGAAAGTGAGAACAAAAAGTATTGGACGAGGACAAAGGAGAGAGGCACTGGTAAAATGGACAGGATATTTAGCACCTACATGGGAACCAATAAGCAACTTAGAAAATACAGAGGCACTGAATCAGTACGAGAAGACATTTGGACCTATAAATGTTCATGATAGTCAAAAAAAAAAGAAAAAAAAAAAAAAAAAGAGAAGGTGAGGAGTAATGTAACAGTTGTGAACTGTACTAAGCATGCGCTCGCCTAATCATACTCATCTTGATCTGGTTAGGCTCGGCTGATAATCTTCCGGCCTCGGCACACAGTTTGTATGATAATTTCGTGTACATAGAACTTTCTTTCTTTAGATTAAATATAGCTCATGATTCAGACCCAACTATATCATTCTTAGCTTTCCTCTGACAGCATCATGAGTGGGGGCATACTATACATTCAACAACGTTATTCCCCTTGCAGTTGTCCATTCGAGTAATGAGTCGCCTTCCGAATTTTCGTTATATGCTGCTGGGTCCCAGGCCGAGTGGTGGATATTGAAGTCACCAGCTAAAACGTCTGGGATATCAGAAAGGTTGATAAGAAGCTGAAGGCCATCCCCAGCGCCAACCGCGCCTACTGGAGCATTGTATATATTCCAGCAGTCAATGGTACGCTTTCCGCGTCGAGAGACGCAAATCCGGAGAAGGTCGCGTGAGTGAATACTGGGTTGGAAAGGTGAAAGGCCGCACCCCTTGCGAGTGTAGGTCATTACGCGAGGCCGGCTGGTCCAGATTGGAAGGGGAGAGAAAGAAATGTATTCTGGGTGATTTTTAGTTAATTTGCGCGAGAGATCAGTACTTATCCAGGGTTCTTGAATTAGTACTAGATCTGCTCCGCTTTTAGAGGCAAGTTCGAGGGCGGAGTCGTGTGCCGGGCTCCGCTTACCCACATTTACCTGGAATATGCACAAACCATTGATTGATTGGGATTTGTGCGTCCGGCCCCGAGTCATCATAATGATTCCTCTATGGTCATCAGGGCGGAGTATCGTGACTCTTGTCCAATTTGTGGAGGAGAGGGGGAGGCGATTCTTGTGGGTTGGGTAGGAACTTGATAGTTCCCGGAGCTCGCAGCGGCCTGGGGAGAGATTGGAGGGTGTAGTGCGGTCCAGGCCTTTAGGCCCTCGCTTCGGATAGCTCGGAGTCTAGTTTTATCAGGGCGGACGAAGCTTCCGTTGGCGCGGATGGGTCGCGCGGGGCAGCCTAAAGAAAATGATGGATGAGGTCCGTCACAGTTAAGGCATTTTTCTGGTCTGGTGCAGGGCCCGACGTGGAAATCCGCGGCGCATGTCCCACACCGAGGGCGGCGAGTGCATCTATTGACATTGTGGAACGCGTGGCAACGAGAACACACCTGGAGTGGGGGCTGGTGGTCTACTTGTCGGAGCTTCACCGCTCGAGCAAATAGTCGCAGGTTTGTTGGGTATTTTTTAGCGGACTCGGAAGCTATCACTAGGCGTATAGTCCCTTCGTGGTCCGGAGAGAGTTCAGAGCGGCGAGTCCACGACATGGAGAAGATTGCTTCGGGGTCAATCTTCGTAGTGGCTAGTTCCTGCCGAATTTCAGACATGGTGAGGGCTTCACGTTCCCCCAAATGGTTGTAGCCAAACTTAGGGACTGGTCCTAAGATGAATGTATTGCGATTTTCCTGGCGCTCTATTGGAGCGTCTCCCGTAATCGTCTGAAATGCCGAGGCTACTTGAAGTAGTTCGGGGGCTTGGGCGGCGGTGGGCGCTACTATGGCGATTCCAGAGGGAACTATGTGCACATCTTTGATGAGCTCTGGCCGGTCAGTTAGTCTCCAGAGTCTTGTGCGGATGAGAAATGTATCTTGTCCTCGGAGCGGGTGATCGGCCGGTAGGCGTACGATAACTCTTGAGTCAACCTTAGGAGCTTTGGGGAGAGACTTGGCCTGCTTCGGTGGTGGTGCAGTAACAGTCTTCTTTGTTAGGGTAGTCTGAGCCGCTAGAATGGGGTTTCGGGAAGCTGCCGTCGCGTACGTCTGCTTCTGAGAGGTATCGGGACGGTTCTGATGAGTTGCCGGCCCGGCGCTTCGATTGGTTGTTTGAGGATTTTTACCTGTAGTTGTCTGATCGAATACAGATAGGCCAGCGATGACCCTAGCAGCACTACGAGTGACGATTGCCTTGAGATCTGCCGCTATTGCAGGTGGGAGGGAGCGGAGATGGATAGCCCCGGCATTTTGCCAGGCTAGAAGGGTAGTGGCTAGTTCGTTAGTGGTGGCCGATGATGGGTTGGCCACAGAGCGTTGTACAGCCGCGGCTGGGGCAGGCGCTTGCCTTGTGTTTCTGGTAGCTTGGCCGCTCGAAGGGGGGTGGGTTGCTACCGCAAAAATGGATGAAGCAAGGCCTTGATCCTGAGTTGACAAGATCTTCGGAACTTTGGGCGTAGTCCGCTGTAAAGGGACGGACGTAATATGGCTGTTTGACGGCGGCTGAGACAAAATCTGCAGCGCGTCATCTTCTGCCTCGAGGTCCATGAATTCATCCTCAGAATCTATGTGCATGTCTAGAGGGGGGGAGGGAACTTGATTTAGTTCAACAGGCATCCGAGGTTCCACGATGACTGTTGGGGATGATTGTTTATTACGCTTTGTAATGCGCGTGGACGAGGCAGCCCCTACTGGGCTGGGGTTGAGCTTTTTCCTCCGCCTTAAAGCAGGCATTGTCGCCGACTTGACGGTCAGTTTCCAGTTGTGTATCTATCGTAAATGGTATGGGTTCGTCGGTAGCGTTCGGATTCGAATGCGTTCTTGCTAAAGAACCCTGTAGCTACAGATGAAATCTATGTACTGCTATGAAGGTCATGTGACCTGTCCAGCTTAGTTTACATGAGTAGGTGAAATTTTACCCCTAGACAAATATCAGTAAAATTATTTGTATACTTAAGACATTCATCATATCTCCAAGCCAACCTCAAAGCTAGTATGCAACTCTTCCATTCTCCAGAAATGTTTTAATTCTTTGGGCCCTGCTCAGTTGATAATGGATACTGGAAGGTTTCCACTTTGGTTCATTCGATTCTTTCCTGGTTTATCGTCTCTGAAGATATTTGTTGCGTTCTAGTTACGTGCTAGGTACATGTCACCCATCGCGCTCCCACTGGAGCTTAAGCACGAGTGTGGCCAGGCCGGATCAGATTAACTACAGTGAAGTACAGATAAACCTCGTCCCATCTAAATGGCCGGACCATCTCAGACTTCACCTATGTGTTAAATCATACCAAGTCTGACCGTCCAGAAACCCGTTGTGTACAAGCCGTGGTGCAAATTCCTCTTCAGCCTCGGCCACCACGCGCCCCAGCCCTTGACACCTTCGCCATCCGTAACTTTTCCCTTCGATTGATTCCCAACTTTGGCTCATCTCAGCATCTCTTTATCTTATACAGGGGTCGTTTTCTTCATTGGAGGCCTCATCCAGTCGCCCACCAAGGCCTCCTCAGTTTGTATTCCCTTTTGATTCCTTCATGCAACATCCATCTATCCTTCAGCCGATCTCGTCATCTCAGAAACTTTGTAGAATGTCCACCCCTCCGGCCTTGCCCCGTCGCTGCTGTACCCCTAACCATGAAGGTCGGAAACGCGACTGGGAGCTCAAGACTGAGGCACCGGCGCCCCAGCCTTTGTCGAACGCTATTGTTGGTGTGCCGGCGAGATGTCGTACATATTTCGTCGGTGGCAATT
The DNA here is from genome assembly GCA_905067625.1 of Blumeria graminis f. sp. triticale. NCBI lineage: Eukaryota > Fungi > Ascomycota > Leotiomycetes > Helotiales > Erysiphaceae > Blumeria > Blumeria graminis. Next base: position 1,081,786 of record LR898470.1, on the reverse strand, counting down.
CGTCGCAGGTCGAGTTGTTGGTGCCCTCGGCCGAGGTGAGGACGAATTTAAGGACGGAATCTCGACCGTACCTTCACAGCGACTGGCATTTGTGTAGGGTGGGACATCCTCTTGCTTCTTTAATGACGATTTGGCTTTTGGAGGTATGAGATTGTTTCGCTAGGTGATGAGATAATATTGGAGAGGGCCGCGAGATGAATTTGAATTTGAAATCTTTTACGTGACAGGAAGAACCTAACATCTATTTAGACGTGACACGGGTAGATGGGCTCTGAAAGCTCATTGCTACCTACATGACCGGCAGTGGGGACAGAAGCGACAAAAGAAAAGATTGAAAAAAAAAAAAAGAACAGTATGTGTCTGAGTTACGGTGCCCTGCGCCGCATCCCTATCTTCCACACCCATCTACTCTCGGGTCAGAAACAATCTAAGCGTGGTCACCTCCCACCCTGTTCATTCTTCGGCAGACTGTAACATCGGCTTGTAGTTGAGAATCGAATGAACTTCTGCCATCCCTTCTCCCCTATCATTTCTCTGGCCCCAGGTGGGGCCATTTTCTCATAGATTCTCCAACGTAGCAAAGCAGGTCGGCACTCTGAAAAATGCCAGGGCCTTTTCTCTCGGCCGCAAACGCATTTCAGATCTTCATGTTCGGGGTTGAAACGTCGATGGTAGTCGGCATAGTCCCCGTGGCCTGTTCTTGACGCAATAAGACGATGGTACGCCCATCTTGGTAAAGCTAGTTCCGGTGGTCTTTTGCAACGCATGAATAGGTCTAGATCTTTGTATCGTTTCGGTCGATACTTCTACCACCACTCTTCCACGAGCTCTTGGCTACGCTGTTTAACCCACCTCCCTAATGCCGCAAATGTTAGATCTTGATCTTCTAGAATGGGCGCAGCTGAGGTTAGTGACCGGTTATTGGAAGCTCCCAAGGCTGATTTGGCCAGCTTATCGGCCTCTTCATTGCCTTGAATCCCTACATGCCCGGGTATCCAGCGTATTTCCACACGCTTATTGTGTCTCAGCGATGAAAACTTGTCCACCACCGACTGCGAGGAGTTGGATCTTCCTCTTTCGAGCGCCTGGGTGGCCGCTTGGTTGTCAAGAAGAATGCAGATCAGTAAGTCTTTTCCTACCTCTATTGCAGCCTTCAAGGCTTTCATGGCACCTACAACTTCTGCATCGAATACCTCTGCTCCGGGAAGTGGACCGGAGCCACTTGTAACTAGCTTGCCTCCTTGGTATACTACATACCCCCAAGATGATTTTCCGGGACCTGATGATGATCCATCAGAGAAAGCGAAGACTGTGTTAGCTGAGCGGGAAGCTAACCAACGCTTTATGCTTCCAGACCTAGCTTCATTTTCTCGACTACATGGGATCGATGCTGGAGTGCCACGTGAGAAGTATAGCTTTCCGGGGCCTTCGGCTGTCGGAACTCGACGCACACTCATTTGTAGGCGTGTCATGTACCGTTCTGGTTGTCTAAACAAACGATTTCTTTGTCCCGATCTAAGACCTAAGCGTCTTATTGTCTCTTTCGGATCCTCAGCCGCCCGAATGGCTAGAGGGTGCCAGGCATCCATTCTTCGCATACGAGCTGCAGACCGCAGCATCTTTTGCTGAAGAATTATCGATGCCGGGGGTATTCCCGCTTCACGATGAAGAGAAACATTGGGAGTGGTACGCCACACTGGGAGTGCTACTCTAATAGCTTTCATTATCGTTTTTTCCAATAGAGATATGTGCCAGCCTACTCCAGTGCCGACTTCTTTATCTCGCAGTGTGGTTATTCGAGTGAGACCTGGCCACCACGCTTCTGCCCCGTATAGAGCTGTGCTCAGGACGCATGCATGTACCGCACGAATCAGAGGTCCGGGTGCTGCACCACGTTGAACTCCGTTTATATGTCGTAAGAAATAGACTAGACGATTAGCTTTTCCAGTCCATTCCTATACATGTTGCTTGAAGTTTAGCTGGGTATCAAGCCAGATTCCTAGCCACCGGATATAAGGTGACGGTTCGATCCGGCGATCTTTCACCAAGATGGAAAGATCAGCCGCGTTGATTTTCTTTCTAGGCCCTCCTCCGGTCACTAGAAGTTCTGACTTTGCTGGGTCAAAATCGATCCTGTGTTCTCTTGCGAGAAGAATAAGGCTGTCGAGGTCGTCTTGAGCTGCGGAGATAGTATCCGCCGCGGTGTTTCCAATTCTGAAAATAGCTACATCGTCATCATAACCAAACCTACTCGTTAGACCATGATCCTCAAAAAGCACAGCGATGTAGAGCATGAAAAGAAGTGGCGATAGTGGCGAGCCCTGAGGTACTCTACATTCCAGTATCTTCTCTTCTGTGATTCCACCGCGGTATTTGACCTGAACCTTTCGTTGGTAAAGAAATGTCTGAATAAACTGGCACAGGGATCGTGAGGGCCGCGAGATGAGTTCAGGTAGGAATGATCTTCCAGAGAAAAAGAAAATAAGACCTTGAAGGTGTCGGTTGTTGTGATTCGAACATCAGACAGGTTATAGGCTGTCTGCGGTTCGTATCTGGGGTGTAGATGGTTGTTTTTGTTGAGTTGTGCAGTCGTGAAATCTCTGCAAGTCGGATTTTCGACCAAAAATGAGCCAACACCACTCCTCCTGATCGCCAACTCGACAAAAACTCTCAAATCCACCCTTTGTCGTGACTGAATCTCGGCTCTGGGAGAATATCTCACTCCCAGGTTTGTAGAGGACACCACTGACAGGTGTTCAGCCTTCGTCCTCCGGGGTTTGTACGGTCTTGTCTTGTCTTGTTCATTTACGTGCTAGGTAAAGTGATTCCCGTTGCACTCCTACTGGAGCTTAAGCACGGGTGAGGCCGGGCTGGATCAGGTTCACTACCATTAAGTGCATCTACCTCGTCCCACCTAAATGACCGAACCACCTCAGTCATCACCCATGTGTTGAATCATGTCAAGCCCAACCGTCTAGAGAATCCCCTTTTGGCCCGCCGAAGCGCAGATTCCTCTTCATCCTCGGCTACCACGCGCCCGAGCCCTTGACGAGGTTTGTACGGTTTGGAGGTTTCTTTTTATACTTTTTGGTCCTAAGCTAAAGCTATATTTTCCACATTGGGTCAAGGACAGGTGGAGCCGGCAGGGCTCCCTGTAATCTTTCGTACAGCCTAACTCGTTCTAACCTCGTGAATCGCTAGCAAAAGTGCAGTCGATTAAACTGAAACGAAAAATCAAGAAAATCAAAACAACTCCGAAAGAACAGAAGATTTCTCAACAATGGACCCAAGCAATGTGCTCGTCACACATTTCCTCGTCCGTCACGCCTTCCAGATGACAAATTTACTTAATCTCCGCTGAGAGCAGTAGATAAGTTAGCAGGCACCTTTGATCCAGCCGGTATCCTGCTAATAGTTAGTAGATGCCCCAAAAGAGACATCGTCGAGGTCGCTGTTCCCTCAAGCTTCTTCTTCAGATCCCAGCGCTCCAAAACCTGTTGCCTCGGCCATTGCGACATCCTTCGCCGCGGCGACGATCGCCTCTTCGGCCTTTTTGGCTGCAGCCCTAGATCGAGCCGCCCCCGCGAACTTCCCTTGCTCGAGGTGGCGTATCCATGCGAGCTGCTCTTTTGTCACCGGTCCCCCACAGTTGCGACACTTAGTGAGGGCCTTGCACTCGTCTTCCGAGTGCATATTTGATCCGCAGTTCCAGCATGCTGGAGCGCGGGAGCAACCACGAGTGGCGTGGAAGCCCAAACAGCGTTTACACTGTTCGATATGTCGACGAGGCTTGTGAATGGTAGCCATACCAGATTCGTCGAGGAGTCAGAAGCCCGCACGAGGGGCGGAGTCCCGGTCGAAAAGGGCATACCAGCTTCTACATGGCGCCCCAGGACGGCATGTCCCGTGCGGTCGCACCTGAATGGGAAGCTGTCGAGTTTTTCGGCAGACCTCTGATGAGATCCTATCCGCATCCACCGTACGAATACCGTCGACTGTTCTTATGGTCGCGGGAATATTCGCGATCCAAAATACGACAAGGTTGGAGGCTTCTTCTAGCTTGGCATTGAAGTCCGAAAATTTCGGTGCAGCATCTAAGAGCCTTTCCCTTGTATTATCATTACCTGTTAGAATCGCAAAGCCGGTTCTGACACGGTATACGAAGCTACTGTCCCCACGAGGCACTGCGGCCCATCCCATATTTGCTTCGTTATGGCGCTTGGTGAAAGCTTGCGCCACGGGTGCTCCTTTTCTAGGCGAAGGAACAGTCGTTTGTCGATTTTCGCCTTCGGAGCATCTTTCTTTGGGGCCTTTACCGCAGGTTGCGGCACAGTCTTTACAGTTGGGACTGCTTTTTGTTGCAGTCCATTTCTGGCCACCGTTGCCCAGGTGCTTTTGACAGGCAGCACTGGGACGGCGAAAATCGTTGTGCTCCTGGCGTCGGGAGCCCTTGGGAGAGGGTTCGCCGGGCGAAGAGGGAGGACGAGTGGCGTGATGGCTGGGCTCCTGACCATGTATTGCGCGATGGCTGCGCGTAGGTGGACTCTCAAGGAGTCTTGGAATTGTCTGTTTGACCCGTCGGTCAAAAGGAGGAGGATGGATTCGACGCCAGAGACGGCAGCGGAGCAGAGGGCCAGGTTTTCCGCTGTTTCGGCGGCACGTCATTGCTCGGCTTCGACAATGGGTCGTAGTTCGGGCGGGCATTCTGCTTTTGTGGCAGCTTTTGGCTGCGACGTTGATTTTGATGCTAACATGGGCGCAGCGTTCTCCGACAGTTTTGGCGCGGTCGAAGAAGATTTTGACGATTCTCCAATCCCGTGGGGGATGAAGGGTCGTTGAGAGATTTTCTCAACAATTTCATCTGACCCGATCATGTCAGAATCGGACTCAGCGATGGCGGGGAGGGCTTTTTCCTTCCCTTTGGTAGAGACCTTGCTCATCTCCGCGCATTTCGGAGACTGGACAAAGCCAGGTAATTGTTCGAGAGCCCTCGGGTGGACTCTCGTGTTGTACAACTTGGCGTTGGGACGCTTTTTGCGAACTGGAGGCATGGTGAAAATACCTGGGCTCGACGATAATTCAGAGATGGATGCGACGAGGTCGAGAAGGGAGGAAAGAGGGAAAAAATGTATTTTCGAATTTTCGAATCTCTCGAATTGAGTGTTTTTTGTTCATTAACGTGCTAGGTGAAGTAATTACCATCGCACTCCTACTGAAGGGAGGGCAAGACTGAACACCTGGACGCGGTGTCCTCTGTGAACCTGGGAGTGAAATATTCTCCCAGAGCCAAGTTCAGTCAAATTTCGCAATATCAAAGAAGTTGGCCCACGAGGCAAAAATCCAAATTACTCCTCCACGTCGTTATTTCGCTCCCAACGAGTTTGACTCCTATCTTTGTCTCATCGAGTCTACAAGTACGATCAAGAACATCCTCATTCCAATGACCACACCACTCTTCGACCTTCTCTGGCCTCAGCCGGTCACCAAATACACGCCCACGCCGATATTTATACCCGACGGAGGAAGTAAAGCGTGGAGCAAAAATCTGGGAGACAGTTCTTTGGGATGGACGTGAGAGGAATCAGAACAAGTTTACAAGATGATGCGGAGGAAGGATAAAACCTCGAAGGGCGTGAGATTCCGAATTTTGGCAAGGAGTTTTACGAATTGAGCTTTGTGCGCGCCAAGACTTCGCTTGCGAGAGCGCAGTTGACACTATAAACACAAGCCAACGATGGAAGGTGTTGTGATCCGCCTCCTGGTGATGTTCTCTGGTATAGTCTGTGTAGCATGGGCACCTACTCCACTTGGGAAGGAGACATCTCAGACCATATTTCGCGCGGAGAAAAGTTGAAAGATGATGGAGGCATGTCTGGATAACTCAGGGTTTTTGAGAGGTTCCCCTAGGGTGGGTATTCACGGATGAGGGTTGACTTGGGGTGAAGAAAAAGCCACCATAACTTCGCAGTGGTACTTGCAAATGAAATCTGAGGCACGAGTGCTCCTCTTGTAAATTGAGTCATCTTTTCTGTACTTTTCTTTGATATTGTGTCATAGCTAGATAGCTGCATACGCAATTAAAATCTGATGCAAAAAAAAAAGGAGGCCAGTGCAAGACGTAAAAGTAGATGTGTCATAATGTGGAGATCACATGATGACCTCAGCACAGATGCGCTAGTCAGAATCCACAGTAAAGCTGAGAATCCTGTGTAGCGTAGACAAGACAATTATGAACATTTTAGACCAACACAGAATCGTACAACTCTTTACTGAATCATTAACATCGATCGTGAGACCACACCGTAGTCTATCCAACAGCTAATGTATTTACAATGGTGGATACAAGTCTGGTAAAAACTACGATCCGATATATATCTAGTTTAATTTTTTTGTAAGTTTTCTTTCAGTATTTGCGTACACACTGTTCACCCAGTATAAATTCCGTCATATTCTTTTCCCAATCGCTCCTTCTTTATATTCACTGCTATCTCGTCTTCGTCTACAAACTGGCACTGTTCGAACCAGGCTTTGAGATCCGATAAATTATTCTTTTTATACCATCTAGGCTGTTCATCATGATTTGAAAAGATCTATCTTCTGACCATCGCAACACCTCAATTCTTCCCCTAGCAGAATGAGACTATGCCAAGTCCATATTTTTGAAGTTTCATGAAGTGTATGAGCCCTAGAATATCAGGCTGCCTTCTCCAGGCAGCTTTCTTCTCTAAAGGTGAGAGTTGAGGCCGATATGCTCACTTCTCATTTGGATTGTAATATCGCTTTGATTCCAATGTATGTTAGAGGTTTTACTTCTATGGGTAACACGTTTTGCAACTGTGCACTTTTTAGTTATAATTTTAGAAAAAATAGGGCTGTTGGTGAAAGAAACTGACCGTCTTTACTTTCACCACCGAACCTGAATTAGGAAAAGATCGTCCCTCGCGATGTTGCGCTAGGATTGAGTACATAATCTTGTAAATTTGAAGCAGACTCTTGATAGTTAGCCTTCAAAGCCTATGGGTTATTGTTTGACAATATTACTTGAGAGCTCGGAGTACTCTAGTCTGTCCATGTAAGCCTGCAATTTCGTACCCAATAGAAATTCATTTACGAAGGGACGGCGATATTTTGCACAAGCCCGTACAAATTACCGTATCGAGGTCTTAAGGATAATCCAAGTCTAGGATATGGTGTTTTTTGATTGAGAATTATCCAGAAATGGGGAAACCTTAGCAGGCTACGTGTACAACATGACCTTGTTTAGGTATGCGTATTTAGGGAAAGTCATACTCATGATTGTACCATGATGCATGAACTAGACGTCCTTTAGCTCTCATCACTTTGAAGCTGACCGAAGACTAGAGAACTCCGTACGAGTAAGCCTTCACTCTCACAGGATTAGGCTCAAGAGGAAATACACGGGAATTACACGCTACAAACTATATGTTCCTAGTGTTTTTTCCCTAGAATATGGAAAAATTTTTGCGTGATTGGCGACAAGATGCTCTCAACAAACATCAGTATGACTCTGCCATCTTCGTTGGGGATAAGCTGTTAGCCTTGACCCGTGAGCCCTTGAGGACCTATAGGATTTATTAAGACTGATTGTTTTCTAGAAAGTGATAAAGATGCGTTCTGGCTAGCGCAAGTGCATTTCTCTGCAGGCAACTATACACGGGCCCAGAGCTTTCTCATCAAACATGATCTCGTTGCACGAAATACCTCCTGCCGTTATCTTGCTGCTCATTGTTGCATTAAGCAGAACAAGTTTGATGAAGCTCTTGGTATTTTGGGCGATAAGAGTCCTGCCCATCTTTTATGTACTGCTGGGAATAACCGGCGAAAGTTTCAACATACCAGCGGCTATGGAAAGCCCGTAGCAAAATTAGATGGAAAATCAGACTTATTCAAAAGAGACGACTCTGATCAAGATGAAGCAGGGGTTACTCGCTTTGAAGCTGCTATGTGCTACTTGAGAGGGATATGCTATGCGAAACAGAATGCTTTTGATCGCGCAAAGGAATGCTACAAAGATGCTGTACGAATAGATGTCCAGTGCTTTGAGGCCTTCGAGCAGCTAATGAAAAACTGCTTGATGTCTCCTAACGAAGAATGGGAATTTCTAGCGTCCCTTAACTTTGATTCGATAACCATCCCTAACGATACTTCCTCCTCTCAAGAAGCTGCTGATTTCACAAAGATACTCTACACAACGAGACTTTCCAAATACAAGAACCCTGCTGCCTTTCAGGCTGCTTCTGAAACTCTATCAACGCATTATAACCTCTCAAAGAATGCAGACTTACTTCTTTCCCAGGCAGATCTTTTATTCACCCAATGCAGATTTAATGACGCTCTAGGAATCACCAACTCAATTTTACAAGATGACAAGTATAACTTTAGCATATACCCTCTTCACTTAGCATGTCTATATGAACTATTTCTCAAAAACGAACTTTTTCTTATATGTCATGACCTTGCCGACAACCACCCTGATGAACCTTGCACATGGCTTGCAGTCGGAGTTTACTACTTGGCTACTAATAAGGTGGCAGAAGCTCGCAGATATTTCAGTAAAGCAAGTATGATGGACCCTCATTTTGGCCCAGCTTGGATTGGATTTGCTCATACCTTTGCTCATGAAGGGGAGCATGACCAAGCCATATCGGCCTATTCTACGGCTGCCCGACTTTTTATGGGGACTCATTTACCCCAGCTTTTCCTCGGCATGCAAAATCATATGTTGAATAATATGACCCTTGCCGACGAATTTTTAAAGACTGCGTACAGCCTATGCGAAACAGATCCACTTCTGCTAAACGAAATGGGAATTGTTTATTATCATCAAGATCGACTGGAGGATGCAGTTCTTGTGTTTTCAAAGGCTTTGGAAATCGCAGAAGAAATAAATAGTGACTCCTTAGCATGGCTTTCTACTCAGGCAAACCTTGGTCACGTTTACCGAAGGTTACGTCGATTCGACGATGCGATAGCAGAATTTGACCAGGTTCTACGCGAAGGTGGAAAAGATGCAGCTATATTTTGCGCCAAGGGGTTGGTTCTAATGGATCAAAGACGTCCTCTTGAAGCTGTGCAAGTATTACATGAGGCTTTAGCCATTGCCCCTCAGGATGCTATCGCAACAGAACTACTAAATAAGGTGTTGGAGGAAACTTCTAACATGAATTCGATTCCCAACGAGACTTCCAATAATGATGATAATCAAGTCGAGAATAAAATAACTTTGAAGAAACAAGCTGCAGCTCGTGCCATGAAAAGGCGAGAGGTTGAAAAGCAGAAGTGGGCAAAGCGAATAAGTTTTGATAATGACAAAAATAACACGATGGATTTAGGTGGAGATAATTGATTGAATAATACTGAATAAGATGTTCAGTATATGTTACAAGTAGAAAAGGCTTTTTGTACAGAATGATAAGGACCAGATTAGTCAGTGGGGTTTGAAATGAGGACTTCAAAATCGAGCTAAGAGGTTTCGGCTTCAATAAAAGAAGACATTATTTCCTGAAGCAATTTACAAAAATATGTTCTCCCCTCATACACTCATAGCCCATGGGGTGCGTGTTATTTGGCATGAAGTTTATTATTCTCACTGATAAGAGGCTATATTCATTTTATTAAAAGAGTTTAGATAATGATGCAAAGGATTAGAGCTGAAAAAAAAACAGTTTGATTCCCACCTAATTCATAAGAATTTCTGCTGCTCAATGTTATGATTTAGCTGGATTTTTGATGTCAGGCACGGTAAAGCAGTGCTCATCGGGAATGATGCTATTGATTGCGTTGCAAGAATTATTGATACTAACACGGTAAAGCCAATGACTCTGACATACACTATAATTCTGAATCCAGTGGCATCTCTGCAACTGACATGAAAGTTGAGTTTGATCGTCAAGAATATAGCGACAAAATATTAAGAAAAATGATTTCTCCGAGATATGTGTAAGTGGATTATAAGACATTAAAGTTTTATCCAGGAACAAGTGACGAATGAACGAACTTTGATTAGCTTCGATAAATACATTTTTTTTTTTGCATCAGATTTTAATTGCGTATGCAGCTATCTAGCTATGACACAATATCAAAGAAAAGTACAGAAAAGATGACTCAATTTACAAGAGGAGCACTCGTGCCTCAGATTTCATTTGCAAGTACCACTGCGAAGTTATGGTGGCTTTTTCTTCACCCCAAGTCAACCCTCATCCGTGAATACCCACCCTAGGGGAACCTCTCAAAAACCCTGAGTTATCCAGACATGCCTCCATCATCTTTCAACTTTTCTCCGCGCGAAATATGGTCTGAGATGTCTCCTTCCCAAGTGGAGTAGGTGCCCATGCTACACAGACTATACCAGAGAACATCACCAGGAGGCGGATCACAACACCTTCCATCGTTGGCTTGTGTTTATAGTGTCAACTGCGCTCTCGCAAGCGAAGTCTTGGCGCGCACAAAGCTCAATTCGTAAAACTCCTTGCCAAAATTCGGAATCTCACGCCCTTCGAGGTTTTATCCTTCCTCCGCATCATCTTGTAAACTTGTTCTGATTCCTCTCACGTCCATCCCAAAGAACTGTCTCCCAGATTTTTGCTCCACGCTTTACTTCCTCCGTCGGGTATAAATATCGGCGTGGGCGTGTATTTGGTGACCGGCTGAGGCCAGAGAAGGTCGAAGAGTGGTGTGGTCATTGGAATGAGGATGTTCTTGATCGTACTTGTAGACTCGATGAGACAAAGATAGGAGTCAAACTCGTTGGGAGCGAAATAACGACGTGGAGGAGTAATTTGGATTTTTGCCTCGTGGGCCAACTTCTTTGATATTGCGAAATTTGACTGAACTTGGCTCTGGGAGAATATTTCACTCCCAGGTTCATAGAGGACACCGCGTACAGGTGTTCAGTCTTGCCCTCCGATAAATACATTATACATATGTGTTGTTTGATATTTTTAGTCGCCTCTCATCTGCAGAAGATTTGGCATTATGAATTGGGGGGAAGCAGTAGAGTTAGGGTCCGGGACGGTGCAAGGTTACAAGGCTGAATTGTCAGCCTCGTATACCTTTCTTATAGTGTACCATAGTTGTATGCAGAATAAACAACAACATCTTTATCCCAACGTACATTGTTATCTGATCAGATACCGAGGCACAGCCTATCCAACAATATGAAATATTCAATTTTTATTTCCACTGATCTCCATCTTTTTTCAATCGTTTCTGATCCAAAGTTTCGATACAAGTCCTAGGGATAGGACGACGTAACTTGGCTATCAAGATAGACGTAAGAGTAGTTATTGCGAGCTAGGTCGTAGGTTTAATTTTATATCCGCTAATGAGAAAAAAATGTTCGGGGTATCGGTTGGGGGTCTATATATTGCTCTCCTGAGCGAGGTTAGAATCTTAAAACACAGATTTTAGTTTGAAACATTTCATAAGTTGTAAGCCGCGGGTCACAAGCTGATAAGTGCACTTGAAGCTATCAGTATAATGCTGAACCTATGCACGTATGTTTATTATCTTGCTAGACAATTGGCACCCCTCTCACCTTTGTTTGAGCTTTAAAGCAGAGCAAGACTGAGCACATTTCCTATGGTGTCCCATACTTAACTGGGAGTGGAATATTATCTCAAAGCCAAGTTCAGTCAAATTTGGCAATACCAAAGAAGTTGGCTTAAAAAGCAATGATTGTACTCTCCACCAAATCAATCTCTCACCTCCACACTAACAGAGTCATAGATACACCCGGATTTTAGACAGAACGAACCTACATGTCACTATGTAGTTACAGATTTAAGAGAGAGAGAGAGAGGTATGTTTATTGTACTACTTTAGTCATAGGCTATCTAACACATTGGGCTCCTCTCTGACCCAGGCCACACCTTGTACAGTGCTTCTATCCTCTTTTGTTATTTGAAAGATCATTGATATATTCCCCTTGATGAATAGCCATTCAGCTCAGTGTTTACCCATGGAATTCAGCCACCTTTTCCACGGAACCTTCTACCCAAAAAAAATAAAAATGGTAGCAATGGAAACTGCGTACGCGGGAAAAAGTCTCTAAAAATTTGCAGCCACAGTGTCATGGATCATTGTGGCATAGCGTAATGTGAAACGCCATGCGGACGGCTAAGTTAAAACACAAATAATAGTTCAATGCACTTCTAAAACCAGCAAGGAAGACTGAAAAGAATAGGCTAGTTTCATTAGGTGATGTGTAGCAGATTGTTGGGCATAGGGACTGTGTGCTACGTGCTATTTGGTAATTTTATGTATATAAATACTCGGCGTGAAGAAGCATTATTCTTCACGCAACGTCTTCTTCAATTACCTTAACAATACATTTGTTTACCCATCTCTTCTTCGGGAAGACCATTTATCTCTTTCCAGCTCTTCATCAGCAAGACCCACGTGTAGCCTCTACCACTACTATCTACCTATTTGTCTCTTCCTAGAGAAGACCAGTCATCCCTTCGACCCATTCATCACCTTCATCTACCACCTAGATCTTCGTTAGACCACACACGCACCCTGTGGAACACTGTCCTAACCTCGCCCTTGAGACACAGCCAGGCGAGGCCTAGACACCGGGACCACATGAGGTGCACCTATTCACCTATATCTCCCTTCTACTGTAATTAAGGGAGTAACATGACTGCATTACAATAAACTGTTCACGTTAGAATAATGTGCACATGCGCCATGGGATATGATTGACCTAGATCATCACTCATTGGTATGACATAGTATTTCCCAATAGATTCTTAATGGTATCTATTGGCGCTAGGATCTCTCACATCCTTCCTTTCTCGGTTAGACAAGGACAGATGTTGGAACATCCACTATTGTGCAGAACCCCCTTATTCATGTATATAGAAGAAGGTCCTTGTTGATGTGACAAAGGTCCTACACTAAAAGTATATTAGTTCACTTAAAGTTATGAGAGTACTTGTGTAAGTATTTCGAACTATCGTTTAGAAGAAATGCGCATTCATGGTTCATTCGTTATCTAGTTTACAATGACGCTACAAGATATTAGCTATGTTGCGTTCGGATAAAGTATTGTCCGAATGACGAAATCCACAACGAAGGAAATCGTTTGCAAGTAAACCAAGCTAGAGACGCTATTCCAACAGTCCTGTCACGTAGATAACTTAAGCAATTCATACAATAGGAAATTCAAACGATCTCCATATTATTTACACACTTGAGAATACTAGGGAATATCCTGAAGTTAGTCCATTGATCCTAGTCCTAAGAGTATAACTCACGGTCTTTACTTCTCTTAAGGCCATGGCTACCTCCTTCCATACCTTCATCCTAACGGTACGTCATTCTAGCTCAGCATAGCTTTTCAATATAGCTAACAACTTGCACAACTCCGATATTGCTTTTTTTACCGCCGCTGCTCGCTGCATGGTCTTTTGGGATGGCGGCGAGTTATTCTTTATACGGAAGAGTGGGCCATAAACCAAAAGAGTTGGTACCAACCCATCTGGGTCTGCTGTATCGTTACATACCTGACAGCCATTTGCAATCGTAAATCTTGGGAAGTTGTGGTGTCGGTTTCGCTAGTTATGATTTCAAAGGCGCGTCGAAGGGCTGCATGATATCGCTCAACTTTTCCAATTTAATTGTAAGCTTGTTGCAATTTCAGAGTAAGAGGAGCAAAAAGTTTAGATCAAAGAATAGTGTTTCCATTGCTAAATTAAATAACTTTTGGTCAAACATAATTATTCTTGCACCTGAACATAATGGAGTTATGGTTGTGATTATTGTTTACTTAGGAGCATAATGGGTAAGGCGTTTGGAGATCTTATACACCCTGTGTTAGTAGTTCCATATTAGCGTGTAGCGAGAGCTAGGTCGTAGCATTAGGAGAGAGTGCTGAAAAGCAGTCGCGAAACACGCTCCGCATTTGTGATCCCAATACTTTATCAAATCTACTTCTAGTAGTCCTATATCAGTTGTCTAAGAGAATCAGATTCTAATATTCATTGAAGTTCTAAGTTAAATGTAAAACGCGAGTTTATGTGTGCATATCCTAGAGTTAAAGTGGGTATGCAAACAACAATTATTACAGTAAAAGGTTTTCAGCATAGCTGACCACGAAACCATTTTGCGGGGAATGAGACAGTACTGACCACGTACCATTAACGCCATCCTATTTGTCGCAAAGTAAACATGACCATGTCTCTCACTGAATTTGCACCCAGTATCATACTACCCCGCACATGCAAATGCATGAGAGAATATCTCAACAGTGAAAAGAAATCAATATGTAGAATACAGGATGTATTGTGCAGCATGCAGGAAAGTTGTTCATATTTGCAAGGAATGCCGATTATCGTTAGAAATGTGGCAAATTCCTACAGAGCTTCCACTTGAATTTGAACACAGGTGATATCAATCAGCTTAGCGTTAACTTTGAACTCTGCCGATGCTAGATTTGTACCATGATCGTGAGAGAGGAAGTCTGGAGGGCTGAGGTACGTATTTACCAAGCATTTCCAAAGCGCTTCACATGTATTTATTACAGATATTCTTTCCAGAAACCTAGCTGCTTAGTATGTAGTTACCCAATCAACTACATTCAATAAAGGTTTGCCTGCTAGATAAATAACGGTCACGATGATCTCGTAGTTGAATTCCTGGTCATCTTTTTGTAAAAACTTGAATCGACGGGGTGCACTGCTTTTGACCTGACAATGGTGACAGAACTTCGTAATCATCTCCAGTGCGTCTTGATCAACATCATATCCAGATCGGTAGAGAAGCTTGTAGAGGCACCGGACTGATGAATGCCCAAAGCGAGAATGAAGGCGGAACAATTCACTTTGAGTCAAGTACGAGATCATAGCCTCCTTTCGAGCAAGAAAAAACCATGGATGACCAAATTTTCGTATAATAGGTACATAATTGACTTCTTTTGTGACGAGATCATTGGTTATATTGTTTAGATAAACCCCGAGATTTTCCATATCCTAGAGACAAAGGAGAAACGGTGTCGGTGACGGTATGATGTGAAAGCGAATCTTACCGATTGGAGTTGTAACCAAGGCGGCTCTACTAGATTTAAGTGGTTCTCTAGCACCGGAGTGAGCAGAAACATCATCCTCCCATGCATTATCGAAATTCTGTGACGGAATGTCTCGTTAAAAAGCAAAAAACTGTTCGAGACCACCAATTGAACTCTTTGCGGAACTTGTGTCGGGTATGATGCCTTGGTATGATGACTACGAGTAGCGATCGAGTACGAAATTTTCAGCTATAGCTTCATTGGGCAAACTATTGAACTTGGATGTATGCGGTGCTATTTGATATAGAAGTGCGTCGTTAGCCAAGGTTGCCGAAATATCAAAGCTGTTTACATTACCGTTGGGAACATATGGTGTTGTTAAGTGCATTGTTACCGCACTGCCACTATCTAAGTCATCTTCTTTGTCTTCAACAGAACTTCCTTGGCAGTCATCTTCGTCAATGTCTTCTGGCTCGCCTTCAAAGCTCATCAGAAATGCCCTATAATGTCTGTTCCCACTCTTGCGTTCTTCATATCGTTTGTTCATGCTGTATTGTTCAGATTAGATTCTGACTAACGATGTCTAGCCTAATTGTGATATATTATAGGCTACTGTTCCAACTATTAATGGGGACATAATCAGGGTTATGGGTAGTTTCGGTTTGGCGTGAGTTGTTAGATTGATACCTGAGCGTGTCTTAAAGTTATCGGGCATGCGACTCAAGTAGCAAAATGCACGGTAAACCTGAACCCCAAAATGATGTTACGAATCAAGTTTTATATGCTAGTTCCTGTATGACTAGTGTGGTTAGAAACCGGGAAATTTATCTGTAGATAGATAAAGACGTTATAGCCTTCTGATATTTAGGAAAAAGTCTTCTACAAAATTATATCGGAATTAATACTAGCCTCTTATTAAGCAATCTCATGCTTTATTTCCGTGTCTGTGGTTACAGACCAATATATAAAGTCGACGACTAAATTTAAAGTCGATAATGTACCGTTCGCGAGCACGCTTCTGTTCGCTTTCGGTATGGTTTGTCGACCAGCAGCGATGTTTATCATAGACCGAGCACTTTTTGTTTAAAATCTAATAACCTCGTGACTTTTTCTGATCATCCCCCCGATCCTTTGGTTGACTACGCTGATGAACTCCGTGAAACCGGCGGTCAGCATAGAACTGTTGCTCTTGGAAGTACTGTGACTGCTCCCTGTCGGTTACAATTTTGAGAGAGGATCGCTGCTTAGACGCCAAAGCTTCAAATGTTAAGGGTGGGCCGTACACAGCCACTTCGAAGTCTGGAACTCCCTTGAAAGCATGTTCGGTATAGATTCTAAGCTGTAGGTCTCCTGCAAAACTCTCACCAAGTGCGCGTTGGCACATTTGCAGCCTATCTAGGAGTGCTGTGAGCAACTCAAATTTCGTCTTGCCATGATGCGGTGGGTCTCCCAACATGGTCCCAGAAGTCATGGAAGTTCAGTCGGTATAATACTAGTGGTGATTGACTTCTACATCAAAGTGCGATTTAATCTTATGATACATAGCAGCAAATGTATCTGACAGGGGTACATTTTAGGCAAACCACTCTTGCACACGCTTGGAAAGTTTCATGAGGAAAATTGAGTACAGTTGTGAAATCTTGGCATTGCTCATAGAATACCGAATTTTACCATCAAAGATATGGTATGAATCGCCACTGTGACTTTACATTATGTCCTGAATCTTTCTTAAAGCTGCAACTGCATTAGGCTCTGATTACTGATTCAAGAAGATAAGAAGTATGACAGTTTGGTAGACGATAACGTTGGTAACATCATTCAGTTCCATATTGTTTGTGATCGGTATTTTTGGGTTCATTAAGTCATCTAGCGTTATCCCTGTCTGCGTTGGAGCACACTGAAATTTATATGTGCTCGGGTGTACCGTTCGAGATTGGTTCTATATCGATTTCGGACCTGCTTGAACTTTTGGTGGCAAATTAATGGCTGTTGAATCAATAATTAGGACTTTCTGGTATTTATTTGATGAAGGAGTCAATTTTTGCGCCGATAGAGTCTGATATCGAGAAAAGCGTACTAGATATTTATGGTGTATATCTGTCATTGCTCTCGGCTCCTCATAGTCCCAGTCGGGCAGTTTATTGATACTAAAGAGGCCTATTAATTGCGGAACAATGTGTCCTTTGAGGGATCCGGGATAGAGACCATGTTCTCTGATAAAGTTTCTGAAACGTTTCTTCAATTCTAGTGATGTCTTATCGTATTCTAACTTATTCCATTCACAAAATTCCTCCTGAAAGTCAAAAAGCAGCTCCTTGTCAACCGTGCTCTGATTGTTCATCATAACATCAAAGATTTTTGTGTTTAGTTCAATGGGAGTAGCTTTGGTGAGAATTAGCGGTTCACTAACGAGATCGATATCGATGAACTTAATTGCCGTCTGAGGGAGGCCGATCTCTTTTAGACATGATAATGTCTTTTGCTCCTTTCTGGCGTCATTAGATCTGCCTTCGTCTTCCGTTATGTCGCTCATCTTGATGGTTATTTAGAAAAAAATTCTTTGATTCTAGGTCCGGAGATTAGCCGATGGTACGATCGTGGAATTGGTTGGATATTAGAGGATAGCGAAATTAGCGGTGAGGTGATGGTTGGTGTAGGTCAGTATAATCAAATGAGCCCCGAGAGAAAATTTTGATTGTGCGGTAGGATTCTATTTTTGAAGGGATATCTTTCACTCTCATCAAAAGAACGCCAATTTAGAACGTAGTGCCACTGAGTTCACAGTGGATGCTTTCCTCGTCGCGTCTGTAGCACTCAATTGCGACAGAATGTCCTACCCAGTAGGAGATATCGCGATTTATGTCACTTCCACCTTGCGGATCTGAGTTTCTTATAGTGAGGCAACACTGATCGGTGTTGTTAGGCGTGCTCACTGTGTTACTGCTAGCAGTATATCTTCAATGGTTTTTGTTATTGTCTCTTATTTTCAAGGCTTCGAGGAAGATTTAATGGTGGTATGTCACATGATGTAGACATGTGACACCATGGACTACTGACAATACCGACATTTTCTGTATAATCCCCGACCGAGCATGTCAGGGGAAGGTCATGAAGTAGATTGACGAGGTCTAATCTGGTGATTGAGATTGTCTACAAAGAAGAAAGGTGACTCCTATTGAGTCCTGTAAAAATATATACATCGTGAATCGCGTATCAGACGCGTTATATCATGTGACAACAACTTCCCTCAATTCACTCTATCCCTAGACAGAGCACTTCTTCTTTTGTCGACTCAATCGGAGTCGGTCCCGCCTTTTCAGCGGAAATAAACATCCAACGACGGGAATTCGCTGGATTCTAGGCTCTCCTGAAGGAGCCAAAGCTTTTAGTAAATGGCTTTATGAAAAATGCTTTTTTGAAGCATGCAAAAACAAGACTAACTAGTATTCCAAATTATAAACACTTGGCCTGTATTTGCTAGAGCTCAGATTGAAAGACTTCTGGTCTAGGTGATGGATAACTTTCCTTTTCATATATATAACTATCTTCTCTACTGTACTAGAATACAAAAGTCTCAGCTGGAGAATAATTTTGACTTCTTGCGATAGCTCGGGGTGCATGGCAGGTAGGCCTTGGCCCATTTATAACTTGTCGGGCTTATTTAAAATTATCGGCACGTCGGGTAGTTTATGTAGACTGAGCTGGCCAACACGAGACCTTATGGTTGTTTGTTTTGTTTATTTTGTCCTAAGCTAAAGCTATTTTTCCACATTGGGTCAAGGACATGTGGAGCCGGTAAGGATCACTGTATACAGGTCCAACTCATTCCAACCGCGTGAACTTCCACATAAATGGTGATGTTAACAGCAAAACAAAAAACAAAAACTTAAATCAAAAGCTAAAATCAAATTTAGAAGAAATCCCTGTAGGTCCGGATCCCGCGCTTCTCGACCGTTCCCTTTCCTGTCACATCTTCCAAGTGACAATTTCTGACCTTCGCTGAGAGCTAAAGATGAGCTCGCAGTTACCCTATTTCCATCTGGTGTCCTACTGTTAGTATGTTGAAGCCTCGACGACTTCACTGAGGCTGGCCGCAACCTTAAACCTCCCCTTCGGATTCCAGAATCCCAAAACCCGATCCGTCCGACATATAGACGTCGTTCCTTGAGCCGTGCATCGCCTGAATGGCTATTTCGGCTGCAGCTTTAATTCGAGCATAATCGGCGTTATTTTTCTACTCGGCTTTGCGAATTAACGCAAGCTGCTCTTTTTTCACCGGGCCGAACTTGCTGGGTCTAGCTTTGCAGAACCGTGAGTCCGATCGATGAGGTCCACTGCAGTTTCGGCACTGTGTGGGGGCTTTGCACTCCGTTTCCGAGTACATTTTTGATCCGCAGTTCCAGCAAGCCGGAGCACGGGAGCACCCGCGTGAGGCATGGAAGCCAAGACATCGCTTGCACTGAACTATATTTCGACGTGGTTGGAAGAGCTTTGCAG
The DNA here is from genome assembly GCA_905067625.1 of Blumeria graminis f. sp. triticale. NCBI lineage: Eukaryota > Fungi > Ascomycota > Leotiomycetes > Helotiales > Erysiphaceae > Blumeria > Blumeria graminis. The sequence goes on along the minus strand of LR898470.1, from coordinate 1,062,261 downwards.
CTCCAGAGTCATCGAAGAGGCAAAATCCAGGTCGGGGCGTGGATTCGCGAGGGAAGAGCGCATGCCAGTTCTGGTATGACGCCCCAGATTTGCTGGTCCCGTGAGGACGAACAAAAAAAGGAACTGATTTGGTCACTCGCGTGACTTCATCGGCAACCATCTTTGCCGTCACGGTGATGGGGCCATCGAGGGTTTGAATTATCTCCGGGACGGTGGCAATTTGCATGGCAACCAGATTTGATGCTGGTTCCAATTTGATTACAGATTCGCTCCGTGACATGGAGGAATCTAGGAGCTCTTTCCGAGCGAGTTCATTCTTTGCTGTCAATGCAAAGCCTGTTTGGACCCGCTGAACCAACGTGATATCGTCGGCAGCGGTACCAAGCACCTATGACACAACTGATCTTACGCCAGCTGGTGATAGTAGTCGGTGAGGGTGGTTAAATTTGAGGCGTAAAAAAAGTCTCGCGTCGACTTTTGACCTTGGATTGGTACTTTTTGCTTTTGGAGCAGGCGGTGCTGCCTTTGTAGTCGACGGCCCGGCGCTGAGGCCTAGACCTGCACGGGCTACTGTGGCCCAAGTTGTCTTTGGGGCCGGAGCCTGGGCTTTCGTAGGGTTAGGTACCCTAACTTCATGAGCCCTCGGCGGAGGAGGGTTGCTTGGGCGCACAGGGAGAGCTGGTGGGGTGCTCCATGGGCCTGATTATATGAACTGGCCAATGGCCGCTCGAAGGTAGACTTTGATACCGTCTACAAACTCTTTTTCGTCGCCAATCGAGAGAGGCGAAAGTGCTGCTTCAACACTGCTTATTGCGGTGGAACAGATTGATAGACGTGCTTTTATTTGCGTCGTGCGACGCTTCTCGGCTTCCATCACTGATTGCAGCTCCGGAGGATATTCCGGTGCTGATGTAGAAGCTGTGCCTTTTGGAGTTGGCACAGTGAATTTTCTTGCAGAAGTTTCTGCTTGTTCTGTCGTCTTCTCTCGGACGACTTCCTTTCCTTTCCTTGAAGTGCTTGCCTCCGGGGCAAGCTCGATGGGAATGTTGGTCTTGGGACCAATTTTCTCTGACCTGACGGGCTCAGAATCAGTCATCTCTTTATCAGGAAGGTTTGGAGACTTCCCTTAGATGAAGGCCTCACTCGCAAACATGCTTGAAAGTTTATGAGCGAGGCCTGGTGTTTTTGCGGGAGCCCTCGGGCGGACTCTCGCGTTGTCCAACATTGCGTTGGGGAGCTTTTTTCGAACGGGTGGCATGGTGAAAATGCCAGTGACTCGATCACAATTTTTTGATAGAACGCGACGAGCGCGAGAGGGAGGGAGAGGGGGAAAAAGTGATGATTCGAAATTTCGAATTTCAAAAAATTGGTTGTTTGTTTATTTTGTCCTAAGCTAAAGCTATGTTTTCCACATTGGGTCAAGGACAGGCGGAGCCGGCAGGGTTCCCTGTAATCTTTCCTACAGCCTAACTCGTTCCAACCTCGTGAATCGCTACCAAAAGTGCAGCTGATTAAACAGAGACGAAAAATCAAGAAAATCAAAACAACTCCGAAAAAAAACCAGAAGATTCCTCCATGTTGGACCCAGTCAATGTGCTCCTCACACATTCTCTCGTCTGTCACACCTTCCAAATGACAAATTTACTTAATCTCCGCTGAGAGCAGTAGATGAGTTAGCAGGCACCTTTGATCCAGCCGGTATCCTGCTAATTGTTAGTGGATGCCCCAGAAGGGGACATCGTCGAGGTTGCTGTGTCCTCAAACTTCTTCTTCAGATCCCAGCACTCCGAAACCTGTTGCCTCAGCCATTGCGACATCCTTCGCCGCGGCGACGATCGCCTCTTCGGCCTTTTTGGCTGCAGCCCTAGATCGAGCCGCCCCCGCGAACTTCCCTTGCTCGAGGTGGCGTATCCATGCGAGCTGCTCTTTTGTCACCGGCCCAGACTTTCTGGGTCTGACTTTGCAGTCCCGAGAATCCGATCGGTGTGGTCCCCCACAGTTGCGACACTTAGTGAGGGCCTTGCACTCGGCTTCCGAGTGCATGTTGGAGCCGCAGTTCCAGCAGGCTGGAGCGCGGGAGCAACCACGAGTGGCGTGGAAGCCTAAACAGCGTTTACACTGTTCAATTTGGCGACGAGGCTTGTGAATGGTTGCCATACCAGACTCGTCGAAGAGGCGGAAGCCCGCACGAGGGGCGTTGTCCCGCGTGAAAAGGGCATGCCAGTTCTGATACGGTGCCCCAGGTCGACATGTCCCATGAGGTCGGACCTGAATTGGAATCGCGCCGGTCGTACCGAGAATCTTGGCAGAGACCCAGCTAGCATCGACTGCCCTGGTACCGCACACTGTAACTATACTTACAGGTACGTTCGGTATCTGTAAGGCGATAAGATCCGAAGATGCCTCGAGTTTGACGTTATGACTCGCCAGCTTCGAAGAGCCATCTAAAGTCTCTTGTCGTGTTTTTTCGTTCTTTGCTAGCATAGCAAAGCCCGTTCTCACTCGGTGGAGTGAGGTTCTTTCTTGGTTATAGTAGCTGAATGTATGCTCTAACTTAGTTCTCACGCTGCTTGTGGACAATTTTCGCCACGGGTGGTCCTTTTCAAGGCGAAGGAACAGTCGCTTATCGACTTTCGCCTTGGGGGTTTCTTTTTGTTGGGCTTTGGCCGCAGGTCGCGGCACAGCCTTCACAGTTGGGCCTGCTTTTTGTTGCAGTCCGTGTCTGGCCACCGTGGCCCAGGTGCTTTTGACAGGCAGAGCTGGGACGGTGGGTATTGTTTGTCCCCTGGCGTCGGGAGCCCTTGGGAGAGGGTTTGTCGGGCGAGGAGGGAGGACGGGTGGCGTAGTGGCCGGACCCGTGGCCATGTATTGCGCAATGGCGGCGCGTAGGTAGACTCTCATGGAGTCTACGAATTGTCTATTTGACCCGTTGGTCAAAGGGAAGAGGGTGGCTTCGATGCCAGAGATGGCGGCGGAGCAGAGGGCCAGATTTGCCGCTATTTCGGCGGCACGTCATTGCTCGGCTTCGATAATGGGTCGTAGTTCGGGCGGGCATTCTGCTTTTGTGGCAGCTTTTGGCTGCGACGTTGATGTTGACGCTGCTATTGGTGCAGCGTTTTCCGACGGTTTTGAGGTGGTCGGAGGAGGTTTGGACGATTCTCCAATCCTGTGGGGGACGGAGGGTGATTGAGGAATTTCCCCAACAATTTCGACTGACCCGATCATGTCAGTATCGGGTTTAGTGACGGCGGGGAGGGCTTTTTCCTTCCCTTTGATTGAGACCTTGCTCATCTCCGCGCATTTCGGAGACTGGGCAAGGCTAGGTAATTGCTCGAGAGCCCTCGGGTGGACTCTCGTGTTGTCCAACTTGGCGTTGGGACGCTTTTTTCGAACAGGTGGCATGGTGAAAATGCCAGTGACTCGATCACAATTTTTTGATAGGATGCGACGAGCGCGTAAGGGAGGGAGACGGGAAAAAGGTGAAGATTCGAAAATTCGAATTTCAAAAAATTGGTTGATTAATTGATTGATTTTATTTTTAGGTCCTAAGCTAAGCTCTATATCTCCTAGGAGTCAAAGACCGGTGTACACGGCCGAGATCATGCTTCCCACATACCCGACTCGGTCTCACCGCGTGACTCACTACACAAAAAGTAGCTAGTATAAAATTCGCACTGGTACAAAAATTCAAACTTTAAAAACCAAACTCCTAACCACAAAACTATCCAGCTCTGTAGATTTACCAATCTCTGGTTCGGAAACGAATATCCTCGACTTTTCTTCCTTCCTGTCATATCATCTGTATGACTAATTTATATTGTCCCCGATGAGATCAGAGGACGAATTTGTAGATGGCAACCCAAAACAGCAGGTTTCCTTTTCAAAGATTTCGAAAAATTAGTGACACTTTGGCCCGAGAAGTTTTTGGATAAAGCCACTATGTGACGATCTCCCTCTGAGTCGACGTGTGACGTGAGCGTGTAGTCGACAGTGAATAAAATGGGTAGGAGTGGTCTCCTCCCCACAGGCGCACTCCATTATAGCGTCCAGATTGTTGAAACGGCGATGATGCGCCGCGAAATTGCCATGTCTAGTACGAGCTGCAATCAGATTTCGGAGTAGGAACCTCGAAAGTCCCAGCTCAGGTGGTTTCCTTCGTCGCATGAGCAGGTCGAGCTTGCGATACCGGAGCGGGCAAGCTTCGTTCCACCAATCGTCGAGTAACGCCTGCCGCAGACGATTCATTTGGCCATAAAGAAATGCCAGAGTGATGGATTCTGGATGCATTTCCGGGCTCGGCAGCATTCGTAGGCTAGACCTGGCGGCCGAGTCGGCTTCCAAGTTACCCTGGATTCTTGAGTGCCCGGGAACCCATTTAATTGTCACGCGAACTGATTTGGACAACTCCCGAAATTTCCGTACTTCATCGTGGCTTGTCGTGGACTGGCCTTTCTCAGTAGCTTGAACACATCGCTCGGCGACTTCATCGCTTCGACCTGTTGCTTCTGGTATTCTTTTTTCGCAGCTCGGAGAACTGATCGAAGCTTTTTCGCGCAGACGCCCCGCTGGGGAGAGGTTAAGGTCGCTTGATATTCAGCGCGTGCTACCCTGCATGCCGGGGTCCACCAAGGTGCTGATTTTCCGCTGCTTGCTCTGGCTCGGGTTCCTGTCGCATTAATAGCGGCTTTAATTTGGAAGCAAAGTTCATGTGCGTATTCTTCAACTTTTTCGATAGTGTCTAGGGCTGAAGGCGGCTTGATCCATCTGGCAGTGAAGGCAGCAAATTTTGGAAGATTTTTCTTCGTCACTCGGAGCTTGGGGATCCCAGCCTTCATACTTGCAGCTCGAATCGGAATTTGTCCTCGGATAGGGAGATGATCGCTGGTTACGCATTCACTTCGATCCACCCATGCTCGCGCGCCATTGATGTTAGTCCAGACTAGATCCAAGGTGTTGCCAGCTTTGTGCGTGGGCTCCCCAATGATGAGACAGGATAGATGGTGATGTTGCGCCCATCTATCGATTTCCTCTCCTTGTCCGTGGATTCGGGTGGTGCTCGGTTGCCAGGCCCAGTACACTGCGTTGAAATCCCCAGCCGCGACAGAATTTGGCGGTGGATTCCAGTTGATTAGAGGCTGAACAGCCTGTGGGTCGTTGGGCGCTTTGTAGACGTTGAGGAACGTGATTCCATTGACCACGACCCAGCAATAGTCCGCCGTAGGCATGGCACAGGGAAAGATCTGCGTTGCCTTAATTTCACTGTCGTTTTTCCGAGTGTAGGTCACCGCCCTCGGCCTTGACTGATCCTCACCATGGGGAATATGACAATCATATCCCGGATGAGTCTTTGTTGACTTGCTCTGTTTTTTCCACAGAGGTTCCTGAACAAGCAATACATCGACTCCTAGCTCAAAATCTCGGGCGAGCGCGATGTCCTATGTCGGGACTCCCCTTCCTACATTTATCGACATGAAATTCAAGGTAGGAGGGAGACGGAAAGGGACCCGTGGGGCGCCCTTTACAAGTTTTCTTCGCGAATTATCTCATCTGTAACCAAGGTTACAGATGGTGATACATCGGTCATCAGCACTTCGAAGCAGTTGCTGGACTTGAAGCTCGTCTGAGCAATTTTGGCCTTTTCTGACGCTGCTAAAATTGCGGCTTCAGCGCGTCTGACAGCTGATTTTGCTCGTACAACTGTAGCAAATTCCCGTTGACTCGCCTGCCTGATTGCCTCGAGGTTCTCTTTGGATGCTGGTCCAGACTTTGTAGGACGAGCTAGACAGTCACGACTGTCCGATCGGTGGGGGCCCCCACAGTTGCGGCACTTTGTATGTGCCTTACACTCTGCGGAGGAGTGCATCGTTGACGTGCAGTTCCAGCAAGCTGGGGCACGTGAGCAGCCTCGAGTGCCGTGGAATTGCAGGCATCGTTTGCACTGGCTTATTGCCTGTTTAGGCTGGTGACGAACTGCAATTCCAGAGTCGTCAAAAAGTCGGAAGCCCGGCCGAGGGGCAGACGCTCTCTCGAAGTGAGCTATCCAAGTTTGGTAGGGAGCTCCTACTCGCCCCTTTCCTAGTGGACGGACGCGTACCGGAACCGCATTGGTGGTTCGAGTGATTTCTTCTGCTACCATCTCCTCAGTGACTGTGACCTTGCCCATAAGTGTGTATAGGGCCACTGGAACCGTTGCGATTCGAAGGGCAGCCAGATCCGAGGCTGTCTCCAACTTAGCCTCAACCCTGCTGAATGATTCTGCAGCGTTTAAGAGGAGCTGGCGTGCTTCTTCATTTTTGGCTTTCATAGCGAAGCCGGTGGGAACACGATACACATGTTCAATATTGGAGGATGGAACCTCCACTAATTTAGTCACGGCATCTCTCACGCCAGCTGGCGAAAGAGCGCGCCATGCATGCTCCTCTCCGAGACGAAGAAACAGACGAACATCTTTTGGCTTTGCAGTCACAGGTCTAGCTTGTTTCTTGACCTGTACTGCTGGGTTTGGGGCGACTCGAACAGTCTTCGCTGGAGCGATTGACATTTGGGGAGAGCCCCGGGCGACTGTTGCCCAGGTCGATTTGGCCTGGGTGACTTGGCGTTGTAGCTCCTGACTGTTCATCGGAGTTCTTTCTTTGGCCTTGGTTATAGGACAACTCATGTTTTCCTGGCATCTTGGGCGCTGTGGAAGGATTGGGGGGGCCGCACTGGGTCCCGACTTCATGAATTGAGCAATGGCTGCTCGAAGATATATTTTCATCGAGTCGATGAACGGATCGCTCGACTCTTCTGAGTATAGGGAGACCGCGGTCTCGACAGCATTGATCGCAGCAGTGCAGATCATTATATTTTTTGCTGCTTGAGCTGCCCTGCGCTCTTCAGCTTCAATCATGGCTTGTAGTTCCGGGGGGCAGCCATTGATTTTTTGTTTCCTGCTTTCGCTGCAGGAAGGTTGTTGTTTTTGAGTCGCCACTGATGAGGGTTTGCTGGCGATCTGAGCAGGTGTGGCTTGATTAGCCTTATTCACCTCTGGAATTGCTGCCTTCTTGACAGCAGGAGCAGCAATCTTCTTTGATGTTGAAATGACGGAGGTCACAGGGACCACATCATCATTTTTCTGAGCGACATTCCATCTGGATTTGTCGAGACCCTCGATTATGTATTGGTCGATGACCATATCGCCCATTTCCACGTCTGGCTTTGTTGAGTCTGAGTCTTCCTGGAAGACTCTCAATCTTTCGGTCATCTCTGACTCCATCTTGTCTTGATCTATCGTATCAATCGATAGATTCTTGCATCTAGGCGGTGTTGCAACCTGATTTTAATTTTCGCCATGGCTTTGTGCTGGCGCGCGGGGCGAGTGATTTTCGTAGGACCCGTCGCCATTTCGGAGACTCAGGGTCTTGCGACTATGATAATGATGAAATTAGCTTGTGAAACTATGAATTGAAGGGTTAAGGGGATGGGTAGGTGAATTTTTCATCGATTTCAAAAAATTGGTTGTGTTGTGAGCTAGCACGACGTTGACTAATAATAAATAAATGTATAATCCCCGAGCACCACTATCATGAAGCTAACCACGAAAAAATCAGATAGTAGCGTCGAAGTCTTGCTCATTGCCTACTCACTTTGCTTTTATGGGGTCGAATGTATCGTGGAAAATTAGGATGGATTTTGTGAAGACTTGCTTAGCTTATTGGCTATCCATCTCTGATATTATATAAATGATCTCCTTTTGTAACGGGCTAGAATTTTTGGCCAATGCACGAAAGTAACTCCATAATTAAATATTGATATTTTCTATGGGGAATTTGAGAGCGGGAAGCTATGGCTCTTAATAGCTACAATGCCTGTTCCAGATCCCCTGGCCCTTTACACGTCATCTGATAATACTCCCGTATTGTGAGAAGATTAACAGACTCGCTTGCGCCTACAAGATAAGGATGGGCTCTTTGTGACTTCTGGTTGATCAGTTTGTGATCACAATGATTTCACGCAGGTGTCTCGTGGCTCCGACTAATCAATAATCTAATGGGAGTAGAGCTTGAGACTAAAAAAACACGTGAATTTGTGACCTTTATATGACAGGATCGCCAATTTATTTAAATATTCCCCCGCACTACGTGAGCCAATCAACAGCGCACAATGCGCACGGTCGAGTTTCCATCAGTTGGGACCTACACCTATAGCCTTATACAGCCCAGTCATACCAACCGGGCCTAGCCCATAACACTTTTCTTAACAAAAGATGATGGGAGCACTGAACAAGGTGCGGCTTGGGTCAACGAGAAATTGAGTGCTCTTTCCTTACGTTGAATCATCTATTCTGTAATTTTCTTTGATATTGTATCATAGCTAGATAGCTGCATACGCAATTAAAATCTAATGCAAAAAAAAGGGTCAATGAGAAGTCTAGTGTGATAGATAGTCATAGGCTCAGGTAGCACGACAAATACAAAATTCAGTACGATTTCATTGTACGCCTGTAATTTTTAATTGCGGAATTTCACAAAATTTTCCAAGCCAGTTGGCTCCTCGTTGTTGTTTTCGACTACCGAAAACTCGCAAATTAGACAAGCACGCTTATTTGGGTTACATAATTAGAGCCGCAGATCTAGGTCTTGGCGAGATCCCATGCCCTGTATTCCGTGGTCCGGACTCACAGGGTAACCCTTGTTTCCCACTCTTAGTCACAAAACCAAAAATATCTACACCACACTTGTCGGTGAAGACGAACACTTAACATTCCAGGGAAGACGGTGTAATTGCTCAGTTTGCTTTACATATCTGGAATAACTGAGGAGAATCACATCCGGATCAATGTCGAAAGGAAACATAAGAACATCTGTAATTGGCGATTCCTCAAAGATGTCGCACCTGCAACTCTCACATGAGTCCTCTAAATCAATCTTACCACACACCATATCGCCTCATCGACGGATCAAGTAGTTCTATTGCGAACGGGAGCTTATCTTATTAATTACCGTCCAACACCTGTTATCAAACCCACAAAGCTACGTCTAGCCGCAAGGAGGAAATAGGTCACAAGATACATTTCTCGGGATCCGGGTTATGGGGAGACTGTTGCACTGACATGACTAGACAACTTGAGAGAAGTAAGATGATTGGGACACAGAATGAAAGAGGGGAGAGATCTCTTGAGGGCATGCCGGGACTGACATGTTAAATATATGATACACTACGTTTGATTCGGTGCCTTGAAGTGTAAGAAAATGACATTAAATATTTTATTGTCTTTTCTCAATCCATTACTACGTAGGACACGCAGGTCATCTCTGCCTACAGGTCAAGGATACCTATACCAGTAGTATATCCCCTTCTATGCCTCCAATATAGCTCACATCAAATAGTAGGACCCCTCACTCGATCATACACTCAGAGGTCCCCTTTGCTCTTCATAATCTTCTTTCTAGAAAATGACATTGGTCTTAACGAAAACAATTGACGCGAGTTATGACGTTGACGTAGGAATAGATCTCTTGGTGGACGGCATCAGGAAAATCAGGCGAGGCACTGAACAGCAGGCATCGGGCCTTGAAATTGTATACTTCATAGTTCATTTCGAATGGGCCATCTTGGTAGTATCGAGTCTTTCGGGGTCAGGTATTCGTGCCGTGTCGAATAGGATGCTGAGTTTGTGACTGGCACGTTTAAATAACAATCAAGCTATCTACAAAGCTCACAGCTCCCTTGGAAGTATGTTAGGTTATCATTAAGCTCAATTACACTCAACAGTCAAGGATCTATCCAAAAACTAGCTATATTTTACTTATCCTGCTCCATCATGGTTTAGAGATTGGAAGCAGCGAATAACCAAAGGTAAAGTATAAATAGTATCCCAGCAAAAATGCAATCATAGCAGACCGGGATGTCTGCAACACACGGTAGAGCTGTTTGATTTGTTTTGATACCTTTAACGTCTAATTTATTTTTCCGGTAGTGGAGGTCAACAGGGAGTGTGGGTTGACCTGCGCAGAGAATGGCGCCGAGCAAGTATCTTACCACCACAGATAAGAGCCTAACAAACTGCGGGAAGTAGCTATGTGAATGCACCTCCTTTATATGTTAAATAGTTTAATTTTGTTTTTTTGCTTTCCTTTAAAACATTTAGAAGCCCAGAGATTAAATCCTGGCGTCTTTTGTCTCAATAGGGACTTAATAGGGTTACTCGCTTGACGCGTGATCCGCCAGACGTTAAATAAAGATAAATAAATAAATAAAAAAATGATACCTTTAACGAGCTATGAAGTCCCTTTACCCATTTGGCGTGACGAGTAGTGGGGCCCTTTGGTTCCAGATCTGCCCATGTGATCGGGCCTTACGGGCCGGAGGAGATATATATATATATAGAGTTCATTATCCTGATTTGGCGCTTTGAGGCCCATGCAGGTTTTTATCGGAAGATATGCACTTAAGTAGGATGTCTCAATTTGACGATTAGAACACTCACACTCAGATGTCATTTGCAGATACCATTCGAGGTTAACCCTTACGGCGTATAACCTCTTCCGTGCATACCCACCACAGGGAAAAGCGTCAAAAACCTGTGGCTATCCGGATGTTCTTTCATCATCCCACAAGAACGATATCACCGCGAGAGAGAGTGGAGTGTGGGTTTGACTGGAATCGAACCATCTTTCTCCTGTCTCGAATGGGGTGGGTGTTCAAGCTACCCAGTATCTACTTGGGAGAACGGCCCGGATGGTGTACCACTGCACCATCCAACCCGCCGGAGGAGATAATTACATAAAAATTCCGAACTACGGTGCCCTGCGCCGTAACCCTCTTTCTAAAGATATCGAAAATAATGAGAGTGCTGCGACATAGTAAAAAATGGACGAGTTGGAATTCCTGTCTCCCAAGACGTTTTTCTCTTGACTATAAAATTTTGCTAAAGTCAGATGGTACTACAAATATTCCCATTCTTTCTTTCCTAGCATCAATTTGGCCTTGGTGCCGTATTTTGCCCGGAGTTCCTCCAAATATGTAGCCTAGGCCAACATTATCATAGGTTCTACGGCCACTTCTCCTGTACACATGTTCAATTTAGCTCCGCATTTTCACGAAAAAACTGTTGGTGACAATCAGTAAAGTTTCCGAGGCCTGTCCTGGGTACTATTGGCTGATAGAATACCAATCATGGTAGTGCGAACTCTGATTTTCGTATTTCCTCGGTCGATACTCCAACCACCACCTGTTCGGCCTCTCCTACGCTAGCGAATTAAATAAGTATTAAGTGCTGCAAATGTATGTGTATGGTTTATTGTCCTACTTAACTCAAAGATTATTTCGCTCGCTAGGCTCCTCTCTCAGCTAGACCACGCCTTTAACAGTGCTACTCTCCTCTTTAATTATTTAAAACATCAATGATGTATTTTCCGTGATTGATAGCCAATCAGATTCGTATTTACCCATAGAATTCAGCCACCTTTTTCACTAAACCTTCAACCCCAACAAAATTATTAGAAACATGATAGCAGTGGAAACTTCCTGCGCGGGAGAAAGTCTCAAAAAAACTGTAGCCCCAGCAAGACGAGGCCTAGACACCGGGACCACATGAGGCGTGCATTTTCATCTATATCTCCCTTTTTTGTAACATTCGAGGCCGACTTGATCCAATCCACCATCTCCGTATCGGGTGCTGGACACGCTCCGGAAACTCATCGGATGGCTTTTCCTCCATGATTAAGGGTTAGTGATGAGTAGGGCTCCGACCCTACGATCTGATCTGATCGTGGTTAGCTTCATGATAATGGTGATAGTGGGTTGTGTTGAGGGATGAAGACGATACAGACCGCGAAAGCAAGTGTGGAGCATCATTGAAGTGACGACGAAGGTGTTACTCAATCTCAGCTCTGTAGACTCTATAGTGAAGGCTGGAGGTCTTTAGTGTACAACATTGACAGTCGATGAGTTTTGTCGCCCAAGGGATGCAAATGTCATACTCTGTCTTTCGCCAAAATCCATGTCAAGATTCAGAGAGCGAGTTTCAAATCTGCATGTAAATTTAGACAAGGCTGATCTGTCTAGCGCGTCTGATTTTTCGTTGCCTGAAATTCCTTAATGGCCTGGGATTCATCGGACTTGTATCCCCTGGTGATTCCAGCAGAGACCTGTAAACTCCTCCACCGCTACTTGTGAAGAATTCGACACACCAGTTTTCGAAGCTTGCACAGCTGCCTAATTAACTGTCAGTACAAGTATTGGGCTGTACCCAGCAACCTCTATCGCTAGCCTCAGAGCTAGCAACACACTTATTACTTCTGCGTCGAATTCTTTAGATTCCGGTAGGGAACCAGGGTCGCTCGCACTTAATTGACTACGTTGGTGCCCAGCACACCCCTATACGGATCGGCGGTGGATCGATCTTAGGCTCTCACTTGACTTTGGACCATTCTATGTTGAGAGCACGACGGTGAAGTGAAAGTCTAGAGGATTTGCAAACAATTAAATTGTAAACTGATACAAACCACCTGAGAATATTGGAGAAAGATCAGGAATCCCTTGTCAATTGACGAAGGATTTTTCTAGAGAAAATGACGCTTTATTTGTAAGAGACGCTGCGACTGTAAGGGAGGGGCAGTGCGAGTAACTGGCAGAAACTCTAGCTCAAGCAGGCCGCCTAGGACTTATCGAAATTCGATTTTGTCTGATGACACTGGAGCGAACTTGAACGGACTGATCATTATAGTGGATCCAGGCTCCTCACACTGTGTATGGTAGTCAACTTGACTCGACCCGGTCCTAGTTGAGTTTGGCTGCAAGGAAGTACATAGACTGGCATACAAAATATCTATGAACACTAACATGGCAGATCTATGCGGTAATTATCCAGACTTGTCTGACTCGACCCAGTAACTTCCCGTCGGTGAAGATTTGGGTGACGAGCTAATAAGAAACTTTTACGAAAAATAACCTGTTTAGAATGACATAAGAGTCAGCCGTGAAGTTTACACAAGCTGATCTATGTGATATTTGCGAATGATTTCTAGGGTATAGGTGTCTTTGAAGTTAGTTTTAAGAAATTATTTAGCACCGTACCAGTTATATATGCCTACAATAGCTACTTGACGTACCCGGCCACAAATAAATAATTCATATATTCCTATCTGACTTCACATTAATCTAAATCGCAGTTGCAGAGTTTTTTACTACTGGTTCTCCTAGTGACTTTCTTGCAGACTGATACCAGAACCTTTGCGGAAGACTTTTTGGGGACAGTTATATTGGGGGGGTTGGATGGTGCAGTGGTACACCATCCGGGCCGTTCTCCCAAGTAGATACTGGGTAGCTTGAACACCCACCCCATTCGAGACAGGAGAAAGCTGGTTCGATTCCAGTCAAACCCACACTCCACTCTCTCTCGCGGTGATATCGTTCTTGTGGGATGATGAAAGAACATCCGGATAGCCACAGGTTTTTGACGCTTTTCCCTGTGGTGGGTATGCACGGAAGAGGTTATACGCCGTAAGGGTTAACCTCGAATGGTATCTGCAAATGACATCTGAGTGTGAGTGTTCTAATCGTCAAATTGAGACATCCTACTTAAGTGCATATCTTCCGATAAAAACCTGCATGGGCCTCAAAGCGCCAAATCAGGATAATGAACTATATATATATATATATATATATATATTGGGGGACCCTAAAGTCACAAGAGTTACCTATCAGGTACCCAAGTTTCAGATCGTGTGCTATGGCCAAGCAGCAGAATTTGAAATGAAAGATCCAAAAAAAGAATTCATCGCCATCCGGCCCACTGTTATCGATCATTTCAATGACGTGACAGGGTACGGCTGCTTGACTCCATGACACAAGCATTATTGTAGGTTTTGGACTACACCTGCGATTGGCAGGGTGGGCTCCACTGCACAGTGTAGCGTGATCAGCCCAGATTAAACCATAACGAAAGCTAGATAGCCACAAATAGCCCCACGTACACAATATCCATAGTCCAAAAATAGATGTTGACCTAAACTCAGCCTTCTTTGTCCCTGCCTGCACAATAAGTTTCCGCGACAGAGATTCGGAGGGATCCGGAAAGTCCGAGCCATTTGCAAATCTCTCATCTTTCATTGGCAAGCTCGGTATGTGCCATCTCTCCGATATCGCTCCAATTTTTTGTTATTTAGCTTCAAATATTGATGATAACGATGATTTAGTTACAGCCTTCTCATATGAACGATTAATCTTACCATTAGCTACTCTGAATGATCACCAAAGTTATCTTCAGCCCAATTTATCACAGTTCCAACGCTCATAACCACCCTAAGAAATGCGGGCTAATGAAGAACCACCGCGCACTCTTTACGACAAGGTTCTTCAAAGTCATATTGTAGATGAGAGGCCCGATGGTACCATCTTACTCTACATCGGTGTGTTAACTTGTCTTTGATGGGTTTTCCAATTGCTAAAATTTAACCCTTAGATCGACATCTGGTTCATGAGGTTACTTCACCCGTATGCAACCACTTCTCAACTAGGTCAGTATCACAAGATTCTGACGAGAAATATAGCAAGCTTTTGAGGGCTTAAGGAATGCCGCTCGTAAAGTCAGACGACCTGACTGCACCCTTGCAACCACTGACCATGTACGTCCCTTCACTGAGAATTACAGCATAAAGTGACTTTATTACAGAATGTTCCAACGACTTCCCGGAAAGCACTCAAAAATATTGCCACGTTCGTAGAAGAGGAAGATTCTCGCTTACAATGCCTAACTCTTGAAACTAACGTCAAGGAGTTTGGTATCACTTACTTTGGCTTGGGAGATATGCGCCAAGGTATTGTGCATATCATTGGCCCTGAACAAGGCTTTACCTTACCGGGAACAACTGTTGTATGCGGTGACAGCCATACTTCAACTCACGGAGCCTTTGGAGCTTTGGCTTTCGGTATTGGAACGAGTGAGGTAGAGCACGTTCTTGCTACGCAAACTTTGATCACAAAGCGAAGCAAAAATATGCGGGTCCTGATAGAAGGCGATCTTAGCCCTGGAGTTAGTTCCAAGGACGTCGTTCTCCATGTTATCGGAAAAATAGGCACTGCCGGTGGAACTGGTGCGGTAATTGAGTTTTGCGGTTCGACCATTCGGGCTCTAAGTATGGAAGCACGCATGTCGATATGTAACATGTCAATTGAGGGTGGTGCACGAGCTGGAATGGTGGCCCCAGATGATATCACTTTCGAGTATCTCAAAAATCGGCCCTTGGCACCAAAGTTTGATTCTGCTGAATGGCACCAAGCCGTCCACTACTGGAAGAGTCTCCAATCAGACTCGAACGCCAAGTACGATATAGATGTCTTCATAGATGCGCTTGAAATATCTCCAACAGTAACATGGGGAACCAGTCCAGAGGATATCGTGCCTATTACCGGCTTCGTTCCTGATCCCGCTAGTTTTCCCACTGAAGAAAAGCGGATTGCGGGCAATCGTAAGTTAGAATACATGGGGCTAACTCCTGGCACCCCTATGCAAGACATTCTTTTGGATAAAATTTTTATCGGTTCCTGCACTAACGCTCGTATCGAAGACTTAAGGGCTGCTGCCACTATTCTAAAGGGTCGTAGGGTTGCTCCTAATATCAAGCGGGCATTAGTCGTCCCTGGAAGTGGTCTAGTGAAGAAGCAGGCTGAATCTGAGGGACTTGATAAGATATTTACTGATTCAGGATTTGAATGGCGTGAAGCAGGATGCAGTATGTGTCTTGGCATGAATCCAGATATTCTGTTGCCACAAGAGCGATGTGCAAGCACCAGCAATCGAAATTTCGAGGGAAGGCAAGGAGCAGGGGGACGAACTCATCTGGTATCTCCAGTAACTGCTGCTGCGTGTGCCATTGAAGGCAAGCTGTCAGACGTACGAAAATTAATTACCAAAAATCCCGATCCATCCAAAGTTCTCCCGCAGGAACACATAGAGGCCAAGACGCATGAAGATACGCAACTTATGGCGGATAATATCGAGCAAGAAACACTAGATGATACAGCCGTTGATAGAATTCTAAACTCGAATACTGCAGATTCTCAATCTCGCTCTGCAGGACTCCCTATTTTCAGTACCCTGAAGGGTTTCGCAGCGCCCCTCGACTGCTCAAACGTTGACACGGATGCCATAATTCCGAAACAGTTTCTGAAGACTATTAAACGAACGGGATTAGGCTCATCTTTGTTTTACGAATTACGCTATAATTCCGACGGAAGCGAGAGGGCTGGCTTTATCCTGAACAAAGAGCCCTACCGCCAAGCTCGCACTCTAGTTGTAACAGGCCCCAACTTTGGGTGTGGCTCATCTCGCGAACATGCACCATGGGCTTTGTTAGATTTTGGGATCAGGTGTATAATCGCACCATCTTTTGCTGATATTTTTTACAACAATACCTTCAAAAACGGCATGTTACCAATACCCATCAGCAATTCCATACACCTCAATGCTATCATCGCAGAAGCGCGTGCAGGAAATGAAATCGAAATTGATCTTCCTAACCAGCTCATTAAATCACAAACAGGGCAGCCAATTTGTAGTTTTGAAGTCGAAGAATTTCGAAAGTATTGCCTCATCAATGGTTTGGATGATATTGGCTTGACGATGAAAATGGAAGATAAGATATCAGAATTTGAGAAAAAAATGACACGACTTACACCTTGGCTAAATGGGAGCGGATATTTGAAAAGACGGGACGGAGGAATGTTAGCAGTAGCTGCAATTCCAATTCCTAAAACCAACCAGGGTGACAAGCTGACAGACCCTTTGGATTGGTAACGTAATATTTTGGGCAAATTTAAGCTTTTGATAAAGCTTTATGAAATGTTTTATCTCTGAAGCCCTGTCTTCATGTTGGTTAATCACAAATAATGTTAAAAACATACCTAAGTAAGCGTATATTACCCGGAATGCGTATTATTGATTCCATAATAGAATTACTCTAAATCTCATGATTGTTCTGCTGAGTCTTTGAACTTGCTCATATCTCTGACATGCTCTAGAGAAGCAATTCGAATTCAATTCTATTGTGCATTATTTGGACTCATAAACAAGATAACTTAAACTTTAGTTTTTAAAAGAGTGCACGCAACGCATATATGAGTGATGCACAATCCTATACTACCTGAAACTCGGGTCAGGAATTACAGGATTCTAGGCTTGGCTTGACATAAGTGCGAAAGGCTGGAAAGCTAGCTTGATGTATTTTCTCATCGGTTTGTATCATTACTCTAGATAGATACAATAAGAATACATACATCAATTGAACCACTTGATGAAGAGCAACCATTCACCCCGTAAAACCTACACAGAAATTTTCAGTTAAATTACAGTCATTTCTATAGCACGCAGAGTGTAGCACACCAAATAAGAATAGAGACATACATCGTTGAAAAGGGTTTGATTCGTGTTAAGTGGCTAGGGATATGGTATACTAACAAGGCTTGTCCCTCACTGTCCATGAGAGCAAAGCGTAAATTTAAACAGTTGGAACTTAAAACATGTAGCTAGTATCTTATTTGTAGATTCTAGGAGTCCTCAATAGTCATTGACTTAGTTAGGACTATAATACAAATCTAATCTAATCTAATCTAAAATGCTATACAGACATGGGGCTGCATCTGGATACCTACGGCGGTGTGGCATTGTCGAAGCACCGATGACTAATCAATTGCTATTCGCTTATTCTCTCTTTTTTTTGCACCAGATTTTGCGTATGCAGCTATCTAGCTATGACACAATATCAAAGAAAAGTACAGAATAGATGATTCAACGTAATGGAAGGGCACTCATGCCTCGGATTTCATTTGCAAGTACCACTGCGAAGTTATGGTGGCTTTTTCTTCACCCCAAGTCAACCCTCATCCGGGAATACCCACCTAGGGGAACCTCTCAAAAACCCTGAGTTATCCAGACATGCCTTCATCATCTTTCAACTTTTCTCCGCGCGATATGTGATCTGAGGTGTCTCTTTCCCAAGTGGAGTAGGTGCCCAGGCTACTCAAACCATACCAGAGAACACCACCAGGAGGCGGATCACTACGCCTTCCATCGTCTGCTTGTTTTTATAGTGTCAGCTGCACTCTCGCAAGCGAAGCTTTGGCGCGCACAAAGCTCAATCCGTTAAACTCGATGCCAAAATTCGAAATTTCACGCCCGTCGAAAACGTATCCCTTTTCTGCATCATCTTGTAAACTTGTCCTGATCCCTCTCACGTCCATCCCAAAGAGCTATCTCTCAGATTTGTGCTCCACGCTTTGCTTCCTCCGTCGGGTATAAATATCGGCGTGGGCGTGTATTTGGTGACCGGCTGAGGCCAGAGAAAGTCGACGAGAGGTGTGGTCATTGAAACGAGGCTGTACTATTTCGTACCTGTAGACTTGATGAAGCTTAGTTGAGAATCGGACTCTTTGGGGGTGAAAGATTGACATGGTGGAGTAATTCGAATTTTTGCCTCGTGGGCCAACTTCTTTGATATTGCGAAATTTGACCGAACTTGGCTCAGGGAGAATATTTCACTCCCAGGTTCGTAGAGGACACCGCGTACAGGTGTTCAGTCTTGCCCTCCTTGTGCTCAAGCTCCAGTAGGAGTGCAACGGGAATTACTATACCTAGCACGTAAATGAACAAAACAAAACAATGTTGGTCATGGATTAGTCATCGTTCATAATGAGTATTAGTATCTTTCGCAGATAGGAGAATAGACAAGATCCACCGACACAGCCGCAGAAACTTGAGATACAGTTTACGTTCTATGCACAGTTTTTAAGTACCCCAACAGATACCCTTCTCCGTAGCATTAGAGGCTAATCTGATCATGTTCATAATCGCGGCATCGAGAACTAGATCCTCTCTGGAAACCAAGCAGGTGACATCGACCCTGCCTGTTATGCTCGTGCCGTAATCCTCACGCCCAAGACATGTAACCGTAGTCAGATAGCTTTACCTCAGTACCAACTGGCCTAAAAAGACACAGCTAATAGATATTAGGATCTGCTACCTATCTTACCATATGAGGTAGGTTTGTGAGCTCATACAGAGCGTCACACCACCATCTGATCCGATAATTGTCAGCTTCATGATACTGGTGTTAGGGAGCTGTGACGAGAGTTGAAGACGATACAGGCCGCAGAAGCGAGTGGGAATCCTCGTTGAAGTGAGGATATTTTAACTAATCTCAGCTCTCCGGACTCTAGATAGAGCTAGAGCTTCGTAGGAGAGAACACTCAAAGTTACAGAGAATAGTCTCCTAACTGCCCGTCATGTTGGCGCTTACGTAGACCCAATATGGCAAACTGTTGTAATAACTAGGCTATATGGAGTGGATGATGGATACTCTTCGGGAAGTTATACTCACAGTAGGTCTCTATAACCGCTGTTGCGTGTGTTCTCGTGATACGTAAGACTTGACTCTATATTCTCGTATTAAGGAAACTTGGTTTCAAAGGATGATTGGAGGTTGAGACCTCCCTATATCTTGCTCCAGACTTACTGTGTTGTCCACAACCTAGTGCTAGAACATTCCCTTGTGATATTAAATCTCTCATACGAGAAATGACCATCTCGTTCTCCCTCAGTCCATCGATCTCTCGCTGATTCCATTATCTCTATTCTATCGAGTTCTAGTTGGGTCTATAATACCCACATATGCATTAAACACTAAACAGCCGATGGTTTAGTTCCACAGTAATGTGCATCTACTGTGACGTGATCTAAAGCACCCACCATTGTAAGTTACATAAATAACAATACACAAATGAACGTCAAGACCATAGCATCCTGCGCTCAAAGGATAAATTGTAAGTGGATAACAGCCTGCCATCCAAACTCATGATTTACAGATGGTATTAAATGAAAAAAATGGATTTAAAAAAAATGAAAGGAATGAATTGGTTACATCATTCCATGATTCCGTTCGAATTAGACTTGTCGTTTTGCCCTTCAGAGTTAATTTTTGACACGCACCCAGCTTAAGTATTGTAATATGTGGTCCACGGGGATCACGTTTGGTTAGAGTGACAGCGGCGCTGGGTAAAATTTAGTGCACTGACATCTCCATCTTGTATATCATTCCTCTCCATTAGAAATACAATTTTTCAATAAAAGTCAATCAAACCACAAGCTTATCACCATTGGCGAATAAATTTTACTACGGGTATTAGCTCATTAGTTATCTTTGACTCATAATTAAAACAAGAGGCGGGAAATTTTAGACACGAGACGTGTAAAGTGATTTTATCCTTTTTACTCGACTCAAGCACAATTTTACCGTGTAGTGACAGCAGCCGAGAGTTTTATCAAACACGTTGTAACGTGGAGACCAAACTACGTAAATCTGAGTTAAAGATTCTTTACTAGCAGTATGCATACCAGAAGCTTCAAAATAGACGACGAAATTTATGTTCCGGATCCCTCTGAAATCTTATTAGCAATTACCATCGGTTACTTCATTTTTCGACAGTGAGCGTCAGCCTCGGCAACTATGTGGTAAATCTATGCACAAAAAGCGTTGCCCTTTGTGTCGATAGATGTACTAGGATGGACATTTGACAATATGTTCTCACAAATGAGTAAATCATTGTATGCAACTTTACATCTGGGACACGAATGTTCTTCATTTGATTTAATAGAGATAGAGGATCACTTACAGCAGAGCGGAGAAGAGTGAATTGATTATTTATTTACATATGAAAAGGTATCAATAAAGACCATAAAAAACTTCGCAAGAATATAATGAGGTAAATCAGTGAGTAGTGAGCTGTCATTTGCGCTGTGTTCTCTTGTCGTAGAAGTAGAGCCACACTAGTACCTGTTTATGCAAATCCTACAGGGGAGATGGGACTAGAGTGTAAATAGTGGATGTAGGGATTGCGGTGGGAACCCTTACGTAATGAAGATAATCGTTACTAATCGGATTATACTTCATTTTCCAACACATTTACGAAAAAAAGGCTTCGGACAATGTTGATACAGGCTGAATCTTCTAGCATGCAGATAATGGTTGGTTACTTGTCTCTTCATTCTCTCCCAAAGCCATCTACAGAGTCTTATCCAATGCAGGTAGCGAGGCCCTAGTGCTATCAACACCCGTGCGTGAAGGCCTACACTTCGGACCAATCAGAAGGATCTAGACAGACCCATGTCTTTATTTCAGCCAAATATCACGACTCTCCACATAGAAGCGTTCAAACAGTTCCTAATCGATTTTGTATCGGACTCCATTTAAATGGCAGCGGATTCCTAGTCAATTCTGAGATTAAAATATTAAGACAGCGAGATGAGATGGTCATAATTTCAGGAAAATCTTATCATACAACATCGCATCAAATCCCTACTGAATAATCGTATTGAACTTGTCAAACTATCTCCCGGGCCTCTGATTATATCTCAAAATTGTATCAAGGTCTCATCAAAGCCCTATTGGGGAGAGGGGTGGTAAATTCACAAGTAGATTAAGAATTACCACTCCGTATCAGGCTCTCCCAATAAAATTTATTATGACGGACTAATTAGTGACGTAGATTTGTTCAGAGATGAAGGGGTAGTTAAGCAGGTCCTCATGATGCGTTTGTTGCATGTATATTTAAAGATAAAAGGGACACCCTTGCTCCCAAGATTAACGCAGTAAAATCGGACATCGATGCAGAAGAGCCGCTCTGAAATCAATACCAAGGAACTTTAGAAGTCAAGGACGGCATGAAGTGGCTAAAAGCTGGAATGGGCCGAATTTAGGCCCTAAAGGTGATGGCCTATTTCCGGCATGTTCTGAGAATGATAAGAGTGCAGAGTGTTCCATACTGTAATGGGTTTTTGCTATAATGACTCATATAATAGATGAACGGTAGATACCGGTCACATGTTTATCGAGTGTCTGAGGATATCATACTTGTCATGTCTATTTGGTGCATGCTTTATGTCTTATAAGCAATATAACACGAATAGTATGATTTCAAATTTTCATTGAGCAGATCGGTGACCCCTTGAAATCCCTTGAATAGATGACTTATACTAAGTCTTCCTTCTGCGTTCACAGTGTGTGAATCATCAACACATCCAACTTCTTCACACGCTGCGACAGCAACAAAATCCTTCTGGGTACACATCTACAGAATAAAAACGAAAGCTTTATATTTCATGTTTAAATACAATCGCAAAACATAGCTCTTGTTTAAAAGTCCGTTGATGGTTGGGACAGCAAATTTGTTTTAACAATCTTTACGAGACCTGAGTGCTGCACAATTAAAGACTCACTGGCATATAAAGTTAAATTGTATTCCATTCTGTTCAAGATATTTACGAGGAAGTCGCATGATGTATTGCATTAACGCAGTTCTTCTTATTCAACATGTCTTGCCAAATTTTGCAACCCACATGATATTCACTGGCATAGATAGAAGATTCCCGGGAAAGTCATCTCAAATTAGTGTTTACAAATCTAGCATGGAAGGATTTCCCAAACCAGAGGATAACTCCGGCATTTTTATGGCCATTGATAGTTCTAAAAGTGTAGGCTATCATCATGCAATTTATTGCTCAGGAAATATGCCATATCAACTAATGATGTCAAAA
Source organism: Blumeria graminis f. sp. triticale (assembly GCA_905067625.1). NCBI lineage: Eukaryota > Fungi > Ascomycota > Leotiomycetes > Helotiales > Erysiphaceae > Blumeria > Blumeria graminis. The sequence goes on along the minus strand of LR898470.1, from coordinate 1,039,691 downwards.
ATTATGGGTACAGCTCGGCCTATGTCAAAGCAGGAAATATTTCAATCACACAAAAGGGTTGGAAACTACGAATCTTGCTTTAAATATCTCCAACTTCGAAATACAGAAAACAAACAAAACGGAGTAAAAGACGAAATTAAAATGTCGAACGTGATAGGTTCTCGTTCGTGTACTCCTGCAGCTATTGCAACTTTGGCTTATGAGCGTAAGGTCTCGCTCATAGGGGTTAATAATTGTTTTGCGCCAAAGTTTGAAGAATCATCAACACCTATACCGATCAAAGTAAATGCAGACATTGCAGTCAAAGTTGAAGACTTAGTATTACCCCGACATTCAATCATCTTCACCAGCGGCATAATAGTACGAGCACTTGTGTGGTACCAAGGAGAAATGCAAGTCATCCAACAATGCGACAAAAACAAGCCTGCATGGTTTTTACTCACGAATCTCTTAGAGTCAAATGATCATTTAGCTTGGGCACTTAGACGGTATAATGAGATTGTTGGTAAGAATGTAATGCTTTTGAAAAAGAGTGAGCTTCCAATGAAGTTGAATCCAAAAAAATTATCAAATAACAATTCTAATTCGGAGGATCCACATTACAAAATAAAGCAATTGGTCAAGGGATCGCGCTCTACAAAAAGAGTGAGTGGCGTTTTAGTTGAAAAATCTGAATGTTTCAAATACCATAGTAAATCATTAGGCTCGAGATTGAAAAATCGCCTTTCTCCGTCAAAGGATGTTGATTACGACTAATTGGAAGATCTACAACGAGAGTCATGGAAAAATTTGAGGGGTATTTATTGAAAGGCTGAGGGCGATGGATAGGGAGACGTCACCTTGTGAATAGAATACTGATAGGTATAGGAGAATTCAATAGATCACTTGGACAGAGGAAGATGATTGATTGATGGTGAATTGTATTTGTGGATGATGGATGTGGATACTGAGAGTCAAAAGGCCCTATCTATATGCAGGAGTTCCTACCCTTATTCCTCTACATTTTATTTTTTATGATATCTAGAGTAACTACAATGGTGTCCTCATTGTAGTGAACACGTTGATGTTGTAACGGCGAAGAAGCCGGTATTTTCCTGTAGCCAGTAATGGCAAGTACTGGCGTATAACCACCAGGGGTGGGCCGGCGCAATAGCCTTGCAGAACATACCAGAACCACTGTCGAAGGTACTAGATAAGATTTGACATGAACAAGACTGTAACTGAAACTTGGAGAAGCTACTAGAAACCATATTCTCAGAGTTGCAACTGGAATTATCTAGAAATGAACTGACCTTAGATAGAAGGGCTTGGAGTGTAGTAATCTGTATAAATACCTGGCTAAGTATCTGTAGCTTAGTTCTACATAGTTGAATTGTTAATATACCATCATCCATACAAATGCTCCCTGCTTTCTATAGTTGATCTGTGACAGATGTTAGTGTGTAGCGACCAGGAGGCAATAGTGATCAGACTCTAAGGGGTTAACTTTGCTGGTGCACAGTTACCCCCTGAAATTGTGTGCAGTTATGGACTCAGATTTTTACAACAGTATACAGAATGAATAATTTTTTTTTATGAATATATAACGTGAAGTTTGGTGAAACAATGATCGGTCACTGTGAGGGAACGAAGCAATAGCATTTTATTTGATTCATTTTATTATCCTGTCTTAGTCTATGACTATGTAGGACATGCAGATCCTCTGTGCCCACAGGCCATGGATACCTATCCCAGAAGTATACCCCCTCCTATGCCTCCCATACAGCTCCCCTCAAACAGTACCACCCCTTACAAGCCCTCATTCGATCATGCACTTGGAGAAGCCCTTTGCCTTTCATTATATCCCCTCTCCAGCCAACGAAACGATGGCCATTTGCGGGTGTATGGCAGTAGGGAAAATTCGCAAAAACCACTGGGTGCGGGGCTCTCCTAATACCGACATTAGGACTAAATCCGAAGACATAGTGATCCTTCTGAAGCGTTCGAACTAGCCGGCCTGCTGGACGCTGCAGACATGTATGTATATAGGAGAATTGACACTCTGCCTTTCTAGCCTCCTTCCAACTCCTTTCCGAAGGTCGAGCTGAAATATCAGAAATGTGTCGACAGAGCGTCATTGTTTTTTTTAAATCATTTAATGTGTATTGAGCTATAAAGCTATGACACGTGACCGGTGCTATGTATACATGTTGGATGACTCTTTTGACGTTAGAGACACTCATACTCTGGATTTCATTCGCAAATACCACTGTGAGGTATGTTCGCTTATACAAACAGTCGACCCTCCTCTGTAAGTACACACCAAAGGGAAATTCAAAACCTTTGGTTATCCAAGCATACCTTCGTCATCCATGCATACCAGCGCCGCGAGAAATGTGGTTGTGTTTTGCCGGATTCGAACCAGCGATCTAGTGTCTCGAGTGGGATATGTGTCCAAGCTATCCAGACTCTACTCGGCAGAGCGGCCAAGACGATGTACCACCGCACCATCCAATCATGGCGATGTTTATAGTGTCGCCTGCACTCTCGCAACAGAAGCCTTGGCGCGCACGAAGCTCAAATTGTAAAAAGTCCTTCCCAAAGTTCAAAGTCCCACGCCCGTCGAGACTGTATCCATCCTCTGCATCATCTTATCAACTTGTCCTAATCCCTCTCACATCCATCCCAAGGAATAGTCTTCTAGATTTGTGCGCCACGTTTTGCTTCCTCCGTCGGGTATAAATATCGGGGCGGGCGTGTATTTGGCGACCAGCTAAGCCCAGAAAAAGTCGACAAGAGGTATGGTCATTGGAATGAGGATGTACTAGGTCGTACTTGTAAACTTGATGAAGCTAAGTTGAGAATCGGACTCTTTAGGAGTGAAAGATTGACATGGTGGAGTAATTTGAATTTTTGCCTCGTGGGCCAACTTCTTTGACATTGCGAAATTTGACTGAACTTGGCTCTGGGAGAGTATTTCACTCCCAGGTTCGTAGAGGACACCTCGTACAAGTGTTCAGTCTTGCCCTCCTCTAGGTAACCTCATATTATAATAAAAACTTCTTAGTTTGGCCCCACTTGAATTCTTTGACAAACCCGGACTATAATTGAGTCTTCTAATGCTATATCTCGTCCGGCCTTCAAAATAGCTCACTTCTTTTTTTTTTTTTTTTGCATCAGATTTTAATTGCGTGTGCAGCTATCTAGCTATGACACAATATCAAAGAAAAGTACAGAATAGATGATTCAACGTGTGGGAAGAGCACCCATGCCTCGGATTTCATTTGCAAGTACCACTGCGAAGTTATGGCGGCTTTTTCTTCACCCCAAGTCAACCCTCATCCGTGAATACCCACCCAGGGGAACGTCTCAAAAACCCTGAGTTATCCAGACATGCCTTCATCATCTTTCAACTTTTCTCCGCGCGATATGTGATCTGAGATGTCTCCTTCCCAAGTGGAGTAGGTGCCCAGGCTACTCAAACCATACCAGAGAACACCACCAGGAGGCGGATCACTACGCCTTCCATCGTCTGCTTGTTTTTATAGTGTGAGCTGCACTCTCGCAAGCGAAGCCTTGGCGCGCACAAAGCTCAATCCGTTAAACTCGATGCCAAAATTCGAAATTTCACGCCTGTCGAAAACGTATCCCTCTTCTGCATCATCTTGTAAATTTGTCCTGATCCCTCTCACGTCCATCCCAAAGAACTGTCTTCCAGATTTGTGCGCCACGCTTTGCTTCCTCCTGGGGGTGTAAATATCGGCGTGGGCGTGTATATGGTGGTCAACTGAGACCAGAGAAGGTCGAGGAGTGGTGTGATCATTGGAATGAGGATGTACCAGGTCGTACTTGTAGACTTGATGAAGCTTAGTTGAGAATCGGACTCTTTGGGAGTGAAAGATTGACATGGTGGAGTAATTCGAATTTTTGCCTCGTGGGCCAACTTCTTTGATATTGCGAAATTTGACTGAACTTGGCTCTGGGAGAATATTTCAATCTCAGGTTCGTAGAGGACACCGCGTACAGGTGTTCAGTCTTGCCCTCCAATAGCTCACTTCGCGTGTGTCGTAGTTTAAGACTTTCATCACTCTAGGCTACGTGCTTCAGCGTTTGATAGAATCATCTTGCACATGTTGTCTATCATTCGTCTCGTAATTTAATCTACCCATGCAGATTATCTCAATCAGGATTGTGGTTAACTTCGCGGGACACCCTCTGCCCGTCAGACAACTTATTATCTTTAGTCTCTCTTCTCTGTAGCTTCACAATAACATCAGCTACCTTCATGATTCAAAAATTCAAACTTTTTTTGCTGACTTATAGCCGCCTAAATTTGCTCCATCACTTCTGTTGGAATTACTACGGCGTGGTTTCACGATCGATCGTAATGATTCAGTAAAAAGTTGTACGATTCTGTGTCGGTCGAAAATGTTCATGATTGTCTTCTCTACTACGCTAAATAGGATTCACAGCCATATTGTGGATGAGGATTGGACGGTGCAGTGGTACTCCATCTTGGCCGTTCTACCAGATTGATGCTGGGTAGTTTGAACGCCCACCCCTTTTGAGACATGATGAAGCTGGTTCGATTCCAGTCAGACCCACATACCACTCTCTCTCGCGGTGATATCTTTCATATGGGATGATGAAAGAACATCCGGATAGCCACAGGTTTTTGACGCTTTTCCCTGTGGTGGGTATGCACGGAAGAGTTTATACGCCGTAAGAGTTAACCTCGAGTGGTGTCTGCAAATGAAATCTGAGTGTGAGTGCTCTAATCGTCAACTCGAGTCATCCTACTTAAGTGCACATCTTCCGATGGAACCTGCATGGGCCTCAAGGCGCCAAATCAAGAAAAATGAATTTATTTTATTTTATTTTAGCATTTAACGTCCGCGGCGAAACTATCTTCCGATAGTCTCCAAAAACCTCCCTAGGGGCGAAGGACGCGCTGTCGAGCTAAGCCCGCAGCGAAATTTTCTAGCAGTTCTGCACTAATTACAATCCAGTCCAGTATCGCAATCTTATGCAATACTTCGGTCCCTACATTTATTTCCCCAGAGGAGACTACATTCCATTTACAAGAAAAATGAATTATATGTACTATGGATCCTGGTTAGTGCATCTATGCTGAAGTCATCATGTGATCCCTTCATGATGACAAATCAACTCTTACGTTTTAGATAAACCGACAACTTCCATAATGTTTTATAGCCTCAATTGGTTTTGTTCACAACAAACCCCTGAAAGAATTCAGGCAATTAAGGAAATATAGAGCCAGAATAATTTCTACTTCAGACGTTTGCAAACAGAATTCTAATTTGAGAGGCAGCTCATTGTAAATTGTGCTACTCAGCAATTGAATCTAGGCTTGGGGGACTATTCTCAACACCTGTCAGTGGTGTCCCCTACGAACCTCCAGCTCTCACTGTAGAGTCTGCAGAGCCGAGATTGAGTAACAAAGTCCTCACTTCGAAGAGGATTCCCAATCGCTTTCGCGGTCTGTATCGTCTTCATCTCTCAACACATTCCCCTATCACCACTATCATGAAGTTAACCACGATCAGATCAGATGGTAGGGTCGGAGCTCTACTCGTCACCCATCCTTGATCATGGAGGAAAAGCCATCCGATGAGTTTCCGGAGCGTACCCAGCACCCGATACGGAGATGGTGGATTGGATCAAGTCGGCCTCGACTGTTACAAAGAAGGGAGATATAGATGAATATGCGCACCTCATGTGGTCCCGGTGTATAGGCCTCGCCTGGCTGGGGCTGCAGGTTTTTTGAGACTTTTTCCCGCGCACGCAGTTTCCATTGCTACCATTTTTATTTTTTTTGGGTAGAAGGTTCCGTGGAAAAGGTGGCTGAATTCCACGGGTAAATACTGAGCTGAATGGCTATTCATCAAGGGGAATATATCAATGATCTTTCAAGTAACAAAAGAGGATAGGAGCACTGTACAAGGTGTGGCCTGGGTCAGAGAGGAGCCCAATGTGCTAGATAGTCATAGACTCAAGTAGTACAATAAAACACACACACACACAATCTAGGCTTCATCAATAGCAATCTCAATGGAAAAATATGCCCCAAATTTTTTATCGCAGGCCGGCCAAGACGAATTCTTCACCTTCCAATGGTGCCGATGTAATCGCTCAGTATGCCCTGCATATCTGGGATAGCCAAGAATAATCGCATCCAAATCGAAGTCGATAGCACTCACAAGCACATCTAAAATTGACGACTTATTGTCAATGTCGGACCAATCATTGCCATGCGAGTCCTCCACCTCAATCATACCACACCACGTCGCCTCAAATACCGATAATGGTGTCACTCCAATTTCAATCGGGCATAGGCCTCATTAAAAACCGGCTATCTCCCACTATACATTTACGATGCTATGTATGCCTGCAAGGAGAAATTCAAGTCACAATCTACAAAGCTCGGGTCTTGGTCTATAGGGGGACCGTTGCTCTAATGGGGCTTCACATCTTGAGGGAGGACAGGCAATTAGGACGTGGGACCAACGAGTGAAGAGGTCACAAATGGGCATGCTGGGACGCACATTTTTCGAGTGTCTTCGACTTAAGATTTTCTGTGTGTGCAGAAGCAACGATTTCGGATAGTGCAACCGACACTCTAAAAATAGGCAACGATGGATGATGTTTTGGTCCACCTCCTGGTCGTCAGCTCCCTGAATTAAAGTCTGGGTAGCCTGGACATCTACCTCACTCTAGAAATGGAGGACTGTGAGGCCATATCTCGCGCGGCGGCTATATACAAGATGGCCAAGGCATGTTATGGTAGCCAAAGGGTTTTCTTGTTTTCCCTTTGGTGGATATTAACGGTTGAAGGAAGGGTGAAAGTCCCTAGCACCAAGATCTCGAGTGGTATCAGCGAATGCACCCACTTCATTAGTAGTCCTAATGACAAACTGAGTTATCGTTACATATAGTCGCCGGAGAAGCTAGTCTTCTCCGTGTCATGCTCTCTGAGAGCAGGGCTTGCGCCCGTCACGAATAAATTTTCATCATGTCAGCCTGATAGGCCACTAAAGTGACCCAATAACAAATACTAGGTCATTGATCAACAAGATGGTGATAACAGCGAATACGATCTATCATGTGAGTGTCATAAATAATCGGTCCATGGTCAAGTTCTTTCATTCTTTCTCCTGAGTGGTGGGCACATGGCTTGAGTCTGGCACCTTAAAACTCATGCCAAGCTTTCGTTACCACTCTAATGTCTTCAATTTTACACATTTCCCACCTCTGACCATAAACACTGATCTGTAGTATTTCCCTGATATACGAATACCGTGACTCTTGATCCGGTAAATTTAAAGTTAAACTCGCTTTTCTCCTTTTCATGGTTTAAACCGAATAAGTTAATGTTGTAATCTACTGACTATCTGCTTTAGACATAGGCAATGATGGTGCCTGGGCATGTCTAATGAAGTCTGCCAACAAATAATTGAAAGTATAGATGATATATTTTATCTTGTTCTTCATCATGCTTTAGAACCACAGGATAATTTCAAATAAGAGTAGAAGGTTTCACAGCGGGCCAAACGATATTATCTTCTCGGCATTTGTAAGAATTTCGATTGCATATTGTATTGCATACTGCACGTAGGGGGCAAGGCTTAGCTTTGAAACAGAATTTATTCATCTGTTGTATTACGATTAATTTCCAATTATAAGATCATAGGACAATACAGCTCAGTACCATCCACTTTCCACTAGTGAGTATTTTCAGACGCCAGACATATCGTCATAGCCTTATGAGTTCAATTATCATTACCTGCCCAGGAAATGGGGGTGAGAGGGTGTATATTCATTGCTTCCAGTATTAAAATCGGATTGTTGCTTCAAGACAAGTAATTTGAGTGTGATCTACCGATTCAACGTCGGCAGACACTTTGTAAGATCCCTACAACTCGTTAGCAGAATTCTTCATATCCGATTTACATATAAAAATATTTGTAGCCGGAACAATAACTCACTGCAGGTATGTATTGGGGTATGTCAACTTCACGTGTGATATTATGAGTGCCTTTTTTCAAGGGGCAGCTTTCTCCAATCTTGGTGATCTCATTACAGAGATCTAAAGTCAAGGTCAAGAGAGTTATGTATCCTACTTTAGCTTGAACTTTGACGCTTGCACCGTCGATGATGTCCTCTGAAAGGTCTCCAGTTGCTTCAATCTTTAGCTTCTGGCCCCTACCCATCACCTACTTGTAAGCAGTGCAAATGCAAATTGATTGGATTTTATACGAACGGAATTGGAGTAGAGGGTGTTAAGATGACGCTTTTAATAGTCAAGATGCTGTTCTCGGGAGAAATGCAATAAGCCACGGGGCTATTTCCTGGAATTTTGTTGTCATTACTAATGATTTTCTGGCTTTCATCTGATGAAATTCCTGCGACCGATTCAAACTGATAGGCACATAAGAGTGAGCTGACAGCCCAGGCTAAACTTCTGATTGTTAGGCGCATAATTGTTTTGGTGTGCTTACGGGTTGTTGGAAGCTGGAGAATGATACTACAAGTTGATGACGGCCCGCGGCAAGAGGGGGCATTTGGTTGAGCGTTGGTCACGTGTACTATTTTGGTGAGGGTCAGCTGCATAAATCTAGAAATTATGCCTCAACACAACACAGAGTGATAGATTATGCCAATTTTCTACTAATGGAATTCCACATTCCATATGGGCAGACAACTGTGACAATGAGGAGAGCCTACACACACCCCCACATTCAAAAATGTAGATTCACTCCCCAGGCGAGGGAAGAAGACGCAACAAGTGCCAGTATCGTCGCCCTCTGGCCTCTAGCTCTCACTGTAGTCTGGGAGTCTGAGATTGAGTCCATCAATAGCTGCGAAGTCGTCAGTTGTCAATGAGTCTGTCGAAATTATTTTCTATACAAGACACGAAGCAATCAGGCTAGACTAATTCACAGCAAATATTCTACATCAAATTTTTTTCAGGGAAGTCATCGGGTATCGCGCTATCTCGCAGTGCTAGTGATAGGGGGGTTTGAAAGAGACGAGCAACATAGAAATTAGTTCCGTTTGGTACACAAAATTTTCAGACCCTCATATCCAACCCTATCAAACGCCACAGAGCAATACCTCTCCAATTGGGGGGTTTCCTGACGTGGAAACTGTGAGAGACTCATTATCAGTGTTTTTATCGCAAGTTTTCTTGGCCTTCACACATCCCCCGAGGAATAGCATTCTGTGTGGGCTCTTATTCTTTATAACATTGAGCGGGTTGGATGGTGCAGTGGTACACCATTTGGGCCGTTCTCCCAAGTAGGTTCTGGGTAGCTTTAACACCTATTCCATTTGAAACAGGAAAAAAATGGTTCAAATCCAGTAAGACACACACACCACACTCTCTCGCGGTGACATTGTAATTGTGGGGCGACAAAAGCATGCTCGAAGAATTGGGTTTCACGCTTTTCCTTTGTGGTGGGTATGCACAGAAGAGACTGTCCGCTGTGAGGATTAACCTCGGGTGGTATCTGTGAATGAAATTTGAGTGTGAGTGTTCCAAATGTTAGATTGAGTTATTCTACATGACAGAAATATCGTTCAAAAAATCTGTATGAACTAATGGCGCCAAATAATGAAACGAAATTATTTATTTATTTAACAAACCTAGTTTGCCAAAAAAGATAGGTCCTTTGCGGCAATGATGAACAGCCCAGACGATGTGGAGAGAATTACAAAGTAGATCCTGGCAAAAGGCAGGTTTGAACATTTCTGGCTTGCAGGAAAAGTAACGATAGCTGTTGTGAATATCGTGAGCATGACATGTAAATGTCTATTTACGACAAATATAAGGTCTATGATAGGTACCTTGCTAGGGGCGGCAAATCACCACGCATGACGAGTTTAAGGCAGGGTCATACATGCTTGGGTGAGGCATCCGGGTCAGGAGGTCGCAGCCAAAGAGTATCACATATAATTAGCATTGTGTCATAGTTGTGAACCAAGGGTCTAGTGATACGTAGGCAACAGGAGATGTAACTGAGTCAACGAGTCACAGTTTACAATCAAGTGTTAGTGGCGGAGTCATGTGGGATAAAGGCTAGCACAAGGGACTTGTATATGATATAGCCATATCTTCATGTTCAGATACAAGTAACCAAGCAAACAAGCAATCGAATATTATCAGGATCATTATTCATATCATTCTAGTATCATCAATTACACGATAATGTTCCAATAATAGCAATGTACGAAGATAAAACGATGTGGTAAAATATGACGGAAATTACACTAGATGAACAGTGTAATCGCACTCCCTGTAGGTAATCCCAGATAAATCAATAGACGTGAAATGAGTATTTTGGGGAGTTTTTATCGAAATGATTTCCTACTTTGTAAATATTTTAGCTGGAAATACCTGCATGGGCCCGTCGGGTACCAGAACGGGCTTAATGAGATTAGATCAAACCCAGCTTCCATACTTAATTCATCAGTGTAAGCAAGCATGTCAGTATTTAAAACAACCCTCACACCAGAAGCTTTGTAGTGAAAATTTCTCTTTGCATACAATTTCCGTTTATTACTGCCTACTCCTTTAAAGTTAGAATCTTGTTCAAAGTGATTTAACGAATGCTTATTTCCGAACAATACATCATTTTTGTCAGAAAGTTGCGCAGCTCTACACGCTGCCATTACCATCAATTTGACGACGTGAATCATCTATTTTACATATTCTTTACCCTCATGCCATCCATTCGCTTTCTGTACTTCAACATGGCGAGTGTAGCTGCTAGTCTGCGTGGATCCAGCGGTTTCGACGCGTCGCAAAAAGCGACAATGGCCACCAAAAACGAAGACAGCGGAGCGCAGACAGCTGCATAGGACAAGAACATTGAAAACTACAGGGAGAATACTGAAAAATGTCAGAATAATTATGACGGGCGAGATGGAGGACGTCAACAAGACCGTGAAGGCTTTTAATTGTTTAAGGAATGCCTGGAAATTAATTTCGTAGATTCCGTCTCCAGTCTAGGATAGAATGATGACGCTCGAGGGGTTTGTAAAGATGAGCCCTGTGGACCCGGTTCTCAATGCTGCTTCAGGAGTAGTATCTGGGATGATGACAATAAGGACCTACGCGTCGGTCATAGCTCCACAAATGGCCAAAACAGTAGTACGCCTTGGAATCGATAGAGCAGATAAAATGTAGCCCCAAGAGCTGCTATCAAAGGCAAAAGAGCACATTCAAGGTGCATACGCAATACGAAAAATGCGAAGCAACGATACCAACGTGTATATCCAGTCAGCATCCTAGTGATACGCGGCGCTTAACATGTCTTAACCCAAAAATTTTAAGATTTTATGACAAAACTTTCCAGTCGAGGTTTTCGGAGTCTCACTGTGGGTAAGAATTGATGGCGGCAAAGATACTGAAAGCCATGTTATAATCAGGGAGATTGAGACGGTGACTAGGGCTCGGATTCCCGGCCTAACGACTAAAAGAACACGATGGTTACATGACGGAAAAGGACAACAGCGATTAAAGAAAAATAGTCGCACTCGTGGAACAATAGTGGTAAGCCTCCCATAGGAGGCAATGCAAACGAAAGTGGTCCGACATGGCCTCGTAATTAACGCCAAGCTGTTCACCGCTTAAGTGTGGTCACCACGGGCATAACCAAAGCAGTACTCCAACTGCAGACAGTGGGGACAAAGGCAGGCGTCGCGTGGAAAGACAGTCAGGTGTAGTGAGTGCGCTAGCGCTCACTAAACCCGGCATAGTCCGAGGAAAAGGGTTTCTTGCGCGAACTATGGCAAGGAACAACGCATCCTAGTTCTGGGCTGAATGCAAGGACGGGTTTTAGGATGAATGCCAGGGCAAATACGCTGGCGGAGGAGAGCTTAGGATGAGGATTGCTGACTCAAAACCATTGACTATTTCTTTTGTTTATTTCTTTTCTTTTTCTTCACTACATTATTTATTTAACGAGCGCATGATTTATTAGCTCTAAAATGGGTGTGAACGAGTAGGGCAAGCCTAAAGGTTAAATCTCGGCCGGCTCCACCGGTCCTACATCTAAATAGATTGAAGGTTACGGCCTGGGACTTAAAACTAAAATAAATAAATAAATAAATATGGCAAGGAACATCGTTCATGGCACAGGGCAGCGTGTCAGACCTGCCAGGTCTACAAGGGAAGAGTGGAGAAGACTAGGATGGAGCTGTTGTCGAGAACGGCAGATATATGGAACGAAAAACCTACCATGCCGCCAATGCGAACAGTCGGAACAACTGATGATCAGGCATTCGCTTTATTAACCAGTTAAAATGCTGAAGAACTTAAATGTCGAATGGCCTAATGACTTAATTACCTTTCATGTAATATCTTAGAAATGATGACTAATTGTGTTGATGAGTAACGAGTTACCTGTTTAGGAATGGCGTCAGAAGAGAGGGACAACTGCTGTATATACGTATTTCCTTTAGTTAGAAGTCAAGAAATAGAAGATAGATGTTAACCACCAATTGTTATTACTGCTACAGAAAGCTTGTAATATAAATACCACCCGAGTATTCCGACAATAAAGAAGGGCTGGGACGGCTGCGTAAGGTAGTCGAAGCACCAATAACACCAGATATCCCTGCGATAGTCGCACCACTACCGGGGCCGACTCTTCTGACACTTTTTTGATAAACGTCGAGTGAGAATGTGCCTTCACTTTTCAGTTTCCCCTAGCAATAGTCTGATCGAAGAATGGGTTAATAAAATTCGGAGAAAGTTTATGAAATTAATTGTTCGAAGGAACTTCCTCAGCATTAAGCCGGGTCGGTTCCGAGTGGCAGGACAGTGAGTTTTGTTTTGTTGAAAGCTTTTTCCATAAGTGAAACGGCCTGACTTCTTCATGGTTCCGTATATAGATACTATATAGAACGTTACACTAGAGAAATGAATGAAAGCCTATTTCCATTATTATTGGCTACATTTTCAATTATTTACTGTAAGCACATCCTTGAAAACTGGAATTTAACTTAGAGCACCCCATATAACACGAAGTGTCGCAATACTATTTTAGGATGTACATGAGTCAAGAGAGAGATACCCATATGTTGATAGTTAGTTAGTCACGTGGATTGGTGCAGCTTGGCGTGTCGCCCTTTAGGCTGACACGCCTGTATCTAATAAGAATCGTCACATTATCGAGAGACCTACTGCGTACGCGTGCACGTGTATACTACCGACCGACACGAAGAGTAATAATTAAGTACATTAAGTTAGAAGATGATGAATTAAGCACTTCTCATTGATAAAATATTCCGCGCAAGAGGAGATCTCTCTAATTAGAGCTATATCTAATCAACGTGAACTAGTTTCATCCTCGCTTAGTGTTTACTCTGAATGGTCTCTCATTATCCGAATATAAAAATATACACAAACGAAATAATGCTTGAGTCTCGGCCGAAAAACTCCATCGACTGGAAATTTAGTGATCTCATACCGTTAGAGTAGAGGTGGGGTTAATGAGAGGTTATGAATATTTGTATCATTAGTAGAGTAACGGTAAAAAAATTGTGACGGTATAAGCTATACAGAATAAGTTAGCAATTGAATGGGATTGAAGTTTGTTGTCCAAGGCTCTTGAATGAATAAATACAAAAGATCATCATCGCTCACCACTTTTGCGCACTGGCCCCTGGCTCGAAATCAGAAATCAAGGCTTCTAGTCCATTTCTACGCCTTCAATATCTGAAGCTACGTGATGTCATTTCGCACATGAGCAATAGAAAGTCTTCTTACTTAAACTGTTGTAGTATCGCTACGAGTGATACAATCAATTATTGGATTTACCAGTCCAACACAGAAAATAGTTATCGCCCGTGCTTCTAAGCCTGGCTTTTCATGCGACCAGTTTCCCAGAGGGAATAAACGTATAATTAATGAATAGCCTTAATGATACTAGTTTACTGCAAATTTTTTAACTAACCAGCAAACAAGACCCAGAAACACAAGGCTTGAATCGCCGTCGTCATGGTGGCGATATTAGGTTAATATTTTTATTGTACTACTTGAGTGTAACTATCCAGCACTTGGAACTTATATCTGTTCCAAGCCACACCTTGTACAGCGTTCTTATCCTGTTTTGCTACAAAGAAAGCATCTGATATATTGCTAGTAAAGGATAGCCATTGAGAGCAGTATTTACCCGTGGGATTTAGCAAAATTTCCCTCGGAACTTTCTGCCCCCTCTAGAAAAATGGTAGCAATGGAAACTGCGTGGGCGAGAAAATCCTCAAATAACCTGCAGACACAGCCAGGCAAGATGCGATTATTCATCTATGTCCTACTTCATTGTAACGAAAAAGGCCAAATTTATCCAACCCACCATGCCACATCGAGAGGTAGGTATGCTTCGGAAATTCATCGGGGAGCAACTCCTCCATGACTAAGAGTGGGTGATAAGAAAGGCTTCAACCCTAACGTCTGATCTGATTGCTGTTAGCTTCATGATAATAGTGCCATTAGGTTATACTGAATGATGAAGACGACACAGACTGCAAGATAGGTTGAGGATGAACCAATCTTTGTCTATCTATGAAATGCTATGTGTATATGAGCTCTTGCACTAGCATAGCTGTGGGATTTAGAAATTGTCTATAACATCAAAGTGGCGATATTGGTGCGTTCAGAGTACATTATTCTGGCTACAGTGCGGCAAAGTTTGACTGAAATCCGAGGCTCTCTTACAATACTCAATTTTACACAAAATTAGGGGCTGCTAAGTTCTATTCTTTGGGTTCATGAAAGTTAGCTTGCGGATATTCGAAGCTTTACCAGCCGATGATTCCTTCCTTGTTCAGTGGCGGTAAAAATCTCTCGAGAACTACGACAGGCTGGAAAAGAGTCAGATTTGCTTGAAATATTAGCCTTCATCAGCAGTATAAGAAGCATTAGATATACCATGGATTTCACGATATTACTAGTATCACTTATTTCGCTTCACTCTAATAATTCATTGGATTCATTCATATTCAACCTCATTTTTATAATCTCACAGTTTCCACCTTTCGCCATCCAAAAAACCTTTCTAACTACACACCATTCTCTCACAATGAGATTCACCTCTGCTATTGTCAATTTTCTAGCCCTCACAACTTCCATATTTATATTCTCGATCCACGCTAGAACCCTTTATACTCTGGGGGTTTCCAAAATTGAAAAGAGAAAGCCTAAACCACTACGAACGGGGTATCGCTGTGACGCACTCGATTTCCCTGAGGACTCAGGCTGGGGAAATAACTACCGTATTGAGGGTCTACGGAAAGTAGTAAAACAGTCCTGTGGCATTGCTAAGAAGCGACTGCAAATGACGGAGAAACAAAAGCTGGACAGGGAAATGCACTCTTTTTGGACTCAGGACGACCCCTACCCAATGTCTTTTCCACAATATGAAAAGTTTGGTTTTTCGAAAGAAGCACAGGTTATGCCCTTGCCACGGCCAATGCAGAGTAAGATATTTTCCTTTCCTTTTAGACATTTAGATATTTATTGTGCTTTTATGGGTGATATTTATTGTATCGTTCGCATTCAACAAAATAAAGGAGCCTGGTGGGGGAGCAAGAGGAAGACTTTCTAACTTAGCTCTTTCTAGCCAAAAATTATGATTTACTAACAATTATGATAGCTGAGCCTGGCTCTGACTTTGTCGTTTTCCAACCTTCAGATTGTAAGGTTTTAAGCGTTGTACAAGTGAGTCGCGACAAGGTTCCAGGGAATTATCAGAGCTGTAGAATAGTTCAGTGGAATAAGACGTTGCTAGATTGGTTGGCTTATCCCGGTGATTATCAAGAGCATAACTAACATCCCAATCTTGTAGGTTATGGCCTAATAATTAGGTCGTGTAGTTTTAGCTTTTGCATAAGATAGATATTCGAGGGAGTCAATTTTTAACTCATGTCTTCTTTTATATTATTTTTAATATAATTTTTTCAAAGACCATTGCGAATGAATAATTGGAAATTAATGTATGAATAAATCATTTACTTTTGTTAATGAAGTGTAACTGTTCAATAGGTACACGGAACATGTGGTCTCACGGAAGCCTATGCATTGATAACGGGATATTGTCGTAAGGCTAAGAGATTACGGAGGATTTATTGGCTTAAGGTTTAGGGATGATTAATCATAAATCAATGTGAGCTGCTGATATTCTTGGTATTCAGAACTGAGGATCTAGGAGGTAGAAAATGCTATTTATATTCACACCTGAGGTAGCTAGACACCCGTCTAATTTTCCTGGAACAGTATCACTGAATATTCTAATATCCTCCGTCTGGTACTATAATGTAGAAACACTCTCTATACAGTGCTCCATTGTTCCTCTACTCAAAATGGAACCACCAGGAAAGTTCTTCCTTCTCCCTCAGTGATCATTACCCTTGTACATCGTAATCCAGGCTATCACCAGCACAATAGATACAGATGAATATGCGCACCTCATATGGTCCCGGTGTCTAGGCCTCGCTTGGCTGGGGCTGCAGGGGTCTCGAGACTTTTTGCCGCTCGCGTGGTTTCCATTGCTACCTTTATTTTTTTGAGTGGAGGTTTCCGTGGAAAATGTGGCTGGATTCCACGCATAAATGTAGAGCTGAATCGCTATCCAACACTGTCAGAATGTGTTAGAAACTGAGGGTCAAATGAAAAATTGTAAAGTAAAGTGGTATTGATGAAATCTCTGCTCCTCAACTCCTCTCCAGCCGTGATGCTATATATCCATCTGAAACTATTTCGAGGAGAGATTATCTTCTCCTCGTTTCCCAAAATTAAATATGAAATATATTACATGTGTTGAAGATCAAAAGATCTCATGTTAGAGCTTTGACTATCCTGAACATCCTAATCATCCTGAACACCATATCCCTGGTGAGATATCAAAGGTCGAGTTAGTTAATCTGACAAGATGTGTCATCCCACTATCCAATGATTCTCATTACCATATTCAGTAGGTTCCAAACCATCAGATGTTTGACAGTATGTCAATGATCTTTCGAGTAACAACAGAGGATAGAAGCATTGCACAAGGTGTGGCTTGACTCAGAGAGGAGCTCTATGTGCTAGATAGTCATTGACTCAAGTATTACAATAAACACACATCTCTCTTTGAGTCGCCTTACTCATCGAGCCCATTCCGATTTTCTGACATATTCATTAATTAATTTTATTGTCCTTTCTGAGTCTACGACTATGTAGAACATGCAGATCCTCTCTGCCTACAGACCAAGGATACCTATGCCAGTTTCTGACACATATGTATTGAGAGTCGACGTTACGGAGTGAGATGTGTTGTGACGTGATTATCGCATTTACTCTAAAATTTATCTCGGCCAAGTGTTAGGGATACAGTACATGTATGCGAGTACTGCACAGCCCTACATGACCATCGTTACGGTCGACTTTTGGGGCGCAGCTACACCATGGCATAGTGTAATGTGGGAAAGTATGACATGGAATTAGGATTGTAGTACTTCCTGCCTTGACGGTGATGTACTGTATGGCAGGGTACCAAATATGTGTATATAAGTCCTATCTACCACCGTAATATGTAGATGATTATTGTTGGAATGAAATAACAATTGTTATACTAATAAAGATTTAACAAAATTACAATACACATTTCCAGTCATATATACACCATTCATGGTCCACGAAAAATCCAGCTCTGTAGAGCCAACACTAATGTCTTCTACTCATGTCCCTTACTCGTGTCCTAAACGGAGCGAGTGACCTGTCTTCCTGCCTCTTGTTTAATATACGAAAGCCACTATCATGTGACCTGGATCTTTCTCAACACAACATGTCATGCAGATTTCCTGCCCAACTGGTGACCACTAACAGTCAGAGGGGGACTATTCTCAACACTTGTCAGTGGTGTCCCCTACGAACCTCCAGCTATCACTGTAGAGTCTGCAGAGCCAAGATTGAGTAACACCTTATCAACTTTGAGCTGAGTTATCTCCCCATCCGTCAAAGATACGCTTCCGATAACACATAAGACGACCAAGACGACGATAATGATTCTGGAAATGAGGAAAGATAATGCGGTACCAAACACTACAACGGTTGTCAGAGAAGCCCTCGTTATATCACAACATGTGCTACCCACCGGCGGGCAAACACAAAGCCCACGAAAGTAAAGTAAAAGACCCTTCCGCCCTCAAGAAAAGCAGATTTCGACTCGTCTACATCATAGTCCCTACTAATCTTAACTTCCGAATCTACAAGCCAGGAGGGCATCTGAAATACATGAGTTACTCGACGACCCCACGTCCGTAACAACTTTTGGATACTACACTAGGCTCCTTCACGACAGTCACTCTCGACCAAGACTTTTCTGAAATCATTTCACGATTTGTCCTGCGGCATGAATCAATGGAAAGAGGAAGGAGGAGGCTGGGAAGTTTGAGAGACACTCTTAGGTATACACAAGTCTACTGCGCCCTGCTGGCCGGCCTCTTTATCACAGGAGAGCCCCGCACCCAGTGGGTTTTGAGACTTTTCCCTGCAGCTACATACCCGCAAATGGCCATCGTTTCGTTGGCTGGAGAGGGGAGATAATGACGGGATAACGGCTCCTCTTAGTGTGTACTTGAGTGAAGACCTGTGGGGGTATTACTTCTGGAAAGAAGTCGTGAGGGAGGCGTAGATACTCCCAGCCTGTAGGCAGAAAGGACCTACATGTCCTTACATAGTTATAGACTTTTTAGGACAATAAACACTCACTCACTCACTAGCAGTCAGGTAAATATGTGACACAAACGTTATTTACCCGTAATAATATTGTATTTATTAGGTCTCAACAATTGTAACTAGGCTATTCATCATATCATTAAGCTCTGATACTCGTTGTCCACTTTTCTCTGCTATCCCTAGCCTATTCAACATTCCATACCTACTCATACCTTAATCATAATAAGATGATCAAGTAATTATTATGATTGGTATATGATTGGGGGATGTACATTAGCACTGGAATAGCTAATATAGTTTGTAGAGAGATATCTTTATTAATGTGTGGAAGTGAAGTTACAATGAAATTTATTATGTGTTGTGTTATCCATGTAACTTATCATCGTGGCCCATAATAATTCAAGGAATCAAATTTCGCCCTAAAAGCGTTGTCAGATGGTTAGGAATATAGTTTGATTGTAAGCTATCATTTAAAACCCATATTGACAAGAGAATGCAGCTTACGAATGGAGCTCTTTTTAGGCTCAAGAACCTTGCTTCTTCAATTAAAGGAATCAAATTCAATCAACTTCGACAGCTTTATATTGCCTGTGTAGCATCAGTGCTAGATTATGGCTCTATTCTATGGTATGGGAAGAGCCGATCTCTTCATCTCATTGAAAAATGTCAGAAACTACAGAACCGAGCAGTAGTCCTTGTCACAGGAGCTTACTCTAGCAGCCCCTCAAAAGCGTTGGAAGTAGAGGCCGCCCTTCCACCTGTGAAGGTGCGACATCTAAGACTAGCCTACAACTATGCCCTCAGGATACTAAAGATGCAGCCCTTGCATTCAATACAAATGCAGCTACTTAGCTCAGTTTAAGATGAGCTGTCCATAGGTACTGCCATCAGCCTTGACATGATTGATGACCTACAAGAAAACAACACCCAACTCATGAAGATTGGACACCTGCTCAAAGGACTCTCAGATTGCAATAGACTGGAAATAATCAATGCAGAATGGGCACCACCATGGTTAGCAAATAATCTGGATACTAAAATAAGTAATTCTTCTAAGCATGCAGCAAGGGATGAGCATATTCTTCTGCTAAAAGATATCCCAAATCATGCATCAATTGTATACACAGATGGTTCCCTAAAAAAAACAATGGAAGTAGCCTTGGATTTGTGGTATACTTGCCATTCACAAGATAGGTGAAATGTTTCTCTTGCAATCTCGGACATACAATGACAATCTCAGATACTGAGACATATTGTATCTTGAAAGCTTTCAAATATGTCATCTCCCATAAACATTCCAGAGAGATCTGGGTCTTTTCTGATGGTCAAGCAGCAATTCAGAGGGTCAGCAAAGCTAGCAACTTTATTTCACATCAAATAAGGATAAAAAGCCATAAATATCAAATTCATCTACACTGGTGTCCAGGCCATGAAGGTATTGCTGGAAATGAGCTGGCAGACAATCTGGCAAGAGGTGGAGCCAAGAAAAAAGTCAAAAAAAGAGATAAATTCACAACAATTGCTTACCTTAAGCAGAAGGCAAAGGAAATGACTCTCAAAGCCTGGCAAAATGACTGGGAGACCCAAGTCTTGAGACAGGAAGAGGGTAGAAGGGCTAAAGGACTGGGAAGGCTTTATCAAGTGCAAGCCAGGAAAAGATCACCTATAATAAAAATGAGGCCATACAACTTCAGTCATTACAGTAGAATGATACAATCTATTGAAATGTATAACCCACTACTTAGTTCGTGGACTTTATTGATAAAGGGAAGCTTATGCAATAATGAAGGATAAAAGGATGTCAATTCAACTACTCTGTTAAACACAGGTACCAGACTCCTTTTAACCCCAATAGATAGCCCGTGCGGGATCTCCTATTAACAGCAGTAAACAACGCTAGCACAGGGTATACGCAATCTCCGTTCGCCAAACACCAGTCGGTCGGGACTACTGATTATCGAGCCTAGTAGGATCGACATAGTGTATCCCAACACAGAAATCATAGAAAACTCAACAACCGAACCCTTCATCAATTACTTCCATTAAGCATTACCTGACTCATCTCAGAACTCCATAATTTCAACACTCCCCCACAGACCAAGTCACGGTGACTCTAGTTTTACTACATAACAACTCCTAGCTGTGATTTAAAATTTTCGAAATTAACCCTTAACATGTCAGGGAATACATCTGGATCAACATCATCCCCTGCCAAATACTAGTATTAGCGTATAGCATATGTGTTGGTGGGCCATGTAATGGGTTGGTTACCACATAGGTTTAGTTCAGGGTTTATCTCATGTAACGTTGAGCTATTGTATGAGTTGGGAGGAAGCCCCAGTTCACTTTTACCTAGAGTATAACTAGTCGCTTTACTGCTGGTAGGATTGGGCATACGACGTTCTTGTATCTTAATTACCTGTTGGAGACTACTTACTTATTCGAGCTACCTGTATATCATAACTCCTACTCAGTGATATTACCTATCTGAGACGTCTCCCTTACATAACAGGGGCTTCGTCATACCATCTGCGACCATATCTGTAGTAGGGATATATGCAACATCAAGTTTTCCTCTCTCCGCTAGATCTCTGGTATGATGATAACAGATGTCGATGTGCTTCGATCGCTTGTGAAGATAGGGGTTTTTGACAAGAGCGAGCGCCCCTTGATTATCGCCTAGCATATGAACTTTCTGAGAATTTAGTCCAATATAGTCAGGGCATCCCAAGTCTCTGAATATTTGGGCGATCCACTGGCCTTGTTTTGCACAAGCAGAGAGTGCTATGTATTCAGATTCACAAGTGGATGTGGCTACTGATCGTTGTTTTTTACTAGACCAGGAGATAGGGCCACCATAAAACACTGCTACACTTCCAGATACACTTTTTCGGTCAGATTTGTCACTTGCCCAGTCGGCATCGGAGTAAACTACGAAATGTTTATGCGCTCCCCCAGGTCTGTAACGCAGTTTCTGGGTGACAGTTGATTGTAGGTAGCGAAACAATTCTTTTAGCGCATGACCATGATTTTCTACTGGACCAGTCATAAATTGAGATAGCTTTCCAAGAATGAAAGCGATATCCGGTCGCGTTAACACCATAGCGAACATTAAGCTTCCGATGCCTTGTTGATATTCTGTGACATCGATTCTCTTGTCCTCTTTACTTGCGGGACGAATTAACTCATAGTCGGATGCTGGAATTTTCTTCGCTTTAAATTTGTCTGCTGTCATTCCAAATCTTTCAAGCACTGACCTCAAATATTGCTCTTGATCAATCAAGATAGTTCGTTCTGTACGCTTTCTCGTTACCCTCATTCCAAGTATCTTTTCAATCTCCCCCAGATTCTTGGCATTGAAACGAGAAGAGAGCTTACTAAAGAACCAGTCTAGTTCATCAGTGGACTTAGCAGCTGCAGCAATATTGTCAACGTATACAAGTAACTCAATCTGCCTCTCTTTTTGGATGAATAAGCATGGATCTGCAAGGCTTTGAACAAATCCCCATTGTACTAGATGGGTTTTACAGAGCATGTTCCAGTCCCTTGCAGCTTGCTTAAGTCCATATAAGCTGCGCAATGCCTGTAAAGCATGACCCTTTGTTACTGGTACACCTTTAGGTGGGGATAGATATATTTTTTCTTTTAAATGAGATTCCGTGAATGCGTTCTTTATATTGTAGTGGTTGCACTCTAAATTTTCTTTTGCCACCCTGGCAAGAAAGATACGAAGAGTGTCCATTCGAACAGTTGGGGCAAAAGTTTCTGTGTAATCTTTACCTTGAATCTGACTGAATCCACGGGCCACTAATCTTGCCTTGAATCTCTCAACAGATCCATCCGTATTTAATTTAATAGTGAAAACCCATTTGGTAGAAACCATATTTGCATCAGACGGTGGAATAACTTCCTTCCAAGTACCATTTTGACCTAGGCTAGCTATCTCTTGCGCAATTGCTAACTTCCACTCTTTGCTGTAATTTGGGTCATTAACAGCCTAAGAATATGTTTTTGGTATATTTATACCAGCAATAATTTCAGCTGGATATGAATATTCCAATCAATTTAGCTCATCATTTTCCTCAAGGACTTTGGCAGTAAATGCCCTTGCAATCTTTTTATGATGTTCTTCATCTTCATCCATCAGATTATTGCTTTCATTTTTCTTACGTTTTGATCTTGTGAAATAGTGTGGCTGTCCAGGACAATTCTCAGTATTTAATAAGGACCTTGTGGATGGTGGAAACGGGTCATCAATAAACACATGGTCAAGGTCTAGGGCAGTAAATTCTCTGGTATTCGTAGCTTTAGATTGGGATGGGTTCTGTTGAAGTTATAAGCTTGAGCGAAGATGGAGGTTGTAGCGGAATCAGTGTCGGCGGTTAGACCGATGCAGTAAGTCTCGTATGAGGTTGTGAGAGGAAGATCCGAGTGGAAACAATTGTATTTAGATGTATGGTTCAGAGTAAAACCGAGATGATAAGAGTGAGATTGCGTGTTCGCATTTCTTATTGACTGTGGTTTTTGACCAGTATTTATCAATCTCCATGGATCGTAAGTTATGATCCATGTAGATGTAGATCTATGTACATACACATATATGGGTCAGGAATATAAAGCTAAATACATGTGTGTTGGTAATAGATACGAGAAAACTATAACCTGCATTTGAGACATAGTCATCCGCTGGAATGCTAGTGTGAAATAAACGCTAATGCGCATTAAACTTTCGGTGAAAGATGTATTGATGACAGTGATATAGAATGAGGAATTTGATGGTCAAATTAGCCGGACTTACTAATAAGTTATTCTTGGCATTCCAAGATATATCATTGTTTAATGACTTAACAATCAAATGATCAATATGTATTTCCTTAGAACTAATGACTAATTGTGTTGATGAGTAATGAGGTACCCGTTTGGGAATGGCGTTAGGAGACGGGGGTTTTACGGTTTATAGATGTTTTTCTTCTAGGAAGACAGGGGGGGGATAGATCAATTCATACGTACCATAATTGTTACTGCTACATCAAGCTTGTGATATCAATTACCACCGAAGTATTCCGACAATCATATTTCAACATGACGTGCATACAATAACAAAATTTAGGTATTGTAATGGTTACAGTGTTGTGATAGCAACAGTTGCCATTCAGAGTACTAGTTAGTTACTGTGTTATGGCTGTAAACTACTACACCCTTGGTTATAGTATTGAAGCTTGTGTACTGTAGCTTTTTGTCTTATAAATTACTCATGTTTTAGAATCTAATTATTAATCTAAATATCTCGTCCTCATTATCAGCCTCTGTCTCCGTCTTCGTCCTCGTCCTAGTCTTCGTCTTCGTCCTCGTCTCCGTCCTCGTCCGTGACATAGTCCCTCTGCGCGCTCCCTGAAAAATCTGTGGAGTGGTGCAAATGTAAATTTTATTCTGCGGGGTACTGTTAAAACTTTGTCGTGGAGTGATAGATATGAGAGTGAGGTTTATGGGTCACAGTGTATGAGATAACTGAGGTGCGGATGTATGAGTTCCTTACTATTGTTATTGTACTAGTTAGGGTTGTATTGTCTATATACAAAAGGGATTTCTCCATCTACAAGTGGGCCAGATTGCTTAGATCCGGCTAGTGGGTTTCGCCATCATGTTCCTTCTCCCCCGCATGGAATCACGTGCTATACAACCACTGCTCACCATGAAGTCCGAGGATGAAAAGCGTTAGATTACAGCAGACACCTCCATGGGGAGTGCCTCATTAGTCACCTCATTTGGGACTTTAATCAGGGCAGCTTTGGCAAGCATGTCTACCATCTCATTCCCCTCGATCCCTGAGTGCCCTGGTATCTACCGAATTTCTACTGATTGATGTTGCTGACAGTCCTTGACAAATTTGTCGACTATACCCTGGAAAGATCTAGATCTACCACTGCGTAGGGCCTGGACAGCTTGTAAACTATCTAAGAGTACCTTGATTGAGTTGCTGCTAGCCACCAGTAGAGCTGCTTCGAGGGCTTTCTGGGCTCCCAAGAGTTCCGCATCATAAGTCTCTGCACCAACCAAAGGGCCTGCGCCGCTCCCAATCATTTTTCATCCTCTGAATAGATTATAGCCTCATGCAGATTTTGCCGGCCCGCAGGATAAGCCATCTGGGTACGCACATATAGTGTCGGCCGGCAAGTGCTCTATCCATTGTTTGGCTAGAGTGGCTTCAGACTCCCTGTCTAGTGTTGCTAGTTGGTAGCTGCGATCTGATGCTGGGTAGAAAAGTCTTCTGGACTCCACAGCAAGCGGTACGTTCTGAATGCTGGTCTGCAAGCGTGTCAGTTAGCGCTCTGGATTTTTGAACTATCGGTTCTTCTGTCCTGCGCGGATTCCTAGGCGGTTTATGGTATCCTTTGGACCTTCTCGGGATCTGGCTACTAGAGGATGCCACAAGTCCATTTGTTGAATTCGCGCCGCAGCTCTCAATTGCCTTTGCTGAAGGATGATTGCTGCAGGGGGGATACCAGACTCTCTGTGGAGAACCTTGTTTGGGGTAGTTTGCCATGCCGGTAGTGCTGCCCGGATTGCCTTGATAATTGTACTGTCCAAGAGATCAGTATGCCAGCCGATTCCCGTGCTCACTTTCTTACTCTGATTAGTGGCGACCCGGGTCAAGCCCGGCCACCATGCTTCGGCTCCATACATTGCTGTATTTATGATACATGCCTGTACTGCTGTCACAATCCGTGAGAGCCGTATTGCGTGCGTGTGGGGATACGGGTTAGCGCGCCTTGGCATCACGTTGGATGACTGAGCACAGCCGAGGGAGATATCTTAGGGAGGGTCGAGAGTAGCTACCTCCTCTCTTCGTCTTTTATTGCCTTTACAAGCGTACCTCTTGATAGCAATATAATAACTTATACAACCTCCTTGACGTGACGTAACCTAACAAAAGACCATCACCTTGCTGGGAAGCAGTAATATCCACTCGGAACAAATTCGACGTCGGCACCACCTTTTTGGTATGACTCCTACAACTCCCGCCTTACCTGTATAATTACAGGTGCCTTCTGCCTCATATCTCGATTGCAGACAGTCTCAGAGCAAGCTGAACTCCCTCTCTCTATTGGCATCACCTTTTTGATACAATACCTCAAACTTTGCGACTTTGCAACACGGACTCGCGCTTCAGCCTCGCCCTCAGCCTCGCCCTCAGCCTCGTGCGCGCATCCTCAACTACCAATCTCGACCTCTGCAAACCCCTCCCTACCTACGCGCATTCGTCTCAATACTACACACACGAAGAGCGGTCCCTCCCATATGCAACCGCGCCGAAGCAATCGAGAGCTCTCTACACCAGCCCGATTTGGATACCCCGCGGAGGAAAAGAAGAAGAAAGGCGATACCGCGCCAGTGGAGGAGAACATATTGAGCACTATTGAGGGCGATACAATCAAGGAGGAAGACAAACATACAATGGTGGACCAAGCATTCTCTACCAGCCAGTTGGCGGCAATCAACGAGATGCTCAAGACTGCAGTTGTTTCTGCTCTCGCCGTCGAAGCTACCAAAGATGCTGCTAGAAAGTCTCGCGCACTTACTGCAGACCTACAACCGGCTATTGATCACTACCTCCCAAAGATTGACAATTCTGTCAAGCCTGTCGATTCTCACAAGATTTGCTATCCCCGCCTCCTCTTTACCGACCACAATGGAGAGATTGAGTACGATGCTTGGAAGATGGACATGAAGCTCTTTATTGAGGAGTTCTCTGGTAACTTCTGTGCTGGAGACTCCCAGGTAAAGGCGTACTTCAAGTGTACTGGAGGAGAGGCCAAGACTATTATCCTTCAGCATATGGATACAGATGTTACCACCGAATTCAAGGGTGCTGCCGACATCCTCGCTGCCCTAGATCAACGTTTCTTCGACCACAACTGTGTCCAAAAAGCCAAAGCTGCCTACAGCAACTTGAATATGACTAGTAATATGACATACAATCAATTCCGCATCAAGTTCACCAACCTAGCCATCATTGGTAAAATCGCCAGGGCTCGTTGGTTTGATGACGTTTGTGAGAAAATCTCCCCTGCCTTAAAGCTCCAAATTATGACTGAGAAGTACAAGATAAGCAACAACTACACTACTCTCGACGAGTTCTTAGCTGTTACCGACCGAGAATCTCGCAACATCCTCGCTGAGGATGCTCTCCATAAGAAGGTAGTCGCTGTTGCCGTCGGAAACAACGCTAGCAGAAACCCGAGTATTTTGAAAAAATCGGGATGGACTGCTGAACGCCTGACAGCTGACGCTGCTCGCAACACCCCCGCTGTACGCTTCCCTACCACTCCTGAGACCGTACCACAAGTCATACGCCGTACTCTCAGCGCTACCAATACCTGTTGTCTCTGCCGAAAGGAAGGCCATTGGGCTAGGGATTGCCCCAATGCCGTAAAGATCGCAGAACTGACTGGTGGATCGGTGGAGGAATTAATGTTAGAGCACGATGACGGCGACGAGGACGGCCTACAACCTGTTGAGGTTGACGAGCTGTCGGGAAACTCTTAAGCCGTGGAACAGTCTCCTCTCATGGCAAATGCCTCGATTTGTGGAAAGTCTTGAATGCTGATTTCCGTTCTCTTACTGGAGGAAAACAATTCCTAGTTAGTATTGAATTAGGTAGAAATGGATCATTCATCAAAACAACTGCACATATCGACGGCGGAGCAAATATCTTTGGGGCGCTTTGTACCTCTGTTGCTCTCCAACTTCGTGACCTTTTAGGCGTCAAATTCCTTACTCTCCCCAAGCCAATTATACCTACTGGCTATAACAGACAGGCCGGCGCTGCTATCACCCACGTAATTCTCCTTACCCTCACAATCGATCGCCGCCGCGTCAACTTCCCATTCTTGATTACCAACCTGGGAAGCAACAATGTGCTCATCGGCCGAAAGTTCTTAGAACATTACGAACTCAAGCATAATTACAATTGTCGTACGAAAAATCGTTTAGAGTGGCTATTTGATATGCCACCTCAGGACTACTTCGATAGGCGTCTAGAGCTACTCCTACCTCCCAAGACGCCCATGGTGAACCTACAGCACCAACTTGACCAGCAACGACGAGATGATCTGTTTGAAGAAGAGCTCTCTAGTGTACAAACTCCCCCTTCCCTTCGACCGAAGAAGACTCAAAAGCGTTCCTCGTTTGTCAGGGAACTTAAGCAAGGCTTCCTAAGAATGAAAGAACTACTCGCTGATCACCAACTGGCTAAATCGCCCTCTACCACCCGTGATCCTGGCTCACGAGTCGAGCAAGCTGATCAAGCTCTCCAACGCCAGACCGTTGCCGTGGCAACTCGCCAAGTTAAAAACGAGCCGTATAAGACTGATATCAACCTGATCTCCGCCGCCTCAATGCACCAGTTCTACTTGCATCGGAAGCACCGCCAGAAGGCCCATAACAACGATTCGGAAGTTCTCGTCGCCTCCCTCAAAGATATTCAAGATGAGATCCAACGATGTCAAAACGAGCTTGCCGCTGTTGCCATGGAATTGTCGGCTCTTGATGCAGGTCTCTCCCCGGCGGAAACTCGCGAAGCTAAATACCGGCAGAACGATGAGTTAGTTACAGAGCGCCTCCCCGAGAAGTGGAAGGAGTTTAAGGACCTATTCTCTACCAGAGCTTGAGACGACCTCGCTGCGAGGAGACCCGCTGTCAACCACGAAATTAAACTCACCGGCAATAACACGCTTACGACAGAGCCTCTCCGACGCATGCCAGACGAATATCTCGCTGAAGCTAAGCGTTATATCACTGAGAACCTCCATAAAGGGTTCATTGCACCATCAAACGCGCCCTGGGCTGCGCCTATCCTTATGGCAAAGAAGGCTGGCGGTGGGCTTCGATTTTGTGTCGATTTCCGAAAGCTGAACGAGCTTACCCAGAAAGATCCCTATCCTATTCCCTTGATTGATGAGATGATGGCTAGAATCTCTAAAGCAAAGATCTTCACCAAAGTCGATATTCAGCAGGCATTTCACAAAATACGTATGTCAAAAGATTTGGAGGACTTCACTACCTTCCACACTTGTTACGGAACATATAAGTACAAAGTACTCCCATTTGGCTTGACTAATGGCCCTGCCACATTTCAATGTTTTATCAACAATATCTTAATGGAATACCTAGACAACTTCTGCTCAGCTTACCTTGACAATATCTTGATGTACTCAGATTCAGAAGCAGAGCATGACCTTCACATACAAAAAATATTGGAGATATTGCAAGACCACGGCCTCCAGGCAGACATCAAGAAGTCTGAATTCGGCGTGACACGTACGAAATTCTTGGGCTTCATCATTGTTACCACTGGGATTGAGGTAGACCCCGAGAAAATTGAGGTTATCAAGAATTGGGAATATGCTAGCAACGTTCGCAGCGTACAAAGCTACCTAGGTTTCTGTAACTTCTACCGTCGATTTATCAAAGACTACAGCAGTATTTGCCGACCACTCACATTACTGACTGGAAAAGGCGTCCCCTTCCACTTCGGTGGAGCTTGCAAGGAGGCATGGGAGCGTCTCCGGCACGCTCTACAGACGGCTCCTATCTTGTGTCACTACGATCCATTCAAGCAAACTAGACTCGAAACTGACTCTTCTGATGGGGTAGTGGCTGGCGTGTTTTCACAACTTCAAGACGACGGAATGCTCCACCCAGTCGGTTTCTTCTCTAAAACCATGATAGACGCAGAGCTGAATTACCCGATCCATGATAAAGAGCTACTTGCGATTTTCCGCTCTTTCCAACAGTACAAACCTGAGTTGCTGGGTGCGCAAAAGACGGTTCACGTCTATACCGATCACCGCGCCTTGGAGTAGTTTATGTCAACAAAAGATCTCAACGCTCGACAAACATGGTGGGCGGAGTTCTTCGCCCAATTCCACTTTGAGATCATGTACCAAACAGGAGTTACAAACACCCTGGCAGATACAATTTCCCGTAGAGATCAAGACCTCTCACCATTGGAAGCTAAGAAGCGTGCTCTACGCAACCAACAGATGATTCCCAATGATAAGATTAGTTACAAAATTCTCCAGGAAATGGCACAGACGCAACTAGCTGACCTGCAAATTGTTGACCACAATTATGTGGAAATCTCACCGCTTGGCACCCGTGAGACTGTCTCACCAGTCGATTTAGTACCACTAGAGCTCCCTGAAGAACAGTTTCTAGTTGGAGAGGCCCCTGACGCTATGTCGACAGCTGCTTACAATATCGAAAACTACGATATCATCGACCAAGTCTTTACAGCGAACAAGGAATAGGAGGAGCTTGAAACTCTACGCGAGAAGGCTCGGCAGCATCACCCCGAGTACACGCTGGCTAGCGGTAAGCTCTTCTTCCATGGGCGGTTGGAGATTCCTCTGGAACCACCAGAGCTCCGTACGACTTTAATCCGTCACGTTCACGCTTAACCTCAAGTTGCGCATGCTAGGAACAGTAAGGTCAAGCTCCTCTTAGGCCGCAAATATCACTGGGCCGGAATGACAGCCAATATCACTCGTTATATCTCTAACTACAGCTGTGCTTGTATGAAGGCGAGGAGAGATAAGACTCCTGGTTTCCTCCACCCCCTACCAATCCCCGCGCGACCTTACCAGCATTTGACCATGGATTTCACGGAGCTACCGCTAGATGAGAACGGTTTTGACGCTGCTTTCGTGATCATGGACAGACTATCAAAGAAACCAGTCTCGATCCCCTGCCATAAGACCATCACGGCAAAGGAGATGGCGACGCTATTCGCTGTCCACTAGAGTCGTCACTTTGGGATGCCAGACTCCATAGTCTCTGACCGCGGACCTCAGTTTGTATCAAGTTTCTGGAACGAATATTGTCGTATTCTCGGCACCAAGGTCAAGTTGACTACATCATATAACCCCAACGTTGATGGCCAGACAGAAGTCATGAATCAGTATATCAAGCAGAGACTTCGTCCATTCTGTACCTACTACCAAGACAATTGGAGCTCTCTCTTACCGATTATAGATATTGCTCAGCTTACGCTACCTCACGAATCTCTTGGCAACTTGTCACCATTCCAATTACTCAATAGCTACGAGGCGCGTGCATCCTGGGACTTACATAACCCTGAGCCTCCCGCTACTGCCACGGAGACCTTGAATCGAAAAGATGCTCTCTGCGCAGCAACTCGTATGAAGGATGCAATGGAATTCGCTAAATCCTCGCTTAAGATTCAACAGGAGAAGATGGAGCGGTTAGCTAATTGTAGCCGTCGGGAAGTCGATTGGGAAGTTGGAGACATGGTTCTAGTCTCTACCGCAAACTGGAAAATGAGTAGACCTTCACGTAAGCTTTCAGACAAGTGGTATGGCCCTATTGAAGTTCTAAAGAAGGTTGGGGAGAGCTGGGAGTTGAAGTTACCGGAAGAATGGAAAATCCATCCTGTATTTCACTCCCATTTGCTGCGGAAGTTCGTACAGGACCCACTACCAGGACAGGTTAGACAAGCCCCAGCACCAATTCAACTACTCCCTGAGCAAGACGAATGGGAAATTGAGGGAATATTAAGCTCCCGAGTCTATTGCAACACTCTCCAGTACCAGATTCAATGGAAGGGCGCTGACAAGGACCTCGAATGGTACCCCTGCTCCGACGCTATGACAGCACCTCATATGATCAAGAGATTCCATATACGCTACCCAACAGCCAGGGGACCACCTAGACTACTCCCGAAGCGGCTAGAGGCGTACAACAGTGGTATCAACAACTACTCCGAATTGGAAGACGATCACGCTATGACTGCAACTGCGCGGTCGCAGTTCTTGAGGAGGGGGGGTAATGTCACGATCCGTGAGAGCCATATTGCGTGCGTGTGGGGA
This sequence comes from Blumeria graminis f. sp. triticale, assembly GCA_905067625.1. Lineage (NCBI taxonomy): Eukaryota > Fungi > Ascomycota > Leotiomycetes > Helotiales > Erysiphaceae > Blumeria > Blumeria graminis. The sequence continues at coordinate 1,008,080 of LR898470.1, read as the reverse complement.
TACGGGTTAGCGCGCCTTGGCATCACGTTGGATGACTGAGCACAGCCGAGGGAGATATCTTAGAGAGGGTCGAGAGTAGCTATCTCCTCTCTTCGTCTTTTATTGCCTTTACAAGCGTACCTATTGATAGCAATATAATAACTTATACAACCTCCTTGACGTGCCGTAACAACTGCCTTGATCATTGGTTGCGGGCCTGCGCCCCGTTTAACGCTGTTGATTTGCCGTATAAGCTGCGTTAGCCTTTGAAATTTCCCGCACCACTCTTGCACATGCTGGTTGAAATTGAGTTGGGAGTCTATCCATACCCCAAGCCATTTGATATGCGGGGAAGGTATTATCTTGTTACCTTGGATCTGGATAGCTAAGCCTGTTGTCTCCAGCTTTTTCTTAGGACCCCCTCCAATTATCACTAGTTCAGACTTCGACGGGTCAAAACGTATTTCATGCTTGTTTGCAACCCGCAAAAGCTTCTCCACTTATGCTTGACTATGAACCACCGCTTCAGCTGCTGTACTTCCAGCGGTGAGAATGGCAATGTTGTCTGCGTACCCAAACTTGTTGACCTTGCTCCCATTTTTGAATAGAATGGAAATGTACAGGAGAAATAGTAGTGGTGATAGTGGTGAGCCTTGCAGGACCCCACACTCCACGACTTTGTCTCGGGTCACTCCATCCTGGTGTCAAACACGTATCCTTTGTTGGGTCAAAAATGACTCGACCCATTGGCATAATAGCCTAGGCCACCCTTGGTTTCTCATCAGGTGTAACAGCCGTTTGTGAAGAACTGCATCAAATTTAGCCTGTGTCAGGAATTCCTACTCTATAATATATTTATATTGAGATAACAGTGATCTAGTGCTCTATGATTCTGGTCTGGCCTTTTAGCCAAGTGGTTATGCACCTACTGAGAGTTCATGAGGGTTACAGAAGTATCAAGGATCTATAGGCAATTATCGGAGAGTCTGAGTTGACAAGTCACAGAGAGAACCTTATCGGGGAGGGCGATCTCAGTCTGTATATATAGGTAGTCATTAAGTACAGAAATTCTCTCTTCAGAGAATTATAATTAAAATATTGTACCTACAACATTGCTTATGCATTTTGTAATGAAACCGTGACATTAGTCTCGGAAATGGAAACTACATAGGTGCCCTTGCTAAGCAATAAAGACTAGTGGGATTAAACAAGGAACCCATAAATCCTGCCTAAGGAATTTCTGAAGAATCATTACAATGACGTATGAAACAAGGTCAACTGCTGAGCGTCCTGGGAGTGGGCCAAAAAGCTGTTGAGGGACAACACAATGTTTAATTGCTAGCCACGCCATTCTTTTGGCTGCTATTTGTTCCAACCCTATGCCCAAGCAAGAGAGAAGGGGGATTGGTCGCCATCTTTCCTGTTACAGATTAAGTTTACAAGTGATTGTTTTTTGGTATCACATGATATGGAGTCTGGTTGAGTAAGCGTCGGTCCCAGAAGCGAGCTGGTGGAGTTTTCAGCTCAGCAAGGCTGCAGACCTCTTTCTCTCCTTGTCTTTTCTTTTAGTTAGCGAGCGTAGCTTTAGGTCCAACTACAAAGCAATAATTCTCTCATCTTTTGAAGGAGTCTTTGTTGTGGTTATGAGCTGTGAGGTATATAGCAATTATGTCTCTGCTGTCCGTCGGTGGAATTACACGGGCTCATGTGCAATGGTGAGTCGCGGAGATGGCGCGCTCACGCTCGGTGATGGCACAATGGACACTGAGTGCGTATCACTGTGGCCAAATGGGTGTCAGTAGGTATCAAATGTGAACTCTTACTGACAATGGTGATCTATGAAAGTGATGCTAGATGTGCATCCCGACAATTGATAATATCATCAAATGGATGATGTGAAGTATGATATTATTTTGGATAGATTAATTCACTAAACTCGGCAGGTGAAGAGATTGTAGAGTACATGAACAGCGTCTGTGAACCAGCCTGTATTTTCCACCCTTTCCTAATCCAGCAGCCCATCCTCCGTTCCCCTGTCTCCTAACAACTCAACCGAGCCAGCACAACAGTCTTCTAGTATCAACCTGAGGTCAGTTGTAATATTTCCCAAGGTCACATGCCAGTTGTCTCAGTCTAGAAAAACTACCCGACGTGCCGACACTCATAAGATCCCTGCGTAAACTACCTGGGCCCTGGCCCTCCTGCCAGGTGCCCCAAACTAAAAGTACACCAAAAGCACCCTTCCTCTGGTTCTTCTGTTAACTATACTGCAGACAGAATTAAAATGTAAATCTACATGCTAGAGAGGAGAAAGAATCTACCACCAGTATAGACAGAGCTACTAGTAAGTGTTTGAGTCCCACTAAATAGTTAGTATGGAGCAAGCGTAAAAGCTAGGAGTGAAAATTGGTCTCTTCAAATAACTAGGTCTTGTGGACCCACTTGCTGAAGGCGATAGTGTTGTGAATACCTCGGGTCAGCTCCGATCGAGCCTCATTGGGCTCCCACAATTGCGGCACTCGGACACTCGGCCACAGTAAGCTAGATGAGATTAGGGCACTGATAGCACAGCTAAGTACCTAATCACTCTGGCAACATCCCTACATCCGAGCGTTGCCTGGTGGACCAATGCATTTAGAATGAGACGCACATCACTCTGATGGCTACCAAGGGGCAACAGCATATAATGTGACGACGGTGTATAGCTCTGCAATCCCGGGAGTTCCACACTAGCAACCATTGTCAATAGTATGTTATGACAGGAGATATTGGCAGGGGCTATGGAAGTGGTTACTGTGACAGAAGTAGGAAGCACCTGTGGTAAGTGCGTGATCAGGACTGGGGTACTGAATGTATATATAAGGAAGCAATACTTCCGCATATAGATTGTAAATCAACCATCTCTTTACTGTCCATTCCAACGCTTCTTCTCACTACAGCCATATCAATTATATCCGCGCATCCATAATCATTTGCATCCATTTTAGGTATTCCTCTGTCCCCTCATGACCTCGTTATTATAACAATAAGACTGGTGGAAATTTCTGCCTTAGATGTAAATATAAGTCCGATATTCTCAAAGTTGTAAAATAAAGTCTTCTTTACTTCATCACATTTATCCATATAATATTGTATAGAGTATATTTTTCAGTACAAAGTGAGTACTTTTTTACTGAATCTCAGCTCTACAGACTCTACAGTGAGGGCTGAAGGTTTGTAGGGGACACCACTGACGGGTGTTGAGAAAAGTCCCCCATTACTCTCAAGATGTATATTTATTATTATTTCTGTCGATTGGCCTTATTTTACGTATACGTAAGGTTAGTTCAATGCAAAATGAAAGGTACGAAACTTGAGGTATTGATTCTTGTTGTTATTGTTTCTATCTATGAACACTGCAAACGTCCAGTTCGCGGTATTGGCTGAGTCATAAAGACAATGACTCAGCAGTAGAGAGATGCACCGCACTAAGCGCCTAGTAAGATAAGAATTTTTATTATAGTCCCTTCTGAGTCTAAGACTATGAAGGACAAGCACCTAGTAAAAGACATACATTCCAACAATTCCATTTTATTGTCCAGTCTAAGTCTATGACTATATAGGACATGCAGGTCCTCTCTGCCTATAGGCTAAGGATAACTATACCAGAAGTATATCCCCTCCTCTGTCTCCCATACAGCTCCCCTCAAACAGTACCCCCCTCACAAGTCCTCATTCGATCATACACTTAGAGGAGCCCTTTGCCCTTCATTACCTCCCCTCTCCAGCCAACGAAACGATGGCCATTTGCGGGTGTATGGCAGTAGGGAAAATTCGCAAAAACCACTGGGTGCGGGGCTCTCCTAATACCGACATTAGGACTAAATCCGAAGACATAGTGATCCTTCTGAAGCGTTCGAACTGGCCGGCCAGCTGGGCGCTGCAGATATGTGTGTATATAGGAGAATTCACACTTTGCCTTTCTAGCCTCCTTCCAACTCCTTCCCGAAGGTCGTGCTGAAATGTCAGAAAAGTCTTGACAGAGTGTGGTTGCTGTATGGTAGCATAGCCCAACTTCTTTTGTGCCGTGCAGGGCGCTGGGGAGTGCCGTTGACTCATCGACAATTAAAGTCCTCCTGACTAATTTGCAAAAACCTTAATCTTGGCGCCCACAAAAATTCCAAAGTTGAAAACCCCTCGAAAATATGGGTCTCAGCATGGTCTTCAGAGATCCGTTCCCCCTCTCGCTCCACATCTCAGGATCCTGTGTTCCCTCAAGTTGTTTGTCCCATTAGAGCAACAGTCCCCCATAAGCCAAGATCCAGGCTTTGTATTTTTCGACTTGATTTCTCCCTTGCAGGTATTAATAGCGTTGTAAATATGTAGTGAGAGATAGCTGGAGATTAATGGGGCAAGCTCATGTTTGAAATTGGAGAAACATTTTTATTTTTGTCGTCTAGGCGAGATGATGCGTGGTTAGAATGAGGCTGAGGACCTAGATGAGTATGGTGAGAGAGGCATTGTCGAGAAGTCGTCAAATGGAGATGCGCCTGAGGTTGCTTTCAACTTCGATTCGGATGCAATTCTTCTTGGCTATCCCAGATATGCAGAGCATACTGAGCGATTACACCGGCACCACTGGAAGGTGAAGAGTTCGTCTTTTCCGGCTCAAGATGCATATTGTACATAGATAGATTCCTCATGTTGGAGGACAATGAATTCAATAAACTCTGAGAGAGATTCTCATTAGTATAATTTTGCCAACATACCTATTTCCCAATTATATATCCTAGTTCAACTCCCCTTATGTGCTACCTTGCACTGGGATGTATCCAAATATTTAAGTAATAAAACACTTAGTCTTCAATGTACCACAATCAGACCACAAGACTATCAGAAAACGTGCACTTTGCATAACATGAGTCTCAGCACAGTGACTTTCGGAAGCTCACGAGGTGCTGCTCAGATGGTTTATCATCGGACTTGAAAAAACAAAACTTTGGACTCGCGGGGAATCGAACCCCGGACCACTCCCACATGTTGGTGCTAAGGGAGTATTATACCACTAAACCACGAGCCCTTGGTGTATGCGAGCAGCAAGTACATAATATAGTTAGAGTATTTGCGGTCTATTTACACACTATCCTAGATTGAAATCGTTGTAAAATCAATGAGGAATCCTCAAAGCCGAAGTAAGTTTGTGGTCACCTGGCAGGTATGGGAGTTTGTTGTGTGAGTAGGCAGTAGTCACATGTTTTAGCGCTGTTCGCCGTGTCGCCCATATGGCAGACACGCCCGCAAGTGAATAGAACAAGAACCACCACATCAGAGAGAAACCCATTGCGTACGCGTACACGTGTATATAACCAACCGACAGAAATCTTAATATAATACGAATATGCTAATTTCTTACCAAGTCTATGACTGTAAGAGGACATGTAGGTCCTTTCTGCCTATAGGCTAGGAGTACCTATGACTCCCTCACGACTTCTTTCCAGCAGTAATACCCCCATAGTCCTTCATTCGAGTACACACTTAGAGGAGCTGTTATCCCGTCATTATCTCCCTTCTCCAGCCAGCGAAACATTTGAAAGTTGCGGGTGTGTAGATGCAGGGAAAAGTCTCCAAAAACATTAGATGCGGGGCTCTCCCATGACGAAGATACAGACCAACTGGATACAGCTGTGTCATGCTCAGCTATGTAGTCTGGTAGATCAAGTAGCTGGTTTATAAGTAGTTACTATAGGTTGTAATTTTTTTATACAAATTGGTCCTGAGCTAAAGCTATGTTTTCCACATTGGGTCAAGGACCGGTGGATCTGGCAAGATTCCCTGTAACTTTTCCTGCAGCCTAAACTCGTTCCGACCTCGCGAATCGCTGCCAAAAGTGCAGCTGATTAAACAGGATCGAAAAACCAAGAAAATCAAAGCAACGCCGAACGACAGAAGATTCCTACACATTGGACCCAGGCAATGCGCTCCTCACACATTCCCTCGCCCGTCACACCTTCCAAATGACAAATTTACTCAGTCTCCGCTGAGAGTAATTGATGAGCTAGCAGGCACCTTTGATACAGCCGGTATCCTGCTAATTGTTAGTAGATGCCTCATAAGGGGACATCGTCGAGGTTGCTGTGTCCTCAAACTTCTTCTTCAGATTCCAGCGTTGCAAAACCTGTTGCCTCGGCCATCGAGACATCCTTCGCCGCGGCGATGATGGCTTCTTCGGCCCTTTTGGCTGCAGCCCGAGCTCGTGCCACCTTCGCGAACTCCCCTTGTTCGATGTGGCGGATCCACGCGAGCTGCTCTTTTGTCACCGGTCCCCCACAGTTACGACACTTTGTGGGGGCCTTGCACTCGGCTTCCGAGTGCATATTTGATCCGCAGTTCCAGTGTGCTGGAGCGCGGGAGCAACCACGAGTGGCGTGGAAGCCCAAACAGCGTTTACACTGTTCGATATGTCGACGAGGCTTGTGAATGGTAGCCATGCCAGATTCGTCGAGGAGTCGGAAGCCCGCACGAGAGGCGGAGTCCCGGTCGAAAAGGGCATGCCAGCTTCTGCATGGCGCCCCAGGACGGCATGTCCCGTGCGGTCGCACCTGAATGGGAAGCTGTCGAGTTTTTCGGTAGATCTCTGATGAGATCCTATCCGCATCCACCGTACGAATACCGTCGACTGTTCTTCTAGTCGCGGGAATATTCGCGATCCGAAATGCGACAAGGTTAGAGGCTTCTTCTAGCTTGGCATCGAAGTCCGAAAATTTCGGTGCGACATCCAAGAGCCTTTCACTTGAATTTCCATCTGCTGTCAGAACCGGCTTTGCGATTCTGATGCGGTGTACAGAGCTTGCGTCACCTACGAGGCACTGCAGGCAATCGTATATCTATTTCGTTGTGGCGCTAGATGAAAGCTTTCACCACGGGTGCTCCTTTTCTAGGCGAAGGAACAGTCATTTGTCGACTTTCGCTTTGGGAGCTTCTTTCTTTGAGGTCTTGGTCGCAGGTTGCGGCACAGCCTTTACTATAGGGACTGCTTTTTGTCGCAGTCCATTTTTGGCCAACGTGTCCCAGGTGCTTTTTACAGGCAGCACTGGGACGGCGGGTAATGTTTGGCTCCTGGCGTCGGGAGCCCTTGGGATTGGTTTCGCCGGGCGAGGAGGGAGAGCTGGTGGCGTAGTGGCCATATATTGCGCAATGGCGGCGCGTTAGTAGACTCTCACGGAGTCTACGAATTGTCTATTTGACCCGTTGGTCAAAGGGAGGAGGGTTGCTTCGATGCCAGAGATGGCGACTGTGTAGAGGGCCAGATTTGCCGCTGTTTCGGCGGCGCATCGTTGCTCGGCTTCGACAATGGGTCGTAGTTCGGGCGGGCAGTCTGCTTTCGTGGCAGCTTTTGGCTGCGACGGTATTTTTAGCGCTGCTTTGGGTGCAGCGTTTCCCGACAGTTTTGACGCGGCTGGTGGAGATTTCGACGACTCTGCAATCCTGTGGGGGACGGAGGCTCGTTGAGAAATTTCCTCAATTTCGACTGACCCGATCATGTCAGTATCGGATTCAGTGACGGAGGGGAGGGTTTTTTCCTTCCCTTTAGTAGAGACCTTGCTCATCTCCGCGCATTTCGGAGACTGGGCAAGGCCAGGTAATTGTTCGAGAGCCCTCGGGTGGACTCTCGTATTGTCTAACTTGGCGTTGGGACGCTTTTTGCGAACTGGAGGCATGGTGAAAATGCCTGAGCTCGATCACAATTTAGAGATAGATGCGACGAGATCGAGAGGGATGGGAAAATGGGAATGTTCGAATTTCTTGAATTGTGATGTGTGGTCCATGGGATTTATATTGGAGTAGAGTAGCAGCTGTGTTGGGTAATATTCAGTGCACAGACACCTCAATCTTGTACATAGGATGATTTTTCTCCTCATTAGATCAACATAGTCTTCAATTCACAACAATTAGTCCACAAAGTTATCTCGTCCTGCGCACAATGCTAAATAGGATCTTAAGCCCATAGATTACTGTCAAACAGATTACCCTAAGCTTAAATGTTGTCTCATGATGTTTAAGTTAAGTAGTTTACAAGCAAGTAAACTGGGCTGTTGCATCATGGGCAATAACTTAGTCATGCAAATGTTACAATTAGCGACTAGACGGATGGCCAATTTCATACGCACAACTCCCCTGTTGTTTCACTCCTTCTATTGCCCATGATAATGTAACAGCCAATCTTAGACCCATGTATGGAACAGAGATTTGAGTAGTTCGTTTTGGCAATCTAATATTCAGTCTATATTTGGAATTAGTAGGATACTCAAGATGTATATAGTACCTAGATAGATTCCTCATGGGAGAGACAATCAATTCAATAAACTCTGAGAGAGATTCATATGAGTATAACTTTGCTTAACAATTACCGTAAGCTCATAACCACAACAATTTAGCAGTATGTCATTATGGTACATAATGTAGATTCATTCTCTACATAACGGCGTTACTAGTAGTACTGTGTGCAGTATGAGAGATGAGGTTTTAATATAAGACAAATGCCATAGTTGCTCAGTTGGGAATACATTTTGTTGCACTGCATACAGGTTGCATGATTGGTATGCAAGCAAACTAGTGTCGGGAAATGCTACTCAGTCATCTGATTGATTAAGTGAAAGGTGTCCATATTCTTAGTAGATAACACATCCTTAACCTACCACCATGGGACATCCTCGTCTTCTCGGACGGCTCTAAACAAAAAGATGGATCTGCTGGGGCAGGTGCCGTCGTTTTCCCTAGGGAAACTACTGTATCAACAGTGAGCGTCCCGCTAGGCCCCGACTGTCAGGACTATGACTCCGAGGTAATCAATGCCCTCGCAGGGCTTAATGCTGCTGTAGCAGCTCCCTCTGCCCACCTAGCAACCAATATCCACGTAATTTTAGACAATTGAGAGGCAGCGCAAAGCCTTCTTGATGCAACATATTCTAAAACCTCACAGCAATAAGTTTTCGAATTCTGAACATCACGGCCCCTTGGTAGAGTCCGTGTGATGTGGTCGACTGGCCATGTTGGTATCTCAGGTAATGAATTAGCCAATAAGCTGGCTGGTGAGGCTGTCCACCAGTAGACTCCCCCTGCCATATCTTTTGCTGGAGCTAGCGCAAAGATGAATCAGCATATATGGGACCTGACATCTGCATGGAGGCAAAGTCACATTCGAGTGTCTCTTGTTACAGGCTGCGCCTATCTCCTAGTGATTGTGTGGGTTTCGATCGATCACAATTGAAACAGGATGGTGACAAATATAACTCGTGGCTCTACTACAGCTAGTTCCGCAGATTGCAATAGTTAAGCTTGAGTTCTAATAAATTTGTCTATGTTTCCTCCTTACTCCCAACTCCGAAATCTACACTTTGTGCGTAGCTTACTAATTGTAGGCTAACCTTATTTAGTAGTCTATGTTACATAACGTAGCCTGCTACGTTTAGGATCCACAACTGTTGCACAAACACTTATCATTATTACGTCATTAGCCTTGCTATCTAAGGAGATGTCCAACTTGGCCATACAAATACAGGGTTGCAACAAATATGGAAACAGGATATGGTGTAGTAGAACAGATAGTGAGGTTAGTGCATTGGGATTTGGGACACCTTAAGTAGCCTCCCCTCGGTGGACAGTTCTGAACTCAAGGCGAGGTTGGGACAGTGTTCCACAGGGTGCGTATGTGGTTCAACAAAGATCTAGGTGGTAGATAAAGGTGATGAGAGTGTCATAGCTATATAGCTGAATACACTATGATTTAAAAAAAAAAAAAAAAAAAAAAAAAAAAAAGGTGATGAGTGGGTCGAAGGGATGACTGGTCTTCTCTAGGAAGAGACAAATAGGTAGATAGTAGTGGTAGAGGCTACACGTGGGTCTTGCTGATGAAGAGCTGGAAAGAGATAAATGGTCTTCCCGAAGAAGAGATGGGTAAACAAATGTATTGTTAAGGTAATTGAAGAAGACGTTGCGTGAAGAATAATGCTTCTTCACGACGAGTATTTATATACATAAAATTACCAAATAGCACGTAGCACGCAGCCCCTATGCCCAACAATCTGCTACACATCACCTAATGAAACCAGCCCATTCTTATCAGTCTTCCTTGCTGGTTTTAGAAGTGCATTGAACTATTATTTGTGTTTTAACTTAGCCGTTCGCATGGCGTTTCATAATACGCTATGCCACAATGATCCATGAAACCGAGTTAGGGTAATATAACTTCACCTTTTGAGAAAGGATTTTTGTATGGTAGCATTATCTTTTTACGATCAAAAGAACTCCTTTACTTTCTTCACACAACGAAAATGTCAGGAAAACTGTCTAAAGCTGATCGCGACATTATTGTGCAACAGAAAGACAACAATCTTGAGTCCGATCAATCGGTCGCAAGTATTTCGGGTAAGACAAGGACCAGCAATTACAAGATGGACGAGTCAAGGTCCAATAGGAAATCCAATGTGAGAAGATAGAATGTCGATAACGAGTCTAGTTCTTCAGTGAGAAGGAACGAACAGTCCGACAGCGACAATGATTGGTGGAGTCCTCCTCAAAGGACGTAACAAGTAACCACAGCAGAAATGAATCTCAGGTGGGATCAATTACAGTGGAAACCTCACAAGGACCACTTCTTACGCAGTTCCCAGGATTGGGGAGTTTATAAAAATGACTTGATGTTTGCTTTGCAGTTGATAGGGTATGTTAAAGGGATCAAATTAACAAACCTAGATAAAGCAAATTTCGGATCAATGATCAGGAGATCAGTGACCGATAACCCAAGAATCATTGAAGATCTAAGCAGCGGGTCGGATATGATGAAATTACTCAACAAGACATATTGACAGTCTGGCACAATACAGGCTGAAAACTTTTTCAATAACCTAATAGAGCTGGCTTACGACGGAGGTAACGCCATTGATTTCGTGACAAAATTTAGAGTCTGCGTTAGAGACTTTAAATCAACTGGTCAGGAGTTAGCTGACAATATCACAATACTTATATTCAAACGTGCGGTCGAGAAAAGGGCCTACAGATGGCATTATGAGGCCTCACATGTGACGGGCTGTGCCCGGATTGGGACTGGTCACTAGGACCACTCCGTCTCCAAGGTAAGGTATTGGCAAAGCAACGCTCCTGGATAGACGAAAGGGGACTTTAAGGGGGTATTAAAGGGGGTACGTGCCAGATGGGGGAGTACGATACAAGGAAGAGAGCCAGGGAGAAAGGATGATTCTCAGGGGCCAAGGAATAAAGCTGGGAGAAAGGACGATTCTCAGGGGCCAAGGAAGGGAGCCGGAAGAAAGGATTAATTCTCATATGGCTAAAGGGGGGAATTAATACTAGCGTACGCGAAAGACATAAAGGACAGGATACAATACGGTAGTTTAGCTTTCCCCAAGGAAAAATTATTCATTTCCATTGTGTTAACGACTTCAAGTACTTCTGATTTCCTTAAACCCTTACATCACATACCTCAAAAACCAAACAATGGTTGTTGGAAGAACTGATCAACAATTTCATCTCCAACCATAGCCTCAAGGCTTTTCATAACACAAACAAATACCATCCCAACAGAGACTTTCGGGTAAACTACAAATTTGACAACAAAAGGGGAGATAAAGCCAATATTTGGCTAGGTCAAATTGAAAATAGAGGCAAGCTGGCCTTTAAACCCAAAATCAATCAGGGTGACAAGAACCCTGAGAGTAAGAACCAAGTTGTATGTTACATTTGTGGAAAAACTGGTCATTATGCAAATAATTGCCATAGCAAGAGGGGAACAACTCAAGGTCCTCATCAATGTCACATCTGTAGGGGCAATCACTATGCAAGAGAGCGCCCGGCTCGAAAGTCAGATCATGATCGTCCTTTAAATCAAATTTCAACAAAGGGTAAAGAAAAGATGATCGAGTATAATGTTGGTAATGATTGGTCCGATGAGTGCATGGAAGAAAATGGGATAGTAAACAACCCAGAGATTGAAGAGACGCCACACTCAAGTAATGATTATAACTCATGCTATGGAGTGAGTTTAAACTTTGCCCATCAACTAAATAACGCATCAATTAACTCTTTAATTAGAAAGAGGTGGCTGTTTGATACAGGGGCTATATTAATGCCACTAACAACCTAAAGAATTTTGTCAAGGAGTCTATAAGGAACTTAAGACCACGGGAGGTGGCAATAAGGACAGGCAGTGGAGTTATTTATCCAGAGAAAATAGGCAAAGTATGCCTCAAGGTCAGAAATTCAAAAAATAAAGCAAGAAGGCTCAGATTAAAGAATGTCTTTTATGTTAAGAATCTTCACGTAAACATTATAAGCGGCGAATTGTTTTACAAAAGTGGATGCTCATTACAAGGTGAAAAGCTTGTTGACAGTAATGGAAGTATTATATCTTTAATAAACGTCAATAAACGAGGATTTTTTCTCTGGATTTCTGGAGAAGATGAACCAATGAAACATATCAAATCAGGATTCCAGTGCCAATTAGACAAAGAACACAACAGTAAAAATTCAAAAATTCCCTCTGATGAAACCATTAGAAACCTAACCTTGTGGCATCGAATATTATGCCACCCGAGTGCAGATAGGTTGCAGTGGACAATTAAAAATACTACTGGCATAAACCTAAACCCGAGTGATGTTATCAATATACCATGTGAGGCTTGTGATCTAGGTAAATCTGTAAAATACACTACCAATGAGAGACGACGACGAGCTGAATACGTCGGAGAAGAATGGCACTGTGACTTGGGATCGAGCAACCCTAAAACCATGGATGGCAATAGTTACTACTGTTTAACGACGGATGATCTATCTAGATACCGTTTCCTCAAGCCATTGAAGACCAAAAAGGATGCGGCAGTTGAGTTGATGAACATCCTGAGAAATATTAATGCTGAACTGCAGCTTGAAGGGAGAAGAGTCAGGTGGATTACTGTCAGGAACTGAGGATAGAGCAGCACCCTCATATTATTTCCTTACACTACATCTGAATATTCTCTCATCTTAGAGCGTTTACCGGGTTACAATGGTTGCTATGGGTTACAAATGAAGTAATAGAATAGCAGCAGGCGCACCCCTTGAAGCCTTAGTTGCTCTGTTTACTATGATGTATATATGGGTTGGGTAGAGCAAATGTAGAGGGCCACGTCTTGTTTTCCGTCTTCCATTGACCTTGTCTCTTGTCCCTTGTCCTCAGTTGTAGCTAGAATCCCGAATTAATACCTTGGTCTATGACAAATCTTGTCAGATATCACTCGCACTTCTAAGTTATCCATAAAACACAACCCCTGGTACCCTCGAGTTTGACAATTACAATTGACAGAGGCAGAGATTGGGGCATGTCGAGATTTGAGGAATTCGCTGCAGACCAAGGTATAGATATCATTGTGTCCGCCCCAGACAAACAGCATCAGAACGGAGTGTCAGAGAGAGGAATTAGGTTCATACAGGACGCTGCCCGATGCTGCACAATTCAAACAAAAATACCATCGGTATTTTGGGACAAAATAATGGAGACAACATGCTATACACTCAATATGACATCTCAATTTCCAGTCAATCAGCACAAGACCCCATATGAAGTATTCTGGTCAGCTATGAAAGGCAGGCCGATTAAGCCAGACGTCAGTCACCTCTTAATTCCCGGATCAAGATGCATAAAACATGTAGAGAAGTCGCGCAGAATTGCAGGAGAAAAGGTAGACCCCAGGGGTGCAAGGAGTGTGTTTCTCGGATACAAGGGACGTACAAACAAACTTGTATGGATATTAGGCGGTGGGAGATTCTTAGTCTCACCAAATGTTTTAGCATATGAGAACGTTGGTAAAAATTTGGGTTGGCCAACAGAACCCCAAGAAGTAGTGAGGTCATTGCCACCCAGCGTCCAACGTTGTTTGAGAGCTAGGAAAACCAACTATGCCAGAGAAGAGGACTACAATAGGACACAAAGTGTATCACCGCCACATGAACCTAAAGGACCAGGTCGGCCAAAGAAGACAATTAGAGGACCTTTTGACAAAGCACCATTGTTCGAAAGTCAAACAAGGAACAAGAACATGAGCCCAAGCATAAACAACGAAGATGAACGCCCAACAGAGGAGGACTCAGATCACGAGGAAGAAATTGGACAAAGTGCCCATTGCCTCATAGAAAAATCAATCAAGAGGCAACTCCATAACCTACATGGAGATGGAGACGACATGTTTAGGCTATTAGCTAACTCTTCGTCTGTCGCTAAACAAATCGTATCACCAGATGAACCTAACCTGCAGGAAGCAATGAGTAGCTCCGAGAAAAACGAGTGGCTAAAGGTTATCTTTGCTGAAATAAAGGGGTGTGTGGATAGGAAAACATTTCAGTTTGTTCCAAAAAAATTCAGCCAAACAGAATGGCCAAATTAACTCAGCGAAATGGGTGCTTAAGAAAAAGTACAAATCAAATATGGAACTGGACAAATTTAAGGCTAGAGTTGTAGCAAGAGGATTTTTACAAAAGAAGGGTATTGATTTCAATGAAACAACAGCTTCTACGGCTAGATCAGCTAGTTGGAGAGTATTGATGGCATTGGCAGCCATAAATGAATGGCACATTCTGCAAGCTGACTTTATATCAGCTTAATTAGCAGGAGACTTAAAGGAAGTCATTTATATGCAACAGTTTCCTTACCTCAAAGAATTTTTTAATTCAAACCCAGATCTAAGTAAGGCATCAGGATATACAGAGGAAAGTATAATCCAACTACAAAGGCCACTGTACGGATTAAAACAATCCGGAGCGTGTTGGCAAGATAAAGTTAAATCATTAATGCATAATCGAGGGTTTAAAGCGTTGGCAGCCGACGACGCAATTTACTTTAATAAAGATAGTGGAGTAATAGTAGCGTTGTACGTTGACGACTTTCTATTAATAGGGCCTGATAAAAGTAAAATCAGTGCATTAACAAAATCCTTGAATAAATCAGTGCCACTGAATGACTTGGGAGAAGCTTCATGGTTTTTAGGAATTAGAGTCCAAAGATCATCACCCGCAGGGAGTGTGAGGTTAGACCAAAAACAATACATCGACAGGTCAATGATAGAACTGGAATTACAGAGTCAACGGCCCGCACCAACACCTATGTCAGCTGCTAGTAGGCTAGACATGAAGAAATATAACGGAAAAGCCTCGAACACAGAGCTTTATAATTACCAGAGGTTAATAGGAAAATACAACTTTTCGGCATGCATGACCCGATGTGACACTTCACAAGCTATGTCTCAATTAGCGAGATACATGTGTAATCCTTCTCTCCATCACCACAAGCATGCGTTGAGAGTAGCCCAATATTTGTCTGGTAGTGCAAACAAGGGCTTGGAGTATACCGAAGATCACAGACACGTGAATGAATACGGGAACATGGATTGCATTGTGCTGTGGACGCTAGCTTTGCAGATAACTTTGAATCATCTAAATCAAAAACAGGCTATGTTATATTTATGGGAGGAAGCCCAGTCATTTGGAGGTCAAAACTACAGACAACAGTATCTACACTGACTTGTGAAGCCGAGTATGCAGCCATCTTCGAAGCAACAAAAGATTGCGCTTGGATAAGGACATTTCTGGAAGAACTGGGGCAAATGCCATCCGGACTCATCCCTGTCCTTGAAGACAACAACGGAGCAATCAAATGGGCTAACAGTACAGTAATCAGCTCTGGCCGAAGACATGTTCGTGTAGAGTACAACTACGCCACACAGGAAGTTCGCGACAAGAAAATTACCATAAGGAAAGTGGAGTCAAAATTGAACCCAGCGGACGGCTTGACTAAACCGCTTAACAATGCGGCGTTTAACGAGTTTGTTGAAAGACTTGGAATGGTAGATTGATTAATTAGCGGATTAAGGCTTAGGGGGCGTGTAAAAGTGCAAGGGAAATAATAATTGTGTAAACCTTAATCCTTGCATGTCCTATGTTAGCCCTAATAAGCGAGCGACGCTAAATGGGTTGATTTATGGGGGAACACTCTATACTTGGAATGAGTGTGCAATTTTTGTATTAGATTTCCATATACTGAGTTAGGGTAATATAACTTCACCTTTTGAGAAAGGATTTTTATAATATCAACTAAATGCGTCACAATTTGTCATAACTAAACTAAGTTTAATCATGTACAGAGGTCTAACAGCGAGTATTTATACACAAAGACAATACATAAAATATACCATTAATAGTAATAACTTCCAACCATTCAGCCATTCAACAACTATATCATTAGATATACCTGCGTCATTTTATCATATAATCATGTATAGTTGAGATACTGGTGTTGTCATTGCTGTGTGCCAATGACGTATCATTGATGCAGGGTCGCTTGTCCTGTTGGTTACACTTGCCTAATACTAGCCATTCCAAGTTTTGTGATCTATAAGTGGGCCTGATCACAATAATGAGCCCTCTACCTTTGAGACAAGCGCTCCAAGGTGCAGCTTTTGCGACCTTGATCTATGGGGCTGATACATGGTATTCTAAAGGAGCTCCGAAAGGACTGGTCTTTCGTATCCAACCACAGATGAAAAATGTTGCTCGCGCAGCACTTCCTGTATTACGTACTGCACCAATAGCTGTTCTTCGTGAAACAGGTTTGGGGCCTGCAAAAGCCTGGCTCGAGCGCATACACAATTACCTCGCCCTACGTACTGCGGCAGCAGATCCTAGACACCCTCTTTTTAGACGGTAGAATTCTTCAAGAATGCGCGGGATCCGAGAAAGGATTTCTCCCGAGCTCTCAGAGGATAACATCCTTTCCCCTTGGGAAGTTGGACGCAATGAATGTTTGGAAAAGATAGGCGCTGTTGGCCGAACAGCGGGAGTCAATTCCTTCACTTAATGGTGTCATGAATGAGCTTTTCACATTAGTAGTAAATTGTCATTGTTACGGTTTGACCGTTGTTTTAGCTTAGGAGGAAACCTAAGCGTTTAATTAGGAATAATTACGATAAGACTGAAAGAGGAAGGATGGGCAAATAGAGATGAAATGGCACTACTAGCCAGGAGGTCGAAGCAACATCATAGCGTAATGGCTCCTGATAATACTTGGCTCGGTAGCAAGTATTAGGCTTAGGGAGAAGTTATCAGTCAGCAGATTCACGAAGCGGACCAAACATTATAAGTACCTGATAGTAGTAGCTAGAGATTTCTTTTCTCTTCATATAGTTTAATAAATCGATTTATTCATCACCAACTCGGTTTCTGTCACAATTATGGATTGGCCCATACCTAAAACACTCCAACAGCTGCAGCAATTCTTAGGATTCACAAACTTTTACAGGCGATTCATTTGTCATTATTCTAAGGTTAGCGCTGGAATGTTTAACTTACTAAAAAAAGAGGCCACACAGAAGACATTTAATTTTGATGCCAAAGCACTTAAATCATTTGAGGATATTAAGGACAGCTTTAAATTGTCGCCCATGCTCAGGCAATGGGATCCCAATCTACAAGGAATTCTCGAAACAGATGCATCAGGAGGAGGTATTTCAGCAATATTGTCACAAAGACACAATGGTGTAAAAAGACCCGTTGCTTTTTGGAGCAGAAAACTCCAGCCAGAGGAGACCAGGTACGGAACTCCAGATCAAGAACTGCTCGCAGTAGTAGATGCATTAGTTCATTTTCGAGTCTATTTGGAAGGCGCACAGCACAAAATCCAGATTTATAGTGATCATGCAAACCTAAGATACTTTAAATCTACTTTCCACCCAAATTGTCGACAAGCTGGCTACATTGAAAAGCTAGCCGGTTATGATTTTGAGATTTACCACTGTGAAGGAAAGAAAAATCCCGCTGATGCACCTTCTCGAAGACCTGACTACATGACCAAAAATAATGATGATGACAAAGACTGGGGACTGAACTTAAAAGAGGACAACGAAATAAATATAAATTCAATAGTTGCACTTGAATTCAAAAGTTCTATGGTTCAGGCATTACAAACAGACAACTTTGCCGCTTAGATACTTCAACATGAACTCCCCAAGAAATGTCATCTAGAAGATGACGCACTATGGTATGACCTCAATTGGCTTTACATTCCAGAATCACTTCGCATCAAAGCAAAGGAACTGAGCCATGATAATCAACTCGCCGGACACTGGGGTACTGCACGTACAATAGAACTAGCCCAACAGAATTATTACTGGCCAAACATGGCATGTGATATAAGGGATTATGTTGCTGGCTGTCAACTCTGTATGCGTAACAAGTCCAAAACACACAAAAAATACGGCAAATTAAGTCCACTTCCAGTTCCCGAGGGAAAATGGACAAGAGTTGCTATGGAATTTATAACAGACTTACCCAAAACTAGAAATGGAAATACAGCAATATTAACATGTATTGACGCAGCTACTAAGCGTGGTCGCTTTATGGCGTGCAAACTGTCTGGTCTCACTGCTGAAAAGACAGCCAAACTAGTTCGACAGGGTGTAATTAGACAACACGGCATACCAAAACTGTTCATTACAGATTGCGGTAAACAGTTCATAAACAAATTCTAGGGACAACTTGGAAATTATATGGGCTTCAGTCAAGCACCCACCACAACCGCCCTTCAAAAAGGTAATGGACTTGCTGAAAGAATTAACCAGTCTATAGAATCTGACCTTAGATCTTACGTTAACTTCGAACAAAACAATTGGGATGAATATCTAGACTTATTTGAATTTTGCTGGAATAACTCTAAACACGCTGCAACAGAAATGGCACCATTTTATGCCGATCAGGGCTACCTGCCAAACTTCCAAATTAAGAGCAAAGAACCTGGAGAAGTACTAACATCTGAAAGTGCAGCTACACACGCTTCAAAGGTCAACGAAATAATGAAAAAATTACGAGACATTATGACATTAGAAAATGCCAAAATGAGCCAACACTATGACAATAATCACCAAAATATTGAGTTCACAATTGGAGACTGGGTAATGCTTAAAACAAATCACATTAGAACAAAACAATCTTGCAGAAAACTTACTGAAAAATAGATTGGTCCTTTCAAAATTGTTAATAAAGTTACCAGCCAGACTTACCAATTAGACTTAAAAGGCCTAGTTAGTAAAATACATGACGTTTTCCATGTCAATAAACTTGAGAAACACAAACGTACACAAGAAGGCCAACAACAGTACAACATGGAATGGTTTGTAGATGATGAAGAATCATTTAAAACCCTCACAAACATAATAAACTCCAGAATTAAGAATGATGTGTTTGAATACGAGGTCTGCTAGAGCGATGGAACAGAAGACTGGATGTTATGAATCTACTTATTGGCAGATTTTCGAAGCTGTTAAGCTGCAGAGGTCGAGTCAATTTCGACAAAGACAAATTATCGAAGGTTCAAGGTTACAAAGTTACGAAGGTCGAAGGTCGAAGGTGCAAATGTCGAAGGTGCAAATGTCGAAGGTGCGAATGTCAAATGTGCGAAGGTATGAATGAAGGTAATCAAGGCTCGGATTATCAAAGTTACGAATTCATATGTTCAGATTATCATATTATCAAAATATCGAGTTCCCAATAGTTACGGCCTCGCCTCAACCTGGCCCTAGGTACAATAGTGTGAGTACTTGTGGTACGTGCACGTTAGCATATAGTCCCTGTCCACCTCTAGATACTCTCTCCTCATAGCCAATCTACTTCTTTCATCTCTACATTAGAGCTGCCTTCCTGCCACTTCCTCTTCTCGTGATTCCAATAAGCAAATTATACAATAAACAAAAAAGATTGTTAGAACTAAAGAGCTAATTCAAATTTCCAGCCTGAACAAATCTAAATCCCGTTGCCTCAGACCTAACCAAATGAAGAAAGTAACCCCTGCACCACCACATCCAGGTTAAATCTAACAAGTTCATAACATTGGATTCCAAAACACGACTTCGAAGATGATGAGATAGAATTACGAGCATTTCACAATCAATATCCCAATAAACCATTTCCATCCGAAAGTTTACTAGAAAGAAATTCAAGATCAAGGAGACCACCTATCCGCTATACTGATGAAGTGATCGGGAAAATCCCTTGAAAGGAGGGGGGACTGTTAAGTGGCTAGGGATAAGGTGTACAGACAAGGAGTTGGATTAGGATACCTACAGTGGTTTGGCGTTATGGAAGCACTGACAACTTATTAATTACTATTCGCTTAATCTCATACACTAGGATATATGCAATTTGTAGACATAGCTTTGCTCTTTAGCTTTACTACCTTTAAAACCTTGAGTTCTTGCTTCTCATATTCTGCGTGTTGTCACGGTTTCGAGGGACAAGTTCTGGGGCAACTATGTGGTCAATGGTAGTAAATAATAATTCTAAGGAGAGAACTTCCACTTCATCTATCTATTCATTTAAATACGTGAAAGCCTCCTCGCCACCAAGGCTAATACCTCTCCTGTTACTATGCTATGGGACTCCCCTAGTGTTCTGACTATGCGTGTAATACAGCACTATCGCGTTATTGTCCGGAAGGATTGTACTCGATCTCATATATTCCCAGTCAGTGTAAGCCTATCAACATGTGGTGCAGTGCCGTACTGCCGTGCCGCACTGCCGAGTCCGATGCCATGTGAATACCATGCAAATGCCGGCGCAAAAGTTTTGTATTGGGTGGCGTCGCATATTAGCGCATTGGTAGCCATTAATAACGCCACTCGAATCAGGCCTAAGTTAACCAACATAGGCTACAGGGACCAATCGGATTACCAGCCGTTACACGTGTCATAACATCAAGAAGTCGAGTTGACGAGCAGGCAGTCAAGGCTGATAACTCAGGGTGAACAGAAGTACGAAGAATATAACGAATAACGAAAGACTGAGAATATCGGACTGTGAGAATATACGATTATAATATTATATAAATGCTAGA
This sequence comes from Blumeria graminis f. sp. triticale, assembly GCA_905067625.1. Taxonomy (NCBI): domain Eukaryota; kingdom Fungi; phylum Ascomycota; class Leotiomycetes; order Helotiales; family Erysiphaceae; genus Blumeria; species Blumeria graminis. The sequence goes on along the minus strand of LR898470.1, from coordinate 987,199 downwards.
TTGCGAGATCAAAGATCAAAAGAATGAAAGATTGAGAAGCTGGAGAGCTTCTATGTGGCAGCTCCAGCTTCCTTAAGTCTAACTCAAGACAGTACTTGAACTCAACTAAGACTATGACAAATGCCGTCATGACGCCAGCCCCTCCATCTCTAACTGTAGGAGTTTTCTCGGAAACCTTCTCAGTAAACCTTTTCCCAAAACCTTTTTCAAAACCTTCTCCTATTACCTTTTCCTGAGAGCCTTCCCCTTGAAACCTCTTCAAGGATGCCTGGCCATAACAGTTAGTGACCTCGGGTCCTCTATCTGTAATTCGGAAATACTGTGTCCTATGATCTGAGCCGACGTCAAGATCATGTCTAACTTTGCAAGAAGCTTTGGAACACTCCTTCACAATGCATAGGTCGAGAACAGAACCTCCATCTTGAGTAGGCTCTCCGTAATTGTTTAAAAGTAGGAGCCCCTTTTCGGCTGCCCAAGTTAGGAGAGATTCACCACATTCATTGTTTCGCGCTACAAGACCCCAAAGCGAGTGACAGATGATAAAGTCTCCTGCCAAGAAATCTGGATTCTGGTTAAGGGATAACAAATTAGTAAGTCCTGCTCATGCCTCCACAGGGCCAGTTGGAGCATTGTAGAGGTTGAAAATTATTACTGAACGTTTTTCTTCCATCGAATACAGACTTTGTCATGTAGAGACATGATTCATTCATGAGTTGATATTGTTCAGACGATCATGACTATATCACAACGTCATGTACAGACACGATTCATCGTTTGTACCTGTTGTATTAACCATGACTTTGTCTCAGTGATATGAGAAACATCATTGACTAGTTACTAGAAACCTAATCAAGATCCTAAACACACAACTGAGACTAGGAGAAATTTACTGAGTAAGTAATTATTCTGATGAATCTAGATCTGGAGGAACATAATCTGATTGCTTGGCTCGAGGTATATGAACCTGAGCACATCATGTATTATAAACTATATAGAAATCTATCTCAATCACAATCATCATCTTAATTCATGTCACCATCAATAGCTGCAAAGGACAGTTTAACCATTTCCTTATAGACTTTAAGCAAATCTCGGGAGTGTATAGCTGGCTGGAAAGGAAATATACCAAGACCTTTGCGGGTGTAGGTCATGACTCGGGGTCTGGCCGTCCAGTTGAGAGTTGGGGTAAAAGTAGAAAACTTGGGTGTATTTTAGTAGCTTTTCATGTAAAGTCGGAAAAATCCATGGTTCCTGGATTAGTACAATGTCTACTCCTGCTTGATAGGCAAGTTCAAGAGCTGTGTTGAGAGCAGGCCCACGTTTTCCAGCATTGACCTGCAGTATGTAGAGACCAGCAGATTCCTGATCTCTGTGTGCACGTCCTCGGGTCATTATGATTGATCTTCTATGGTGATCAAGGGGACAAATCTGGATCCAGATCCGATAATAGTAGCAGAAGGTGTAGGAATACCTTCGAGCGTGGCTCTAGCTTGCTGAGTTGTCTCTGCCTCGGTAGGAGGAGATGGGGGAGGATTTGGAGCGACTCAGGCCCTGTGACCCTTTGTCAGATAGCCCGGAGCCTATTTTTGTCTGGTCGTATAAAGACACCGTTCGCGCAGAGTGGACGAGCTGGGCGGCCGGGTGATGATGCCTGGTGAAGCTCAGCATAATTTAGACACTTGACTGGGATAACACATGACCCGTTATGTGAATCTGCGGCGCAGATGCCACAGCGAGCGTGCCTGGTGCATGCATTAACGTTATGGTAGCCGTTATTGAAAGGCTATGCTGAGCTGGAATGACGTACTGTTAGAATGAAGGTATGGAAGGAGGTAGCTATGGCTTTAAGAGAAGTAAAGTTTGCGAGTTATACTCTTAGGACTTGGATCAATGGACGAACTTGAGGATATTCCCTCGTATTCTCAAGTGTGTGAATAATATGGTGTCACAGTCTAAGCATAGGCACTTGAGCAACCTTATGGTCAGAGGTAGTTTATTTTCAATCTATGGTGAACTACAGATTGAAGAGGATAATAACAGTTACTTTATACATGATTATTATCCAGGCCAATGACACAGTTTTCTATCCGTATATCCGTATCCCTTCTCGTGCCCTATTCTTAGAGGTGTTTGCCAAGTTATAAGACCCTGCTTCCAAGAATAGTCCCTGCCTAGTTTCATGCTAAGCCTGCGTTTGACAGCGCAGGCTACAGGCAATTACCGGCTTACAAGCCGTCACATATGGAGATTGTTTGAATTTCCTATTGAATGAATTGCTTAAGTTATCTACTTGACAGGAACTTCTTCTATATACATGAATAAGGGGGTTCTGCACACTAGTGGATGTTCCAACATCTGTCCTTGTCTAACCGAGAAAGGAAGGATGTAAGAGATCCTAGCGCCAATAGATACCATTAGGAATCTATTGGGAAATTCTATGTCATACCAATGAGTGATGATTTAGGTCAATCATATCCCATGGCGCATGTGCACATTATTCTAATGTGAACAGTTTATTGTAATGCAGTCAAATTACTCCCTTAATTACAACAACAACAAGTAGGGCCAACACATGTGAAGAATCCCATTGGAACCGAGAGGGAGGGACTGTGCCCAAAACACATAGACAATGTATATATATGTATAGATAGAGACTGAAGTAGTTTTCTCTTCAGAATGATAATTTACATACAATCAACCACATAGTTGCACCAGCACCTGTTCCTTGATCCGTGACAGGGCCATATCTAAGGTTGTGAGTAGCTTCGGTTTAGTGTGGGTTATTGTAACAATACCTGAGCGTCTCGCAGTTTGAGCATGGATATGACACAAGTGGCAAAACAAATAGTTTAGTTCAGTCACAGAACAAAGATGAAAATGAAATTTTGTATTCTAGTGTGACGGTTTGTAAGCCGGTAATTGCCTGTAGCCTGCGCTGTATAATGCAGGCTTAGTGTAACGGTCCCGGTATATAAAGCTTGGGCATTTGTATGTCAATAGGTAAGTTTATTTATTAACTGAAGAACAAGAGTAATGCTACATCTAACGCCCTATATATATACATGATTCCAATATTCCAAACACTAGTAGCTGTCCTCCAGTTGTGCCCCCATTATTAAGCTGTGCGCTAGTTTCCAACAGCGTCTCAAACACAGGCAGTTCCCGACTTTCAATACAAGCGCAACTTAGCGCTGACACTATGAATATGTCTGTGCTGAATATCACAGGCTACATGGATCTTATCTGCTCACTAGCCGTCACATTGCCCCTTACACTTTTGAGAGGCATTCAACTATCTTTTTTTTTTTTTTTGGTCGAAGGCGCCGCTTTTGCATTGTATTCTTTTCAGCTGGACCAACAAATTTTCCTGCGCTCTCCTCTAGAGGTCCATCATTATTTTCAATCAAACCATAAAGTTCTTCGAACTTATCTAAGGCTTCAGTTTCCTCTATGAATTCTATTGGCTCCCATGTCGGATCTGCCTCACTAGCCCACTTCACTAGGGCTTGCCGAAATACCCCTCGTCCACGTCGCACTGTTCGCGCTCGAATAATAGATTCGACTACAAATTCTTCATTACCTAGCTCCTCGACAATTGGAGGATTCTGAGCATTGTCTCGTACTTGACTTGGAAAAGGATCTATGCCGGCTCGTTTAATTAATTCCACATGGAATCTTTTATGTATATTGCCGGGTACATTGAGTTCTACAGTCAATGCATCAGGTACTCCAGTAATTGTATACTTAGCATGTTGCCAAGCTAATTTTTTTGACAGCTGAGGTGTTTTGATATGCTGCAAATTTAACCAAACTTTATCCCCTATTCTATATTGCTCGGGTTGTCGACGTTGTATGTTACCGTTAAGCTTGTTCCGCTGCTGAGCTGATGCCATTGCAGCTTGTGCAAAATCCTGTGCGTCTTTCGAACGCTGAACATATTTTTGTGCGTCAATGCTACCTGAATAACGCGAGGCGGAGCCATCTGCTGGGGTAGGCTCCATTAAGGGCTCTACATTATAGCCATTTCGCAGGAAGAATGGGCTCTTCCCTCCTATGGCTGAGCTCGGTCGGGAATTCAATGCCATTTGAGCCAGTGGTAACAGATCCATCCAATCATCCTGGGAGTAGCAAGTAAATGATCTCAGTTACTTGTACATTTCTTGGTTCGCTCTTTCACTTGCGTTCAATTGTGGATGGTAGGCTGTTGTCAGCCTCTGATTTATTCCAGTTAGGCAACAGAGATTTTTCCAGAAATGACTTAACCAGTCAGAACCTCTATCACTTGTCATATAGCGTGGGAAACCGAAAAAGCGGTAGTATCAATCTACGAACAAATCTGCGCACTTTTGAGCCTCCATTGACAACGTGCTAAACAACATGATATCTTTAGATAGTCTATCTGTAATTACCATGATGTTTTTGCACCCTCTTGACATTGGAATATCTGTCACAAAGTCGATAGTGAGTTCACTGCCAATGCGTCCACGGATTGGTAATGACTTCAAGAAGCCTGCTTTTGCCTCTCGCCAGATTGTGGAACGTCCATATATATTGCAGTTCCTGACAAATCTACGAACTGATTCTCTCATATTTGGCCAAAACCATCGTTGCAATGGTATTTCAGCCATTGTATCTCGACCTGAGTGACCTAATAAGAGACTGTCGTGTGTCCGCTGCATAATGGCTGTTCGGAGAGATTCATAATCTGGCACCCATATACGATTCTCTCTTCCTCGTAAGAGACCATCTGCAGCTACCGAACATTCTGCAATATTGGCCTTCATCTCATGCACAATATCTGGTGGGAAACTTCTTTCCCCTGATTTTACGGATTCGCAGGCCCGCTGCCAAATTTTATCCTCTACAGTGGCTTGCTCCCACAGACTTTGCAGCCCAATGTTGTCAAATACTATCGCCTTAGGTGCTCTTTCACCTCTTTCCTCAACATTTGGGCTATTAGGTATAATCTCTGCTGAGCCCAAAGATACTGACGGTAATAGCTGCATGATTCGACCCGCTAACTGTTCATAATTTAAATCTTTCGGTTTGTCTTGGTCGCGCCGTGATAAGGCATCTGGTCTATCACTTGCTCTACCAGCTCGCCACTTCAGCTCGAACCTAAACTGTTGCAACACATCGATAAATCTTGTCTAACGTTCGTTTAAAAGCCGTTTTGTTGCAAATTAATTTAAGTTTTTGTGATCTGTCCAGATAGTGAAAGGTTTTGCAAGAGAATTCAACTCTGCATTCCATTCCTTAAGACAAGCTACTATTGCGAGCATTTCTTTGTCATATATTGGATAATTCGCTTCGGCACTATTAAGGCGCTTTGAGAAATAAGCAATAGGCCGTAATCTGCCGAGTTTGTCTCTCTGGGAAAGACATCCTCCCATAGCATATCCCGAACAATCCGCTTCCAAAATAGTCTCCTGGTCCGGGAGCCACTGTGCTAATACTGGCTCTGTTGCAAATATTCTTTTTAGCTCATTGAAGCATGTGATTTCTTCTTCATCCTACTTCTAAGTTGACTTCTTTCTCGTTAGCCTAATTAGAGGCACATCTATATCCGAAAATCTACTAATAAAACATCTATAGAAGTTTGCGAAACCTAGAAAAGACCTTACTCCAGATACAGTCACTGGGGCCTCCCACTCGAGTATGGCTTTGACTTTCGATGGGTCTACAGCAACACATTCACCTGCTCTGACTATGAAACACAAATACTTCACCTCCTTACAAAGAAAATCGTATTTTTCGATGTCCAATTATAATCCTGCATTCTTTAGCTTCGAGAGAACATTCCGGACTATTTCCCAGTGGTCGTCCTCACTCCTGTCAGTGTACACTAAAATGTCGTCCATGTATACCGTAACATTCACGTCTAAATGATTCCGTAACTTTTCATTAATGTACCACTGGAATAAAGCTGGTGCATTTATCAACCCAAATGGAGTCACCAGCCATTTGAATAGTCCCAGGCGACACCTAAAGGCTGTCATCCACTCGTCTCCTTTCCTAATTCGGAGGCGATGGAAAGCCGACTTGACGTCCAGTTTGTTGAACCATCTAGATTTAGAAAGCTGCAGTAATGTCTCCTTAAAAAGTGGGAGTGGGTAGCGGTCTAGGATTGTAATGGCATTCAAACCACGGTAATCCACACAAAAGTGAAGGCCACCATTTGGCTTTCTCGCAAATAGTACCGGGATGCTGCCGGAGAGCTGCTTAGTCTTATCCATCCTTTTTCTAACAGATCCATTAGGGTTTTCCGCAACACCAAAAGTTCCTCTCGGGACATGCTGTACAAGGGTCCCCACGGTGGTGACAAGGGTTTTCCATTCTCACAACGAAGGTTGATTGCGTGATCTAAGTTTCCTGTCAATGGGGGTAAGTTATTTGCCCCAGTGCTATTGGCAAAAAGTTGTGCAAAGTCCTTCACTTTTTCTGGTAGACAATTTCTAGCGTCATTCTCCGAGAGTAAGGGTTTTTCGCGGAGTGCCTTACTCATAACCTCTATTGTAATTTTGCCGATTGGCACTGAGTTGCTCATTGACATCAAATCTTTAGTTGATGAATATTTTGGATGAGGCACTTGTCTCAAATTTTGCCGCCATCTCTGAACACTGTAGATACTAATATTTCCCTTTCTGAGCTCAAGACGTTGGTCCTTTGAATGAATTATTGCGTCTTGATCTTCAAGCCATTTCTTTCCTAGGATCATTTTGTGTGTGCTCGAAGGAACAACATATAGCCAAAGTTTAGGTAGATGGAACCCATCGAGGTCGAGCGCTACATGAGTTATATAGTTAACAGTAGGTTTAATTGACGAAGAATTCTCTGCTGTCTCGAGAGTTTGTGGAGATGTGGCTATGCGCAGCAAGTTTAATCGTTCAGTTAATTCATTGCTGATGATTCCAGAACACAGACATCCATTATCTACTAAGGCTTGCACCATAAAAGTATCATTTAACAGTGCATTTATTAGAAATAGTTCTGTATTAATCGCGAGAAGAGGAAGTGGCAGGAAGGCAGCTCTAATGTAGAGATGAAAGAAGTAGATTGGCTATGAGGAGAGAGTTGTTGAAATATGATATATCTTGGAATGCCAAGAATAACTTATTAGTAAGTCCGGCTAATTTGACTATCAAATTCCCCATTCTATATCACTGTTATCAATACATCATTCACCGAAAGTTTAATGCGCATTAGCGTTTATTTCACACTAGCATTCCAGCGGATGACTATGTCTCAAATGCAGGTTATAGTTTTCTCGTATCTATTACCGACACACATGTATTTAGCTTTATATTCCTGACCCATATATGTTTATGTACATAGATCTACATCTACATGGATCATAACTTACGATCCATGGAGATTGATAAATACTGGTCAAAAACCACAGTTGATAAGATATGCAAATACGCAATCTCACTCTTATCATCTCGCTTTTACTCTGAACCATACATCTAAATACAATTGTTTCCACTCGGATCTTCCTCTCACAACCTCATACGAGACTTACTGCATCGATCTAACCGCCGACACTGATTCCGCTACAACCTCCATCTTCGCTCAAGCTCATAACTTTAACAGGTTATGAGCCCGGTGCTCTCAGTTAATCAGTAAGACTTCAAATCCAAAAAATGGCTTCTTCCAGCTCTTTTTTCTTACAACAGATAAACGATGATACCACTAGGATGGTAAAGCTATCTGATATCACCAAACTTTCAGGCCAAGACAATTACAATGTGTGGGCCTCAACCATGACAATAATTTGGCGAGCCCTGAAAGTATATGACCTAGTTGTTGAAGGAAAGAAACCCGAAAAGAATTCGTCCGCAGAGGAGTTGAAGGCATTCGAGTCGTTAAAAAACTATGCCCTCACGGTTTACCTACAGGTTGTATCCCCAAAGCTCATTGAACAGATTATCGAGCTCCAAGACCCACATGAAATGTGGATTTATCTCAAGCAACAGTTCTATAGGGATACTGCATTTGCTCTAGTCTCGCAAATGCGAAAATTAATCAACCTCATCAATGCCTACGACCCGTCCACCCCAATTTCAGATTACATCCAACATTTCGAATCTGAATGGCTTACACTTCATAGAATGTCGAAAGCATCTACTGATTCCTATCGGCAATTTCTATCGAAGTTCTTAGAAGAAGACAAGGCAAAACGTGATTTTCTTCTAGCCCTCCTTTCCGAACATCACGAAAATGCTGTTGATAATATAACAACAAAAGATGATCTCACCTTCTCTGAAGTTAAGCAGCGACTGATGAACCTGAATCATAAAAACATCACTACACGCCATTCTGCCTTCATGACAAAAGAAATTAAAGGCAACAAATCCTCATCTAATCGAGTATCCAAGAACTCGAACAGACATGAATGCAGTTGGTGTAAGAAACATAATCCAGGACGGCACATTGGACACCTGTGGAACAAATGCAAAAAATTAAAGGAGTCTAAGACTAATCTTTCCAAGAAAGATGGCGGCAGAGATGAGGCTCACATGACAAACTCAAAGAACCAAGAGGTCAGATACCATCCCTTTTACCTTGATACTTGTGCAACCTCTCACATGTGTCCTTACCTAGATCGGTTCGAGAATCTCTCGACTTGTACCGGACTTGTAACTTCAAGCTCTGGTCAAGCTATGCCCGTGAAAGGTAGAGGAACAGTGACGATGGATTGTAAAGCCTCAAATGGTTCTGTTTCAACCTTACGTCTAAATGATGTTTTGTATGTACCTCAACTGCAACGTCCACTCTTTTCTTGGAAGAGAGAAAGATCTAAAGGCTGTACTTTATTTGATGATGGGAATGTAATGAAAATTTTAAAAAACGGTAAAACACTATTGGAAGCAAAGTTTGATGGCCCTCTGCCATACATAGTCGAAATTGAAGACGTTGCCTGCTTGACTTATGAATTCTGGCACGAAGCCTTGTGCCATTCAGCTCCATCTTCAATCACCAAGACCAATAAACTTATATTAGATACCGAAACTATCCCCCCATGTCCAGAAAATTTTAAGTGTGAAGCCTGCATAATTGCTAAATCAAGTCGCAACAAACCTAAACCAGTCTCGAGAAAGACAAAATCCAAAGGAGAATATATACATTCTGACTTATGTGGACCATTACCAGTACCTTCTTATGGAGGCGCTCTATATTACATCAGTTTCGTTGACGATGCAACTCGGCTTTCTTCAGTTCAATTTCTAAAACTTAAATCAGAAGCATCTCAGTCAATCATTGATTACATCTCAAAAATGGAAACTCAACATGATGTCAAAATTAAGTGTTTCCGAACTGACAATGGCGGAGAATATCTGAATGACAAATTGAGCAGATTCTTTACTCAGAAGGGGATAGAACATGATCTCACCCCACCATACTCTCCAGAATCGAACGGAATTGCTGAAAGGTTAAATCGGTCAATTGGTGAAGGTATACGCGCAATGCTTCTACCAATAAAAGACAAAAGATTATGGGCAGAGGCAGTAAATACATATATTCATGTTAAAAATATCCAATCCCACAGCGCAATCAATGGGATGACTCCGCATGAGGCATTCTACAGCGAAAAACCCTCACTCTCCTACCTCCAGCCCTTTGGGCGAAAATGCTACGTACATATCCCTAAAGAGAAGCGTGGTACTGGAAACAAACTTCTTCCAAGAGCAGAAAATGGTATATTTGTCGGATACACCAAAGTCAATCATCATTATCGAATATTCATCCCAGAAAGAAAGCATACCTATGTGTCAGCAAATGTTGAGTTTTTACCGTACACTTTGGAACAGCCTATCATGAACTCAATGACTACATCTCAAGAACATAACTGTTCAAGCCTACCCGATGGATCTTTAGAGATTAATATAGGACCTGTCCCTATCAATGAGCTTCCTGCACGAGAGAACTCACACAGGCCTGCTATCCAAAATAATGATAATGAATTTCCAAGCCCTGATAATTTTCAGCAAACTCTCGACTCTACCTCCTTACAATCTTCAACAGACTCGACTGTTTCGAACCCCTTGTCGACCCTTGAACCTCAAAGCTTACCCAACCTAACAAACTCTCATAATTCTGATGAAAATCTGATACGTTATCGAAGAACTCAATCTGGCCGTCAAGTTCGACCTCGGTTATATAATGACACTATAACAGGTGATTGGTGGAATGTATCAAATGACATTTCCTCCCATCAACCCCCAGTCGAGTTCTCAACTGAATTTCCGGATGAAGAGGCGCTTATCAACATTCTAGAAATCCCTATCCCTAAATCTTATAACATGGCTAAACAATCCGTGCACTGGGATCAATGGGAAAAGGCCTTCAATGACGAGATTACTTCCCTTCGCGAAAATAACGTATGGGAAGTGGTACCTAGACCAAAAGGACGAAAAATAGTTGATGGCAAATGGGTCTGTAAAGTAAAAGGGGATGCTCAAGGAAATCTAGAACGCTTCAAGGCACGATATGTAGCTAAAGGATTTTCTCAGGTGCAAGGGCTAGACTATGACGAAACCTTTGCTCCAGTCGTGCGATACGACTCACTTCGATTACTTTTAGCCATTTCAGCTAACAAACGTTGGAAACCTAGACAGCTTGACATTAAAACAGCTTTCCTCTATGGTATACTCAACGAAGAAATATATATGCAGCTGCCAGAAGGATTTAGGAAAGAAGATCACGTTGCACGACTAAATCGATGTATCTATGGCCTAAAACAGTCACCTCGAGAATGGTACTTTCGATTAGTCGAATATCTTAAACCTTCTGGCTTTACCTCTTCCCTCTTTGACCCCTGTGTACTTGTTCATGACTCAGGAAATCTAATCATGGCAATTTATGTAGACGATATCATACTATTCGGGGAAAAAGGAGACCTTATAGAACAAACAGTCAGCCTACTCAAATCTGAATTCAAAGTTAACGATATGGGAATACTTCATTGGCTCCTTGGCATTCAAATAGAGTATTCAGAATCTGAAATCTCTCTGTCGCAGACTGCCTATATTGATAAGATATTGAACCGATTTTCTATGCAAGAATGCAATCCTGTGTCCTCACCCATCGATCCAAATCATCGGCTCATGACTGCGGAAGAAGGGGAACCTAGGACAAATGTAACAACATTCCAGCAAATTATTGGGTCTATTATGTATCTGGTCTCTGGAACCCGACCAGACCTTGCATATACAATCACCCATCTCTCTCAATTCAATTCGGATCCCACTCAAGCTCATCTGAATACAGCAAAACGTGTTCTACGATACTTAAAGGGTACAAGAAATTTAAAGCTTCACTACAAGTTTGATTCTCCCCTTGTACTAAATGGATTCTGTGATGCGTCATATGGCAACTGTCTCGATACGCGAAGAAGTTTTTCTGGATACATCTTTCAACTTGGTAGTTCTACTATCTCCTGGAGATCACGTAAACAACGCACTGTAGCACATTCAACTTGCGAAGCTGAGTACATGGCAATAGCGCTCGCATCCAAGCAATACATCTGGATTTTGCGCGGACTTCACCGATTCCTTGGAGATAATATCCCGGCAGCCATCTCGACTGACAATACGGCAGCCATCGAACTTGCTCACAATCCAAAGCTAAATGATGCCTCGAAGCACATCGACATTGCCTATCATTTTACAAGGGAACGAATTGAAGACGGCTCGCTCACACTATTACATGTTCCTTCAGCTAAAAATCTCGCAGATATATGTACAAAAGGCTTACCGAGACCTAGGCACTCCGATTTATGCACTTTAGTTTTCGGTACTGGTGCAACTACTAGCGTGTCTACTATCCAAATATTAGGTGAGAAATGACAATTATCAGACTAACAGTTTTTCACTTATGCATCTATTATCGATGCAAAGTGAGGAGGGGTGTTGAAATATGATATATCTTGGAATGCCAAGAATAACTTATTAGTAAGTCCGGCTAATTTGACTATCAAATTCCCCATTCTATATCACTGTTATCAATACATCATTCACCGAAAGTTTAATGCGCATTAGCGTTTATTTCACACTAGCATTCCAGCGGATGACTATGTCTCAAATGCAGGTTATAGTTTTCTCGTATCTATTACCGACACACATGTATTTAGCTTTATATTCCTGACCCATATATGTTTATGTACATAGATCTACATCTACATGGATCATAACTTACGATCCATGGAGATTGATAAATACTGGTCAAAAACCACAGTTGATAAGATATGCAAATACGCAATCTCACTCTTATCATCTCGGTTTTACTCTGAACCATACATCTAAATACAATTGTTTCCACTCGGCTCTTCCTCTCACAACCTCATACGAGACTTACTGCATCGGTCTAACCGCCGACACTGATTCCGCTACAACCTCCATCTTCGCTCAAGCTCATAACTTTAACAAGAGTATCTAGAGGCGGACAGGGACTATATGCTAACGTGCACGTACCACAAGTACTCACGCTATTGTACCTAGGGCCAGGTTGAGGCGAGGCCGTAACTGTATTCAACCTAACTTCTTTATTATAACTTGCTTTGGGCTCCTGCGCGTGACTGGGCTCAGGAGCATCTAGTTTTCCGACCCGCTCAAAAATCCCATTACCGATCCTTTTTGCCCTTCTGAATCTATCAATGGTGGATCAATGTCTGGTAAACTCGCCAGATTGATATTTACACCCGCTTTATTTGGGTTCCGCGCCGGCAGAAGTGGGCATTTCCTTGATGAACAACCCACCCTTTTGCAACGAAAACATTTCCTTTCTTGCTGTAGCCGATCAAGCTGGGCATAGGTTTTCCACTTGGCACGCTGTCTATCTGTGTTTGACATACCAGCAGTATTTATTCCACCCATGATTGTATCCCCAGACGAGTCAGTCAGGCTTATACTTCCCCGAGAGTTTCTAGTGCCGCTGTTTGTATTATTTACCAGTTCTGTATCAGTATAACTACTCTTTTGGCGTATTTGAACGGGTTGGTTCTGGCCTCCCCAGTTGTCTACCATTTCCAATTGTTGAGCTACCTGATTTCTTAATCTTATCCAGGCATTGAAATTGTTGCTGGGTAAGTTAGTATTCCCTGCTAGAGCTAGTATCAAATCCTTGTTCAGCGCGTTCCAGAGCATCGATATCTTGTTTGTATCATCCCAAAGGTCTCCTCGTGCCTCTGTCAACTTGTTTGTCCAAGCTGCGAAAAATTCTGGCCAACGCTGGCCCTCAGACATTTTCATTGCATGTAACTCCCTGCCTGCCCTTACAGCTCTTAAGGGGTCAAGGTATAATTTGTCTAAGAACTCAATGAAGTCTTCCGGTTTCCGAGTTCCGTGCACTCCTACCTCATAGAATGTCATTGTCGGAATACTTCAAGTGGACGTGTTTTGTGACAAGCTTGTTGTAACAATATTGGTATCAATTAATTCCTCTCTAACTCCCTCCCTCCTACGGAACATCTAATAATTACATTGGGGAGCCAATTTCTTATTCCCGGCGCTATTCTATATAAGGGAATATTACGATAATAAGGCACGTGATTTGATACAGAACTTTAATCAGACACTGGCAACAAAAATAAAAAATAAATAAAAAGAGGCCATGAAGGCAGAGCTTCATTTAGACTGGCTGCTTCGCTCCACCCATCTGTTGCTCTCAATTTTCAGGTAGTTAGAATCGACAAGTTCTTTTAAGGCATGACAACATTTGGATTTGGTCATGGCATCCGCTGGGTTAGTTTCCCCATCAATCCAACAGATCTCGGCAATTTCTCGTCTCTCGTACGACTGACAAAGAGACATTAAGTCTACCATGAGTCTCTTTTCTTGAGTTGTTCCCAGTTTTACAAGGCAATCATATAAAGACTTTGAATCGGTACATAGAACTAACGGTAATTGCGCTTGTAAGATCTTATTGAGAGTTGACTTAATCGATGCGGCAATATCGAAGCCATGGACCATTCCATATAGTTCTGCTGCTAAAACACTCCGTGTAATTCTTTTACATTTGATGGATGACCAGTGAATTATATTTGCCCTGTTGTCATCATCTGCGAGAACGATGACAAATCCGATTTGAGAAGAATAGTCATGATTATTTGCAAATGATGAGTCGGTAAATGCAATAACCTTTAAAGAATTTCTATTGAGCCTTACATATTTTAGTCCTCTAAGAGGGTTATCAGATTGCCACTTGAGCCTTTTATTTAGTAAATTTATGTCAACTAGGCTCGGGCAGGTTGTTTGAGCAGCAAAAGACAAATCAAAAGTTGCTTCTGGCTGACAAACGCTTGCGATGTATGCTCCACGTGCTCTCTGGGCGATGTACTGATCCTTTGTTGACAAATTTCTTCTAATACTGCCTCTAGAGCTAACAATATCAATTGCATTTGAATCAATAATTTTTAGGTTCTTGCATTGTGATTCCTGTGTCAGTGTAATTGAGTCTGTTGTGGCTTCCCTCTTAATGTAACCTCCATTAAACTTAATTGGGGTTGAAACGGTCAGTTTTTCTCGATCTTTAGCAATAAAACCGGCCTTCATAAGCTGACTTTCTTCACTGGAAGCAAATTTGTTATTTGCTAGGAATAGTGTGTCATCTGTTTGTAGGCCAACTATACCAAAATTTTGGTTATTGTTAAGGTATAAGAGGCAAGGATCATATGTTGACTGTTCCATTGACAAGCCCTCAGTATGATGTCGATGATAAGTATTGAACCAATGATTTCCAGCTTCTGGTACACCATAGAGAGGTTTTATAACTTTCAGGATAGTTTCTTTATCACCAATTTCAACTGGTGGACAAACATAAAAATCCCGATTCAGTTTTGTTGTGGACTGAACATAGGCTTGTGAGATATCGCGCAAGTATAAATCTAGCGGCAATATTGAGGCAAGGGCGAGAATTATTCTTTGGCTAGCTCTCTGAATTGTGGGCGATTGTGTGAGAACGATCCCTTTTTCTTTATTGTTATATGCCTGTACTACCAGTCGTGACTTTTCAAAAGCTTTATCTGTCCCTCTATGCTTTATCTCATCCACAAATCTTGAATTGAAGATTCTGGCTCCCGGTGGGACCATTGACAAGGTGATAAACTCAAACACCCCTTTTTCTAGCAATCCGTTTATTTCCTTTTGCCTGGATTCTTTAAATGTTGGAACTAAGGGGGCATCAGTCTCTTCGATAAAGGTTCTAGCTACTGCCTGATCAATGTATCTTGCGGGGGGCCGGCGGGATCTTTCTGCGTTTCTTCTGCGATTTACTGACGCTAAAGAGTTATGAAGGGGTAGGTTATCGAGAAGGCCTCCGGTCTGTAAACTAACATCGTCATTATCCTGATAATATGGCCTAACTACAGTAGACCTGAATTCACTTGATCCTGAAGGTAGCTCAACCTTGCAGGTTTCATCTTCTACACTGAGTAATTTAAAAGGGCCTGTCCATTGAACTGATTGGCCAGAGACACCCTCACGCCATACGAGGACTTCAGAGTTAATCGGCAAGTCGTGAACACTTGTGGTATCTGGACCGTTTTGTTGGCTTAAAGCTGTATTTACTAGGTTTTCAGCTCTAATCTTTTTGACTTCACTCATTGCCTTTTTGAGGGCGATAGCTCGTCGGGAAATTGAGGGAGCTGGAGTATCTGAGTGTACCATCCGTGGATATGCACCAAAAACAAGTAATGTAGGGACTAATCCGTCGGGACCAGCGCTATCATTAATTGCTTTAATTGACATTTGGAGCTTTGTTTCCTTGGTTGCGTTATCTCCTTTCAATTCTGCATCAATTATATTATAAACACGCCGTAGTATGGAATGGTAGCGTTCGACCATTCCTACTGACCAATGTGCTTCAATTGGGATATTCTTAACAGAAGTTGCCATGGATGTTGCATTTTGGTGAAATTCCCTACTGGTAAAGTTTTTACCGGCGTCAGTTACAATATGGTCGGGCGGGCCAATATAGACATCAATCCAACAAGTTCGTATGGCATCCCAGGTATCCTTGGCCGTCATGCTCCGTAGCCATCTTGCTGCTTGGAATCTTGTTGCTTCATCAACTATGTGGAGAATTGGATTTCCGTTAATATACATGATATCAACTACTATGGAGCTATTGAAATATAAATTTTCATCTTGAAGACAAAATTTGAAACGGCTAGGGGGTCCTCTATGTTTCTGACAGAACTCGCAAATTTTTGTTAGTTGGTCAATTGTTTTCTTTTCAACCATGTCATGACCTGATCGTTGTAATATCCTAAGCAATCTTTCTGCTGAAGGATGACCAAATCTCCAATGAAGTCTTTTCAATTCAGTTTCTGTTAAAAAGCACGGATTAGAAAGGAAAGAGTCTGTTATAAAAGAGTGTAGGAATTTTCCCCAAAGTAAGAAAGCATGACCAAAACGCCGTATAACTGGAAACGATTGTGAGTTCTTCACTAGTAAATTGTTGAGGTTATCAAAAGTAACACCCAGGGTATCCATATCAGAAAGACAAAGTAAAAATGGTGTAGTGGCGTTCACAATGTGGAATTCAATCTGTCCAATAGGCGTATTCAAAGTGACAGAGCCGATTGAGGTACTACTTCCAATGCCAAATTGGACATTGATTGCACCAGATTTCGCGGTATTAATTGGTGAGGGCTGAACTTTGTTAAGTGCATTATATTGATCAATGCCAGCAGTAGAGTGCTTTGAAGCGCCTGTATCGATTATTATACTGTAGAATGTGTTGCTGTTATACCTTCCGGATGTGATAAATGAAAAAGGGTCATTGTCAACTTCACTATTAGCACTTGATAAATCGAGACCGGTGATTGCATGCTCAAAAGATTTGTTTGCCAGCGTTATTGCAATATCTTCTGGCTGTTCTATAGATCCAAAGGAAGTGTAGAATATGTTATTAACCTCATCTTTAGTCTCTAATGAGGTGGTATCTAGTGTTAGGCTTTCAATTTGAATATTGAGTGGATTATCTGTGGAATTGTTGTCACACTCAGCCTCATATTCTGCGATGTAGTGGTCTGGATTCCGATCAAAGCGTTTTGAAAACTGTTCCTTAAACCTCTTCCTTGCTTCTTGTTGTTGGTCTTCTGGGTGATTTTTAGACCAACAGCCATAAAGATTGCAAACGTAGCACTTTCTTTTGCCAAAGTCGGATGATGCTTGGTTGTTTATTGAGTGAGATCTAGCTATTGGATGGACCTTTAAACGAGAGCTAGAGCCTTGTTTATAATATCGCCTATCTGTGAAAAAATTGGATGATGTTGGCCCATCAGATTTTTCAGAAGTTGCAATTGAGGCTCGGAGATCATTGATTAGGCCGGATAGGGATTCACTAGGCTTGAAGCAGGCATAGCTACAGGCTGGAATGTTGCGGCATGCGTTCACAAGTTTCATGTGGAGAAAAGAATCTGTTCGGAATTCGGGATCCATACTCAACTGTAGTTGACGCAGCTCCGTTAGAAGAAGATTTAAACAGTTTTCTGTTAATTTTCCGGATGATTCATTCTCTTGTATTACGAGGCTTAGACTCAGTGCTTCCCACCTTGCATATTTCCCTCTTTTGTACTCAATATTTTCAAAGTAACGTTTTGTGGCATCACACATCTCATCAAATGTGGCGTGTTTGTAAACACTTAAATTTGAGTAGTAATGACGTAAAGCAGGTCCTATGAGCATCGTAGGATATGCCTTTGCAAAGAGCTGACTAGGTATCTCGGTTCTGTCACACAGGTCACGGAAAATGGTGAGCTTATAATCAAAACTATCATTTTCACCATTGTATTTCATATCTTTCTCATACATTCGAGTAAGATTTGATAGTTCCTTAGCGCATCCTGAACCTTCGCTTCTAGTTAGAGACCGAGTTTGGTAGATTGTCTGTGGGGCATTTTGTGAAGGCATGTTAGGGTGCGACGATAAAGTCTGGGCTTTCATTTTTCCATCCATTTTCGAAATATCTTGATGAGTCTCAGTTTTTAGTCTAGGGGTAGGCTCTAATTTGGACCTGAAGAGGTGAGAGATTATATTTGAATTGAACGTTTCATTTGAGTTTTCGATTTCCTCTAAAGTCCAGGGGGTTGGGTCATCTTCATTAAGTGTTTCCATTAATGAAGTAACAATGCTAACACCTCTATTATTCTTAACCCAAACTCCGTGTGTACGCAGGTGGGTCCGAAGACCTCGAACGTAGACGAGAGAGGCAGCATTGAAATCATCCTCTTCAAAAGATATAAAATCTTCCTTGAAAGCTTCCCAAAGGTTATCATCTTTGATCTTGAACTTTATGTAGTCGTTGACTTTCTGTTCGATGAATTTGTTAATCTGCTGTTGCTTGACTTCTGCTTCCTTATCGAGCGCCGTCTGCTTTGATTGTGATCTCGTTGAGGGTCGTGATCCGTCTGTAGATAGCTTGGAATCGGTGTTCGAGTCGGGCATTTTGAATGCAGGTTTTGCAAAAGTTAGTGATGATGAAAGTAGAAAATGGGGTCGTATGAATTTAGGCTGTTGAAATATTACGCAGAATCGAGGGCCTTGATGAAGGGGTCGATATGTGTTTAATTATTCAAGAGCTTATTTTTTTTTTTTTTTGCGTAGTGGACGCGGGATTTGAGGGCCTTGTGAAAGGGGTCAAATCCTTGAATATATATTTGAAGTCAAGGGCCTTAAGGAAGGGGTCAACTATCAATTCTATACTCCTTAGCAAACGCAATCGAGCCGAGGCCTTTATCAGGGACTGAACGATTGAATCTCTCTTCACAAGATGTATCTGATCTGTACGTCTACTGATCAGTGTCGGAATACTTCAAGTGGACGTGTTTCGTGACAAGCTTGTTGTAACAATATTGGTATCAATTAATTCCTCTCTAACTCCCTCCCTCCTACGGAACATCTAATAATTACATTGGGGAGCCAATTTCTTATTCCCGGCGCTATTCTATATAAGGGAATATTACGATAATAAGGCACGTGATTTGATACAGAACTTTAATCAGACAGTCATGTAGAGACATGATTCATTCATGAGTTGATATTGTTCAGACGATCATGACTATATCACAACGTCATGTACAGACACGATTCATCGTTTGTACCTGTTGTATCAACCATGACTATGTCTCAGTGATATGAGAAACATCATTGACTAGTTACTAGAAACCTAATCAAGATCCTAAACACACAACTGAGACTAGGAGAAATTTACTGAGTAAGTAATTATTCTGATGAATCTAGATCTGGAGGAACACAATCTGATTGCTTGGCTCGAGGTATATGAGCCTGAGCATATCATGTATTATAAACTATATAGAAATCTATCTCAATCACAATCATCATCTTAATTCATGTCACCATCAATAGCTGCAAAGGACAGTTTAACAATTTCCTTATAGTTATGAGCCCGGATTGACGCCATAAAATTTTTAAATAATTTCCATTAAAAGCTCGTGAATAAGAATCCCCAATTTAGATCCTTTCAACCCATCACAAACTGCATCAAGAAGTTAATTTTCAAAATTTTATATATAAATCGTTAAGTAATTCAAAATGGCATTCTTCAAAGCAGGTTCTCTAACAAATGAAACCTACATGGAATGGTTTGATATAATTCAAGGCCATGCCACAGATAGTGGTATATGGGAATTTGTCGATCCGTCCGGAACGGTATTTCACAAAGAGCCTAAGAAGCCATTATTTACGGATTACAAATCAACCGCTACAAGATTTGGAGACTTAGATGATGACGAAAAATCCATGTATAAAGAGGACAACGCTCAGTATAGAATCGATATCCAGTCATTCAAAAACGACAGTCGGACTATAGGCGAGCTAAGATCGAAAATCGTGGAGTCTCTGCACCCCAATCATCGAAAATTAATTTTCGGTTTCATGACATGTCGAGATGTCTTAATTCAAATCAAGAATCGACTCAAGCCGACTATTGATATACAGCAGATGAAAATTGTGGAGGATTATACACGAGCACGGACTGTTCCATCAAACAGAAATATTGAGCAATGGCTGATGGAATGGGAAAGGCTAGATATAATGATTAAACGACTAAAGATTGCCGATTTCAGTGACTATAAGATGATTCAAGATTTTCTCTCAGCATCCAATACTCTTCTACCTATGTGGGTGACGAGTAAGAGAATGGAAATCTTGAAATCAACAAATAAAATGTCACTTAAATTCCTTGAAATATTGCTCGAATTTCGACAATTCTGGTCATTAACAGAATTCGAATCGGCATATAAACCAACGGCATTTCCTGTAAGTCTCCAGAATATATATCAAAGTCCATCTGCTCAAGAGAAGCTGTATGATACATCAATTAACGTTCGACCTAATACAAATTCTGGCGAACAAAAGTCTTGCATATGTGGAAAGAGCCATGATGGTAAGGAGTGTTACTATCTCGCTGAAAATAAGGCACCCAATGGATTCAAAAAAGACGAAAAAATTATTAAAAAGTTCAAAGATGCTTGCAAACGTCATAAATTTAGAACGTTTGTCAAAAAATCTAACTGGACCGCCGAATGGCTTAAAAATTTTGTGGAGGAAAAATGGCCAACACATCAACATTTTTTGGAAACTAACTATAGGTCGTCAAACCAAGAGAAAAGTGGCACGTTTGTGACATTGACTGACACAACAAGCCTAACCACTAGATTAAATCATCCATTAAAAAATGAAATCTTGCTCGACAATGGTGCTGATGGACATGTCTGCAACAACCTAGCACTTGCAACATCAGATTTGAGACTAACAGAAACTCCAACTTTTGTGCAGGCAGGGGCAGGAACATGTCCAATAATTGGATATGGTAACATGATTTTTGATGCAAATTTAGGTAACGGAGAAACCTATAAAATGACTCTAACTAACACTGCATTTGCACCTGAATTTTTAACGTCAGTAGTGTCATGGAAAGTTTTGAAGAAAAAAGGAATCAAATGGGATTCACATACTAACATTATGACATTTAATGGGCAACGAATTTGTCAGCTCTTAGACCGTCATAACCATGATGTCTTCACAAACATACCCGTACCAGAAACAACGAATCATGAAATAATTGCCATGGTCAACTCCCATCATCCTCGAAAATCTGTTGGATCAGAAAGATTATGGCACCAAAGACTTGGTCACCCAGGACCAGAATCAGTGCAGCATATAAGGTCAAATTCAGTTAAAATCGACCAAAAAGGTCCAAAGACTGTTGAATGTAAAGACTGTGCACTCAACAAAGCCACAAAAGTTATATTGCGAAGACCAACAGAGCGTGCTCTTATTCCTTTCGAACGCGTCCATTTTGATTTAGTCATATATTTGCCAGTTGGGTTTGATGGATCAAAGTACATGCTTCATTTCTGTAATGATATGTCAAGAATGAATTTCGTATATCTCTTAGCTAACAGATCGGGTCCAAATCTTCTACGACACTTCAAAAACTTCGTCGCATATGCAAAGCGGCAGTTTAAGCAAGATATTAAAATTTTTCGATGTGATCAAGAAAGCGGTCTTGGTCGTGCATTTGAAGAATGGGTAAATGAGTTAGGAATCGTGATCGAATGGTCGGCAGTTGGGACAAGTGAACAGAACGGTCAGTCTGAACGTTCTGGGGGGGTGATTCAGACAAAAGCTCGTTGTCTTGGGAACAGTGCGAAACTTCCCACGGAATATTGGCCAGAATTTGTCATGACAGCAGCATATCTCATTAATCGAATTCCAACCTCCTCATTAGGTTGGTCATCACCACTGTCAACACTTCGAAAAGTATTGAAAATTCCAGATCGAGACGAATATAGCCACTTGAAAGCGTTCGGTTGTACGGCGTATGCACTAGATAAATCGATCACGAAAGGTGACAGGATGAAACCCAGGGCGAAAACGGGATTCTTGGTTGGATACAACTCTCGCAATATCTATAGGATTTTGCTGCTAGATGAGGAAGTTGTCATCGGGACTCGGGATGTCGTCTTTAACGAATCATTATTTTCCTTTGACAGACAGGAACTTACAGTTCAAGATGACTCAGTACCAATTGTTGATTTTATCATGATTAAACCAGTTCCAGATATAACATTTGATATTGAAGATACACCAATTCGTAACAACGAACCGAATAGTCAAACAAATGACGATGAGAAAGGTTCACTAAATCTAATAAAGCGGTCAGAAGAATGTCATGTATATGAATCTTCAATTTCTAAGACCCTAGAATCAAAAGATATATCGGAGAAGGGAAGTTGTACAAAAAAAGTAAAAAACAAAAAGAAAATCGACCGATCTGAAATAAGTGAAAGTAATATCTTAAATAATAAAAGAACTAGAAAAATAAATCCAGAATATTCCAGGAACTTTAAACCAAGTTCTATGGTAACAGTATATAATATCTTTGTAACAGGTATGGCAAAGCCCTTACAGAAGCTTCATCAATCCAAATTACCACCTCCGCCTGATACTTGGAATCAACTTAAAAACCACAAATATTCGAAAGAATTTTGGAAGGCTATGACCATAGAGTATAATACTTTGGTAGAAAAAAATACTATTCAACCTGTACAACAAACTAACTCAATGCAACCAATCCCTCTCAGATGGGTATTCACATATAAGTTTGACAAAGCAGGCTACTTACTTAAATTTAAAGCAAGAATTTGTGTTAGAGGCGATCTCCAGCCAAAGACGGACGAAGATAACTATGCGTCAACCCTTGCTTTCCAAGTCTTTCGGGTACTTATGGCTCTCGTAGCATATTTTGACCTAGAAACTTTACAGGTAGATGCTGTGAACGCTTTCTGTAATTCGCCCCTAGATGAGGACATTTATATATATAATCTGCCTGGCTTTGGCAATAAAGGTAAAATACTTCGTCTTCTTCGAGGACTATATGGTCTTCGGAAATCACCTAAATTATGGCTTAAATTATTGTCAGGAACACTCTTAGATATTGGGTTGTTTCAAGTACCTGGACAGCCATGCGTATTCACAGATTTTAAAGGTATCATAATCTTCTTCTTTGTGGACGATTTAGTCTTTATCTTCCCAGAAGAACGAAGAAAAGACACGTTGCAAATGTTAGAAAATCTCACAGCAAAATTTGAGTTTAGGATTCTAGGAGAGCTCGAATGGTTTCTTGGAGTATACATTTCGAGAAGTAGGATTAAAAAAACTCTTCATCTGAGCCAGCAATCTTACATAGAAAAGACGTGTAGCAAGTATGCATGTTGGGAAACTAAAAAACGAATAACTACGCCGATGATCAGCGATAGAATGATTAAAAATAGAGACCAAGCAACCCCGGACGAAGTTAAGCGTTACCAGCAAAAAGTAGGTTCACTTATTTATGCCTCAGGAGTCACACGACCGGACATTGCGCGGGCGGTCAGTCACCTGGCAGAATTCATGAGTAATCCAAGTACAACACACCAAATTTGTTAACCTCCTCAACCTAGTGTCAAATCCCGAGATACAGGACTCAATCAAAGACTAAGTCCTGGGGGGATGTGTCATGTAGAGACATGATTCATTCATGAGTTGATATTGTTCAGACGATCATGACTATATCACAACGTCATGTACAGACACGATTCATCGTTTGTACCTGTTGTATCAACCATGACTTTGTCTCAGTGATATGAGAAACATCATTGACTAGTTACTAGAAACCTAATCAAGATCCTAAACACACAACTGAGACTAGGAGAAATTTACTGAGTAAGTAATTATTCTGATGAATCTAGATCTGGAGGAACATAATCTGATTGCTTGGCTCGAGGTATATGAACCTGAGCACATCATGTATTATAAACTATATAGAAATCTATCTCAATCACAATCATCATCTTAATTCATGTCACCATCAATAGCTGCAAAGGACAGTTTAACAATTTCCTTATATAGAATGAGCCATCTTTCTCTAAAGCCGAGCCTTTGAGCGTAGTTTATATCAAAACAAATGCCCTTGAATCATTGTAACCAAAAGCGTATCAGTCCATCCTAAAAATATCTAGGACTGCTGTTCTCCACAACGAAAAATTGACCTTATTACCATCAAACTCTGGTAGTTTGGTCGGTTTTAGTCCCAGTCCCTCTGTAGGTGGATCTTTTTCGATGATGACCCGCTCAACTTGATGTGACTGTTGTTGGGACAAGTTAGAAGCCTTAAGTTCGTTGAGCTGTTTCCGCAGGTCTATCAATTCTTGCATTAAGGACTTGTCTGATATGTTGAAATCACTAAATTTACTGAAATTGATGAATTTACTGAGATAATTAAAAATAACTGAAATAACTGAAATAACTGAACGGTCAGACTTTCTGATGAGTGGAGTTAATAAATATGTAACAGTCCCGGTATATAAAGCTTGGGGGTTTGTATGTCAAAAGGTAAGTTTATTTATTAACTGAAGAACAAGAGTAATGCTACATCTAACGCCCTATATATATACATGATTCCAATATTCCAAACACTAGTAGCTGTCCTCCAGTTGTGCCCCCATTATTAATGTCGGTTCACAGGTGAATGGCGTATGGATAAAGGGCTTGTATTAAACATTTACTTCCAAAAGTATTGGTCAGCGCATCACGTGATATAGTCAGGGCGCTAAGCTTCATTTTGTACTTTAGATATTAATGCTTGAGGAGGGATACAGAAGAGAGATAGACAGAATATATCACTTGTTTTTAGCACTTTTAAGGCATTAAACCAAGTGAACCCCGTTGTACCAACACTGATCAGTGGTTGATCAATTTCGATTTTATTTTCGTTCAGTATCGACTGCAGACAGCAAGGTGACGAAGAGACAGTGGCCCTATTCATAGGCTTTCACTGTGCTAACTGAAGAACTCAATAGTACCGCCTTTACAGCTATAAGTATATCTTGGATTCATTCAGGAAGACTTTTTTTAGTTAGAAGAACAATTAGCTCCGCGTTCCATCACGCATTTTTAATTATTTCAAGATTGCACTTCTAAATCCAACCGGCAAAAATGACGGCGCGATTTATCAACAAAGACACCCCAGACGTCCCAAGTGAAGACTATGATAGCTACATAGAAGATCAAATTGCGTACTTTAAAAAGCTAGATCACCGAGATGAAGGGCTTTGGGAGGATTTTCGGGCAGAATTTGCAAAATGGCAGCAAGAAGACTTCAACATGATGTCTAAATTTACAAGAGGAATTTTACGAAGTTATCTACGAGATAATGGAATATATATAAATAGAAATGACGCTGTGGCTGAAGGGTTGACAAAGTTGTTGGATGAAAGGGAACCTACAGAATGGCCACCAGAAGAGCTAGCAAAGATGATTACTTCAGGAAAATTTAACTCGCAAAGGAATCCAGATCTCCCAGGAAGTTACGCATACTTAAGAAAGGAAGAAGAGAGAAAGATGCCATGGCCTTCAAGCAAGATGGACTTACAATCCCCAGATGAGATACCATTACCTCAACCATTTCTCATGCAGCAGAGTCCGAATATAAAATTTCCTGCATCTAGAATAAGCGGTGACGTACGAAATAACCTCAACCCAGCTCTTATTATTCCAGAAAGTCAACAGAAGCCATCATATACACAAAAGATTAATGCACAAAGTGGATTGCTCCAAGGTTCATCTTTTAACATTCAAAACTTGCAAAAGTCCTATCTAAAGGAGGACAGGTATAGTGGCGCAGATGATGTTCTTGATAAAAAGCTGCGAATCTTCTACGCTATGTGCCACAACGCAAATGTGGACCCTGTAGACTACCACAGAGCATTTCCGATTATGCTCACAGGTGAGGCTAGGGATTACTTTTTCAACAAAGCTTCCAGTAACCAATGTAATTTTTCGGAGATGATTCAAGACTTGAAAAGCTATTTTGAGACAGAGCAACGCCAAGAACAGAAGACAATTGAATGGGAAGATACAACCCTGAAAGATTATACGTTGAGAAACCCTGGTATGACAATCTTACAGTGTTTCGATCTAATGAGAGATCAACTTCTCAGAGACCAGGCAATCTTGCGGCCAGAATTTCAGACTGACCTAATGATTCGGGATAAGCTCTATAGGGCCTGTCGTAATGTGCCCGAGTGCAACATAGCACTTTTTCGGAGATGTCCTACTTTTCAAGGAGCCTCTGAAGAGATTAGAAACGCTCTTGCCATACACACTTAAAATAGAGCCCAGCAGAATTTCGTCTCAAAAGGTATGGACATACATGACAACTGTAATGCATTCTACGTCGATCGCAAGTACAAAGGCAAGAGTACTAGAAACGAAAGTCTATCGAAAAGCTCGGGAAAACCTGCAACAACTAAGAAATGCTTTGTCTGCAAAAAGGCTGGTTGCTGGAGTACAAACCATAGCAATGAAGAGCGAAAGATCTCATTCCAAAGGTTCAAAGCTACTCCATGGAATGACAGTAAGATTCAACAGTTCATCAACGAATATGAAGGTTTGGATCCCGATAATTCAACAGATTATGAACAATTCATCAATGAATTCGAACTTGAAGACAATAAGAATCTTGATTTATCTGCCAGCCATATGTCTAGAACATATACTACAGAGTGTTTTGGTGATGTTGACGGCAAACAACTGATTCAAGACCTTGAACGACAATCCATAACCCATGCATTTTGTGCTAGTTATAAGGTAACACCTAAAACGGAGATCACATCATCGACTACAACAATCGACATATTTCTTTCTAGTTGATATTCAACAGGCGTATTTATGGGGATTATGGTTGACACAGGTGCCAGTTATCGATCTACGGCTGGTCATGAACAGTTCCTTGCTCTTCGAAGCATTCAGAACATAGAGCTTAATGAATCCAGGGCAGGGGAAACTAAGGTTCAATTTGGTATAGGTAGTACGACCTCTCTTGGGACTACAGATGTTACTACACCACTCGGGATAATCACATTTCACGT
This sequence comes from Blumeria graminis f. sp. triticale, assembly GCA_905067625.1. NCBI lineage: Eukaryota > Fungi > Ascomycota > Leotiomycetes > Helotiales > Erysiphaceae > Blumeria > Blumeria graminis. Next base: position 960,261 of record LR898470.1, on the reverse strand, counting down.
CGTAACTGCCGATACACCATTTCTTCTTTCTCTCAAAGACATGGATGATTTGCGGGTTAAACTTGACAACCTAGAAAATGTTCTCATCCAAGGAGGGAAACGTATACCAATCATCAGGGCATACGGCCACCCATGGATGCTGTTAAATACGACTAAGGCTTTAACATACCTCGCTCAAGGGCCCAAAAATAACGCTGTTGCCACTTGCCACCTTACCGAGGTGGAACTTCGCCGCCTACACCGACGTTTTGGTCACCCTTCAGTAGGACGTCTTCACAAAGTACTTCAGCGTTCCGGCAATGACACTAGATTTGAGGATCTCGAGCGATTGACTAGGTACTGTGAGCAGTGTCAGACTCATGGAAAAGCCCCTGGCCGATTTAAGTTCACTCTGAAGGATGATATCGATTTTAACCACACGCTGCTTGTTGACGTGCTTTCTCTCCACGATGGTCAGGTTCTACACATAATTGACGAGGCAACTAGTTTCCAGGGTGGGAGGTTTTTGAGGAATATGTCAGCTAAACATGCATGGGACACTTTAAGGGAGGCATGGATTGATACATATTTAGGTCCCCCTGCTTATATTGCTCATGATCCAGGAACAAATTTCAGCGCTCAAGAGTTCCGCAATAATTCCAGGATGATGAATGTGGAACCCATACAGAAGCCGGTGGAGGCTCATAATGCAATTGGCCAGGTAGAAAGATACCATATACCGCTTAAGCGAGCTTACCAGATCATCAGCGCAGAAGGCTTGGGCCTATCAAAGGAAATGAAGTTGCAGATGGCGCTCAAGGCAATCAATGACACTGCAGGTCCGAATAGGCTGGTTCCTACTGTTCCTGTTTTTGGGGCCTACCCACGCATTAGTAATTCAGATGCTCCGTCCGCTTCAATTATCGCTCGGGCCACTGCTGTTAAGAAAGTGATGGTAGAAGTAAGAAAGTGTCACACTGCACGTAAATTGGCTGATGCATTAAATATGCAAAACAGTCCACTTACTAAGCACCTACATGATCTTCCCCTTCGTTCGGAGGTTATTGTTTACAGGGAAGGACGCGGCTGGGATAAAACGCCGTATAAACTGGTATGGATGGATGGTGAAACAATACAAGTTGACATGAATGGGCGTTATGTCAATTTCAGGAGTACAAGGGTCAAGCCTTTCCTTAGAGATCCTTGCTTGATAGATGATCAAATTCAGCCAGAAGATATTGTTGGCCAGGAAAACAATAGAGAATATCCACCAGAGAACAATGCTCCATAGCCAGTTTTCCAACAGCTTCGACGCAGTCAGAGAAACCTACAACCCAAAGATCCTGGATCCGAACCCAAAACTTCAGCTTTTATAAATGATGGGATTTTCGAATCACCCTACAGAGATACTATAGAAGATATAAATTTGGAACAAGTTGAAGCATTTCTTTCGGAAAAGGAAAACAGGGATCGAGAATTTTCTTTGGAACTCAGAGAAAAGGGGATTATCACAGCTCCTGGAAAACCATTTATCTTATCGCGTAGAAAAGAAATGGATGGATTAATGGTGCGGGGAGTCTATGAACTTGTATGTCGAGACAATGAAGAGCTTCGCGATAGACGAATCTTTGGTTCTAGGATGGTTGATGAAGTGAAGGGTAAGGAAACTTCAATGCCATACGAGAAGTCACGTTTAGTAATTCAAGCATATAATGATCATGGCAAGAAGGAAATTTTGACCCAATCACCAACAATACAACGGGTGAGCCAGCGTATAATTGTGGCATTGGCTCCTTCACTATCCCCATGTGGTATCTCACTTTTTCTGCGAGATATCACCCAAGCCTATGTACAATCAAAGACTAAGCTTGTAAGCCCCATTTACGCAACTCCTCCTAAGCAAATGCGCGATGAATTACGTCCGCAAGACATTCTAAAGATCCTTAAGCCTCTATATGGAATCCCAGAATCAGGAACCCACTGGTGTGGCACCTACCACAGCCATCATCAAACCAAACTAGAGATGAAAAATTCAACATATGATCCATGTCTTCTAGTAACTGAGAATCAGCAAGGGCCGTTTGGTGTTGTAGGCATGCAAACCGATGACACCCTCATCCTAGGAGATGAGAAATTCGTTAAGAAAGAGGGCCTTGAACTTGAGAAAGCAGAATTTCTCGCCAAGCCTATTGAGAAGCTAACGCATGATAATCCACTGATGTTTAATGGTTGTAAATTAGTGATTGATAAAAATGGAGATGGCCTCAATCTTACTCAGAAAGGACAAGGAAAATGTCTTCATCAAATTAACCCCAACTCAGACGACTTCAAAGAGACCCACCTTAAACAGAGAGCTCGTGGCGCTTATATTGCTAGCATTTGCCAACCAGAAGCTGCTTTTGATTGTTCGATAGCCGCACAACATCAAAATCCCGGCAAAGAAGACGTCAAAGCTCTCAACAAGCGCCTTGAATGGCAGATGAAGAATCTAGACCGTGGACTCCACTACATACCTCTGGATTTGGAGTCTGCTAAGATTTTTGTTTTTGTCGACAGTTCTTTTGCCAACAACCATGACCTAAGCTCTCAAATTGGTTATGTGATCGTTCTGGGAAATGAAGCTCTAGGAATAGGGAATTTCAGACTACAGGCCAACATTCTACACTGGAGCTCTACTAAATGCAAGAGGGTTACCCGTGCTGTACTAGCTTCGGAGTTGTACGGGATGGTAGCAGGAATTGATATGGCCATTTCGATTTCGACTACTTTAAATATGATTACCAAGCAGCTGAACATAAACCAAATCCCAGTTGTCATCTGTGCTGATTCATTCTCATTATACAAATGCATGGTCAAATTAGGCACCACGAAGGAAAAGAGGTTGATGATTGATATCATGGCCATCCAGCAGTCATATGAGCGGCGAGAACTTTCAGAAATTCGTGGGATTACAGGAGATAGTAATCCTGCTGACTCTATGACAAAGTCAACTTCTAATGGTGCTTTGAAAAATCTCGTGAGTACAAATAATATTGATGTTAAAGTTCAAGGCTGGGTCCAACGTGAAGCATCAACAAGGTTGAATAACTGAAAAAATAAAAAAAAAAAAGTTTGCCAGTGTCGGTTCACAGGTGAATGGCGTATGGATAAAGGGCTTGTATTAAACATTTACTTCCAAAAGTATTGGTCAGCGCATCACGTGATATAGTCAGGGCGCTAAGCTTCATTTTGTACTTTAGATATTAATGCTTGAGGAGGGATACAGAAGAGAGATAGACAGAATATATCACTTGTTTTTAGCAGTTTTAAGGCATTAAACCAAGTGAACCCCGTTATACCAACAATTAAGCTGTGCGCTAGTTTCCAACAGCGTCTCAAACACAGGCAGTTCTCGACTTTTAATACAAGCGGAACTTAGCGCTGACACTATGAATATGTCTGTGCTGAATATCACAGGCTACAGGGATCTTATTGGCTCACTAGCCTTCACACTTAGCATGAAACAAGGAGGAGCCTATTCTCAGATGGAGGGTCTTATAAGTGGCAGTACTAATATTGTAACAAGTCCGGGGATGGGGCACGAGAATGTGATACAAGTAGGGGATAAAAGTGTTAGTAATACCTTCTGTATAATCTTTATATATGGAGATAAATATTGATAAATGTTTTATGATTGGTCTGGCCTTTTGGCCGAGTGGTTGTGCACCTGTCTCATGCTCAACGTAGGATAGCTTCTGTATGTTTGGAATTTTTTGTAAAAATCCTTGTCTCTGCTCTGCTATCTACATGCCACTTCTGACAACAAGAAGGGATTGCAAGTGGAGAACAAGGATATGCAAATTTACTGATAGGAATCTGTGTCATTGGTTGGGTTAATAATCATGCATAAGACAACTGTTATTATCCTCTTCAATTTGTGGTTCACTGTAGATTGAAATTAGAACTATCACTATCCACAAGGTTGCCCAAGTGCCTATGCTTAAACTGTAACATATTGATCTTATTTGGCTAGCAGATATTGATCTATAGATAGATAAAGATGTTGTAGCCGTCTGATGGCTGAGGAGATTTCTACGGAAAATATCGGAATCAATCCTAACTCCTTGCTAAGCAATTCCATGGATCATTTTCTCATCTCTATGATAACAGACAGTTTTATTAAATTGTTATAACTATGCCGAAAATTATCTATATTGTACAATTCATAACTGTTTTAGGCCTATTGTCCTAATTTTATAAAATTAAATGAATCTTTTACTGAAGTAGCCTCTGCTCTAGAGAGGGGTGTGTCACGGCGTAGAATTAGCACAAGTAAAAGTACAGCTTGTATAACTATGTATTCAATCTATTGAGTGAATACTAAGACAAGGAAGAAAGAAGGAAAATTCAGTGACAAAAGAATCCGTGGGCTTTTGTGTGTGTCCTCTCGCTTCCCAGGATCATGTGGCCTTATCTTATCTCCTCACGCATATTGACTCGTTACCAAGCATACCTTCTTGGTCACCTGATATATGTAACAACGTGGCAAAATGCTGTGCCGTTACATTACCACCCCTCCAGTCCTCAATTGCTCCAAATCGGCTTGTTTCGGCGTCGACGCCGGCTGTCTTTTCCTTCGTGAGTTGCCATGTTGTCCTCCGGATTTTCTTCACTGAAACAATCATGAGATGCATCATCCAGCCAGGTAGGTAGGCGCTTAGGTGGGCCTGGCAACGCAGGGTGATCCATTTGAAATTGTTCGAGCATTGCAGGTGCATTACGGAAATTTGCTGCAGGGTACCACTCTTCATTGGCGTCCCATCCTCTCCACTGAACCTTGTACTGTAGACGGCGGCAATATAAGCGAGCGTCCAGTATGCATTTGATGTCCCATTCTAACTCGCCATTTATTTCTTCAGTCATTGGTTCTGGATTGGCTTGTCCGGGCCATGGGTTATCGGGGTCTTTAGGCAAGGGGTCGGGCGAGAACACCGGATGAACTTTCCAGGATGCTGGCAATTGGACTCGGAAAGAATGTCCCTCCTTGGAAATTATTGGGTATGGTCCCAACATTGGGTTGTCCAACTTGTCTGAAGGTCTTGTGCTTCTCCATGCGCCTCGACAGATATAAACCTCATCTTACACGTCGAAATCTACCTCCCGTCAATGCTTATTTGCCTGAATTCGCTGGCGCTCTTGCGCCCGTGCCATGTTTTCCCGGGCCCATTTGACCGCATTTTCCACTCGTTTGACCCAAGCTGCTGCCTCATCGCGGTTCAATGCTTCTCGCGTAGACCATGGTTTGACTCGTTGGTTCCAATCAAATTCTAGACGTGGTTTGTAGCCATAGTCGATCATCGGTGGAAATAATCCCGTGGATTTGTTGGACATGGCTGCTGCTGCGGCGTCTAAAGCGGGTAGCAATTCGGCCTAATCATCTTGGTGGAAACTAACAAATGGTCGCAGTGGTTGGTCCATGATTTGGTTAATGATTTCCGTTTGCCCGCCTGTTTGGGGATGTTCAACTGTGGATAATTTGAGTTTCACCCGCGCCAACTTGGATAGCTCGTCCATGAAATCCGATATGAATTGCGGGCCACGATTGCTGGTAATTGTCTTGGGGCAGCCTCGGAACTGCCGTACGTATCAGTAAAACAAGTCAGCAGCAGTTTTCGCAGTCGCGTTCTTGGTTGTAGGTATGGATATTGGTTGTTTTGATAACCAGTCTACTGCTACACATATGTTGTTGAATCCTCTCTTGTCCGGTACTCCAACTTCGTGAAAATCCATGGAGATATCATCCCATATACGTTCGGGTATTGGCAACGGTTGCAGCAATCCTGGCATCTTATCTCGAGGATTGTGCAATCGCCTGCACACGTGGCAATTCTGCACTTTTCTCTCGATGTCTCCGGCGCATTTGGGCCACCAGTATTGCACACCAACCAACTTCCTCATCTTGTTCCTTCCTGCGTGAGCTATCAATATAGATTCTTGAATCATGCGTAACAACCAGGCATGGAGGTTGTTTTTCATAGGGATCACCAATCGTCCTTTGTGTAGAAGTAAGCTATTTGGTTCCAAAGTATGAGGAGTTTCCTTTTCTCTAGCTTGCTGGCACAAGTCTTAGAGTTCGAGACCTTCCTGTGACGGTCTTAAAGTGGCGTTTTATTCAAACTGAACTCAGAGCTAGATACAAATGAAAATCTTAAAGTAACGAGCAGAGACATGACTGAAAGCCTCCTATTTATTTACAAGACTATGATCTCGTTCCCTCATTTCATACCATTCTCAAAATAGATCATGACCTGTCCTCCGACAAACACCAGCATCTCCGTCTATTTTAATTCAGCTTCATTTTAATGTTAGTAATTTTAGTTATTAAAATAGTTATGATGCATGTGGCTTAGATGACTCACAACTGGTGTTCGAGTCGTCCTGTCTGCAATCTAAATTTGTCACTTAAGAATAGATTTGCATGAACTGGGCCAAGGCCTATACTTGGGTCTAATGAGTTGTGGAGGGGTTCATAACATGTATGATGTTTAATATGGTTGGAAGAGTTCAAGCCTTATTTGTTAGGCAGCAGCCTAATGATAACCAGGTATGAGTCTGTGACACTTCCCTGTTCACCGAAAATGTTTCGTCGAGCACATCCATTTCTACATTAATGGGAGCCAACATATTTTTGCTGTGGCTTGGGATTGTGTTTTCCGGTGGGAATACAATTCTGGTACGCTCTCGATCCTTAGCAGCTTTCTGCATGGGAGTGAGTTCTCTTTTCCAGGCCTGTATTGCAATGTGAATTGGAATTGTGACAACATTTTTGTCCAGCGGACCTGTCTATTATTGAGGAGCTGCTTCTGACCAAAGTATTCGAGAATGCGATGGTCTGTCTCGGGGATGAGGGTTTGATAGTGTTCCACGGGGTGCGTTGTATAGCCTAGTAAAGATCTAGGTGGTAATTGAAGGTTCTAAATGGGTCAAAGGAATGACAGGTCTTCTCTAGGAAGAGATGAATGGGCAACTAGTTGCAGTAGGTGTTACACGTGGGTCTTGCTGATGAAGAACTGAGCAATGGATAAATGGTCTTCCCGAAGAAGAGATGGGTAAACAAATGTATTGTAAAGGGTAAATAAAGAAGACGTTGCGTGAGGAGTAAATCTCTCTCACGCCGAACTATTATATACAAGAGTAGAAGCCTTTGCCAACCGGAATTAATCGTAATAAATTCTTGCCAATATCTTCGCATTAATGGCTGTGTTCTTGTCCTTCTCTTCATGACTCTCTTGCATATCCTTACATGACTTTTTACACGACTAATTGTATAGGGGAAGCTATTATTAAATTGATGTCTTTAATTAACTACCCCTTCATCTTATCACGAATTAAAATTAGTATTAAAATTCTAATTACGGATCCGTGAAAGTCTGTCAGTATTAGAAACGGATCCATAAGACTGGTAAGTTCCGCACGCCATTCCTTCAAACATTAATAATAGCAAGAAGTTCCTTGTCATGTATCTCGTAATGTCTTTCTGGGTTGCTCAGCATCTTTGAATGGAATGCAATTGGGTGCCACACACCATTTTCGTGCAATTGGCTGAGCACTCCGCCTATTGCTAAGTCTGAGCAATCTATTTCCAAACGCGTCGGTCTCCTCTGTTCGAAATGCAAAAAGATTGGCGGGCTCACGAGCTTTTCCTTTGGAGAGAGAAAGGCCTCTTCTGCTCGTTCCGACCATTGGAACAATTGTCCTTTCTGGATAGCTGTGAGATTGTACAAGGGCTTTTCGATGCGCGAGAAGTTTTCAATGAAGTTCCAATAGTAGTTGCAGAATCCAAGGAACAACTGCACACCAGTTTTACTGCTAGATTGTTCCAAAGAACGTATGCTTTCTAACTTTTTTGGATCAGGGAGAATACCAGTTGTGTTCACAATGAAACCTAGGAAGTTGACAGAATCTTGCGCAAAACGACATTTCTCTATATCCACTTGTATTCCCGCTTTGTCCAAGCGTTGCAGTACTTCCCGCACTTGAGCCGTGTGGCTCGAGGGATCTCTAGAGTGAACCATCACATCATCCATGTAGGCGGCTGCGAATTGGGCTAGTAGATTGCTGAGGACAGCGTTGATGTATCTTTAAAATGTGGCAGGACCGCTGGTGAGACCAAAAGGCAATACTCGGTAGCGGAACTGTCTAAATCTGGTACGAAAGGTGGTCCAATGCTCGGAGTCCGGATCCATGCAAATGCAGTTAAAAGCGTGGATCACATCAAGAATGGTGAATTTCTTGGAGCCAGCTACTTTTGCCAATGTTTCTCCAATGAGTGGCAGAGGTTAAGGATCCTTGCGTGTATGATTGTTGAGTTTGCGGTAGTCAACGCAGAATCGGATATCACCGTTCTTCTTTTTGACAAATAGAACCAGAGAATTGAAAGTGGAATTGCTGGGCTTGATGAAACCATTAGCCAAGTTCTCCTCGATGTACGCATGGACTATATCCAGTTCTTTCTGATTTATGTTGTACAGTGGAGCCTGTTTTATTTCCGGCTCGCTGTCCAAGTGGATCTTGTGATCAAATTCCCGATATAGCCGTAGCTTGTTTGCTTCTTGTTTGGAGAACACGTGCGCCAAATCATGGTATTCCGAGGGCAGTTGTCTTAACAATTCTTCCCTCTCTTTCTTTTCGGTGATTTCAGCCAGCTCCGCCACGTCTTATTCATCTTCTGCTGCTTGTATTCCTACATACCAGCAATGATCTTCCTTTTCTATTGCGTCAACTGTGATTGCGGAAATTTCTTGGACATTAATCTCTTCTATTCCCAGCTTTTCTCTTTCCTTTCGTAGATTTCCCGTCGCTCTTGCAAAGTAGGTTTTGTTGTGATTTATGCGACAGTGGAGTTAAGAGTATACTGCATACCAGCTATATATTCAGCTGCGTGTGGATACTTGCTCTCGAAATCAGATTCCTTATAATATAAATATATATATAATTTATTGTGTGTGTTATAACTACGACTATTGGTACTCCTTTTCTTGTTCTTACAATTATCTACACACTTTACAATTACGGAAAGTGTGGAATTCTAAGCGAGACACGTGATACAATTACAGATTTATTGCATGACTTTCAACATCCCCCTTCAGGTGATACCCATACATAGGCATATTAGATCAATGTAAGCGGGTCACGTTCTATAGGTAGTCATATTGAGCATTTTCAGGAATTGCCTGTGCTTGTCGAAGGTCAGCCCTTTCGTCAATCCATCAGCAGCCATCTCTTTGGTGGCAATGTACTCCAATTCAACCTCTTTTCGTTCCAATCGTTCACAAATGTAAAAGTATTTCGTGGCAATGTGCTTGGTCCGGTTGTGGAATACAGGATTTTCAGCTAACTTTAGGCTCCCTTGATTATCTCCGTAAATTTTGATCTTTTTGGCATCTTCTCCTTTGTAGCCAAGTTGATTTAGCAACATGCGTAACCAAGAGGCCTCCATGCTTGCTTTACCCAAGGCATAGAATTCTGCTTCGGTAGTGGACTGAGCTACACTTTCAAAGCGTTTGGACGCGGCTGAAATAACGCCTCCGCCAAAGAAAAATACATATCCCCAAGTTGATTTTCGGGTTGAATGGCATCCCGCAAAATCAGAGTCAGCCATACCGTAAAGCTTGCAGCAATCAATTCCCCCGAATTTAATACCAAGGTTTATAGTGCCCTTGAGGTATTGGAGGACACGTTTAGCCGCCCTTAGGTGCTGAGGAGATGGGTTATGGTTAAATCTGGATAGAAGGCCACAGGTCCATAGTATATCCGGTCTGGTCTTACTTGCCAGATACATAACTGATCCTACAATAGACTGATAGAGAGTGATGTCTTTCTTCGGTGCCACCTCATCATATGGAATCATGTTGATCATAGCGCCAGGCTCGAAAGGGGTGGATACCGGGTGACAATCTTCCATTCCAAATCGTTTCAGCAATTTTTTAGTGTAGGCATCTTGACAGAGTATAATCTGATCTTTTTTCCAGTCTCTGACAATCCTAACTCCAAGATAATAGGCTGCTGGACCCATATCTTCTGTCTCGAATAGGCCGAGTAGCCGTTTCTTCATCTTGCCGAATTCAACACCTTGTTTTCCTATCAAGAGTATGTCGTCTACGTAGGTCACAATTATGAACCCTGTGATTTCATGTACATATGTTCCTGGATCGGCTGTTAGTGGCTTAAATCCCAACGTTGAAAGTTGTTTAGCCAGTAATTGTTGCCAAAGCCTAGGGGCTTGCTTTAGGCCATACATTCCACGAAGTAGTTTCCCGACGTGATCACTGTTGGGGATTTTTTCCCAGAAAGGTGGTAGCATTACATAGACCTCTTTATCCATGTCATTATTCAGAAATGCTGTAATAACATCCATTTGATCCATCTCGAGACCATGAAGAGCTGCTAAAGCTACAGCTACTTTCCATGTCTCAGAGCGTGCTACGCCAGCAAACGTTTCCTCATAGTCGACACCATACTTCTGTTCAAATCCTCGAACGCAGCATCTGACCTTGTACTTGAGGACTTTGCCTTCCTTATCACGCTTGGTTTTAAATACCAATTTGACTGACAAAAGTCGTTGACCAGCTGGTATATCCTTCTTTTGAGCTAGTGCCCAAGTTTTCTTTCGTAGAAGAGACTCATATTCTTGGCGAATGGCAAGCCGCCACTCGTTAGCGTTCTTACTCGCCAAGGCTTCTTCAATGGTTTCAGGGTTGTCGGATATATCCCTCCCTGCAATGAACGCGGCTGCCGTAGATGAATTGTCATTGGCTAGTTCTGACTTAAATTTAGCCGCACGCGATCGTGTCATTCGAGGTTCAGTAGGCGCCTCGTACACTTTAGTTTTTCTGGACTTGTCTAGACAAATCGTTTTCTCCTCTTGGAAACACTCGTTAGCTTCATGCATTGAATCTAAGTTAGTTGCGTTCGTTGGCATAGGCATTTCAACGGTGTCCTCTGGCTCGCTGACAATTCCTTCATCGGTGTCAACATTATTGGTCACTTCCTTCTGTAGGGAACCAAGGTTTTCATGAATTATTTCTAGAGGGGGTTTGGTCTGAGGTCGACTTGACTCGTCGCTCTAATATAAAGTTTCTCCACAAGTTCCCAACAAGTTCTGCTGAGATGTAGATTCAGAAGAAATTCGAGTATCCCCCTCGATGGAAGTTCCAATCTCCTCTAAGAGTGCATCTGAAATGTAACCGTGCTCATCAAACCGGACATGAGAAGATCTTATAATCTTCTTCCCGCTTCTCGATGGCACGTAAAGCCGATAGATGCTATTCCCTTCATATCCAACCAATATACCAGCCTCAGCTCTCAGGGCTAGTTTGTCTGCGTGAGGTCTTTTTTCTTTTGGAATTTGAACATATGCCTTGCATCCAAGCACTCTAAGATGGGCTATGGATGGTTTATTGTCATCTGTGGGGTGGATATGATCCATGAACATTTCAAATGGTGTTTTGTCAAACACTCGATTTGCTGTTCGATTTGTGATATGCGTGACAGCGCGTATTAATTCTGGCCAAAGGAATTCAGGTATAGCCTGATCCACCATGACGGTTCGCAGCTTATCATGTATCACGCGGTTGGATCTTTCACTGCCCCCATTTTGATACGACGAGTACGGCGTTGTTACTTCAAGGTGAGTACCCAACTCTGTCATTAGGTTACTCAATTTAGAGCCTCCGAACTCCAATACTCCGTCTAGAATAAACTTCTTAATTGTACGATCATATTGAGTTCTTGTTTCAACGGCGAATTTCTTGACATTTTCGAAGGCTCCTCTCTTCTCTGGATGAGTTATAACCCATCTCATGTTGGTGGCTAAATCAGTAAAAATGGTGGCACACTTTTGATTCATAATTCCTTCAGGAATCACTTTTATCACGTCAATACCCACTGCATCAAAGATTTTCTTAGGCTTGGCTCTAGCCTCTTTGCTGACACGACGAATTGGCTTACTCAATTCACATGCCTCGCACAACTCACCAGGACGGACGTTAGACTTGTCCATGCTGTCCGCGTACTTCATTCCATGGGTGAGCTGACTAGTCTTTCTGACATTTTCAATACTAATGTGTCCGAGGCGACGATGCATTAGCTTAATATCGGGTTTTATATCTGAAAGCCCCGCTGGGTACGCAACGTTCGCGTACTCGTCAACTGCTTCTTTTATAAGACAGCGTGCATCAGTATATAATAGAATGGACCCTTTTGACGTCTTCACATATCCATCATGGATTGTGCAGCCCGCTCTGAGTAATTTCTTTCCACTGACTAGATTAGTGGGAAAGCCTGGGACGTAAAGACATTTTTTCAATTCTATAACTTGATGTCTTCCTCCTTCCAATGCAACAATCAGTTGCACTGTTCCATGACCTTTAGGTGTGACGCTTCCTCCGCCACATTGTATTGGCCTCAAGCCAACCTCCTCCTCATAGTGAGTGAATCTGTCCAGAGAGTTGGCTATATGCTCATCTGACCCCGTGTCGTTAAGCCAACAGTCGTTCCAGTGAGTTTTTCGTATTGCGTAGGTGGAGGGGCTCTGACCATCCGAGCAACTGCTAAGCGCGACGTGGCTAAAGGCGCTAAATGCGGGTAATCCAAAGTTTGAAGTCGGATTGTTATCTGTATCATCATCTTGGATTTCTTTAGACTTTCCTTTGCCTTTTGCGTCGCGTCTCTTAAGCTTGTCGGTATTTTTCTGGTTCAGATAATTTTGACGTGTAAGCCATTTTTTCCCATTTTTAGCCTCCCAATCCTGACAAAGCGATTTATTGTGCTCATAGCACTTGCCATTATTGCAATATTGGCAATTGAATTTATTGCCGCCTTCATTAGCCTTCCCTCTTCCCTTCGCCATCATAGTAGTGCTAGAGGAGCATGTCTCGAAATTGCGTGCCTCATCTAGGAGATCAGCAATTAAATAGTCGAGTGAGGGAGCTACGGCGGTGTTTCGAGCCTGGGATCTCTGTCTCTCGGCCCAAACTGGAAACTTTCTAGCCACTCCGGCGATAAAGAACATTCCATTCCATCTCTCTGGTATAGAATCAGAGAGTGAGGAGATCTTTTCGACCCTTTTGGTGAACTCAGAAACATAGTGGTTGAGGTCGATGAAGTCTTCAAATCTTATATTCGACCAATCAATTATGGCTCGATACTCTAGATTCCAACCTTTTCCCTCAAACCGTTCTTGCAGACTTGTCCACATTTGGAGAGCTGAAGTCTTGCCATCAATCATGCCGTGAATATTTGGGGCTGAGTTGATCATAATGGCTAGTTTCATCCTAGCATCTCCAGCGAGCCACTGCTTTCTCATTTCAAATGCCTCCTTATTCAAAAATCTTTCTTTGATGGACACATGTGGGGGTTCTTCCACTTCATCACATATGTAGTCCTCCAAGTTGTTGGCTAGAGCAATGTTCTCCATATTGTTCTTCCATTGCTCGTAATTTTCCTCCCCCTTCAACTTGAAATAAGGAGGCAACTGGAGTGTACCGACATTTCCCATAGCATTTGAGGAGGCCTTGGGTTGACTCCACACAGGCTTATTGCTTGACGTAAGCATCTCCTCAATCTTTGGAGCCATCTTGGAACTTTCGAAATCTTGGACAGACATTGCACCTTTTCGTATTATAAATTTAGGTTGAGGTTAAGAAATCTTTTGACCTATTAGCTTTTGCTACCGGACTCAGAACCTGTTGTGATTTATGCGACAGTGGAGTTAAGAGTATACTGCATACCAGCTATATATTCAGCTGCGTGTGGATACTTGCTCTCGAAATCAGATTCCTTATAATATAAATATATATATAATTTATTGTGTGTGTTATAACTACGACTATTGGTACTCCTTTTCTTGTTCTTACAATTATCTACACACTTTACAATTACGGAAAGTGTGGAATTCTAAGCGAGACACGTGATACTATTACAGATTTATCGCATGACTTTCAACAGGTTTTGGTGGGTAATGCGCTGCATGTGCTGCTTTGGTCGCTATGGCAGGGCGTCGGAGTATCTGCTTGGGTACAAATGGTGGATATGTCAAAGGTCTTAAACTGGCAGTTTTGTTGATTTCCAAAGGAGGTATTTCAATCAGTCGATCACGACGTGTAGCATCCCATTGGTGGTTGTTACGATCTTCTGGCCACCAAAACCGTTGAGTAGCACAATCAGGAAGTATCTGATGGTATGCCAGCCATCATCTTCCCAAAATAACGTTGTTCCTGTTGCCTAATGTAGTGGCGAAGAATGGCATGCTTATTTGGTGGGAATCTATTGTGAGTGTCATGAGATAGAAGTGGCTTAGGGGTCGAGAAGCTCCACCATCGAAGCCTCAAACAGCGAGTGGATGTTTAATTGTATATCGTGTCATCTTAACTTTACTTTTGCGATGCCAATCGCGCAATTGCGTACGATCAGCAAAGGCATATCCATTTGCGCCGGTATCCACGAGAGCAGTGATTGGGAGTTGAGATTAATTTCTAGTTTCTACGGTACATTCCATAACCAGAGGCTTTCTGCCAAACAACTTCTCCAAATCAATACCGCTCGCTTGATATCTATATTGCTCTAGGGAGGCGACTTCTCCTAGAGCGAATCTTTTCCCTCATCCAAATCCGTGAAGAGTTCTGATCCAGATGATTTGCCTTCCTCCTCCATTTTCTTTTCCTTCTGATCTGTATTAACTTCGTTGATCTTTGCCGCAGGACAGGCATCAGCGAAATGGCCTAACTTACCACATCGAAAGCACGTACCAGACGTTCGAACAGGCATAGGAGGTACACTGTGGCGAGGGAGAGGATTTTCTTTTGGCGGAGTAATAGGATTCTTGATCTTTTCCTTTTGTAGCTCGTATCGCAATTTGGCTTTCGTAGTTTGCTACAGCAGTACCAATTGGGGTTCAATCTTGAGACAATGTTTTGACATCTCAAAAGTGTTATTGAAAGTTTTACCGAGAATAGCCTGCTGTAATTCGGGATTTATTTTTTCCCGGAGTTCATCCATCCAATCTGGGTCGCGAAGTCGTAATTCAGAAGCGTAGGTCAAGAACTTGGAGAAGAACGCAGAGAAAGCATCGTCCTTTTGGTAAAGTTTCTTGAAATGGGCACGAGCCTCGGAACACTTCTGCTCATCGGTTTTATTGTATGCTCCTCGTAGGATATTGTTGGAAATGGAGACACGGAGTGTTGTGGACGTATGGGCCCTCCATTTTGTCTAGGTTCCCGACACGATCTCGTGTGTATTTAAGAGGTTGGAACAGGTAATATGGTAGCGCTTCAGGCTACCTATTGGATATATGAGCGGCTGTATGGCGTGGGCGCAAGGAGATTATTGGGGTTTTCTATGCCTAGATGGCGCCACACTCGTTTGTGCTGTGGCTTAGGCTCTGTGTCGCTTACACTTGTACTTGTAGCGCACACTTCCCACACTTTTAGCTGTAATCCGAACATGACCCTCTTTTAGTCAACTTCTACTTTCGTTCCATGAATATTGCGCCCATTACATTGCGCGATATTTCCAACAGATATTGACAATAGCTTCAGCTTCGGTGATGTAATTGACACTTTCCGGCTTGAAGTAAGGCGTCATGAATTTTTGTGTGTCACCATCAACAAATCCCTGGAGGTATGAAATCTTGTGTCTTTTGTTGTCAAAGTACATTGCATCACCTTCCAACTTGCTGTCCACGGCGAAGGCGCAATCTTCGATGGAAGGGTTGTCTGTACCTTTGAAAACAGGAGGATTGGTGATCTTTTGGCGATGCCGAAAGCGAAACGTAGATTGCTGGCGCTCGCGCTTGGTGTTATGATTCTTCTTCGATGGCTCTGTTGCGCCATCTTCCGATGCAGACGTAGTAGGCTCTTTTTTACACGCTGCATCTTTGAGGAAATGTTCCGCGTAAGCATCTTTCCAGCAATTTGATTCAATGACCCATTCTTGCGCCAGATCATCTGCTTCTTCCTTTTCCTGGTGTGCCTTATCACAATATCCGCCAATGGTGTTGGATCGCTCGGCGAGTTTGACACACATACCTCTGAGGACATTTTCTATACATTCTTCAACTGTCTCGCTCTTGTTTTCGGCGACGCGCGCGGCGAGACGTTTCTCGTACTCGTTTTTCAGCATCTCTTCGGTTACAGGCTTGTTCCATAGGAGTTCCGGTACGGTATGGTGTTTCTCCTCATCTCCTAGCGCACGAGTTACAAAGACCAATTTCTTGGAATCTCCCCTGGGCAAGCTCTCCAAATCTTCCGTTCCAGCTCTTCTCTTACCAACTTCAGAGGTAGTGGGAGCCGGCATGCTGTTGAGTGCGATTTTTCGCCAGATGTAAGGGAGTGTGATGGGTGGGTTTTGATAACAGTAGGAACTGGTTGTAAATAATTGGGTGATGTATCTCAATAATGAATAAAGTGGCCTTGTAATCTATTCAAGGCTTAAAATCTTGTCTCTTCCCTGAGGCAAATGGGTAATGACTGTCCGGATGGTGTGAGCTATTAGCTGTCCACGCCACCGAGTCCGCAATTAGTATTTTACCTTCCTGCAGAGGTTGCGTTGAGTGATTTCGGTGGTCTTAGTATTATGTCACGGCGTAGAATAAGCACAAGTAAAAGTACAGCTTGTATAACTATGTATTCAATCTATTGAGTGAATACTAAGACAAGGAAGAAAGAAGGAAAATTCAGTGACAAAAGAATCCGTGGGCTTTTGTGTGTGTCCTCTCGCTTCCCAGGATCACGTGGCCTTATCTTATCTCCTCACGCATATTGACTCGTTACCAAGCATACCTTCTTGGTCACCTGATATATGTAACGACATGGCAAAATGCCGTGCCATTACGGGGTGCTTTTTCTGAGAGACGAAAGATAGCCCTTGAGCTCTTGGTGTTTGCAGTTTGCTTTGGAATAGTCCTGCACGTGGCGTAATGTGTGGCAAGCGGCCTGCGGCAGTGTTAAGGTTATGAGTTAAATGGGGACATAGTTACTTAGCAAGTGTCACGAAATTTGTTCAAAGATGGTATAATATTTGGTAAGATGATTACTGGCAGGTGTCTGATACTTTTCCAATGATGTTCACGAGACAGAACATAAACTACTTATATACTCTAATATGACCCATGTCATTATCTATGTTCTCTCTCCTGACTTACTGCCAACAGCGTGCCTAGGTAAAACTCCGCAGCTCATGAGTCTATCTCTCATGAGAGGCATCTGCTGTTCCAGTGGCTGGCGCGCGCAGTCCGAGTACACGTTGCTGCAATGCTTCAATCACTTATGTGCAATATCCCAGCTGAGCGATCCTAAACCTAGCTATTGTTGCGGCTTGAGTTTACAGATGATAGGTTTATGGTATCACGTGATGTGGAGTCTGGTTGAGTAAGCGTTGGTCCCGGAAGCGAGCTGGCGGAGTTTTCAGCCCAGCGAGGCTGCAGACCTCTTTCTCTCCTTGTCTTTTGTTTTAGTTATCGTGCGTAGCTTTAGGTCCAAATACAAAGCAATTACTCTTTTATATTTCGAGGGAGTCTTCTAGTGTCAACCTGAGGTCGGTCGTAATATAAGAAAAGACCAATACAACCTTTGCTGAGAAGCATATTATCTGCCAGGCATTAACTGCGTCGTCGCACCTCTGCTGCACGACTTAACCAACGACTTCTTGCCTACCATTCCAAGTAGGTGCCTTCTAGTCAGTTCGCTGATTGGAGTGTCTCCGGAGCAAGCCGGAAAATTATTAAAGTTGCGCCTACCTCTGTAGCGTTTTTTCTCTGCCTCGGAACTTCGCTAACTCGATTGCCATACATAAAAAACGGTCTCCATATTCTAACTTCCACGCATGTCAACGCGTCGAAGCGCACGAGAAACTACTACGCCTGCGCGTTACGGTTTTCCTAGCAGCACTGATCTGCCTTTACAGACCACTGAGGATACACTGAAAGAAGATAGGGAAGTTGAAGAAATGTCTGACTTCACCTTAGCTCAGCAAGCGACAATAGGTCAGATCGTCGCCGCAGCGCTCGCCAATTCTCAGTCAAGCAAGTCGCCAACCACCGAGGCTCGAACGACCCCTCGCGCCCTCACGGCTGATCTTCAACCTTCGGTTGACTACTATCTGCCTGTACTTGATCCTTTGATCGCCGCTGTAGAGTCACACCGAGTCAAGTACCCGCGAAGTGTGTTTACCGACCATCTGGGCGACATTGGATACGATGCTTGGAAGATGGAAATGAAGCTTTTCTTCGAAGAGTTTTCGGGGAACTTCCGACAAGGGCAAGCCCAAGTTAGGGCATACTTCAAGTGTACAGGAGGAGAAGCGAAGACAATCATCCTGCAGCATATGGATCCCGACTTCGGAGGAGTATTTGATGGAGCAGAAGATGTCCTCAAAGCATTGGATCAACGTTTTTTTGACTATAATCATGTGCAAGCTGCAAAATCCAAGTACCAACAACTTATCATGGGCAACATGACATACGACGAGTTCCGCAAAAAGTTCACAAACTATGCGAGTACTGCTAAGATTGCGCAATCCCGTTGGTTTGAGGATGTCTGTGAGAAAATCTCCCCGGCCTTGAAACGAGATGTCAGGATCGAGAAGTACAAGATGAATGGTAACTACGCAATCTTGGACGAATTCCTAGCCATCGCTGATCGCGAATCTCGCAACATCGCTTTCGAGGAGAGCCAGCTGGCCCGCAAGGCGGTTGTTATTCCTGCCGAAGATCGAGGACGTAACCGCTACGCCGGAATTCTCAAGAAGGACAATTGGCGACCGAGCCCACTTGTCGGTCCCTCGACTTCCGGCACTGGCCTTTCCAATGTCCGACTCCATTCCCCGTCTCCGCTCGCTTCCGCAATTGTGAGCCCTGCCCTCTCGACCCCAGCTGGTGATTGCCGACTTTGTCACAAGTCCGGGCACTGGATGCGAGACTGTCCGGATGTTCTGAGGCATCGACAGATGGAAAAGAGGATCGCAGCCCTACAGTTGGACGAGGACGAAAGATCAGAAGATCTTTCAAAAAACTGTTAAGCCGTGGTAAAGACTCCCACTACGGTAAAGGCCATGATTTGTGGAAGGACTTAGAATTTGATTATCGTTCTCTATTTGGAGGACGCCAGTTTCTGGCTAATATAGAACTAGCTAGAAATGGATTTTATATCAAAACAAGTGCACATATCAATGGTGGAGCAAATATCTTTGGTGCTATTAGTACCTCTTTGGCCTCCCAACTTCTCTCATTGTTCCGAACCTCATTTCTCACCCTTCCTAAGCCAATTGTCCCCACTGGCTATGACGGCCATTCTGGGAAACCGATCACTTCGGCCGTCCTCCTCACACTTACCATAGATAAACGCCGTATCAACTTCCCTTTCCTGGTTACGGACCTAGGTGGTACCGACATTCTTATTGGTCGAAAGTTTTTAGAACACTACGATCTCAAGCTGGACTACGCTGGATCAAAGAATCGGATACACTGGCCAGATGACATGCCAGTTATTAATTACTATGATCGCCGATTGCTTCTCTGCATTGACAAGGCACCTCGCAAGACCAACGCCGAACATCAAGCAGACGTCGCCCGACGAGACAGCCAGATGGAAGCCGCCGAGGAAGCAGAACTCTCGGGGGTGCAGCTTACCAGTGACCCCAGATCACTAATCAGTTACGCCAATGGTAAGCCACCGAGAGCCAAAAAGTTTTGCATGCAACCCCAGCCTCGAAGACCATCATGCTTCTTGAGAGAAATGCGGAACCGTCTATCTAGGATGGAGGAGTCGCTCCAGAGATCAAGTCCCTACAGTCATTCCACGAGTGATCAGAGCCATGGGCCAGAACTACCAGCCGAATTGCCCACCCAGTCTCCAGGGTCGAAACTACACAGCAAGTACTCGACCAACATTTCCATGATCTCAGCGTCATCAATGCATCGGTTCCATCTAAGAAGCCCGGCCCAAAGTTCCCGGGACTCCCATAGAAAGGAAAATTATACCTTTGTTGCTTCGGTTAACGAAATTGACATAGAGATCAAGCGAAGACAGGATGAATTAAACTTCCAAAACGAAGTTGAGATCGCGGCCCTTGATAGTAAACTATCACCTAAGATGGCTTTGGAGGCCAAATACCAATCAGACGAGGATATGGTGAAAGACAAACTCATGTCTCAATACCAAGCTTTCCAACACCTCTTCTCTCGGAGAGCCTCAGATGAGCTCCCTTCCCATAGGCCCAATGTCGATCACAAAATCGACTTACAAGCTGGAAACAACTTGTCTATGGAGCCACTGCGCCGGATGACGGATGAACAACTCTCAGAAACCAAGCGGTATATCCTAGAGAACCTCCATAAAGGTTTCATTGCCCCTTCGAGCGCTCCGCATGCTGCACCGATCCTCTTTGCGAAGAAAGCCGACGGTAGTCTACGTCTGTGTATTGACTATCGAAAGCTCAACGAGCTAACCGCCAAGGATCCATACCCGATTCCCTTGATCGACGAAATAATGGCACGTATTTCGAAGGCAAAGATCTTCACGAAGTTGGATATTCAACAAGCCTTCCACCGCATTAGAATGACTGAAGATTCTGAAGACTATACGACCTTCCGCACCCGATATGGCACTTACAAATATAAGGTGCTGCCCTTTGGTCTGACGAACGGACCAGCCACCTTCCAGCGCTTCATCAACAATATTCTCATGCAACATTTAGACGATTTCTGCTCAGCTTACATGGATGATATTTTAATATACTCTAGCAATCCCGAAGAGCATGAGACCCACGTCAAAAAGATAATGCAGATTCTCATGGATCACGGGCTCCAGGCCGACATTAAAAAATCCGAGTTTCATGTTTCAAAGACAAAGTTTTTGGGGTTTATTATTGGGGTTTAATGTATCGAAGTCGACCCTGACAAGATCTCGGTTATTCAAAACTGGGAGTACGCTGCTAATGTTAGGGGTGTGCAAAGCTACTTAGGATTTTGCAATTTCTACCGACGTTTTATCAAGGATTATAGTACCATCTGTCGTCCTCTCACATGCTTAACGGGCAAGGATGTTGTATTTAAATTTGACAAAAAATGCGAAGTAGCCTGGGAAACGTTGAGATCAGCATTGAAGTCCGCCCCAATCCTCTGCCATTATGACCCAAATAAGCAAACGCGTCTAGAGACAGACTCCTCGGATGGAGTTGTCGCTGGCGTCCTCTCCCAACTGCAGGATGATGGTCTTTTTCACCCTGTGGGCTATTTCTCAAAAACAATGATTGACGCCGAGCTCAATTACCCAATCCATGATAAGGAACTCTTGGCAATTTTCCGATCCTTCAAGCAGTACAAGCCTGAGCTATTAGGTGCCCAGAAAAACGTCCATGTGTATACAGACCATAAGGCTTTGGAGTACTTCATGTCAACAAAGGAACTCACGGCCCGCCAAGCTCGCTGGGCAGAGTTCTTCGCCGAGTTCCATTTCACGATTATGTATCGGACAGGTATTACAAATACTCTTGCAGACACCCTCTCCCGTCGCGATCAGGAACTCACACCCATTGAGGCTAAGAAACGGGCATACCGGAACCAACAGATGATTCCGGACGACAAGATAGACCCTAAGATCTTGGAAGAACTGCGTATGACAAAAATTGACTGCCTCAATGACGTCGACTCTTACATTCATAGAACCTCAGTGGATGCAGACAACGAGGTTGCGACTGATAATCCCGGATTAACAGTCAATGACGAAGCTACATCATCTTTGGACCACCTGATTGTTGATGGTGAGCCACCGGACCCGGCCTCTGTAGTGGCATACGACATCAATGGATACAACATTATTGATCAGGTTATTGAAGCCAATAAAACCTCCCCTGACTTGGAACCCCTTCGTGCAAAGTCTAGAGCGCACCACATGGATTATGAGCTTAACAAAGGGAAACTCTACTTCAAAGGACGCCTGGAGATACCCATGGAACCTCCAGAGCTGCGCACCGCCTTGATCCGCCACGTGCATGCCCAGCCATGTGTGGCACACGCCGGAGTCAACAAGGTCAAGTTACTGCTCGGTCAGAAGTACCAGTACCAACACCTGACAATGGACTTCACTGAGCTTCCTCTTGATGAAGTGGGTTACAACACTGCATTTGTCATCATGGACAGATTGACAAAAAAACCCCTTTCGATTCCGTGCCATAAAACGATCACAGCTAAGGAAATGGCCGGGCTATTCCTTGTGCATTTGGCACGTCACTTCGGAATGCCCGACTCTATAGTCTCCGATCGTGGACCACAGTTTGTCTCAACTTTCTGGAAAGAATACTGCCGGATCTTAGGCACTAAAGTCAAACTCACTACGGTCTATAACCCTAACGTTGACGGACAAACCGAGGTCATGAATCAGTACGTTAAGCAGAGACTACGCCCTTTTTGCACGTACTATCAAGATAATTGGAGCTCCCTATTGCCACTTATGGATATAGCACAGCTGATCTTGCCCCACGAGTCGCTCGGAAATATCAGCCCCTTCCGGGTGCTGAATGGGTACGAACCAAGAACCTCGTTCGACCTTCACAACCCTGAACCTCCTAGATCAGCTACCGAACAGCTCAGTTGTCAGAACGCCTTGGATGTCGCAAGCCGCCAGGAGAAAGCAATAGCCTTCGCTCAGTTATCCTTACAGTCGCAACAAGATAAGATGAAGAGACTGGCCGATCGTACCCGCCGCGAGGTAGATTGGGCAGTGGGGGACCTAATAGTCATTGACACTAGGAACTGGAAGCTGGATCGTCCTTCAAGAAAACTCTCTGACAAGTGGTACGGCCCAGTCAAAGTTCTGGCGAAAGAGGGAGAGAGCTGGAGAGTCGATTTGCCAGTTCATTGGAAAATTCATCCCGTGTTTCATTCTCATTCCCTACGAAAATACATTAGTAACCCTCTACCTGGTCAATTGCGCCCTGCACAAGCGCCTATGCAAATAATAGCAAACCAGGACGAGTGGGAGATTATTAGCATTTTGGGGTCACGGGTGCAGAACAACAAACTGGAATACAGGATTCAGTGGCAAGGTGCGGACGAGGATCTGGAATGGTACCCCTGCTCGGATGCAATGACTGGCCCATACAAGATCAAAGAATTCCATATCAGTCACCCACAAGCTAAAGGACCTCCAAGGGCCCTGCCGAAATGGATAGAAGCTTACAATGCTGGAATTGACGACTACAGCAACTTGGAGGACAATAGACCAATGACCCGAACTGCGCGGACGCAGTTTTTCAAAGGGGGGGGGTAATGTTACGGCTTGAGTTTACAGATGATAGGTTTATGGTATCACGTGATGTGGAGTCTGGTTGAGTAAGCGTTGGTCCCGGAAGCGAGCTGGTGGAGTTTTCAGCCCAGCGAGGCTGCAGACCTCTTTCTCTCCTTGTCTTTTGTTTTAGTTATCGTGCGTAGCTTTAGGTCCAAATACAAAGCAATTACTCTTTTATATTTCGAGGGAGTCTTCTAGTGTCAACCTGAGGTCGGTCGTAATAGCTATTCAGGAACGACAGCAATCCAGTCCATGGTTCGCGCCTGTGGTTTGTATACACACCACAGCGTCGCTCTAATTGTTCCCATACAATGTCTCAGTTCCGCAGTCCTTAGTCTTTTACTCAGGGGCGGAAGCAGTTGTATAGTTCCGATAGTGCACTAGGTCTGCATGTACCTCCGAGCGCTATCTCGTAATTGCCCGACGATACCTAACTGCTCATGGCTAGCGTGTGTGGTCAATAGACTCATCACGACGCTGCCCCAATCATTGCCCTGCAATGAATCAGCCCGGCACTCACGAGTCCACTACTCAGGAGCGACAGCAGTTGTATCCATGGTCAGCGCACGACGTGCATATGCACCTGTCGACGCTGGGCCGGTCATTGACGAGCGATATCACAACAGGCAGTCGTTACCTTGAATCTATGTTCCTTCAAAAGATAAACAGGAGGTCGTGAGATAAAGCTCTGACTAGTCTTAGGTAAAGAACCCGAATATTGGAGTTGTCTCTGAATTTCGTCTCACAAAGAGTGACCAGAAGCAGCCACAAGGAGACACGCATCCATTTGCTCATGCACCAAAGATTTGATGATAGAATCAGCCCCTTTAGTAGGTGTCCAGAACTTGATGTGAAAGTTTTGAGCCCGAGTAATTCAGCCATTCACCTTTAACGCTGGCTCATGGGCCAGTTAAAAAAAGGTAGTGTCGGTTGGCCTTAATTTAAGTATATATAAGGTTATTTTAATGCAAAACAAAAAGTACAAAAGTGAGGTATATATGGTATCTTCTTTCTATCTAAGAACATTCCAAACGTGTAGTTTGTAGTATTGGCTGAGTCATCAAGACAATGACTCAGCAACAGAGAGATGCACCACGCTTAGTGCAAAGCAAGTTGGACTACTTTCTGACATGCAGAGAATATAACTGTATTGTGCAATAACAAAGGAATCCAAGATGGCATATATCATAGTATTGGAATATGATGCACTACCCAGTTTGTGGAAGTCGTTGGTGCACAGAAGTTTACGCAATCATGAAGGAATTATTATTTAAAATGATTGTCCTTTCTCGTTCTATGACTATATAGGACATGCAGGATTATGAAGGATAATAGGATGTGAATTGGACTACTCTTCTAAATACAGGTATCAAGGAGACAAAATTCAACACCTGTAAGCGTTGTCCCCTGCAAACCTCCAGCTCTTTCTGTAAAGTCTACATAGCCGAGATTGAGTAAGCCCTTTTGTTACGGTTTGACCGCTGTTAGAGCTTAGGTGAATACCTAAGCGGATTGTTGGGGATATTTACAACTAGGCGGCACTACTAGTCAGGAGGTCGAAGCGTTACTACAACTAACACCTGTCAATGCGTGGCTGGGAAGCAAGTATTGTGCCTAAGGATAAGTCATCAGTCTGGAGATTGACGAAGGGGACCAATTCTTATAAATACCTGTTAGTCGTAGCTAGAGTTCTCTTTTCTCCTCATATAGTTTAATAAATCGATTTATTCACAACCAACTCGGTTTCCGTCACACCTTTTAACTTTGAGCTGAGTTATCTGCTCCTCCATCAAAGAGACGCCTCCGATTACTCACAAGACGATCAAGGTGAAGATAATGATGCTGGGAATGAGGAAAGATAATGCGGTACCAAACGCTACAACAATAGTCAGAGAAGTACTCACTAGACCATAACTTTTGATATCCACTGTCAGACAAACAAGAAAGCAAAGTACAAGACCCTACCGCCTTCGAGAAAAGCATATGTCGACTAGTCAATGATATCGTTTCTTCTAGCCTATAATCCCGAATTTACTAGCAAGGAGGACTGTCGGTAAAAGCATCATATTTGGGCAGTATGAATTGTTCTACCTTATTGCGGTATTCAGGTTGTTGTTAGGACACTGACAGGGATCTGATTTAGCTCATTAGCGAGGCGCTTGGAGTAGAGGAAGGAAGGGGAGATGAAGGGAGAAGGAGAGAGAGACAACGTTTTATGTATTTCGAGATACCAGTTAATTGACATAATTTACCGACTTCGTGACGGCATCCAATTTGTATTACTTCGTGTTTTACCAACAAGGACATCTGAAATACATGAGTTACCCGACGACCCCACGTCCGTAACGAATTTTAGATGCTCAGCTAGGCTCCTTCATGGCAATCACTCTCGACCAAGACTTTTCTGATATCCTTTCACGAGCTTCGGTTTGTTCTCTGGCACGAATCAAGTGAGAAGTAAGGAAGAGGCTAGGAAGTTTGAGACATGCTCTGAGTTATACACAGGTCTGCTGCTCTCGACTGACCGGCCTCTTCGAACGCTTCGAAAGGATGGCTATTTCTTTGGATTTAGTCCTACTATCGATATTATTAGAGCCCTACAATTAGTGGTTCTTGAAACTTCTCTGCAGCTACGCTCCCGTAAATGGCCTTCGTTTAATCAAGTGGAGATTGTGACGAGATAACGGCTCCACTTAGAATCTACTCAAATGTAGAACAATGGGGGTATTACTAATGGAAAGAAGTAGTGAAGGAGAGGTAGGATAGAGTACAATATCTAAGTCATAAAAACTCTTGACCTGTATATAAAAAGGACCCAAATTTCCATGTGTTGTCATAGACTCAACAAAAAAATAAAACCCACAACAAAAAGTTGACGCAGCTAAGAGTCAAACTTGGCGTGCATTATTATGGATGAAAAATGAAAAACATGTGATAGCTAGTAAAACTAATAATCCGATGAGGAATTATCCTGCGTGCGATTCTATGTAGCTCGTCCAATGTAATCCATTTATCCAATTGATCACCTTTTCAAGCATGAAGTAGTAGAAACCACTTTGGCGAAGCTCTACTACCCTGTATCAGCCATGTGCACAAGAAGTTTAACTCAAAAAATTTCAGAAGCTGTTGAGAGCCAAAAATTGGTAATAAGGATCTGGTTCACTCAGATAGCAAAGCAATCCGCAAATAATTTATCTCGGAAACTGCGGGATATATCGCCAAAAGCAATAATTATTGACATATGGAGGGCGAAGACTGAACACCTGTCAGTGGTGTCCTCTACGAACCTGGGAGTGAAATATTCTCCCAGAGCCGAGATTCAGTCACGAAAAAGGGTGGGATGAATTTTTTTTGATAGATTTTCGACTTGAAGGAGTTTCACTCGATATTTTGGTCGAAAAATCAGTCGACAGAGATTTCACAGCTGCAACAAAGTCGATTAAAAACTCTTCACCACCAACATACGATTCACGAATGGATTTAGGTCTATCTGGGGGTCGTATTCAAACATCCGACATCTCTCAAACTCCTTTTATATTTGCGACGATCCATTTCTCAGCTGATTCTGCACCTGCGACCCACTTCCATACTCGTCCGATCACCGACCTACACCCGCCCTAATGAGGAAAGTCATGATGGAAACAGGACGTGTACAAAGAAGGAAGAAAAGGGAAGATACACCGAGGGGATTATGCAAATCTTCAGCAACGACGAAAACCCGATGGTACGATATGAAGGTGCAAGGCTAGAGCAACAATGAGATCTAGGACTACATTTGTATTTCGGAGCCAATGAAGATATCAAGGGCTCGGGCGCGTGGCGGCCGAGGCTGAGGAGGAATTTGCGCCATGGCGTGTCGACAGGGGGTTTCTAGACGGTTAGGCTTGGTATGATTCAACACATAGGTGAAGTCTGAGGTGATCCGGTCATTGAATTGGGACAAGGTATATCTGTACTTCGCGATAGTTAACCTGATCCGGCCCGGGCCCACTCGTGCTTAAGCTCCAGTAGGAGTGCGACGGTAGTCACTTAACCTAGCACGTTAATGAACAAAACAAAAACCTTCACAGATCCAAAATAGCAATAGAAGGCCAGGATCTAATTATCCTCCACTCGAAGATTCAGATATATATGAAGGTCAGCCTCATGCCGGACCGCATAATTTACAGATAGTACTTGGAGTAAAACGTAAAAAAAAGAGAATGTATCTTTATCAATCTGAGGCTCTCTAGCTTTCTGTTTTGTGGCTCAAGTCTAGTCAGGCTTACTGTTGTGTCTCTATAAAAAGGTCTGTCGTGCACGCCCAGCTATCAAAGGCATGAACTCTCTTAAATGAATCCAGAGCCCAAGGTATGTTGGGAGTAAAATTCTGGGTCTTCTGTAGCCTATTGCGGTACTGCCCGATAGAGTAGAAGAAGTGATCGGGTGATTTCTCCTGTCAACATGAACAGGTTAGAGTGAAGTTTTCGTGCTGAAACCGTCGATGGTACCCTGCAAAGTTGCCGTG
Organism: Blumeria graminis f. sp. triticale; assembly: GCA_905067625.1. Classification (NCBI taxonomy): domain Eukaryota; kingdom Fungi; phylum Ascomycota; class Leotiomycetes; order Helotiales; family Erysiphaceae; genus Blumeria; species Blumeria graminis. The sequence continues at coordinate 932,454 of LR898470.1, read as the reverse complement.
TCCAGATCTTGCAGCTAGCAGATATCCGAGTTTGCGTCGTCCAAGATGGGTGAGCTCAACAGTAATATAGGGATTCGATCCAGTTCCTAGCTCTTTGTATCGAGATGATAAGTTTTCAGCCCAGTAGAGTGCGGCAGAGGCCTCATATTAGACCTTGATCTTCCTCATTGCTCTAGCAATGGAAAGTTCTGAATGTGGAGTTGGAGACGCACGTGCTGCTTCGTTACCAATGATACCTGTGTGGCCTAGGCGCCAGAAAACAGCTGCTTCCCCAGCCGTCAATTTTTGGCCTTTTAGACTCCTTTTCCAGCTCACAGCGAGTTTTCGAAATTGGAAGATTTTTGTGGGACTAGACGCTGTGGATGTATCCGAGAGGAGACGGAAGGCAAAGTACTGAAGATGTTTCGTTGTGGCGACAATTTCTAAAGAAAGACTTTGTCTAGTCACATGACATGACGGGATCTCACTCATAGGTGTTCATTGGGTTCGATGAATCCTGCTCGACTCTAAAGGCTACCCTAACACACGCAAACTCCAATATCTTGATATATAATCATGTGAGGTCCAAGCTGAAGCTGAGTCCATTATGCCCAGACTTATACGCAGAAGACCGCTCCTAGTGCGTATAAAAGATTACCTTCATCCGGGAGATTGGTTACTCTGGATTTCAGAAGAGCTTGAAACCAAGGACTGGGATAACAAGCAGCTTGGGAATACATCGGCTTTGCTATTTCACATACTACTTCTCTTTGCGAAAATCAATGTCGGGACTTCTCAGGGCTCACCAGATGATGTGTTCGGCGACGAGAACCCCAGTTTCAGATGGGTTGGCTGGCTGGTTAGTAGGATTACAATTACTCAATATAGAATATTTCTGATCATATTGTAGGCTTCATTAACTGTATATCTGCTGAGCACTGTTTGTTTAACGAATGCTGTGTACACGCTTTTTCGTAAACGACAGTATCGACTCTTTGAAAGTTGTATCGATGTGCCACCTCAAACATCATCTGCACGCCGCGTCCGAGTCAACTCGTCTCCTATGTCCTCTTCTCCGCTACGTGTACTTCATAACATTCTCCATGATGCGAGCGCCGAAGCCCGAGCCCACCCAGATCCGACGCGTGATGTCTGGGAAATTTCAGTCTGGGATCCATTACCATTTTGTCTGCGACTATTCTGCCTATTTAGTCCGGGACATGTCCTAGTATATTGGCTTTTTCTTCCCACTGGACATTATGATCCCCGGCCTAGCATCACAGTATTGAAGACGATAATTTTGCAGGCCCTTATTTCAGTACAGCTTCTGATTCTCCAGGCAAACTTTTCCCAACAATCAAAAGACTCCTCAATAATTCACCAAGAGGTTATGAGTGAGTATGATATTAAGTTTGTACATCCTCGAATGTATCCAACAGTTCGTGATGTCAGCACACAATATGATGACGAAGGATCGAGAGTGCAATCTGGACGAAAGAATTGTGTGGTTACATTTAAACCTACTGTTATCCTGAAACGAGCCTTTCAAACCAGGCCAAATCCTAACTATGCTAAATATTATGACCCAGAAAACCTGGGGAATGATTCATTGAAATCGGATCTCACGCCAATATCACGCAACTCACAGAGCCCGACACCGTTTTTTGGTCTCACATCTCGAAATAATTCAAAACAATCCCAACTTCGATGCAGCCTAGTGAATTCGTCGACCTTGTCTACAGGCGCTAATATAGGCACAGGAGGATCCCTGGGAATATATAGTCACTCAAATTCGCCTCTGAAGAAGGCAGCGAGCCTACATGACATGAAAAATAGAGCCTATGAAACACCTCGAAACTCGTTTGACATGGCACACCGTGAAATAAAGGGGCAATACGAAAGAAGTATAGGTTCAGCTGCTCGAACGCGGGATTCAAAATCATCCTACGACGTGAATATGAATTTAGATGAACAGATGCATCCAAGATCATCCAATTCTAAGTTCAAGACTGATGACAATATAGAAAGGCCCATCAAAAAAGAGAGAACAAATTTTTATTAGATAGACTAGCTTTAGGACAAAATACTGACTCAGCTCATCATTTAAACGCCGCCTTGCTTTAGCGAGATCTCACTGCTCGAGGCTAGGATATGAGTCTCTATATTACACCACTTTTCTCGTACTGACCTGGAGCAAATCGGTGCTTCCGTAATATTATTTTCTAGCAAGACTTTATAAATTTATTGAACTAAAAAAGAAATTTAGGGATTTCGGTGAATACAGTTATGAAAAAATTTACACGGCAATATGTGCTTTTTACTACTATTAAAAATGAAAGTTGTTAAGAAATAAGATGATACTAGTTCTACACCAACCCGATGGATTTTAGAAGTAAGGTAAATTCCATTGCCGAGGTAGAGTCCCTCTTGTAATTTTTGATTATCTTCTGTTAAGTCCAACTAATAAGCGAGATATGTCAATATTTCTTTTTTGTTCATTAACGTGCTAGGTTAAGTGACTACCGTCGCACTCCTACTGGAGCTTAAGCACGAGTGGGCCCGGGCCGGATCAGGTTAACTATCGCGAAGTACAGATATACCTTGTCCCAATTCAATGACCGGATCACCTCAGACTTCACCTATGTGTTGAATCATACCAAGCCTAACCGTCTAGAAACCCCCTGTCGACACGCCATGGCGCAAATTCCTCCTCAGCCTCGGCCGCCACGCGCCCGAGCCCTTGATATCTTCATTGGCTCCGAAATACAAATGTAGTCCTAGATCTCATTGTTGCTCTAGCCTTGCACCTTCATATCGTACCATCGGGTTTTCGTCGTTGCTGAAGATTTGCATAATCCCCTCGGTGTATCTTCCCTTTTCTTCCTTCTTTGTACATGTCCTGTTTCCATCATGACTTTCCTCATTAGGGCGGGTGTAGGTCGGTGATCGGACGAGTATGGAAGTGGGTCGCAGGTGCAGAATCAGCTGAGAAATGGATCGTCGCAAATATAAAAGGAGTTTGAGAGATGTCGGATGTTTGAATACGACCCCCAGACAGACCTAAATCCATTCGTGAATCGTATGTTGGTGGTGATGAGTTTTTAATCGACTTTGTTGCAGCTGTTAAATCTCTGTCGACTGATTTTTCGACCAAAATATCGAGTGAAACTCCTTCAAGTCGAAAATCTATCAAAAAAAATTCATCCCACCCTTTTTCGTGACTGAATCTCGGCTCTGGGAGAATATTTCACTCCCAGGTTCGTAGAGGACACCACTGACAGGTGTTAAGCCTTCGCCCTCCGGATCTGTGTAGGTGCCAACACTTCGGGTAGTTTTATTTAGACTAGCCTAACCGGTACGTGAAGAGCTCACATACTATGCGCGGGCACGACGTTAATGTAAATAAATAAATAGAGCATCTATCTATGGTGTCCTATAACAACCTGAAAGTGCAATATTCTCTCAGAGGCGAGAGACGACCATGTCCCAACGGTCAAGTTGATATCTTCCTGTCTAACTTTCTTATCAGAAGGAGCGGTGATGGGCTGATTTTGGTCGGAACTCACGGAATCTTCAGATCTAGTGACTAGACAAGTCACGAAGAAAATTATCAACACCAATCAAAGCCATGCTATTTCAAGCTAAATATCGCACTCCCCCTCGATATACTAAACAATTTTGAAATCCCAATATAACACTGAAAAGGCCGGAATAAAGCTCACGGTTCTCTCTACCAATGCTATTGTCGACGGGGAATTAGCGGAGGACACAAAACTTGCACTGCATATTATGATTGTTTAAGGAACTAATTAATGCTCGCGAGAAAAGATTTAAGAGGTGCTTGACTATGGAAGTTTTGGAAGTGACTGGAATAGAGGACTCAATATTAGATGGGTACCACCTAGAAGGCCGGCTGAGGCCGTTGATCCTTAAACATTCTCATAACTTTCTGGGGCGCTGAGCAGTAGCTGGGCCTCGGGTTATAACTGTATGGGCTCTTTTTTGGGCGTTAGTAACTCAGGCAGTCTATTTAGACTGAGCTAACCGTCAGTTTGTCCTCAAAGTCAAGTGTTGTGTGTCGGCACGACGTGAAGTAATTAAAGAATAAATAAGACTGAACAATTCTCAGTACATCCTATATTTCCAAGAAGTAATCAGAGATAACAAAAGGCGAAGAGCTACCTATTGTCAGCAGTTATGGCTAAGGAACTCCTGCTTTGTAGAGTCTAAAAGATTGAGACTGGGTATAACATTAGCCGTGAAAGCTATTATTATCAAAGATTCCACGGCGACTTACACCAGCCATGATAATACAAAGAAGGTAGGCCATGCTGATTTAGCTCAAACGCTCTATGTGAGGACTTTTCTGGCATTTTAATTCAATTTAAAATCTGCCTAAAGGCGCGAATGAGTTCCGCATGGTTAGCTGGAAGGAGAAGATAGAGGAGATAAGCGTTCTTACGAGTATGTATCCCAATAAAAGCCTGCGAGTAAGAGTTTGGATGGAATATACCACTGGAGTAATAGATACTCTTAGCTTGTAGGCAAATATGAGCTACGTATCTGAACTTATACACCTGCTTATTTGGGAAATTAAATATCAAATCAAGTTTCTAGTAGGCTGCAACAATTGAACGCTAGGAGTTTACTTAAATCTTTCACCTTCTTACGCTATCTAAGTCTCAAGTTGAGATGAGATTTAATTTATATTTCCCGCAAGTAATAAAATGGAAGATTGCTCAAGTCCACCGATTCATTTCAGAGGTGGGTTGTTGGTTTTTAACTCAAGTCGTCACTATCGCTCCCGCGATCGGTGTCGTCTTCATCACCCGGCATAACTCACTGATATCATTATCATGAAGCTAAATAAGATCAGATCAGATGTTAGCGTCGAAGTCCTACTCATCACCAACCTTTGATCACGGAGGAGAAGCTACCCGATGAGTTTCTAGAGCCAACCCAGCTCCCGATACGGAGATGGTGGATTGGATCAAGTCGACCTCGACTGTTACAAAGAAGGGAGATATAGATGAATATGCGCACCTCATGTGGTCCCGGTGTCTAGGCCTCGCCTGGCTGGGCCTGCAGGTTTTCTGAGATTCCATTGCTACCGTTTCTTGGGACAGACGGTCCCGTCCAAAAAGCGGCTGAATTCCACGGATAGGTACGGAGCTGAATGGCTATTCATCACGGCCAATATATTAGAGATCTTCTAACTATCGAAGGAGGCTAGAACCACTGCGCAAGGTGTGGTCTGGGCCAGAGATGACCAATGTGCTAGATTTTCATAGACTCAAGTAGCACAATAAAATACAAACACACAAACGGGCGATGAGTTGAGTGGGCCTAGTACAGAAGAGAGGATAATCTGCACTTATACGACCGTAGTCATAGTATCCATCACATGCTCCTAGAGAGTATATCGCTGTTGGTATGACAAATATTATACACTCGGAGTTAATTAATATAATTAAAGCGATGAGAGTACCGCAGTAATCGATTCAAGAGAATTTTCAGACAAAATTGGAGTTAATTCTCATTCACATACATACACCGTGTTATGTAACAGGGCTTGATCCTCAATATCTACAAGAACAAATTTGGCATATTTCAAAAATTAAACTTGTCAAGTGTAATTAGAAACTTTAGTTAGATTCACGAAGTCCTCCACGGTCTTAGACTCAGTAGGGGCTATAATAAGAATCTAATCTAACCATGTTATGTTGATACTATGGAATAGCTATCTATCTTATATTCGGACAAAGCGTTATCCAAACGTCAGAATCCAAAAATCAAATGAATAAGTTAATGCGGCGTGAGAACCACCGATTTTAAATAATTCCAGCCAGATAAGTCATTCCAAAATTCGCCTAAACATCAAATTATTCCGTTATATCTGCAATTATGCTTAAACGGGACTCATATTTTTCCTAGAATCAGCTAAATTCATAGATCCCTCTACCATCCTACAATAGTCTTAGACTTAGACAGGATGTAAATGGAATAAAGAAACGAATACATCTCTCTCCGCAAAAAAATTGTCTCTCTAGATCTCTTCGTCTTGCCCTTCATAGATGACTTCGCACATACGGTTCCACTTAAATTAATACTTTACTTGAATATCCACAAATAAATTCAAAAAAGTAATCGAATACTCTGGTCATTGAGAACCTGAAGATTATAGTATTCAATATCCAAAATTTTATTTGCATGAATGGATACTACTTTTTGTTTTCATTAATCTATTAATTTTGTAGCACTTGCTTAAAGTTTGCTATGACATATTTGGCTGGATTTACCTAGGCCAGGCTAGGGGAAGTTAGTAAGAGTGTAGTCGTAAATTTCTCTGAAAATTCAATTAGATCAATGTGCTAGAATACGCTAAGATAACGCTAGTTTGCCAAAAATTGTGACCAAGTGCCGTGTCTCCAGACGCCGAGCTTAGAAATACAGTACGCCCTCTGTCCATAGACTTTTAGTCAATAGTAAATCATAACTGCATCTATTGTGAGAGAGGAACTTTTCTCTTGATTCCTAGTAGGGCGGCATGGTCCTTCTTTTTCTTCACAACTCTTTTAAAGGCAGGAGGCGGCATCACTGGATTTGGAGGCGGCAACATTAACTTCGATTCTTTAGAGGTAGAAATTAAATTTAAGTCGGTGTTGCTTTCTTCCAATTTGGGCTGCTCAATCACTTCTTCTGGCGTCTCATTATATTTCATAAATGCGCGTCGTGCAGCTTCTTCGTCTTCTAGATTTTGCCGTCGCCTGGCTTCATCGACGCTTTCACAAGCAACTGACGCCTCTAAACCATCTTTACCAGCTCGCTCATTTCTGGCATTTCGCGTTCGTATCTCGTCGAGAGCATCGGCCACTGCCATCTCTCTTTTTGCATCTAAAGTTTTCGTCTCTAATTCCTGCATTGCATTTCTTTCTTCTTCTTCCTGTTCCAATCGATCAAGTCGTTCCTCGTCAGTTTCTTTTTTCCCTGCACCATTCATTCGCCAGGGTTCAGTATTTCTTTTCGCTCCCCTCTCACACTCGTAGTCCATATTTTTGGGGTCGGTCTTGAAAGTGATTTCGCCAGAACATCTTGTACACCTAATATAGAATCGGTAAATAGGAATTGAGTAATATTTGTCTTCAGTCGTTTCTTTGCGCGCATTAAATTTCCGACCTTTGTATATGTATTCACCACAAGCTGTGCATTTCATGGGAAATGGTGCCATTAATCGTACGGTTTGGACTTTTGGGCCAGCTTGCTTCGGTCCTCGCGACCTTGTTATCTTGGAAGGATCGAAATCCGGAGGATAGTACTTAGTGAGGACTTTACGTTCAGACATAGTGAGTAGATGTAGATATTAGTGGACGTTGATATAGCGAATTCTTGCAGATAATTTTGATGATATTCTCAAGTGCACTCTGGCGCGCATGGGCAGAGCTGGCCTGACTCAAGTTGAGGCTTTAGTGCCTCAGGCTATCAAATAATAGCGGGCGTCGCTTCTATTCATGTCTCTCGGCGTGGTCCAATATCCCACGAGATCACTAGGGCTTATGCTAACATCAGTATTTACTAAGCAGAGCAACTTTTTACTAACAGGCACGACGAGAAATCTAATCAAATCAAGTTTTTAGTAAACCCTTTTAACGTGTGGTCGAATGAATAGTAGCAAGGAGCCGGCAAAGACGAATTCTTCACCGGCCAGTGGTGCCGGTGTAGACGCTCAGTATGCTTTGCATATCTGGGATAGTCAAGAAGAATCACAACCGAATCGAGGTTGAAAGCAAACGCAAGCATATCTCTGACTATTCCTCAATCATGCAGTACTGTTATGCCCAGCTATGTAGTATGGTAGATCTAGTAGCTGGTGCATAAGTAGTTATTATGGCGCATGAAGGAGATCTAGTCTTTACAAAACGACATTACAAGTAGTAATTTGTGCAGTGCGAGAGATGGGTTGTTGATACAGGACAGATTGCATGGCTGCTCATTTGGAAGCACACTTTGGTGCGCTGCATAATGGTTACGTGACCGGTCTATATGCGAACAAGCTAGGGGATAAGGGATGAGATTCCCCCAATCTGTAACATAATAATCATCATAGCAACTTCACTTCTGCACATTAATGAAGATATCTCTCCACATTCTATCTTAGCTGTTCCAGCGCATGTGAACACTCCCAAATCATGTACCAATCATAATTAGTACTTTTCATTTTCTTCTCAGTCCTCAACCTCTTTCTAGCGACGCATCATCTCGCCTCAACGACCAACAAAGAAGTTGCTACAATTGCAAACAGGAGCTTGCCCCACTAGTTGCCAACCATCTCCAACTACATATTTAAGACACTATTTATACTCGTGAGGAGGAAATCAAGTCGAAAAATACAAAGCTTGGGTCCTGGCTTATGGGGGACTGTTGCTCTAATGGGACAAACAACTTGAAGGGGAACAGGTCTCTGAATACCATGCTGGGACTGATATTTTCGAGGGGTTTTCAACTTTAGAATTTTTGTAAGCGCCAAGACTAAGGTTTTTGCAAACTAGCCAGGAGGAGTTCAATTTTAGATGAGTCAAATGCGCTCCCCAGCGCCCTAGACGGCACAAAAGAAGTTAGGCTAAGCTACTATACAGCAATCACGCTCTGTCAAGAATTTTCTGACATTTCAGCACGACCTTCGGGAAGGAGTTGGAAGGAGGCTCGAAAGGCAGAGGGTGAATTTCTAGAGGTACCCACAAGTCTGCAGCGCCCAGCTGGCCGATCTCTATGAACGCATCAGAAGGGGCACTATGTTTTCGGATTTAGTCCTAATGTCGGTATTAGGAGAGCTCCGCACCCAGCGGTTTTTGTGATTATTCCCGGTTGCCATACACCCGCAAATGGCCATCGTTTCGTTGGCTGGAGAGGGGAGGTAATGAAGGGCTAAGGGCTCCTCTAAGAGTGTGATCGAATAAGGACCTGTGAGGGGTGGGTGCTGTTTGAGGGGAGCTTTGAAAGAAGACAAAGGAGGGATATACTACTATCATAGGTATTCTTGGCCTGTAGGCAGAGAGGATCTGCATGTCCAACATTGTCGTAGACTCAGACAGGGAAATAGAATGAAAAAAGCCCACTACTAAACCCTCCAAAGTGATATCTCGCTGGAGTCTAACAACTCTTATAGCACTTCTCATATAACCCTGTCATTTCTACAATGAGTAATGCCCTTCTCCCATGAAAACTCTCGACGAATGGCCTGTCGGATAGTATCAAATTTTCCTCTTGCCACTGTGCGAGCTCGAATCGATCGAGCCAAGTACTCTCGTCTGTCTGATTGAAACGAGACACTGCAGTTCCGGCACTTTATGGTGGCTTGAGATTCCACAATGGAATTCATCACTGAGCCGTAGTTCCGGCATGCCGATGCATGGCTAAGGTATGTTTATTAATATGCTAGGTAAAGTGGTACCCATCGCACTCCTAGAGCTTGCGCACAAGTCGGGCTGGATCGGTCTGGCTGCTCTGAAAGAACGAATATACCTCGTATCACTTGAATCATTAGCATCATGTAGAAAAACATCCATGTGTTGAATCGGGACTACCCCGGTAGCCCAGAAAAAATCAATGTAAACTTTTCTGCGGAGTTCTCTTATGCAAAAGGGATTGTGAAAAGTACCTCTTCAGCAATGCTACCTCGCCCGCCCTCCGTCCGAGTCCTTGACACGTTCCTAACCTTCAATTTTTCCATTCCGTACAGCCCCGGCCTTGTCTTCTTCCAGCATTCCCATAACTCAACCACGGATCATTTTTGTCGGTAGAGGTCTCATCCACTTGCGCAGACAGTGCCTTCTTTGTTTGTTTGTTGCAAATCTAGACTTAGTATATCTGAAAGTTTAGATTTCTAAATATGATCAATCAATCAATTCAATTGATCCGATTGCATATGGTTAAGCTTAGCTGAGCGACATGAGGTTCAGTGTTATCTGAAATGCAGTGGCTAGAAACTGCTACCTTGCGATAATCGAGTGGCTGGTTGTTGCTAGATCACTGGAAGTTCGGGATCACTAAAGCCTTGGGAATCTGTATTTAAGGATAGACTTATTAGTATATGCTAAACCAAGTTAACAGACTATAATATGTTATTAATTCATATTGAGAAGAGAGTTCTATATCATATACAACTATCAATAAAATCTTGTTCGAAATTGTACACTTGTTCTTCGAGATATTTCCTCCTAGAAATCCTTAACAATTTCTGACATTTTTCCTATCATCTCTGCATCTTAATGTCTCCCTATCCAATCTGCTGATCTCTCAACCTTGGGATTTTGGAAATTTTCTAGCCCTAAGCCTTAACCCATCGCTGCTGTACCCCTGGCTATGGAAGCTAAATACACCGGTAAGAGCTCGAGACCAAGGTTTGGATTCCCGGTCCTTTTAGGAATGCCCAAGCTAGCGTTTTGACTCAATGAAATACCCATTTCGCCGCAGGTAAGGGCGTTGCGTTGTAAAGGTAAGAGCTAACGGAGGATTATTGACAAAAGGTTTACGGATGGTTGTTGGTTAATCAATGTGAACTGCTGAATATTTGAAATTCAGAACTATGAGGATTTAGGAGGTAGAAAACGCTAGTTATATACACATCTGAGATAGCTAGACTCTCGCCTTATTTTTCCAAAACAGTGTCACGGAATATTGTAGTATCCTCCATCTGATAGTATAATCTTGAAACACTTTCCATATAATGCTCTATTGTTCCTCTACTCATCATCATAGGGCTTGAACCTCACTGTCCATGAGAACATAGTTAGAGATTGTAGAATGGGACAGGCAAAAAATGTAGCTAGCATCTTATATACAGATTCTAGGAGTCCTCTGTAGTCGTCGACTTAGTTTGGACTGTAATGTAAATCTAATCTAATCCTCTACTCATTATGGAACTACCTGAAAAGTTCTCCCTTCACTCTCAGCGATCATTGCCCTTATGCATCGTAATCCTGGCCATCACCTGCACAACACGTTAGCGCCTTGATGACATGGACGAGAATTGTGGGCTAGGCAGTGCTCGATACGCAAGGCAATAGATAGAAAGCGCAGGTGTATGTAGGGGTTTACAAAGGTACAGGTGGTCTTTCGTTGACTAAGAAATAACCACATCTGTTTCTATGAAGTAATGATTGATAGGGCCATTTAGTGTATAATTAGCCAGGCATTTGTAATCTCTTTTAGCGTGACTTCTTAAATTTATCCGCGTTTAATGCCTCTACTACTCAAAGTGAACCACCGCAATGCTACAATGTAATCTTACAGTATATCCCCTCGTAACCTACGTAAGTATCAAGCTTCCTTGTCCCAGCTGCCGTATCGTCACAGCGAGTGGCATTGTTGGGAGTTGAGCACTCTTCAATATCAAGACCGTGAACATGACTATTGGATATAGATAGCTTCGGTAGGCGGTGACATAGAGTTGGAAAAGGTCTCCCAAGAAAAATAAAGACTGTGAAGGAGATCAGTCGTTTGAAGTGCACATAGTAAACAAATGTTAGGCTGTCTACGTTTCGTTGATGGTGCAAAAATAATAGATTTCGATGATTCGTGAAGCTGTGAAGTCTCTGTGGGCCAGGTCTATGGCCATGAAATAGCCAGCACTAGGCCCCTCTATAGCTATCTCGACGAAAAGCCCCAACAGCACAATTTGTCCTCACTGAATCTCGGTTCTCAGGACATACCACTGACAAGTGTCAGCCCTAGTCCTCTCACCCCAGAGCTGTCAATCAATCCCTGCAAAAAGACGGCATGTAGGGATAAACCCCAAACGTTTCAATGGCGTATCTTATCAGAACAAATAGTCTCCACAGAAAGGGGTGCAGCAAATGACGTTCTACAGGTGTAGATCACTTAAACACGAGTAGGAATTGTCATTTCCTTGACTCTCTCGCGCTCCCGATTTAGTCAGTGATAAGATTCTCTAGGTGAACTATTAAGAACGGCAATAACATTTGGCTGAAGCATGCCTTGAAACAAAAGTCTTCAATCTGGTTATTAGTGGCAGTAAACCGTTATGGATGAGCGAAAATGACATGGTATACAATTAGGAACTATATGCGTTAGTTGAGCTGAAGATTTCTGATAAAAGGCGTTTGCGGATACTCTAACCAATTTTACAGACAGCCAGTCTTATTTCCTAGGGCGCCTGGAGTGTGTAAGATGTGAGTGACAAGCGTGGACCTGCGATCCTAAAGTGTTTGTCGGATACGTCCCTAACACTAATCTTGTCGCACAGCATGCAAGAATTCGACTGGGCAAAGTATGCGCAAATTTGCAAAAATGTAACATTCTCGAATGAAATGCTTATGGCCATGACTTTGGCAGCGCAAATAACCCGTGAGCTCTTTAATCATTGTCGAGTATGGATCGTGGATCGTCATCTAGTGAGATCTGTGGGAAAGAATAGTCTTGGCCTGCATAGTGAGTCGATTGGAAGGCTAGTTTACCAAATACAGGAATGCTTCCCCTAGCTGCCGCTGATTGTCAGATTATATAGTGCAGGCGTACAGTGGATACACGTTATCAATCCCTAAATAGCGGAATGGTCGTCGAACGAGGATCCACCCAGCCTCTCACACCCTTTTCGTTTGGCTGATTTGGTCAACCTGCGAGTACTGCCGTTTCGGCGACTGCATCCAGTGCAGCTCCATCACGCGCCATTACCCCAAATTTCATCAATCTAGACATTTCCAACATCCGCGCGTTGCACACCATCTTTTACCCTCCGTACTTGGCATCCTTGTCATTAATTACTCCCATTTATACCAATTTTACAGAAAAACCCCGTACTCACGTGATTTGGACGCGGCTCGTAGCCACTTTGGCCGAAGCCCTTCGACCAACTGTGATTACTATTATCGTTGATCAATATACTACACTTATTCTCTTAGACGCCCAAGTTAACCCCTCCATACCATTGGCCTGAGCACGAAAGACTCATTTCGGCAAAGCGCCAGTTCTGGTGTATGTTAAGGCTTATGCGGCTAATGACGCTAGTCAGTTATCCCTCACGTTCGAATTAGTTTGCACGCGCCAAGGCATCGTGGAAAGACTGGATTCTCCTTTTCATTGATTTGAGCTCGACGAGGGGCTCCACTGTCAATCGGTGGCCATCCAGGTATAGATATTAGACGAGTGCGCCCCAGTCGGCGGATGCAGGGATTCCATGGAGTCCCAGCCATCATAATAATGAGCCCCCGACGAGTACGCCAGACGCGAAGGGATCGCGGGATTCACCGAAGTTCCAGGTCGCGGCAAAATTTAGTCGGGCCTCCAAAGGCAGCGTAGTCAGCTGTGCAACTGAGTTATTTCTCCTTGTGCTCGTCACTGGCGCGCCAATTGGCTTTCCATCTCTCTTCCGTTCCATACTTCCGTTCTATGCTATTCAAATTGGGCCAATCCTCCATAAAATTTACCCTCCTCAACTTATGGAGTTCGTTATCATACCCGTCAATCCTATTCGCATCGTTCAAATTTTACTCTCCACTTTGATCGTCGGGCTTCTCATCTACGCCGCGAATGGCTGGTCTTACTGGTGGTCACCATACTCCATCAACTTTCTCACCTTTACCTCAATATGGAGCCTGTTAGCGATTGCAATCCTTTTTTTTGGTCCCATAATGTTTCCAGTCGCTGCACATAAATATGAAGTCATAGCAATCGAAGCTACAACAATGTTATTCTGGTCTGCTGGGTCGATAGCCCTCTCGAGTTTGCTAAATAATGTTGGCTGCCTGAGTAGTCACTGGGGGCCTTGTATGGCAAGCGTAATAGCTGTAACTCTTTCAAGCATCCAATGGTATGCCATGCCCTCAGACCTCAATATTTCCAGGAACACCCTTTGCTGATTCAAGTAGGATTTTGTTCACCCTGACCACGGTTCTAGCTGTGCTCGATACAAGAACAAACGAAGCCGAGCCATCAGAGAACGTCTAGACGCGAACCTAGCGTCATCGTATGAAAATTAACATTAAGCCTCGACTCTCAGATTCCACTCTACTCATAACTAGCCTTAAATCATACCCTATAACTGGAAGACTAATAGTCAAAGCCTAATAGTGGCTCATGGGACGGGAAGAGAAGTTGCCACATGAAGCGGTCAGAAAACTCATCACATCTAGTTTCGCGCGGGATGTCAGTAGCATATTTCTGTCGGATATGTGGGGAGTTTTGTCACGTATGCAGTTACTTAGCTGAAGTCCGCTACACAACACGAGGCATACGAGTGACGGTCAAGGACATGAGGATAGAAGTGGGCCAGGCATACTAGCTGCGGTCCTTAGCGAATTATGTACAGGGCTATTCCTAGCTGCATATCTGGGGTACTCGGGGTCCAATGTGCGTGGCAGATCAGAGCTAGTGCCTCTATCTGTGCCCTAGCTACACGGTTGTGTAAAGGGGTGACAAGTGAGACGATTTTGGCAGCATCCTGTTCGGGTGCTAAAATTTTTATCGTAATAATGGCAAGGTTTTTACCGCGAGCTAATGTAAAAAAATAGGTAAATAAGCGGATGAACTCGGTCCCAAATGATAATTCTGTCAAGTTGAAATTAAATAGAACATCACTGTAGAAATTCCATTGTTTCAATCAAAAATTATCTGAAAAATGTTTGGTATTTTTGGTCTATTTTGTGCTGTAAATTCTAAACAAACTATAAAATCCCTATGTCTGTGGGTTGAGGTAAGCTATGACCCATCTACAGCTCCTGTTCACTCTTGAAACCCGTCGCGAGTCTTTACTCAGTCCTCAGTGACTACAAGCCGAGAGTTCCCAGGAAAGCTTAAGCTGTTGGGCTTCTATTTCATGTAGCCCAGTGAAGTGACTTGGGCAAAGGACGATTTTGGAAACTATATTGGAGAGCTGTTCCTTAGACCCACCCAGTCTGTGCTATTTTACGTCGATGTAGCACAGATCGCAGCTCAAACGTACCAGCTGCATCTAATGATAAAAATTCACTCGGTGTCAGGGTACCACCTAAGCCGATAATTACAACTTGTTGAAAGTATCGTGCGAAGAAATGGCCGCATTACTCCTGCGACGAGAGTTGGAGTTGACTGAGAGAGTGGGGGGGGTGCGCTGTATGTTCAAGTATGAGTAACACACATCCTAAGGCGGAGAGCGAGGCCTGAGCACCTGTTAGTGCTGTCCTCCCCGGGTCGAGATTCAGTCGCGACATAGGGTGTGAGTGATGTTTATTGTGCTACTTAGATTAGATTAGATTTATATTATAGTCCTAACTGAGTCAATGACTATAGAGGACTTCTAGACTCTATATATAAGATACTAGCTACATTATTTCCTTTCCAATTTTACAATTTTGAACTATTTTCTCATGGACAGTGAGGGTCAAGCCCCATATTGTGCTACTTGAGTCTATGATAATCTAGCACATTGGGCTCCTTTCTGACCCAGGCCACACCTTGTACAGTGCTCCTATCCTCTTTTGTTACTTGAAAAATCATTGATATATATTGCCTGTGATGAATAGCCGTTCAGCTCAGTATTTACCCGTGGAATTAAGTCACCTTTTCCACGGAACCTTCTACCCAAAAAAAATAAAAATGGTAGCAATGGAAACTGCGTGCACAGGAAAAAGTCTCAAAAAACCTGCAGGCCCAGCCAGGCGAGGCCTAGACACCGGGACCACATGAGGTGCGCATATTCATCTACATCTCCCTTCTTTGTAACAGTTGAGGCCGACTTGTTCCAATCCGCCATCTCCGTATCGGGTGCTGGGTACGCTCCGGAAACCCATCGTATGGCTCTAATTCCATGATCAAGGTTGGTGATGAGAAGGGCTCCGACTCTACCATCTGATCTGATCGTGGTTAGCTTCATGATAATGGTGATAGGGGGATGTGTTGAGAGATGAAGACGATGCAGACCATGTAATTGAGGACTTTGTTACTCAATCTCGGCTCTGCAGACCTTACGGTGAGAGCTGGAGGTTCGTAGGGGATACCACTGACAGGTGTTGAGAATAGTCACCCTCAAGTTTTTGGTCGAAAATGCGACCTACAGAGATTCAATGACCGCACAACCCGGCGAACACAAACATTTAGGCCCATATGCGGATCGCAGGAAGGATAAAACTTTTCTGATGTTCGCATTCAGACAACTGAAAACCTTCGCTTTCTCAAATTCTCCCAGGACATCTTTTTCATCCAAACTCATCTTACCACTCATCTTACCACTCATCAAAGCACTCCAAAATCCAAAAGCTATATTTGCCATCTGAGTTTCATGTGGAAATTCATACCTCCGCGACTGTCGTGCGCTATGAAGGCACGGTCGGAGTACCGGCCTTATATTCGTCCAACCTCGGCCAAGGGCGCCAGCAACTCAACCTGCAACGAATCGCCTACCATATTTCACTGGCACGTCAACTCGAGCATTCGATAAAGGCTGAGCCATTGGTTCTTCAGCCTTCGCGGTTGGAACTACGGCAGCAAAGGAGCAAGACCGGAGCGATGGAGGGTCTAGAAAGTTTCTAAGATGGCGAAGTCGACATAAGGTTTGAGGACAGCTGCAATGCAGGAAGAAAAGGGGTTAAAACTAGAGGCCTCGGTTGGCGGCTGTATGAGGTCTCCAATGAACAAAACGATGCCAACATTAGATGAGGAGATACTGGGATGAGATATGACTGGGACTGAACGGAAAGGAAAGGTCAGAGATTAGAAAGGTGTCAAGGGCTCGGGCGTGTGGTAGCCGAGGCTGAAGAGAAAATTGTGCTTCAGCGTGCACAAATCGGGCCCTCTGGCCTGTTGGATGAAGTCCGAGGCGATCCGTACATTCAGGAAGGACGAGTTTTATGTACTTACATGGTAGTTAACCTGACTTTGACTGACCCCAGGAGTGCGGAAGGTGCTAATTGGCTATCACGTTAATTTACAAACAAACAGACCATAACCTACAGCATAAACGATTGTGGCACCATACAGACATAGAAGCCTCCAATAAACTCCTTGTGCCCAGGCCATACAGCCGCTCGTGTATCTACCATGCAGCCTGTCATGCTACCATATTACACACTCCAGACTCTTTACAACACACAAGATCGTATCGGGATTTGGACGAAACGTACGGCCCTCACATCCAAAACATTATACCTTCATTTTCGACACAAGAAAGCTAAAAGTCCGCCCGTAAAAGTAAATTCTTCACCTTCCAGATATGTCGGTGTAAACACTCTATAAGTTCTGCATATTTCGGATAGCCTAGTAGAATCCCACCCGAAGTTAAGTCTAAAGCAAACATAAATACTTCTACTTTCAAACGCTATTCACTAAATTTAGTCTTAAATTTCACACGCGAGTCTTTCATCTCAATCTTACCACTCAACATCTCGCCTTAATGGCCGATCATTGAGCTACTCCAATTTTAAGCAAGAGTTCTCCCTTCACAGCTAGCCATCTTCCACTGCAAAGTAATGATGTACGATTTCCAATAGGGAAGAAGATATGCCAAGATATACAAAGCTTTATTCTTGGGTTATGAGAGACTGCTGTTATAATGGTGCTCTAGCTCTTGATAGAAGATAGGCAGCTTGCACGTGGAAGGAGAGAAAGAAGAGGCCATCGATTGGTATGCTAGGACTGATACTTTTCGACTTTGGGGTACATTCGGGTGCTAAAACTAAGGTTTTGGATACTGCTACCGACTCTGTAAAAATAGATTGTGCCTCGTTTGCTTCGATGGATGGAGGTGTGAGAAAATGAAATCGATCATTATCGCATTAAATGGAAAATTTTTAGGTGTTCAAATACAGGATGTCTTGATGAATGATACTAGGGGTTCAGGTAAGGCGCAGGGCACCGGACCTGGAAAGTGTGTTTTTCAGGTTTTTTCGGAGTTTGTATTCAATTGGTCACTACGGTAGTATTCAGTCTATCGGGATCAACTACCCGTATAATGTCCTTTGGATGCAGGGCTCGTGCCTATCATGTTAAAACATTCAATCAAATCACGAAACAAGAATTCATAATCCATTGATAACAGATGATCTTAGCTCCTTAGTCTAAGCACAAGTAGGATTTATCCGAATTTGGCGATTCTATTTATAACTTGTTCAAGCAACTTATCGTAGCTAGGGTTTCATCTCAACCATCTTCGCTGAGTCCTTCCAGGTTAAGATTTCTTTCTCGCTAATCTGGCATAGTTTATTTGTCCGCGGTATCTTCCTCGTGACCAAACCCTGCGCTGTCTCCATAGCATTATTTAATGAATTATGGCTTTTGATTGAATAGGTAATTGTTTTAGACTCAACTCTGATGATACCAAGACGAGGATCGTCAGAGCCATTGGCAACAAAGATATCAAGCCAAGATCGCACCGTGGGCCAATTCTTCATGGTAGATTCATAATAATCTTTCATCACACTTCTATCGGTAATAACTTTGGAAGTTCCGGAGAGAGAAGCCCATTGTCCAGACTCGTCGAGAAATGAAATGTTAACACTCGAATCTATTTTGATGTCATCTACCTTAGCAGACTCTGTATTTGTGAAAAACAAAATGTCCAGACCTCCATTTTCCTGTCGGGGTCAATGATAGAATTATTGGATTGGAAGGGTTAGGTAGTAACCTTTCCAGCCACGGCCATGCACCTTGAAACTAAGGCACCACTAGAGGCATGATGTGTTGTTAGGATTGCATATCTGCAGCAGTCTATGAATCGACCTAGATCACCAACTTTGTCACGTATGGAAACAGGTTCGTTTTCTGTCACATACGCATCGTCTGGCTGGTATTGAGTGTTTGTGTTGGATTTTGGCATCTTAAATTAGTCTGCCACTGTGAGTCGTGTCTATATCTTGGGATTTGGGTGGCCTCACGGTCGAAACTTTTCGATAACTTGGATATTTCAAGCTGATGTGTGGATGATAATCTCTAAACAAATGTTTGCAGTGCAGAAGGAAGGAAAGGAAACTCAGAATCTATATTCACGCATCTGCGTCGACGTCATAACTGGTGAGTGTACCATGGCTAAACGTAGCATGGGATTGCACGAGAAAAATACAATACTGACGTCTAAATATCACAAGCTTTCAGCTAAGTTGCATTAAACCCTAAAATTTATCTAGGAATGGGAATCAGTTGTGATGTGGCTTTTGTATACCAAGTTGATGACTACAGATTCGCAAGACTCGCTTCTATTTTATATGTAGTTTTGTATTTATTCGAGCTAGACTCTAAATGTTGTCATTCACTACAATAAACTATGGATGATTCGTTTGCAGATCACTTATCTGCTGGTTTGCTGATACAAGGTAGCAACTTACTGTCAGGAAATGGATCGTTCTCTAGCGCTATGGATCATTCCATCTTCTCTGGGGTAGGTGATTTGATTTGAATACATACCGTATCAGGCTTACGCCATACATCCAATAGGCGTGATACGGGTCTTTGCTCCCTGGCGACACACTATAGCTTAATTACATGATTTACTTGTCAAATCTATACGCAAAATTTAAATAATGAATTAATTATAAGAAAAATAAGCGCCCCGCATCTTTCCTGTTCCCTCACAATCCTTTGTCCTGAAAAACATCCATTTCGGCAGGACTTGATCCTACCGGTGTGAGATCTACCTCTCGTAACACTTGGTTACCACTAAGAGCTGACGAAAATTTTCCCAAGCCTTTTCTGCCAGCATGTCCCGTCCTCGCTGCGACACGGCGGTGACGCGCACATCTCGGAAGTGCTAACTCCGGTGGATATTTTCGATTCATTCGGAGATCCAACTTCTCTGAGATAGGTGATGTTGATTAGCAAATCATGCTGCGATGTTCATGGCCTTCGTGGGAGTCGAGCAGGAATTTGACTTAATTTCAAAAGCAAGGCGAGTTGGGTAGAGCTAGAAGGTAGAGTTATAGGAAACAACATATTTCGAGATATCCATTCATTCATTGATTGTATATATATATATTTTTTTTTCAGATTTTAATTGCGTATGCAGCTATCTAGCTATGACACAATATCAAAGAAAATTACAGAATAGATGATTCAACGTAATGGAAGAGCACTCATGCCTCGGATGTCATTTGCAAGTACCACTGCGAAGTTATGGTGGCTTTATCTTCACCCAAGTCAACCCTCATCCGTGAATGCCCACCCAGGGGAACGTCTCAAAAACCCTGAGTTATCCAGACATGCCTCTATCATCTTTCAACTTTTCTCCGCGCGAAATGTGGTCTGAGGCGTCTCCTTCCCAAGTGGAGAAGGTGCCCAGGCTACTCAGACTATACCGGAGAACACCACCAGGAGGCGGACCACAACACCTTCCATCGTTGGCTTGTGTTTATAGTGTCAGCTGCACTCTCGCAAGCGAAGTATTGGTGCGCACAAAACTTACTTCGTAAAACTCCTTGCCAGAATTCGATAATTCGCGCCCTTCGAGGTTATACCCTTCCTTTGCATCAGCTTGTGAACTTTTCCTGATCCCTCTCACGTCCATCCCAAAGAACTAGTCCCGTCACGTTGACGATCCGCTACGGAACGTCTCGAAAGTGCTTTTAGATCGTTTATTCGGCATTATTTACGCCAATTCGAAATTTCTTCTAGACCTCTCCAGCGCTATTGACATTTTGAGGTCAAATAGTAGTCAAAGCTACACTTTCGCATCTCTAAGCTGCAATGTTGGAGAACGCAAGGAGACGATTGAGTCTTGATGAGGAGAGGATAGATCCAGTCGATACAAAGACTTGGATCCAATGATAAAACGGAAATATCCACCAGAACTGGCTCTACCAAGATGGTGGTATACCCATCCGTTAGCAGTTAGAACTAGTCACAGAAACTTAACCAATTACCACGAGAGGTTTCATCATGAAGGAATATTCTGTAGATGCGTATGGCGGAGAAAGACGTCCGTGGTATTTCTCGGAATGCAGGTTAGCACTACAGCAATAGCGAATCTCAACGCATGATACAGTTTTTAATAAAAGGGCTCTGTTGGGAGAGAATAGATGAGAGAAATTTTATCGTTTTCTGACCAAGACAAGATGCTATGCTGAGGAAATATTCTCAACATCTATCAGCGGTGTCCCCTGCCAGCCTCCAACTTACTTTAGAGTCTGCAAAGCCGAGATTGGGTGACAAAGTCCTCACTTCCATGAGGATTTCCAATCGCTTTCGCCGTATTTATTGTCTTTATCTCTCAACACCTCCCCATATCACCACTATCATAAAGCTAATCACGATCTGATTATATAGTAGGGGCGAAGCTCTTCTCATCACCAACCCTTGATCATGGAGAAAAAGATATTAGATGAGTTTTCGGAGCGTACCCAGCACCCGATACGGAGATGGCGGATTGGATCTAGTCGGCCGCGACGCGTACAAAGAAAGGAGATATAGATTAATATGCACACCTCATGTGGACCCGGTGTCTAGGCCTCGCCTGGCTGGGGCTGCAGCTTTTTTGAGACTTTTTCCCGCGCACGCGGTTTTCATTGCTAACTTTTTTCTTTTTTTTGGTAGAAGGTTCCATGGATAAGGTAGCTGAATTCCACGAGGAAACACTGAGCTGAATGGCTATTCATCACAGGTAATATACCAATGATCTTTGAAGTAGCAAAAGAGGATAGGAGCGCTAAATAAGGTGTGGCCTGGGTTAGAGAGGGACCAAACGTGTTAGGTGGTTTATGACTCATGTAGTACAGTAAACAAAATATACGCAAAGGTTGTATACAGCTTTCATTTAAGCGGTCAGCTGCCCCAGCTGCATTTTCTGAAACCTGCTTGTCAGCTCCAGTTCTAGAAATCGATTTCATTCAACCCAATCAGGTACCCTGTAGATCTATGCAGGTAACTATCTTTATCATTTACAAAGGAGGAAACCAGTTTGGTGAAAAACCCCTGATCTAGCCTTTTTTGTTGCCATCAACTTGTCCAGTTCACCTTTAGGAATTGTAGCTTACACTATCCAGCCAGTTCAGATTCCGTCATCTCCCCTTCTAGATTGTTTTATTTTATCCCAAATCACTACCCTGATTTCCCCTGCAAGACGAAACATTTTTATCTATCCTTTACTTAGTATCCACTGTGTGATTCTAGCCAAATCTTCGAGGCTTTGAATCATTGCTTCAAATGACCTGTCTTAATCTTGTCAGAGAAAGTCGCCTTTTCCACTATGGACACGCTTAGACCATATGCTTGACGTTTTGTGACGGATATCCACTTCGAAAGCTAGGCTCTCTTACTTCGGGTACCTTTCTTCTATACGAGTGAGAAGTGAGCCCGATAAGCTCACTTTTTAGCAGGATGGCGATACTGATTTGGGCCCTGCTTAAGTTACGGTGAATATTTAAGAGTGTAACTGTTGTGGTTATGAGCTGAGAGTATGTGGCAATAATATGACATGAGCTCATGTGCTATGGTGAGACGCGGAGATGGCGCGCTCACGCTGGATTGATGGCCCGATGAATGCTGAGTGCGTATCAAGTGGTGGCCAATGGGTGTCAGTAGGTATCAAATGTGAACTCTTACTGACAGTAGTGATCTATAAAGGATATACCAGATGCGCATTCCGACGAATGATAAAATCATCTACTGGATGATGTGGAGTATAATATGACATGGATAGATTAGTCGTAAAACCTCCGTAGGTGAAAAAGTTGTTAAATACATGAACAGCGTCTATGCACTAGCCTGTGTTTTCCACCCATTACTTTTATAACAGACCGTTCGCCATTACCCGGTCTCCAAACAACTCAACCGAGCCAGCACAACTGTACCTCTGAAGTTTATTCTTTTTCAGCTCCAATTATTTTATCTCCAAGATAAGGTAAAGGTTTCTCTTTTTTTCCTTTGATGGATATTCACGGCTGAGGGAAGATTGGGAGCCCCCAGCACAAAGGTCTCAAGCGATATTAGCAAATGTACCTACTGCACGAGTGATCCAAATGTCAATCTAAGTTATCTTCGTATATAGTCGTCTGGAAAAGACTAACTATCTCCATGTCATGTTCTACAAGTGCTAGGCTTATAAACGTAATAAAAACAAATTTATCTATGTATATAAGTTTTCTTTGCTGTAACGGCTGCTAAGCCTAAGGATTCCTGTAGCCTACGCTGGCTGGCGCAGGCAATTACACCAAGGGAATTTTCGGGGATCTTCGGGAAGGATCTCGAAATACCCGGAGCTTAGAAGATTCTCAATGAATCTTCTGGAGGCATACTATAGGCTCATGAGGATTTTTGTTTCGTGTTGTTCATTTACGTGCTAGGTATAGTGATTCCTGTTGCACTCCTACTGGAGCTTAAACATAGGTGGGGTTGGACAGGATCAGGTTAACTATCGCGAAGTACAAGTGCCTCGTCCCACCTAAATGACCGGACCACCTCGGACTTCACCCATGTGTTGAATCATGTCAAGCCCAACCGTCCATAAAACCCCCTTTCGGCGCGCCGAAGCGCTAATTCCTCCTCAGCCTCGGCTACCACGCGTCCGAGCCCTTGACACCTTCGCCATCCGTGACTTTTTCCTTCGATTCATTCCCAGCTTTGGCTCACCCCAGCATCTCCTCATCTCATCCGGGGGTCTTTTTCTTCACTGGAGGCCTCATCCAGTCGCCCACCAAGGCCTCCTCAGTTTTTATTCCCTTTTGTTCCTTCATGCAGCAGGTTCATGAGGATGACAGGAGTATTGAGAATTTTCTATCGAGTTGTCGAAGTTTCCAAACTATCAGGCTTCTGGAGAAATGTCTTAGACAGGGCTTATGAGTTCCTTATTTGGTCCTACCAGGCTTTTTTTTAAATCATTTAATGTGTATTCGGCTATCTAGCTGTAACACATGACCGGTGCTAGGTATACATGTTGGATGACTCTTTTGACTTTAGAGACACTCATACTCTGTATTTCATTCGCAAATACTGCTATGAGGTATGTTTGCTCACACAAACAGTCGACCCTCCTCTGTAAGTACCCACCACAGGGACGTTTCAAAACCTTTGGTTATCCAAGCATGCCTTCGTCATCCATGCATACCATCGCCGCGAGAAATGTGGTTGTGTTTTGCCGGATTTGAACCAGCGATCTACTGTCTCAAGTGGAATATGTGTCCAAGCTATCCAGACTCTACTCGGCAGAGCGGCCAAGACGATGTACCACCGCACCATCCAACCATGGCGGTGTTTATAGTGTCGCCTGCACTCTCGCAACCGAAGTCTTGGCACGCACAAAGCTCAGCTTGTAAAAACTCTTCGCCAAAATTCAAAATTCTCCACCCGTCGAGACTGTATTCATCCTTCACATCATCTTGTGAACTTGTCCTGAATACTCTCATGCCAATACCAAAGAACAGTCTCCCAGATTTGTGCGCCACGCTTTGTTTCCTCTGTCGGGTATTGATATCGACGAGGGCGTGTACTTGGTCGACTGAGGCCCGAGAAGGTTGAAGAAAAGTGTGGTCATTGGAATGAGGATGTACTAGGTCGTACTTGTAGGCTTGATGAGGCTTAGGTAGGAATCGGACTCTCTGGGAGTGAAGATTTGACGTGGTGGAGAGTTTGAATCCTTGCCTCGTGGGCCAACTTGTTCGGTTTTGCGAAATTTGACTGAACTTGGCTCTGTGAAAATATTTGACCTCCAGGTTTGTAGAGGACATCGCGTACAGGTGTTCAGTCTTGCACTCCGTCTCAAGTATTTCGTCGGTGGCAATACGTGGTAGGTTGAGTTTCTGGTACGTTTTGCGGGGTCTAGACGAATATGATGCCGAAACTTCGACCGCACTTTCACAGCGCACGATATTCACAACAGGACTGATGTGCTTTTTTATTTTTGATAACGAGTATGACTTTTGGATTGTTAATAGCTTCTGTAGATAGCGAAATGAACTCGGCTGAGAGAGATCTTCCAGGAAAATTCGGTACAGTGAAGGATTGTCAGTTATTTTAGCACAAACATCAGACAAGTTTTATCCTGTCTGCGCTTCGTCTTTGGAATTTTAATGTTTGTGTTCGATGGGTTTTGCGATCATAAAGTCTCTGTAGGACGCATTTTCGACCAAAAACTTGACAATGCCACTCCTACCAATCGACGCCTCGATCTAGACTCACGAACACACCCTTTTTTGCGACTGAACTTTGGCCTTAGGTATGGAGAGGATACCACTAATAGGTGTTCAGTCTTGTTACGTCATTCCCAAATGTTTGGTACATCGATTGTAGAAAATTGCCCTATCAAGAACTAATCGCATATCAATATTTTACATGTCTATTGTCGGCGCCAATCAGTTAGCGAAGCTAAATCAGACTAAGTGACAAGAGCATCCAGTCTTGGACCACAATTCATCAACTAGATAGATCAATATGATGGTACGTACATTTCATTCCGCTATTTTAACTTTATCGCCAAATTGCTATATCAAAACCAGACTCTACCTGCATCATCCTTGGCCACAATCACACTATGATATTTTATCATGTTAATCTATTCAAAGACTCCTTGAGAAATAAGTTGTATCATTTTGACACTTCCGATAACGTTTCATTCAAAATTAGGTTGATTCCTACCACGAAGTTTAAAATTTCAACCTAAAACAAACATGGCGCAGCCAGTGCTTTCTTCGGATGATTTCAGAGCCTTGGAACAAACCCGTCAACGACTCCATCAACTTACCAATAATATTGCATCTCTTAAACAAGACGTAGTCCAAATCTTGCCGCTACCAGAATGGTGCGTTGACCCAGCACTATGTCATGAGTCTTCAATGAGATATACGATCTAGGTATTAATCACAACTTACCAGGCATTCCCTCCAGGCCTCAGCCATGATTCTCGCGAGTAACATCCAAGCCCTCACTACACATCTCTCAAAACATGCCGACCTGTTAAATCGTACGGTCGTCTATCCATCAACTAACTATCCTGGTCGTACACAGGAGGGTTTATTAGGTCAGCTACTACGCAAAAAGCTTGAACCTGGAGTTGAAGGTTGGGAAGAAAAGGGGAAAGAAGATGGTGAGATCATGGATGACCAAGCTGAAGAAGAATTGCGCTTTTGGGCAGCAGATTGGATTGCGGCTCGAGTGGCCAAGTATGCTCTAGAGGAGGCTGGTGACGAGTTTACGGTAGAGGAACGAGAGAGTGGCGTAGATTCTATTCGAACTGGGCTGAAAGAGGAAGAAAGTAGGCATCAAGGTGACAACCGGAAGTTTGGTTTGATTGAGGTTAAAAATAATGGTTCCCAAGCTAGGTCATCAAATGAACTACTTAGGGTTTCGACACAGGGAATCGTCCCCTCCGTAATACCACTTAAAGAGAAATAAATGCGGGTGTTTTAGGCTCTGAAATTAACGTATATCACAATTTTCGAAATAACCCTCGCAGTTCAAGATATTCACAGAGGCTTTTATCCAAATAGAACTTCAACAGTGGTTTCATCCGTAACTTGTTAGAATTAATGTTTAGGCTGATCACATCTGCTAACAGATAATTAATAGTATACATCTTAGGCGACAAAGCTCAACATCTGCCAGAGGTATCCCCTACGAACCTCCAACTCTCACTGTAGAGTCTGCAGATCCGAGATTGAGTAACAAAGTCCTCAATTCGACGAGGATTCCCAATCGCTTTCGCCGTTTGTATCGTCTTAATCCTTAAGCACATCCCCCTATCACTATTAACATGAAGCCAACCACGATCAGATCAGATGTTAGGGGCGAAGCTCTTCTTATCACCAACCCTTGATCATGAAAGAAAAGCCATCCGATGAGTTTCCGGAGCGTACCCAGCACCCGATACGGAGATGGCGGATTGGATCAAGTCGACCTCGACTGTTACAAAGAAGGGAGATGTAGATGAATATGCGCACCTCATGTGGTCCCGGTGTCTAGGCCTCGCCTGGCTGGGGCTGAAGATTTTTTGAGAGTTTATCCGGCGCACGCAGTTTCCATTGCTCCCATTTTAATTTTCTTTGGATAGAAGATTCCCTAGAAAAAGTGGTCGAATTTCACGGGTAAATACTGAGCTGAATAGTTATTAAGCACGGAAAGTATATCAATGATCTTTGAAGTAGCAAAAGAGGATAGGAGCACTGCACAAGGTATGGCTAAGGCCAGAGGTGAAATGAACGTGCGAGATAGTTATAGACTCAAGTAGCTCAATCAACAACACAATACACAAGTATACAACAATACATGGATTTGTTATGAAGTCTAGAATGAAGCCCCTTTCTTTTTAGGTCAGACGATAGACAGGATTTAGTATATTCGTATCAAACGGGTTTGTGTTAGTCGAGATCACCCACAACTGGATCGAGTGCTGGTATCATCTGATTATGTTAGGTAATTAATAGGATAAAAGGATATGTTTTAAGCTGAATACATGAACAAGTGTTAGATGCTGAAAAACGCCCCTGTTTGTGGTTTCAGCTATTGAAGCAGCGAAGGAAATGGTATCGAAATACCGTTTCGGATGGTAGCAGAGACAATTTCTTCAGGGTGAGGGTATATTTCCACGGGTACAAGGCCTCGTGCATTGCAATATATCATTGGGGTAAATGATTTTGCTTCTCTCTCGTTCGGTTCAATATCAATTTAAAAGTAATTCCACAGGCTACCCAATAGCTATCAGTTTGCAGAAGTTGTTTGGAAAATGCAAGGAGATGAACCTTGTGGTGCAAGAGAATTTGCGCTTTGTCCGAGGAATCACTTAACCAAGACATCGAGAGTTTGTCTGCTAATGGTCCATGTTTACTGCGACTGAACTATCAGACGGTAAAGCCGATGCCCGTCTGTAGCAACTTCATGCTCACCAAGTCACAGACAAATTAGGAAATACGAACTTGATGAACTTCAACGCCAGTATCAGAAATACTTGTGGTAGGAAATCCCAGCCTTTGACTATTTTGAAGGGTCAGCGCTCGAAGTCATAGCATGTTACATATTTGAGGTCTAATAAGCCGTATTTCTTACACGATGCCGTGGGAGGGGAAGAATGAGCTTACTAATGTACACGAGTGGTGTAAAAGACGAAAGTCCCTCGGCCACAATTTATCTCGGATCAGCGGGTCTATTTAGACCCCATCAGCCGATGCCAGAAAGGAAGCCATTGAGCTGGTATCATTTGATTTGAGTTGAGCATAGGTAAATTGATTCATTTGCCCGATCGTACTTCGTCGTATAAGTTATTTGAGGTAAAGTAAAGTATCTGCAGGCAACAGACCAAGGATATCCATGCCTCAAAGAAAATGTTCCCTCCAATATCCCTTTTACAATCCCAATCTAACTTGAATTCCCACACCAATCACAAGGTTGAGGCTACACCTGAGTTTCCCATCATCGACATTTCGCTAGTTCAAAAAAGCAAATTGCAAGCCGCCAGTTCTCGGAATATTGACCATTGTCACAGGGGTTACAAGTGGAGTTAGCGTCGTCCTAGCTCTGTCCTCAACTAGGCACTGTTATAATGTCTTATGAATCCAGCCCTACGCGATGTATTTAATTCCGTGAAACTCGGATCGATACGACAAAAATACATTGTCACAAAAAAGCATGCACGACTAGTAAACTCAGTGAAGAGCTTGCGTTTTTTAGTAACCCTGAGACTTCATTGCGCTATCCATCCACAGATGAAACTAACGAAACCTTAGTCCTACACACTCTACGTCATTTATCATGAAAAGATGTATCAGGCTTACACCTCTAATTCTTTTTCTCGCGATTTCTGACTTGAATGGAGCGATAATGGCAACCTTGATTCCATACACTTTAAGCATAACAACAAAAAATAAATTTCGATTTGCAATCCCTCAAACTTCCATCTTTCACGGCCATAACCGGATTCATTAAAGACACTGATATAGACATTAATAACTCCTCACTTCTCAGCAAAGTCTGACTTAAACTATCTTTAATATCCTATTCCTTTCGATAGTCAGACTTCGACAAATCCTTATTGCATAATTAAAACTTTACCCATTAATGTGCATGCAAGTGTCAACTAGGAAATAATTATTCATATCCAAAAAACGATCCTAACGCATTAAAGATACAACTCAGGTGAAAATGGAACATAACAGTTCAAAAGACTGGAAGTCTCGAAACAATATAGATTGCGAATTACAAGATCTCAAATCTGATTATCATGGCTCTAGTCGTGGTCAGATGGCTAAAGGTTACAACGATTCCCAAGCTCAAGAGACATGGGTAGAGGCGATCAAGAATAACCCGAAGGCTTTAGCGTGGTGTAAGTACTCGGAAGTAAACTACTTTTTGAACATATCTAATACTAAGAAGGCGGCTATGCATTATTTACTTGTGTTATGTGGGGCTATGATGGACTTGCAAGTAACGTAACGATCTCCTAATAATTTTTACCACATTCATACTGACATATCTAGATTGTCCTCTCTATCCCACAATTTAGACAAGACTACGGCAAATCTTATGGAGACCAATTCATAATATCTCCTATATGGCAACTAGGATTAGCAGGGAGTTCTCTTATCGGTTTCCTGCTCGGAGGGATAGGCGCTGGACTAGTCGCAAAGCTGTGGGGCCGTCAAGCCTGTCTTCTTATCTCATATAGTAAATTTACTCCCATCTTAATCAAATAGTAGGATCAGCTAACCTTCTAGTGTTTACAATTGTTGGCGTTTTTCTTCAATGGTTCTCGCCTGGCAACCTTCTTCTCTTATGCGGTGGGAAGTTTCTCACAGGAGTACCCCTCGGCGTCTTCATTACTATTGCTCCAACTTACTGTGCCGAAATTGCCCCCATGGCTCTTCGCGGTGCAGTCACATCTGCTGTAAACTGGTCTATAGTTCTCGGTCAATGTATGGCCTATGTTGCACTTCAACAAACTCAAAATTTTAAAGGAAAAAATGCCTATTTAACATTATTCGCAATCCAATGGCCATTCGCCATAGTCGCCCTAGTATTTCTTTACTGGTTTCCCGAGAGTCCTTATCATTTAGTTGCTGGAGGTAGGATAATACAGGCGAGAAAAAATTCGTACAGGCTCCATGATAACAAATTTGACGTTGACGGCTACATTGCTATGATTCAATTAGATCTGGACTCTCAGGCGCAAGTAGAATCTGAAGCTAGTTTCAAGGAATGTTTTCGCGGCACAAATAGGCTGCGGACTTTGATCGCTATATCGACGTTTTTTGTCCAATCTGTCAGTGGTGTCTCCTGGATAATCGGTTACATGGCTTATTTCCTACAACTTGGTGGGCTCAGCGTTCCCGAATCATTTAATGCCACGGTTGGGCTCTCTTTTCTTTCTCTCATTGGTAATATGGCTGGTTGGTATTTTGTGGAAGCCTTCGGGCGACGAAACACAGCACTCTATGGCTCTATCTCGCTGTCAGGTTCTCTTTTTCTGATCGGAATCAGTTCATTAGTACCTGGGGGCATATGGGCGCAGGTGCTCTTCATGGGAGTCTGGTCATTTCTTTTCCAGTCAACTATTGGCTCGGTATCGTGGCCTATAATTTCCGAAGTGTCGAAGTCTTCGTTGCGCGGACACACTCAATCACTTGCTACTGTCACGCAAGGCGTTGTTGGTGCTATTGGGGGCGTTCTATTACCATTTGCAGTCAATCCAGACGCAGGTAATCTAGGTGGTAGGGTAGCTTTTGTATATGGTACAGTATTAGCCGCGAGTTGTGTTGGTATATGGTGGTGGTATCCCGAAACGAAAGGTAGGACGTTCAGGGAAATAGAGAGACTATTTGAGATGGGCGTCAGGCCTAGGGATTTCAAAAAGACAGAATTAGAGCCAGAAGAAGTAATGTAAAATTTTTAAAATTGATACAACGTAATGGTAATGCTATCCGTGCCGGCAAAGACGAATTCTTCACCATACAGTGGTGCAAGTGTAATCGCCCAGTAAGCTCAGCATGTCTGGGATATCCAAGAATTGCAACCGAATTGAAGTCGAAAGCAATCTCAATTGTATGTAAAACCGATGACTTTTCGTCAATATCGGACTTACCATTTTTACGCAAGGCCTCAACCTCAATATCGCCACACCACATCGCCTAGATTGCCGATAATGA
Organism: Blumeria graminis f. sp. triticale; assembly: GCA_905067625.1. Lineage (NCBI taxonomy): Eukaryota > Fungi > Ascomycota > Leotiomycetes > Helotiales > Erysiphaceae > Blumeria > Blumeria graminis. The sequence goes on along the minus strand of LR898470.1, from coordinate 901,438 downwards.
CATTACTCCAATTGCAATCGGGTATCTGCCTTATCGAAAACCGGTCATATAGCTGCATACACAATTTTGGTGTGTGTGTTGTGTGTGTTTGTGTTTATCGTGCTACTTGAGTCTATGACTATCTAGCACATTGGGCTCCTCTCTGACCCAGGCTACACCTTGTACAGTGCTCCTATCCTCTTTTGTTACTTGAAAAATCATTGATATATATTGCCTGTGATGAATAGCCGTTCAGCTCAGTATTTACCCGTGGAATTCAGCCACCTTTTCCACGGAACCTTCTACCCAAAAAAAAAAAAAAAATGGTAGCAATGGAAACTGCGTGCACAGGAAAAAGTCTCAAAAAACCTGCAGCCCCAGCCAGGCGAGGCCTAGACACCGGGACCACATGAGGTGCGCATATTCATCTACATCTCCCTTCTTTGTAACAGTCGAGGTCGACTTGATCCAATCCGCCATCTCCGTATCGGGTGCTGGGTACGCTCCGGAAACTCATCGGATGGCTTTTCTTTCATGATCAAGGGTTGGTGATAAGAAGAGCTTCGCCCCTAACATCTGATCTGATCGTGGTTAGTTTCATGTTAATGGTGATATGGGAATGTGTGGAGAGATGAAGACGATACAGACGGCGAAAGCGATTGGGAATCCTCGTCGAATTGAGGACTTTGTTACTCAATCTCGGATCTGCAGACTCTACAGTGAGAGTTGGAGGTTCGTAGGGGACACCTCTGATAGATGTTGAGAATAGTCCCCCTTGGGACGAACGAGTAAAGAGGTCACAAATGGGCATTCTGGGACTCACAATTATCGAGTGTGTTCGACTTAAGGGTATCTATGGGCTCCAAGGCAACGATCATAGATGGTGCTAACGACACTATAAAAACAGGAAAGTATGTGAGGCGTTATGGTCCACCTCCTGGTCGTCATATCCCCGAATTAAAGTCTGGGTAGCCTGGACACCTGCCTCACTCGTGGAGGACGAAGGCTGAACACCCATCAGTGGCGTTTACGAACCTGGGAGTGAAAAATTCACCCATAGCCCAGATTCAGACACTTAAAAGGGTGGGACGAATTTTCCATTTGATGGATTTTCGGCCTGAAGGAGTTGTAGTTGGTAGTTTGGTTGGAAATTCAGTCGACAGAAATTTCACAACCGCAAGAAGGTCGAACCAAAACTCATCACCTACCTATATACGTCCTATTGAGGAAAGTCATGATGGAAGCAGGACGTGTACAAAGGAGGAAGAAAAGGCAAGATACAATAAGGGGATCGCACAAATCACCGATGACTACAACAACCCAATGGTACGATATGAAGGTGCAAGGCTAGAGCAACGATGAGATCTTGGACGGTATTTATATTTTGGAATCAATGAGGGTGTCAAGGGCTCGGAAGCGTGGTGGGCGAGGCTTAGGGATTTGCGCTGCGGCGTGTGTATAGCGGGTTTCTGGACGGTCAGGCTTGGTATGATTCTTTTTTTTTTATTATTTAATGTGTATTCAGCTATCTAGCTGTAACACATGACCGGTGCTAGGTATACATGTTGGATGACTCTTTTGACTTTAGAGACACTCATACTCTGTATTTCATTCGCAAATACTGCTATGAGGTATGTTTGCTCACACAAACAGTCGACCCTCCTCTGTAAGTGCCCACCACAGGGACGTTTCAAAACCTTTGGTTATCCAAGCATGCCTTCGTCATCCATGCATACCATCGCCGCGAGAAATGTGGTTGTGTTTTGCCGGATTTGAACCAGCGATCTACTGTCTCAAGTGGAATATGTGTCCAAGCTATCCAGACTCTACTCGGCAGAGCGGCCAAGACGATGTACCACCGCACCATCCAACCATGGCGGTGTTTATAGTGTCGCCTGCACTCTCGCAACCGAAGTCTTGGCACGCACAAAGCTCAGCTTGTAAAAACTCTTCGCCAAAATTCAAAATTCTCCACCCGTCGAGACTGTATTCATCCTTCACATCATCTTGTGAACTTGTCCTGAATACTCTCATGCCAATACCAAAGAACAGTCTCCCAGATTTGTGCGCCACGCTTTGTTTCCTCTGTCGGGTATTGATATCGACGAGGGCGTGTACTTGGTCGACTGAGGCCCGAGAAGGTTGAAGAAAAGTGTGGTCATTGGAATGAGGATGTACTAGGTCGTACTTGTAGGCTTGATGAGGCTTAGGTAGGAATCGGACTCTCTGGGAGTGAAGATTTGACGTGGTGGAGAGTTTGAATCCTTGCCTCGTGGGCCAACTTGTTCGGTTTTGCGAAATTTGACTGAACTTGGCTCTGTGGAAATATTTGACCTCCAGGTTTGTAGAGGACACCGCGTACAGGTGTTCCGTCTTGCCCTCCTTGGTATTATTCAGTACATAGGTGAAGTATGAGATGATTTTGTTATCTGGGTGGGACGAGGTTTAGATGTACTTCACGGTAGTTTACCTGATCCGGCCTGACCCCACTCGAGCTCAAGCCCCAGCAGGAGTGCGATGGGTGACATGTACTCTGTAGCCTCGGTTTCAAGTTTTCAGTGGAATAAATATGGGGCGCATATTCGCTCCAGGAGAGAGACCCCTGTCAGCGCATAGTTCGACAGGGTACACAATTCTTGTCCTGGATTTCAAGGCCTAAAACAAGGGCACAAATTGAATTTTGAATTTGAATTTGAAATCTTTTACGTGACAGGAAGAACCTAACATCTATTTAGACGTGACACGGGTAGATGGGCTCTGAAAGCTCATTGCTACCTACATGACCGGCAGTGGAGCCAGAAGCGACAAAAGAAAAGAGTGAAAAAAAAAAGAACAGTATGTGTCTGAGTTACGGTGCCCTGCGCCGCATCCCTATCTTCCACACCCATCTACTCTCGGGTCAGAAACAATCTCAGCGTGGTCACCTCCCACCCTGTTCATTCTTCGGCAGACTGTAACATCGGCTTGTAGTTAAGAATTGAATGAACTTCTGCCATCCCTTCTCCCCTATCATTTCCCTAGCCCCAGGTGGGGCCATTTTCTCATAGATTCTCCAACGTAGCAAAGCAGGTCGGCACTCTGAAAAATGCCAGGGCCTTTTCTCTCGGCCGCAAACGCATTTCAGATCTTCATGTTCGGGGTTGAAACGTCGATAGTAGTCGGCATAGTCCCCGTGGCCTGTTCTTGCCGCAATAAGACGATGGTACGCCCATCTTGGTAAAGCTAGTTCCGGTGGTCTTTTGCAACGCATGAATAGGTCCAGATCTTTGTATCGTTTCGGTCGATACTTCTGCCACCACTCTTCCACGAGCTCTTGGCTACGCTGTTTAACCCACCTCCCTAATGCCGCAAATGTCTGATCTTGATCTTCTAGAATGGGCGCAGCTGAGGTTAGTGACCGGTTATTGGAAGCTCCCAAGGCCGATTTGGCCAGCTTATCGGCCTCTTCATTGCCTTGAATCCCTACATGCCCGGGTATCCAGCGTATTTCCACACGCTTATTGTGTCTCAGCGATGAAAACTTGTCCACCACCGACTGCGAGGAGTTAGATCTTCCTCTTTCGAGCGCCTGGGTGGCCGCTTGGTTGTCAAGAAGAATGCAGATCAGTAAGTCTTTTCCTAACTCTATTGCAGCCTTCAAGGCTTTCATAGCACCTACAACTTCTGCATCGAATACCTCTGCTCCGGGAAGTGGACCGGAGCCACTTGTAACTAGCTTGCCTCCTTGGTATACTACATACCCCCAGGATGATTTTCCGGGACCCGATGATGATCCATCAGAGAAAGCGAAGACTGTGTTAGCTGGGCGGGAAGCTAACCACCGCTTTATGCTTCCAGACCTAGCTTCATTTTCTCGACTACATAGAATCGATGCTGGAGTGCCACGTGGGAAGTATAGCTTTCCGGGGCCTTCGGCTGTCGGAACTCGACGCACACTCATTTGTAGGCGTGTCATGTACCGTTCTGGTTGTCTAAACAAACGATTTCTTTGTCCCGATCTAAGACCTAAGCGTCTTATTGTCTCTTTCGGATCCTCAGCCGCCCGAATGGCTAGAGGGTGCCAGGCATCCATTCTTCGCATACGAGCTGCAGACCGCAGCATCTTTTGCTGAAGAATTATCGATGCCGGGGGTATTCCCGCTTCACGATGAAGAGCAACATTGGGAGTGGTACGCCACGCTGGGAGTGCTACTCTAATAGCTTTCATTATCGTTTTTTCCAATAGAGATATGTGCCAGCCTACTCCAGTGCCGACTTCTTTATCTCGCAGTGTGGTTATTCGAGTGAGACCTGGCCACCACGCTTCTGCCCCGTATAGAGCTGTGCTCAGGACGCATGCATGTACCGCACGAATCAGAGGTCCGGGTGCTGCACCACGTTGAACTCCGTTTATATGTCGTAAGAAATAGACTAGACGATTAGCTTTTCCAGTCCATTCCTATACATGTTGCTTGAAGTTTAGCTGGGTATCAAGCCAGATTCCTAGCCACCGGATATAAGGTGACGGTTCGATCCGGCGATCTTTCACCAAGATGGAAAGATCAGCCGCGTTGATTTTCTTTCTAGGCCCTCCTCCGGTCACTAGAAGTTCTGACTTTGCTGGGTCAAAATCGATTCTGTGTTCTCTTGCGAGAAGGATAAGGCTGTCGAGGTCGTCTTGAGCTGCGGAGATAGCATCCGCCGCGGTGTCTCCAATTCTGACAATAGCTACATCGTCAGCATAACCAAACCTACTCGTTAGACCATGATCCTCAAAAAGCACAGCGATGTAGAGCATGAAAAGAAGTGGCGATAGTGGCGAGCCCTGAGGTACTCCACATTCCAGTATCTTCTCTTCTGTGATTCCACCGCGGTATTTGACCTGAACCTTTCGTTGGTAAAGAAATGTCTGAATAAACCGGCACAGGGATCGTGACCAGCCTTGTTCTCGAAGGCGTTTGAGCAGTCGGTTGTGAAGGACTGCATCAAATGCACCTTGAATGTCGAGTGTGAACATAGCCGCACACTTACCACTTCTCATGGCCGCCTCAGCATCATGGATTACACAGGATGCAAGGTCGACTGCAGATCGTCCTGGTACGGAGCCGAATAGTTGTGGGTGAACAACTTGGTGACTTATCGTCAGCCATGCCATTCTCTTACTAACTAGACGCTCAAGTCCTTTACCTAAACTTGACAACAGCGAGATTGGTCGCCAACCCTTGGCAGTTGACAGATTTCTACCCGGCTTTGGAAGAAGCACAACTTCTGCCACCCTGAAGGCCGTGGGAAAGTAGCCGATTTTCAGACAGGCCTGGTAAAGATCTTTCACGAGAGGTCCTAGATGGGACCAACAGGCTTTCAGTAACCGTACCGTTATCTTGTCCGCTCCCGGTGCCGTGTCGTTGATAGAGACAGTGGCGCTTGTCACATCGTCCAGTGATAATTCCGTATCCCATGGAATACGCTCCTCCTGTCCATTCTCCCAGATAGAGATGTCGTTCTCGCCGCTAAACCTGGCCAAGAGAATGTCTCTTAGCGCACTAGCTCGCTCTCGCGGGACAGATAGCCACCGGTTTTCGTCAATCTGCAGGGGAGGGGGCTCGGCGGCTGGTCGAGGCTTAGCCCATCTCATGAGCTTGAATACCTGTGCGTCAGTAGTCACTGCCTCTACTTGCCTCTTCCAGTACTCTCGCTTGGCTTTTCGTACCACGGCTCTAAAGCTCTTGCGGGCCTCTTTCGCGAGGTCAGGGTTGTCTCTCGCTGCCTTGTACTCTTGCCATTCTGTGCGACATTCATCGGTCCACCATGGCCCAGTTCTTCCGCTTTCGATGGCTGAGACTTTCCCTGCAATCTTGAGCGCATCTCCAAGTGCTTGCAGGAGATCATTTGTGAAGTTTTCGATGTTGACGACACTTTCGAGAGGGCCAGATTTGGTCCATTGGCTAACGCATCGGTTAAATTCCTTCAAGTTGGCGTCGCTGACACGAATGTTCTTTACAATTCCAGAGAGATCTGACACTGTAGGGTTAAGCACGGTACCTTCGATGGTCGAGTGATCTGAGGTACAGTGGTAGCGGTTGGACACAGATGCTACAGCGGCCGTGTTGCTCCACGTTAGATCTAGGACATTCCCATCCCTGTGCGTTGGCTCTCCAACAATGCTGACTAGGTCCATGTCGTGGACTGTTGCCCATTCCATAATCTGGTTACCATTGCCGTACTGATTTGTTGTTTGCGGTTGCCAATGCTGTGACACAGAATTGAAATCGCCTCCAACAACCACTAAACCTCTAACTTCCCACCGGAGTAGGGGCTCCAAGGTTCCACTAGTGCCTGGGGCACGGTATACATTGACAAAGGTTAGGCTGCCCATCTTTACAAAACAGTAGTCAGATGTCGGGCCTGACAACGGTGGAAATAGTTGAGTCGCATGACTACCTTTGCGCGTGAAAGTTATCGCGCGGGGCCGGATGTCTGTTCCTCCGAATGGTATGTGGCTATTGTAGCCAGGGTGACTTTTTGTTATAAAACCCCCCTCTTTCTTTCTTGTCCATGGTTCCTGTACCATGACTACATGTGCACCGGCATCCCATGCCTGCTGCGATGCTATATCCGTGTTTTCCCCACCTCTTCCGACATTCACTTGGTGAAAGTGGATGGTGTTGTACTTGCCTTTTGGTGCTTTTGTTGAGGGGTTTCCTAACATTAACACGACATTGTTGAGTCCTGGGCAATGACGGTTTCAACCGCCTTACCCTTCCTTTCAGAGTACGCTAGAGCAGCATGATAATCACGATGTCCGCGTTCTCTGATGATGTGAAGTTCTGCCGGGGTACGGGGCAGAATTATCCCGTTTTGTCGTCTTGGCCGGGCCATACAGCTGCCCTCATTTGAGTGGTGAGGTCCCGCGCAATTTGAGCACTTTGACACCTTTGCCTGGCACTCTGATGTCTCGTGGGTTCCCCCACATCTCCCACATCGTTGGCTCCGAGTACAGGAACGCGTTGTGTGGAATCCCCAGCAACGTTGGCATTGCTCGATTGGTCTTCGGCGCGAGAAGGGAATTGCTGGTCCGCTCTCGTCAAAGAGACGAAACTTTGTGTTTGCTGGTTTTTGTTGGAAATGAACAATCCAGCTTGTTGAGTATTGTCCAAGCTTTGTTTCTGTGGGCCTTACCTGGATTGGTGTGGCGCCGCATACAGCCTGGCATTCGTTCTTCACCATATCGTTGGTGACTGGGATGCTGCCTTCAAGCGTCCTGATGTACAATGGCACATGAGGTACGATCAATGATGTCCATTTGGACGCTTCCTCAATCACGGTGTTGTCTTCCTGTAGGGAAGGTGCAATCCTCATGATTGTATCTCTCAATGCATCTGATGCGCATTCGAGAGCGATCCCCGACCTAACTGGGTACATGGAGGTGATAGCTGAGGCTGCTATCCCAGCCTTGTCGGTTATTATTTTCTTGATCGTAACTGGCGAGAGCTTGTGCCAGTGGCGATCTCTCCCCAATCGAAGGAACAGGCGTTTGTCCTCCTTTTGGGTTGTCTGTGGTTTCGGGTGGCTTGATGGAGCAGGCCTTCGTGGAACTTGCACATTTGGTGGTGTCGGTAACTTGGCCGCTTTACGGGCTACTGTCACCCAGGCCGAGCTGGTGTCTTGAGGCTTTGGGGGTAGAGCGTGGCTGTGATCCTCAACAGCTGTATTTTTTCTAGGCGCGACTGGTTTCGGAGTGCTTGCCATGGTGGGGGGCTTCTTACTATGAAGGAGATTTGTTTCTACCTGATCTACTGCAAAGGAAGATATGATAGGGGTGATCTTTTCTATCAGCGTCGCGACGACTGCTGCTGCTTGTTTCTCTCCTTTGATTTTAGCCCAGCTGTCGGTTAATTCAAAAAATTCCTGGATTTCGTCCAATCTTTCCTTTCTTTCTTGTTCTGCTTTTTGCATTGCATTAACAATGCGTAGCAGGCATGGATGAAGTTGCCCTCCTGGATTGGAGGGCGTTGATGATGACCCTACAACAGCTGAGGCCATTGCACCGGTTGGTGGCTCCTGTATATAGGGATATGAGCGATAATTTATGGAATGAGTCAGGAAATAATGTGATGATCATCGATCTTCACAGTCAAAGACGCAGTAGGGACCTGAATTTAATCCTATTCTATACTGCTGTTAATGAGAAATCCCGCACGGGCTATCTATTGTATCTATTGTATTGTATTGTATTGTATTGTATTGTATTGTATTGTATTGTATTGTATTGTATTGTATTGTATTGTATTGTATTGTATTGTATTGTATTGTATTGTATTGTATTGTATTGTATTGTATTGTATTGTATTGTATTGTATTGTATTGTATTGTATTGTATTGTATTGTATTGTATTGTATTGTATTGTATTGTATTGTATTGTATTGTATTGTATTGTATTGTATTGTATTGTATTGTATTGTATTGTATTGTATTGTATTGTATTGTATTGTATTGTATTGTATTGTATTGTATTGTATTGTATTGTATTGTATTGTATTGTATTGTATTGTATTGTATTGTATTGTATTGTATTGTATTGTATTGTATTGTATTGTATTGTATTGTATTGTATTGTATTGTATTGTATTGTATTGTATTATTGTCCTATAAAGTATTTGGCTATGTAGGTCCTTTCTGCCTACAGGCCGGGAGTATCTATGCCTCGGGTAGTATACACCCTCCTGTGCCTCCTTCATGACTTCTTTCCAGCAGTAATACTGTTAAAAATTGTCAAGGATTTCTGGGAGAAAATATCTCGAAGAACGAGTGTATAATTCCGGACAAGAATTTATTGATAGTTGTATGGGATATCGAACTCTCGGCTCGATATAAATTAATAATAAGTAATTTTCCATTAACTTAGTTTAAAATTTCCTGAAGAGTTTATTCTTAAATATAGATTTCCAAGGCTTTAGTGATCCAGAACTTCCAATGATCTGGCAACAACCAACCACTCAATTATCGCACAGTAGTATTTGGCAGCCAGTGCATTACAGACATCACTGAACTTCATGTCGCCCAGCTAAGCTCAACCATATGCAATCGAATCAATCTCACTGATCTTGATGATCATACATAAAAATCTAAACCTTCATTCAAACTGAGTCTAGATTTCCAACAAATACCCACGTATAATGGAAAATATAACCCACTACTTAGTTCGCGGACTTGTTTGTAGAGGGAAGCTTATGCGATCATGAAAGATAAAAGGATATCAACTCGACTACTCTTCTAAGCACAGGTATCGCCGGCAAAGACGAATTCTTCACCTTCCAGTGGTGCCGGTGTAATCGCTCAGTATGCTCTGAATACCGGTGATAGCCAAGAAGAATCGCACCCGAATCGAAGTTGAAAGCAAACACATGCATATCTCCATTTGACGACTTCTCAACCATGCAGCACTCACCATTATCTTCTGAGTCCTCAACATAGATCTAACCACATATTATCTCGCCTCAACGACAGAAAAAGAATTTTTCCAATTGCAAACAGGAGCTTGCCTCATTCATTACCGGCCATCACTCACTACAAATTTACGACGCTATTTATACCCGCAAGGAGGAAATCGAGTCACAATATACAAAGTTGGGGTCTTGGCTTATGTGGGACTGTTGCTCTAACGGGGCAAACAACTTGAGAGATGACAGGTGGCTGGGATGTGGAGAAGAATGGGGAAAATGCCTCCGAAGACAATGCTGGGACCCATATTTTCGACGGGTTTTCAACTTTGGATTTTTTGTGGGCGCCAAGACCAAGATTTCCGCTAATTAGCCAGGAGGACTTCTTCTATCGATGAGTCAACGACGCTACCCAACGCCCGGGACGGCACAAAAGAATTTAGGCTAAACTACCATACAGCAATCACGCTCTGTCAAGAATTTTCTGACATTTCAGCACGACCTTCGGGAAGGAGTTGGAAGGAGGCTAGAAAGGCAGAGGGTGAATTTCTAGAGGTACCCACAAGTCTGCAGCGCCCAGCTGGCCGGCCTCTATGAACGCTTCAGAAGGGTCACTGTGTCTTCGGATTTAGTCTTAATGCCGGTAATGGAGAGCTCCGCACCCAGCGGTTTTTGCGATTATTCCCGGCTGCCATACACCCGCAAATGGCCATCGTTTTGTTGGCTGAAGATGGGAGGTAATGAAGGGCTAAGGGCTCCTCTAAGTGTATGATCGAACGAAGACTTGTGAGGGGCGGTACTGTTTGAGGGAAGCTGTGTGGCAGGCATAGGATGGGATATACCACTGGTATAGGTATCCTTGGCCTGTAGGCAGAGAGGACCTGCATTTCCTACATATTCATAGACTCAGACAGGACAATAAAATGAATTAATAATAAGCACAGGTATCAGACTCCTTTTAATCCCAAAAGATAGCCCGTGCGAGATCTCATACTAACAGCAGTAAACAACGCTAGCATTGGGAGGGCAAAGACTGAGCACCTGTACGCGGTGCTCTCTACGAACTTGGGAGTGAAATATTCTGCCAGAGCCAAGTTCAGTCCAATTTCGCAGTTCCGAAGAAATTGGTCCACAAGACAATGATCCAAGACTGTCTACGAAATCAAACTCTCCCACCCAACGAGCTCGGTCCATATCAACACCTCATCAAGTACACAAGTACGGACTAGTACATCCTCATTTAAATGACCACATTTCTCGTTGACTATTCTCTGGCCTGAGCTGGCCACCAAATATACGCCCTCGCCGATATTCATACCCGACGGAAGAGACAAAGCGCGGCGCACAAATATGGGAGACAGTCCTTTAGGATGGACGTGAGAGGGATAAGGGCAAGTTTACAAGATAACACGGAGGATGGATACAATCTCGATGGGCATGAAATTTCGAATTTCGGCATGAATATTTTACACATCGAGCTTCATACGCGCCAAGACTTCAATTGCGAGAGTATAGCTGGCACTATAAAAAACAAGCCGATGATGGAAGTTACCGTGGTCCGCCTCCTGGTGGTGCTCTCCGGCATAGTTTGAGTCGCCTTGACACCTGCTCCACTGGCAAAGGAGACGCCTGAGACCATTTTTCACGCGGAGAAAATTCAATAGATACGGAGGTATGTTTTGATAAGTCAGGGTTTTGGTGGTGTTTCTCTAGGTGGGTATTCACGGATGAGGGTTGACTTGGGGTGAAGAAAAAGCTACCATAACTTCGCAGTGATACTTGTAGATGAAATCCGAGACATGAGTGCTCTTCTTGTGAATTGAGTCATCTTTTCTGTACACTTACTACGATATTGTATCATAGCTAGATAGCTGCATACGCAATTAAAATCTTCTGCAAAAAGAAGGGTATAAGTAATCTCCGCTCACCAAACACTCGTCGGTCAGGACTGCTAATTATAGAGCCTAGTAGGATCGACAAAGTGTATCCCAACACAGAAATAATAGAAAACTCGACAACCCAACCCTTTATCAACAACTGCCATAAAGCATCACCTGACTTATCTCCCCTCTCCAGCCAACGAAACGATGGCCATTTGCGGTTGTGTAGCTGCAGGGAAATGTCTCAAAGACCAATGGGTGCGGGGCTCTCCTATGAAGAAGAGGCCAGCCAGCTAGGTGCAGCAGACCTATGTCTAATTAAGAGCGTCTCTCAACCTCCCTAGCCTCCTCCTTCCTCTTCCCCAGATTTATGCCGCAGATCAAACTGAAGCTCGTGAAAGAATGTCAGAACAGTCTTGGTCGAGAGTGACTGTCGTGAAGGAGCCTAGCCTAGCATCCAAAAGTCGTTACGGATGCGGGGTTGTAGAGTAAATCATGTATTTCGGATACCCTCCTGGCTAGTAAATTTGGAAGTATAGATTAGAAGGGACGATATCATAGACCAGTCGAAATCTAATTTTCTTGAGGTCGGAAGGGTCTTTTACTTTGCTTTCGTGGGCTTTTTGTTAGCCCGCTGACGGCTAGCACATGTTGTGATATAATGAGGGCTTCTCTGACTACCGTTGTAGCGTTTGGTACCACATTATCTTTCCTCATTCCCAGCATCATTATTGTCATCTTATGAGTTATCGGAAGCGTATCTTTGACGGAGGAGGAGATAACTCAGCTCAAAGTTGAGAAGGTGTTACTCAATCTCGGCTCTGCAGACTCTACAGTAAGAGCTGAAGTTTGCAGAGGACGCCACTGAAAGGTGTTGAGTTTCATCTCCCCTCTATTGGGATTAAGAGGAGTCTGGTACCTGTGTTTAGAAGAGTAGTCTAATTGACATCCTTTTATCTTTCATGATTGCATAGGCTTCCCTCTACCAACAAGTCCACGACCTAAGTACTGGGTTATATTTTTCAATACTGGTGTCACCAAATCATTATCTTTCTGGAATATGATTATGTTCAGCCCGATATGGCATCCTATATGCCCATGCACGCGTCGATCAAGCCCGCTACTCTACATAAGTGAAAACCTTACTGTAAAAACCTCCTTAGATGTCTGGTTGCATTCTGCGCCAATATAGTATTGCCTTTAGGAAGTTCACTCTCACTCTTATTGCCAATGTGGATTCTGTCTTTGTCCTGCGTTATTATATTCCCCTCTTCGCCTGATTGACATCTCGATTTCTCCTGTCATCCTTCCTTTTGAATCTACTGTGCAGTTCTAGCTATATCATTGAAGTAATTTACCATAGTTTCGAGGGATCGGGTTGTGGATTTTCGTAGCAACTCGCTTCTTCCATTTGCCTATTTTGGTCAAGACATCACTATGTACTTTATATTTTGGGGCGCATATCTACATTGGTATCGTATTTTCCCTTCTTCTGGTACATTCATTCGGTATGAATAAGCACTGAGCCCAATTTGCTCGTTTCTTATTTGTGAGGCAATGTTACTCTAGGCCCTGCTAAGGTTTTTATTTTTGATTTGACTTCATTTAGCCCGTTTAGATACCCCATAGGCTCATGCAGGTATACCTAGCTATAATATTTACAAAACAAGAAACCTAATCAGTAGAACTCCCCAATACTGTCTATCCCATATCTATTGGTTTTCCTGGGGTTTCCTCTGGGAAGTGCGTTCACATTGTTCATTTAGTATAATTTCTGTCCTATCATTGTCAACATCGTTTCATATTTTCGTCCGTTGCTATCTCTACTTCTCCTGCGAGCCAGAACTGTTCAAACCAGCCTTTAGCCAGGATCCATTTTGTAATACTTTCCATATCATCTAGGCTGTTCATCATTGCCGCAAAAGAAATATCTTTTGCCCGTCGAAGCACTTCTCTTCTTCCCCTTGCTCGCTGAGGACATACCAAGACCACACGTTTAATATTCTGTGACGTATACCTGTTGGAATAAAATAACAATTGTTATACTAATAAAGACTTAACAAAATTACAATACACATATCCAGTCATATATACACCATTCATAGTCCACGAGTGATCCAGCTCTGTAGAGCCAATACTAATATCTTCTACTCGTGTCCTGAACGGAGCCAGTGATCTGTCTTCCTGCCTCCTTTTTACTGTCCGAAGGCCACAATCACGTGACCTTGATCTTCCATAACACAACATGTCATGCAGATTTCCTGCCCAACTGGTGACCACTAACAATCAGGTAAATATGTGACCCATATATTATTTACCCCGTAATCATAATGTATATATTAAGTCTCAACAATACCCACACTGGTAATTTGGATTAACCGCTCCAGGGACTTTACTTTGATATAGATAAGAATTGAGACCGATATTTTCACTTCTTATCTGTACTGCAATACTGCTTTGGGCCCTGCTAAGGTTCCGGTGGCTACTTGAGGATGTATTACTATAGATGATCCATTATCTGCCTGTTGTCTTGTCTGTGACGATTTTTGCGGTTTTCCAAAGTTTAGGGCTGCAGACGCTCTATGACCATATAGTTTCTCATTCCCTTGACGTGTCCATAAGTTTTTCAACTCCTGGAACGCTGCCAGCTTACCGGCATCTTTTTGTCTACCTTTCGCATTCCCAATGCCACAAATTCTGGTCCACTCTTCAATTTCGAGCTTTCTATTTTTGGTGTGCCTATTCTAAGTTTCCCTTGCGGTCTGCTTGACTTGACTGCACACGGATAGTATCGTTCTCTTGACTACTGGTCCTTCTAAAAGTCCGACGTATTGGAATCTCCTTTGTTTTAGCTAGATATCTATGAGAATCGAAGATTCATGTTCTAGTACCCTGCTGGTGGTAGAGTGCTAGAAATTGTCAAGGATTTCTAGGAGGAAATATCTCGAAGAATAAGTGTACAATTTCGGACAAGAATTTATTGATAGTTGTATAGGATATCGAACTCTCTTCTCAATATGAATTAATAATATGTAATACTCGGTTAACTTGGGTTGACATATACAAATAAGTCTATCCTTAAATACAGATTCCCAAGGCTTTACTGATCCCGAACTTCCAGTGATCTAGCAACAACCAGCCACTCAATTATCGCAAGGTAGCATTTTCTAGCCACTGCATTTCAGATAGCACAGAGCCTCATGTCTCCCAGCTAAGCTTATTCATATGTAATCGAATCAATCTAACTGATCTTGATGATCATACCTAGAAATCTAAACCTTCATACATAATGAGTCTAGATTTCCAACATAGAGTTATATGCACCTGTTACTAGCTTCAAGCACTTTCTTTGGATACATCATAGTAGTTTCACTATCCTTTCTAGTATACTATCTGCTGGCCTCGCTGCAGGCCATATAGGATACCCGTAAGTCATAGCTGGTCTTACTAATGTGCTATACAAAAGTTTCGATTTCTTGAATATTGCACCCCAAGATGACTACTTCAATCTACTCATTTAACGTACTTGGGTATGTGACTTTTGTTAGATATGCTTTATATGAGGCCTCCATTGAAGCTTAGGATCGAAATAGATTCCAAGGACTCGGAGGAAAGGCTGTAGAGAATTCAGATGTCCTTGGATGCTGACAGTTGTTTCTAGGTTGAGTCTCTGTGATGGGCGATCAACAAAACAATATAGTAAAGGAATGGTGGCCGATTACTATCTATTTTCTACATACATCTCGGAACTGTCCACTGTGGGGAGGCTACTTAAGGTGTCCCAACTCCCAATGCGCTAACCTCACTATCTGTTCTACTACACCATATCCTTGATATTCTGAGTAGGCTCGTTATAGAGAGTCTGGGTCGTGTCGGCTCATAATTCCATATCAGACTTGCTGCAATAATATCTTGTTCCGATATTTGTTGCAACCCTGTATTTGTATGGCCAAGTTTGACATCTCTTTAGATAGCAAGGCTAATGAAGTAATAATAATAAGTGACCATGCGACAGTCACTAGGAGATAAGTGCAGCCTATAACAGTCTCTTCCTATCTGGTGTGAAATGCATGAATCCGTACTTCTCTTGCGCAAAATTTACGCCGTTCTTTGCTGCCCTTGCCTCGCAGAACTTGTATAGTGCCTCTAATTTCTTACAGTTTTCTCTAGTTGTACTCAACCACTTCAGCATCTTAGTATCGTCAACGAATCCAATTCCCGAAGTAGAAGAAGTTTGTAGTGTCGGTAACAGCGTGCTGACAAAAAATAGGAGTAGAATCGGTGATAGAGATGAGTCTTGTGGTATTCCTATACTAGTAGGGATTTGTTTTCCTATATAAATCATAAGATTTACGAAGGAAGTTGTTGAGCTACGGTCGTTCTAGGTTTACCCGAATTGACTCATAACACGACTTGGGTCGGAGAAGTTTAAAGTTGTCGAATAGTAGGACACAAGTTTTATTTGGATGTGTATTAAACAAGGATGCTGGAGTTTGGGTGGCAATAATGATCATGAAGATGTAATGACAAATGGGTAATAATTAGTAATAGCTGTGTAAGCATATATCATGTGACGAGTGTTCAAGGTCATTAAGGCCCTGGCGCTCCGTCACAAATGAAGATAGATACGAATGAATGAAACAATTGTTATTGAGTTACCTCAAACAAAGAATCCATAGGAAATATTCCGACAATACTGATGCGTGATGTGTATCAAGGAAAATATCTTTTTGTTCGGATTTTACATGACTTATACTTTGAATTCAGTTCATAATTATGTTTCCGATGATAAACTAATGTTATCTATCCCGAGCAGGTTCTAGTATGTTTTGGTGATAGCATTGTTGCCAGCGAGTCATCTAGTAAGGTTTTAAATGAGGAAAACTGTGTATTTTAGATACTCGATAGCCAGAGAATAGAGATGTAACCCTTCGATTATTTGTTACCTTCTACTCCAATTTCCTAAATAGTCCAACAGTAATTTATTCTTCGAGAAATAATTCTACGAATCGGCTCATCCACCTTGGGATCCCCCTTTCTTTTAGGTTGTGGATAAGCCTTTCATGGGAGACATTGTCGATAGCTCCTGATATATCGAGACTGAGAATCGAAGCGACTTGGTTTTTATCTCTATCGCTGATGTTGTGAATTTGCTCGGTGAGAAGCTCTACTGTCGAGATCGTGGACCTATTGGGTCGAGTACTCATCTATTCATCTGGGAGGAAATTAAGGTTTTCGGCGGCCTTGATATCCAGTTGGCTACTGGTTCTTCAAGAAGCTTAACCACTATATTGAGAAGTACTTCCGGTCGATTAAATTTCGGTGTGTCATATCTAGGCTTCTGTGCCTTCTTAAGACAATTTTCAACGATTCTTTGAGTCCCTTCGTGTGATACCAAACTGAGATGCAAGCAATAAAAAGTTCTACGAGATCTTTACTAAGAATATCTTTACGCTTCTTGAGAAGTCGGGTTGAGATTCCATCTGGATCTGGAGCCTTATCTCCCGGTAGCTTTCCGAGTGTTTCTTCTACTTCGGTACGAGTAATGGTGTAGGCGATGCCATCCAATTCCTCGGTACAGAAAGTTTTTGTAATATCTGTAAAATTTGCAGCCTTGGGTACGGGAGGAAATTTTCTGCGATAACTGGTGCTATCTCCGGGATTTGGGGACTATTCTCAACAACCGCGTTGGTGTCCCCCACGAACTTCCAGCTCTCATTGTAGAGCCTGCAGAGCCGAGATTGAGCAACAAAGTCCTCACTTCCATGAGTATTCCCCATCGCTTTCGCCGTCTGTACCGTCTTCATCTCTCGACACATTCCCCTATCACCTCTACCACGGAGGAAAAGCCATCCGATGAGTTTCCGGAGCGTACCCAGCACCCGATACGGAGATGGCGGATTGGATCAAGTCGATCTCGACTGTTATAAAGAAGAGAGATATACATGAATATGCGCACCTCATATGGTCCTGGTGTCTAGGCCTCGCTTGGCTGGGGCTGCAAGTTTTTTGAGACTTTTTCCCGCGCACGCAGTTTCTCTTGCTACCTTTTTTCTTTTTGTTGGGTAGGAGGTTCCGTGGAAAAGGTGGCCGAATTCCACGGGTAAATACTAAGCTGAATGGCTATTCATCAACGGCAATATATCAATGATCTTTCAAGTAACAAAAGAGGATAGTAGCATTGTACAAGGTGTGGCCTGGGTCAGAGTGGAGCCCAATGTGCTAGATAGTCATAGACTCAAGTAGTACAATAAACAAAGTCATTCACTATTTCTAGGGTTTCGGTATGGATAGTTCCGTCAGTATCATCCATTTCTAATATTTGGGAGAACCTTTGTTTATCTCCGGAATCTTTCCTTGCCCAAAATCAATGAATTATTATTACTGTTACTATTATTATGTGACCCCATAATTTCGAGAGGATATTCCCATTGATATCGGACATCTTTTTAAATGAAAGGCGTTGTCTCCGCACATATGCTACACATTAAGTTGAACTGAATTCCGATTACGCCCATTTTGAGCCCATGAATATGTAGGACTGCTAAAGCTATCTAAAAAATGTTTAAAACTTAATGGTGATTTTTGAACCTAATTCGTTCAATATCTACCACTAGATACGTGGTAGGATCACGTCCTTGACCTATCACGTACTTGCCATTGAAGAAAGATCATCAGGATTTTATGTCCAAGCATGTCTCTATCATCCCTTTGATCAAAAAAGTGCGCGAGATATTTCCAATTTAGCTCATTATTGTCAGTGGGGAAGGTGAATGACTAGTTACCGTTGATGGTTTCCATGGAGCCATCCCACGTGGTATCCCAGTGCACTACGCTGCTTCTGATACCCGAAAGTGATTCACAGATGCGATTTACCCTCCCATAAGGTACAACTATCACTTCTTAACACCCTCCCTAACGATCTAAGAACCTTCTGTCATCAGAAAATTATGAAAATGGATGCTGTGCGGAGCCTCCTTCTACTAATCACCCGCAAAATACCATTACCGATTCAAAACATAGCCATTTCTACAATAGGTGACGAATGCTACCAAAGACTTGTCCTCGATATCAATCTCGAATCTACAGAGTGCCTGAAGCTAGTCATTTCTAAAGCATTAGGAATTGGTATCATCGGGGCCTCATCTATAGTCAAGGTACCACAGATATTAAAGTTGGTCAAATCACGATCAGCAGCTGGAATATCTTTCCTCTCTTATTTGCTCGAAACCTCATCATATCTCATATCTTTAGCCTATAATATTCGGAATGGATTTCCCTTCAGTACGTATGGAGAAACTAGCCTAATTTTGCTCCAAAATATAGTTATTTCGGCTCTAGTTCTTCACTACAGTGGAAACTCGAGTGCGGCGGCCACCTTTATATCCGCTTTAGCATTCAGCACTGCCATGTTACTAGAGCCGAGTTTTTTCGACCTAAAGCTACTTAGCTACCTTCAGGTTATTGCTGGCCTCCTCGGAGTTTTTGGCAAATTTCCGCAGATTTGGACAATTTGGAAGCAAGGTGGGACTGGGCAGCTGAGTGCATTTGCGGCAAGTTTGATTTTTTTTCTTAATTTCTCACACTAATTATCATGCCCAGGTCTTTAACTTTCTCCTAGGATCTCTTGCTCGCGTGTTTACTACGCTGCAAGAGGTTGATGACAAGTTGATTCTATACAGCTTTCTTGCTGGGGCTTCCCTCAACGCCGTTCTCGCAGCACAGATGTTATACTATTGGAATGTACTTAATAGGGAGCCAAGAAAGATAAAAGATAAACCAACCACAAATTTAGCAGCTAAACAACCTAAAGCGACCCAAAAAAGCCAGGGCCCAAGTACCCGTAGGCGCGGTTAGAATAAATTACTAATTCCAAAACTATGTTGATAATCCTAACGACATATATGTCCAAAAACACAAATACATGGCCTATTTTATTTTGTAACCCGCGATCACAAATCTACAGCAAAAGTTTCAAATCACAGTATACAATTACTTACCATGCTTGGCAGGGCAGCTTCACCCTAGAAAGTTTTAGTATTCCTTGGAATAGAAAGACTGGGTTGATAATTAGTCGCATTCAGGACTGCCATCTGCAGAGCAAGGGCTTCTATAAAACAGATTGGCTACAAACTGGCATCCCCCTTGTACCTTTTCGTGAACAATTACAAACCTCCAAACGACAACCTAGCTTTCATTGGATTACAAGAAATTTGTAGCCAAAATCTGCCAAACATTTATGAGACTTGGACTAGCTTCCTTTCCCCAGCACACTAGGTAATGGACCCTAGTTTTCTAAAAAATGGCTCTGCCATTAACCATGCTGGCCCTTAAAAACTGTGGCGATAATTTAGCGTCTATAACCCTCTTTCTAGCTCACTAGCCTTGCAGATTCCGGGCGTCGCAAGTGTCAGATATGGCTTCGCAACATCCTAAGATAAGTCTGTACAACTTAATACATTCCATATGGCATAGGTATTTCTAGATCTTTCCCAGCAAGGCCTGATGTTTTGAGTTCTGCGTAAAGGGCAGAGTATTTCTGAGTAAATGAGCCGGTTCAAAAGGATGTGGATTCTGTAAGTCGAGGCCATCAAACGTCTAGCATGAGACGTTTGGTAGTATGCATTAGTAACGATTACTAGGGTACTAAATTCTTGGAGCTAAACGTCCCAAACCCTTATTCGTCAGCATACCGATTCAGCTATAAGCTCCACCAATTAACTTACAATGTCTCCTAAATTATGTCGTACGCTTAAAACGTCTGATCAAACTTTTATGTGTCATTGCTGAACCTTTTACACTTTATCCCTAATGTAATAAAATATAAATGTCCCGCTTTGGACGACGAACAGGCTCATCTCCATCTATGGGTTCTCATAGCAATTAAAAAGTATACAAGAATTAGATACACTCTTTTAATCGCCAATACTCATATGGTTCAAACGTGTGTGATGATCTACTGTATTGATTCAATTCTCGTCAGCACTTTTAGTATTGGAAAATTGTTAAATGGCGGCGTGTGGCAAAAATTATTGCGATGTAGCACATAAAATTTTAATAGGCCACTCCCTTCTGAGTGACTGACTTGTTATCCTTCTTTGAAATTCTATGCTTTGGGCTAACCGAGTTGCATGTGATCTAAGTTATCCGCTTCCGTGTTAAATCTTGAATTTAAAGATTTGTTTCTAATTTTGGTAGACAAATTCTGGCCTGGAGTAGGGAAACGGCATAGAGCCTTAGACGGTTTAAGAGTCCTACGCAGGATGAGAAGCTAAACATGATGGGGGAATCACAAGACTCTCCGGATCTTTATCTTTCAAGTCTTTGCCACTAACTTCCGTCTCAACACTTCCTCTATGATGAAATAGTGGACGAAAGACACTGAGACTGAGGCAGACAACGGCCGTTGCTGGCTCAACCATATTCCATAGCGTCACGTAGGTCGAAGCATACAAAATCTCAGCATCTGTGGCAGCTGAAAGAATACAGGCTATACGCACCAGGTTCGTCAGACCAGCTAAAAGGCCAAGGCCTAGAAGCACACAGATGGTAATCTTTTGTTGAAGGGATATGGGAAGGTGGTAGACAATAGCAGTAGGTAAAAGGGCCAGTATGATATCTGCTACGGTCCCAATACTAGCGTGAATGACGGTAAGGAGAGGGAACAGGCGTAAAGGTATGCATAACCCAGCTGATTGCGTCGCCTCGGATTTCCCTGGAATGTGGAAATCTGGAATGCATGGGAAGATGTTTGCAAGAAGCAATAGGGTACCGGCGGAAGTGGCAAACACGAGAGTGTAAATGATGGTGAGCCGGTACCTTCTGTTTCGCGGTGCAAGCTGAAGGAGGAAACAAGCTACGGATAAACGTGTAAAGATTGTGGTTTCAGTGTAGAGAATTCGGGTGTAAATCCATGACTGACTAAAGGTTAATAAAAAGGAGACAATAGATGGTTGGGTACTTGCCTGTACAGCACTAGAAATATCCCTTGGGCGGATATCACGAATGAGTTGCCCATTGCCGTACAGCACACTGACAATCGTTGCGACAACGAGCAGAGTGAAAGAGACCTCGTAAGGTTAGTAATCAGGATGTTAGGCTGAGGGTAGATGAGCACCGACTAGGCTTATGAGGAAGAGCCAATCTTCGATTCTCCAGAGCTGGAGGATGTGAATGCGAACGAATATGCGAATGAGCGAGAATATCCATGTGAATGCCAAGATGGAACAGGCACTGAGTAGTAGTATGGGCCCGAATCCCGAGCTCAAGTAGTTATAGGCCATATGAAAAAAGACATCATGGAGAAGGAACAGAAGGCGAGGCACTGCAACAAGATGGCGCGAGCGATAATATACGTCTGATGGCGACGGCACGACTCGCGAGTGCGTCTCGGCGCAGCCTAAGCCTCATCCCATGTGGTTTCAGCGTGAATGAATCGGCACACACTTAGCGTGCGAACAATGACGGCGGAACAGCGAGCTAGATGAAGTGAGAGTGTGGGGTTGATGCGTTGCGTGCGAAGGGCGGCCTGCCGTCACCCCTTGGCCGAGCCAAATGAGATTTTAGAGCACCTCGCCGCACCAAACGAGAAGCGGCGAATCATTCTCTCGCCCGCGTTGCTGGTCCAGCGCTGAGCGAGCTCTTGGAAGAGCGCATTGTCCCTAGATTGGAGATAAGGTGCTGCTCGAGTCGATGAGCATCTAGTACATTGACCTGTACCTCGTGCAGTGCTCCAAGCATCGCTTGGCACGAGGAATGATCTCTGATCTGATGGCCGTGGTGGCAGCCATTCGGCTCGGTATTTCGCGTAGAATAGAGCCTCTTATCCTACGGAACTTTTACGCAGAAAAAGCAGCCATTACTATTGCGTGTGCAGGAAAGCTTCTCAAATACTTGTAATCCGGCTGGGCGAGATGTGGTTATCGCCATTATAACTTGACCTAGTCCACTACCATGGTATGAGAGCTGGGTATACTCCGGAACCTATCGGATGGCTTCTCCTCCGTGACCAAAAGTGGGTTATGAGTAGGGCTTCGACCTTACAACCCGAACTGACCATAGTTGGCTTTTTGATAATGTTACTAAGAGGATGTGTTGAGAGATGAAGAAAAAATAGTTTGCGAAAGCGATGGGGAATCCTCATCGCAGTGAGAACCTTACTCAATCTTGCCTCTTCAAGCTCTACAGTGAGAGCTGGAGTTTCATAGGGAACGCCGGAAACAGGCGTTGAATAAAGATCACCCTTTGCCTTGGAATTTTCAGGGTGTTGAGCTAGCTCTGTTCTAAATTTGACTCTTTTGGATCGTTGACGTGCAATTTGCAAGCCCGGAATTCAACGAGCATGTAATAATATCACAAAGTTTCTGTAAACTGATCCCGTTCGCTCGCATAACTATCTAGGTGAGCAGGACTTACACCCAAGCCTCAACCGTGACCATCCGACTCGGCGAGAAGCGAAGGAACCTTTGATCTATGCCGGTGTACTAAATCAGAGTTGTGAGCTGATCGATGGGTTTTAATAGCCACTGGTGTGAGCCCGGTAGACTTTTCTGTCTCAACCGAAGCAGCTAAAGCTACCCTGACGACCCTGAAGTCCTCTACCAGGAAATAGCTCTAGAAAGTCGAAGATATCTTTATAGTTGTACGTATCCTGTTTAAGAGGCATGATATTCAATCTGGATTGCTGGATGTTATGCGATTCAAAAAACCGGACCATGTAGCGATGTACAAAGCCAAAGTTCATCAAGATTTTGTGAGGTATTGATCATCATCTTGGTTACGCTAGTGAGAGAATCGGAGATCTCGGCCTTGGAAGCGGCGTTGGCGATAGTTGTAACGCCAGATTCCAGGTTGAATGTTGTCTAGCAGATCGGGCTATTCAGGCTCCACGTTAGCCGAATAATTACACAAGCTAGGGACCTCGATCGACCTTGGGCGCCTTTGTTTCTGGAAATCAAGCGTCGGCCTGGCACCTTGGACGGTGGCAGTCTCGCATGTTTCAAGTTGGTCTACGGTGATACATGACGTGGGGTGACGAGCAGATTTTTTGCATGTTCACCAGACCCGTTTCTCAGCTTGTGCTGTGTTGACTGAGGGTGATGTTAGATGGCAGACGCTTTCGAGGAGGCCATCTATCCGGTCAACGTGTATCCTTTTCGCAAGGAATGCGGGTGTCGAGGTAGCTACACATCTAGTACTTGAGCAAAGTTCGAGAGACAGAGGCGATAATCTTTTGCTAATTTTAGATGCTGCCATGGACCGCCGCGACAAGGGTTGCGATAGAGATCACTCACTCCCCGATAGTGATAGAGGTCTCTGCGCCCATCAGATAGGCGCAGGGTATGTGAAACTTGGGCCGTGTTGCTATGATGAACCACATATCTTGCGCATCTCTCCGGCCAGCAGGGCGCTTGATTGATTCGTCAAACTTGCGTAGCCGTCGGTCCATCCTTTCCCTTAGTGTGTGTCTATCGTACCAACTCACGGAACCATCCCTTCCTAGGGCTAAACATTGCGCTTTGGCGGTGCGTTGGATGGCGGGTAGGTAAAATAGTCCAAGCAGACTCAAGAGGAACGTCTCACTTACGGCATGACAATCTAGACGAAAGCAGACACCATGACGACACGTGATGCTGTAGTTGGATGCCGGGAACTTCCGACGCTAGCTATCCTGCCTCAATAGGGACTATTCACTCCAGGCTGCCGGGAAGTCTCGCTTGGTGGGTGAGGACGTGAATGTTTGGCTCCCTCATTCTATTTCTTCAGCGCAGGGCCCGCACTACCCTCAGCTGCCTACAAACCATTCACATTGTCTGAGCATAACCGTCACCATGACAGAAGCACTCGAGAATGAGATCGCGGCCATCAATGCCATCTACGGGCCCGGTACCCTCGTTACGGCCGATAGCTCTCACGTCTACATCCTCGCCCTTGCGACTGCGCCAGCCTCGCTACGCATCTACTTTCCACCGACCTATCCGGAAGTTGCACCGAACGTCCTCGGCAGCCATGGCGTGGGCGCAGAAGCGCGCAAAGGCGAGGCGGCCGAGATCGTCATGAGATTTCGACAGGCGATTCAGAGGCTTCACCAAGTCAACGAAGTCTGTCTCTTTGATGTAGTAGAGGATGTGCTCGAGGGAATTCGATCGAGGCAGCCGTCGCCATTCCAATGCGACGAGCTAGTTGCTCCTGCCAACTCCAACCAGGGCATCGAGGCGACCTCAGGGATGCCAACACCAAGCTGGAGCGTATCCGATGTCATGCGCGAGCTCAAATCCGTCTTCATCGCTCGTTGCACGCGCGTCAACTCGCCACAGATGGCTCAGGCCTTCGTCCAGCACCTCGTCGACCACGAGAAAAAGGTACAGGCGGCGACGCACAACATTACGGCCTGGCGCATCCGCCGCGACGCTACGGTCACTTATCAAGACTACGATGATGATGGCGAGACGGCAGCGGGTGCACGCCTCCTGCATTTGTTACAGCGCATGGATGTCTGGAATGTCATGGTTGTGGTCTCGCGCTGGTATGGTGGCCATCATCTTGGCCCGCGGCGCTTCACGCTCATTAATGCCGTCGCCCGCGATGCTCTTGTCAAGGCAAACATTGTCACTACACCCAAGTCCAAGCCTTGATACTGCGCTTATCGATATCCAGTCATGTCTATGTAGAAGAAGCACGACATGCGAGCGGTCACTGTCTGCTCTCCTATTCCTTCAGTCCTAATTATGCACATGACTCGTACATGTTACCACCTCAATGTTCCCCTGCATGATACGTTTGAAATTAAGCCACCTATCTAGAAATTGATTCGTGATAGATACTCCCACTACAAGATTCTATGCAAGGGTGAGACATACCGTCTACACGTGTAATCTCAAGGGGAGAAGATTCAGAAGGCAAATTCACATTTTATAACAACATATTTTTAGTATCGAAATTTGCCAAACCCACCTTATGTCTAGTATCAGAGATAGTTTTACCAAATTTTGTTGTTCATTGCTCATGTTTATTGTCTAGGTTGCTAGACGGCCTAGCCAGGTCGACTATTCTACAAGGCCATGATCTTAAATATGTACAAGAAAAGTAACATAACCTGCTCAACTCCATTCCCTTTGCAGTTCCCCAATATTCTCATAATTTGATTACGTCGTGACCAGCAAGAGTTATCAAAAGTTTCTCGAGCCACCAAGATGACGCCGTAGGTGAGATGTGGAAAATCTAATGTTGCGCGATTTTATTGCGTTGACCTTGATAGCATCACTGACGCCCTTTTCGCACATGGTTCCAGCAGCCAAGGGCATAACAACTGACCAAGTACCGCTTGCGCACTGTTGGTAAGACTTTTCGTCGATGCAATTCCACTTCCCCTCAGTTTCACAGGCAGAACCGACGCGTGTCGCATTGGACGAGTTGGAGACACTGCCTTGGGAGCCTTTAGACGGTGTGAAGTCAGTTGATGGTTTTTTGGTTGCGCTTGAACTGGAACTTTCGGCCACTGAGGCGGAGCTGGCGGTATGTTCTTCCTCATAGTCATCACCAGTGTTGCTAGCCGATGAGGTTTTGGCTGGAGAGGTGGCTGGTTCTGGGTGTGCCTTTGCAGGCGAAGTCTGAGATGTTGAGAAAAAGGCGCCTGGCTTTGGATCCGACTTTGAGCTGGACTTCGAGTCTGAACGATCATCTGACTCAGGTTCGGGCTGGTCGTCAGATTCAGGGTCAGGTTTGGTGTCTGGTTCTGGGGCCGGTTTGGGTTCTGGCTTAGGGTCCGATTTGGTGTCTGGCTTGGGGGCCGGTTTGAGTTCTGGCTTTGGGTCCGACTTGGGGGCCGGTTTGGCATCGGGACTAATCTTGACTGGTGTGTTGGAGGACCTGGCGCAGTTTCCCACTGGTCCGGCGAGAGCGTTGCTAGCAATGACCTCGACATTCTCTCCAGGGTCGGTAAACTGAAGGTCAGTGTTGTCCTTGGTAGTGCAGCCATTGCCAATGTTTGCGACGAACATGTCTGGGAGTGAGTCGTAGGCAGCGGCAACCTTCTCATCGACTCGAGTACCGTTTGATTCCTTGACGCTCTTATTGGCAGAGCCTACCAATTTTACTGGAGCGCAATTCATGTACATCTCACGGTTGCCAACTTTGTTGAACCAGGTCCAGGCTAGGACGGCGTTTCCGGGAGGCAAATTTTCAGGGATTTTGAATGCGTAGGTGTCAGGGTCTAGGAATGTGGAACTTTCTCCTATGTTCCCAGCAGTATTGCGAGCTGGGCAGCCGCCCATGATTGAATGAATGACTTTAAAGGTGCTTTTTGAATTTGGTGCTTCGTCGTAAGTTATGGAGACCTGGCATGAGCCACCACCGTGGGTGGCACCTCCGGTGAACGCTAGTTGTTGCATTGAGCCAAGGGGCATGCTGTTGCTTGCACCCTCTGCGTCATAACCAACCTTGCAGGGGTAGTCTGATCCGTCTGGTTTGAGAGGTCCATTGTCGCTTGCTAGCTTGGAAGCGCCGAAAGGAGTCGGCTCTCTCATGATCATGTGGGCCTGAGTAACATATGAGAGGCCAAAGATGGCGAGGGTAGAGAGAGCGTGCATGATGTAAAAGGATGAAATGTGATGTGGGGTCGAAAACGATGTGTGTTTGTACCAGACAGTTTGAATTTCGCGAGAGCGTTGAGCCGAGGGGGACAAGTCTACGTCAAGTTAGACTTGACAAGGAGAATTTGGGTGAGTCGCTTACAAAGTATTGTCTGATGGGTGCGATAAGTGAGCCGTCGGGCAAATTTGAAATATCTCAAGGAGCGCCGGCGTGATAAACAAGGAGTGAGGGAATGGTAGAAGGACTAGCCTTGCGAATGCGGACGAATGATGAAGGGACAGAGCAAGTCAGAAGGAGAATCAAAGCAGCGAAGATTGATGTCGTGGATATCCAGTCCTGTTGCCTAAAGAGAGGGAACGGAGTCATCTTTATGTGAATGGGGGAGGGGTACATCGGAGGAGGAGGAGGGCAACTGGTTTCTTGAAGGGACCCCTGCATGGCCTACAGCCTTGGAGAAGGGCAGGGGTGAGTGGTAGTGGCTTTTGTGCAGCGATAGTCAGACAGGATCTGTGGGTACGCCATCGTTTGATCGGCTGGAGCCCTAGGGCGGTGGTGGGGCGCAGGAATGGACGAACTGAAGAAGATGGATGCAGGGGGGTGGCGAAGTGAATGAGTGGTGACGATGGCTACGATGGCGAGGGAAATGTTGGCCATGGCGATGAGGAGTGAATGATGGGGACGGCAAACAGGGCAATAGGGGGCGGGGCGCAGGGCAGGCGCTGCGAGGGGCGAATAGATGGTTAGCAGATGTGGCGGCCTGATTGCCTGGCGCGGACCCTCGATGGGTGGGGCGGGTAGGAACAAATAGACGACAATGGCCATGCGAGGAAGGCTCGCGATCGCCGAGTGCAGGGCACACGGTCTTCGGGACCCATCCACCACGCGTGCATGTCTGGGCGTGGGCGCAGAGGAGGCCCCGCGGCATCCGGGTCGTGGTGGGAGGCCAGTGGATTAGAGGCGTGCGATGGTCTTGACACGAGTCGAGGGCAGTGAGGGCGGTTAGAGGGCGAAAATAGGGGTGGCTGGTCGCCGTGGAATGCAGCAGTCGACGGGCGGCGGCGGCTGCGAGGCGTTCAGGGCGAGGGATGGAGGGCGTGGCAAGCTACGGCTTGGGGCGGGCGGGGAAGACTGGCGATTTGGCGGAAGCGAGGGTCTGCGTTCCCCAGCTTCCCTCGACTCTCAGCAGGCCTCATCTTCCGTCCACGGCCCTGGATGTCGGCGAACGGACGACCGGCGAGTGCGAGCCAACGGATCGACGCTTGAAAGCTGGCCAGTGGCGGCGTCGCGTGAGCCTTGGTGCAGGAGGATGAGGATGAGAGGCGGCCAAGCGGTGGTGGTGGTGGTGATGGTTGTGCTGTGCTGTGCTGCTGCTGCTGCCCTAGACGCAGGGGCAGCTTCCGCGTCTCGTCCCTCCACACCATTCGACGGCAACCTCGCGGTTTCAGTGGCATGCGGCCCCAGCGCTGCTTCCGAGACGAACGGCTGTCCTGGCCGTGCGCACATCCGGCCCAGTAAAGGCGGGGTCCACGGAGCCGGCAGGCCAGCTGGCCTATTCGAGCGGCTCCGTTTCGTTTCATTGCCAGCGCCAGCGCCAGCGCCACCACTACCACCTCCACCAGCACAGCATTTCTGAATCCTCTCGTCCATGCCTCACTCTCCTCTGGTAACCGGATAGTCTGCGGCGCGCCATCGAGTCAGGACCCACGTGTGCTCCATCGCCCGACGCAGCCATGTTGTCGGCCGGCCGGCTCATCGTCTCCTCCCCGGCTAAGCCCAAGGGCCGGCGGCGTTAAAGCCTCTGTCGCCGACAGTGCGCTGGCCTCTACGTACACCGATAAAGGGCACTAACAATGATGCTCATACTGTCCAGCACCTCATGCCCCCTGTATTCCATCGTTGTCCACCCCAAGCCCTGATCCATCCACACCCGTCTCCTGATCCCAAGTCACGATGTGAAGGCCTCGACAATGTCACGTCGCCATGCTACTTGCCTCGCCGAATCCCCTCCCAGAAGCCGCAATAGGGCGGCAAGACGCATGGTCTCTACGCCCATCTCGCGCCGTCGGTGGTTTGGTGAATCAGCTTGGCGCCGGCCCGTATTGGCCTCGTCCATGCAGCCTCGACTCCCCCACACCCGGCTGGTCGGATGGTGCAGTGGTACGTCGCCGGCGCTGATCAGGCAGGGAGTATTTGCATGGCCTCGTTTCCCCTATACCACCCAACACTAGACATTATCTGCCCGCTCCTACTAGGAATGACGAAAGGATGCTCGCATAGCCAAGCTTCCCTTGGGTCGTCCATCTCCGACGTCAGTCGCCCGTCTCGCAAGCAAACACGCATCATGGTGCCGCCTGCTCATCATAGACAGTGCACAAGCGTCTCATCCATCACGGTGCTCACTCCACCTGCACACCAGCTTCTTATTACCTACCACCAACACCTGGCTGAATATAGAAAACTACTCTCCTCACGTCCAATGGCCCATAATGCATTAATGGTCATTGGCCTCATGCACTTGCCAAGATGTTTGGCCTCGGCCATGTCCGGCCTGCTGGGTCCCAGTGCGACTGAAGGATAGCTTTGCCTTTGCATTCCGTCGTAGTATTCATGTCAGAGATATGCCACAGTCATGCATCTGTGAAGGGTCTTTGCTGGCCACACGCTGCGACCAATGCAAGGCCTCCTATTCTCTCAAGTCTGCGGCAGAGAGGCCGAATATACACACACCAGAGTCATACGTGTCCTTGGCCTCTAGGCTCAGAGTACCCAAATATCTCTCGTAATCTTGGACTCTAAGTGGTAATGTCCTAGCCAGAACATGTCCCCTAAATTACTCACATCACGACCGTCTGCTTCTGCCGAGTCATGGGAGTAGGGGCGGTAGTCATAGCCACCCAACCAATCTATCCTTTGAGCGGAACTAAAGCTTCCACTACTCGACCCTCAGACACCCAGGGAGTCTCAGCTATAGTGTCTACCAGTAACGACGGGCCAGGGGAGCTCGACACGCGTGTCGCCGGCCCATATTCCTTTGACTAGCATGTACAGCCGAATCAACCTCGGTCCACCTCTGTGACCAGATCACCAAAGAATTTAGGCGTCGGATCGTGCCAAGTCGGTCCGTTCAGCGACCCACAGTCAATGCGCCGATAGGCAAATCCTCCTGTTCTTAGCTGTAGCCCGATTTTCCGTCCCAAATTGGCCTCGTCATGGCATCTTCTCATCTCGTGTAGGGCCTGGTTTCTGGGTTGAAAGTCCTCGTCCACTTGCTCTCCCCATTCTCCCTGCACTACTGCCACTGCTTGGTTCGTCTATGAGTCTTCCCACCCAGTCCCGTTGCTACTGTATCCCTAGCTTTACAGGCCATATACGCAAATGACAGCTCGAGTCTGGCGCCTGTGCCGTTGCCCTAGTCGAATGCGGTGGTTGAGGCGCAGGTCAAGTTGCTTGTTTCCGGAGCCGTAGATTAGATTCAAGGCCGCTCGCAGTGCCTTGTAGACCTGCTTGCAGCTTTGGGCAAGATTCGAGAGCACCGGTCGGTGAGATGGCTGTCGAGGGCGTCGCAGGCTGTTGCTGTGCTCTCTAGAATAGCAAAGGGTGAGTAGGGTGTCTGTAGTTTTCGCCATTCCCTTAGACCTCGGCCCATGCGAGAATGTGCATGAGTATGCTAGAATTCATTGATGGGTGCGCACAAAGGAAGCTTTGCAGGTTGGGCTTTCGAGCAAATACCTGGGCTTGCGAGTCGCCTCGCCGGCTCTAGTTTGGACTTGGGAAATTTCCATGTCCAAGTGCGCACTGGATATCAATTGCACGCCGCACGCCGTACCCCTCATCCCATGCCAATCGGTCCTGGCACGCAGGTAGGCAATGATGCGGTATTTTGCCTGCTTTCCCTAGTCTTCTCTCCTTTGCTCAATTGTCCGGCCAGAATCGCGAGGACCTCGGGCATCGTCACCATGATTCGCATTTCAGACCATCTCGCCTGACGACAAAGACCTCGAGAATCTACTCCATCACCGGCCCCTTGCTTTCATGCAGCGCATGCGTGAGGACGACATCTAATTGTCGTTCGGGAATGAGGCCACCATGCCATAAATGCAAGGGTACCAGCTTGTCTTGAAAGGAGTCATGAAGGGATCCAAAGGATTCAATTGAGAGGCAGGAAGCAGTGGCAAATTCTTCGTGAGGAATTCAGCCGAGCAAATTCTATGGGCATCTCGTTTTTGCCATGGAAGCCTTGAGACATACTAGAATAACCACAATAGCTAGCTAGCTTGCTTGCGTGCGTGCGTGGGTCGTCACAACCACGACGCATGAGTGAGGTTCAAGAGTATTGCCAACTTTCGACATGGACACGACATGTGTGTATTCATTAGGCGCATTGACTCTATTTGGATATGCCGGCACCTTGGTCCGCTTGCCGTGATGCAGTCTGGCCAGCACTATTCACATCTCATTCAGATGGACTTTTGCACAATGCTATGTCAAGTAGAAGGGTCTGAATAATCCTCAAATAATTCTAGCTGTCTAGCTATGGGTCAGTACGCAAGGGATTCACTTTCCTCACGTCTTCTTTATCCAAGAATTCAGTCCATCTGTTTCCCCCACGTAACCAGGTAAATCTCTACATGTGTGTTTATTCCCCGCTTTCTCGAGAGGCCTAGTTACTTGTTCCATAGCTTTCCTGAATTCTATTAGAGGCCTATGTTATCCCTTCTGCCAACCCCAATTCCTTGCCATCTAGATATCCGCCCGAGGAATCATGATTGCTATTTTGGCTATGAGCGGGGGTGAGAGATTATAGACAAGATTAATGTAGTCGGAATTAGATGTTAGCAGAAAGATGGGAAATCTATGATGTAAACATGGTTGATTTAATGAGTAAGTAGTCACTTTCAAGCTGACTGTGTTATTGCTTACCGGATCAGGGCCAGACCCCCAGAATCCAAGGAAATATAATTGGGACTCAAGTAGTCATTGAAAGCTTGCTAGCAAGTAGGAAGACAATCTTCAGCATCCACGAGTCCCCGGAAGTCTTGGTCGATGGGGACAATAATCTTAATTGTCATGTTCTTGACGGTCGATTATCGCTTGTGACTTGGCGGATGTCGGGTCTGGCCAGCCTCTAGTCCATTCATCATTCCTCGCCCTTCTAGACCTTTCCACGAGTCCTAAAGGCACCAGGACAACACGATTCCTTCGCCATCAAACCAGAAAAAGTCAATACTCAAATCCTGAGACTGGGGTTGACGGAGAAGATGGCTGGTCGAGATTGCCAGACGCACGACATGTCGTCGTATGTGGAGGGCAAGACTGAACACCTGTACGCGGTGTCCTCTACGAACCTGGGAGTGAAATATTCTCCCAGAGCCAAGTTCAGTCAAATTTCGCAATATCAAAGAAGTTGGCCCACGAGGCAAAAATCCAAATTACTTATCCACGTCGTTATTTCGCTCCCAACGAGTTTGACTCCTATCTTCGTCTCATCAAGTCTACAAGTACGACCAAGTACATCCTCATCCCGATGACCACACCGCTCTTCGACCTTCTCTGGCCTCAGTTGACCGCCAAATACACGCCCACGCCGATATTTATACCCGACGGAGGAAGCAAAGCGTGGCGCACAAATCTGGGAGATAGTTATTTGAGATGGACTTGAGAGGAATCAGGATAAGTCGACATGATGATACGAAGGAAGGATAAAACCTCGAAGGGCGTGAAATTCCGAATTTTGGTAAGGAGTTTTTCGAATTGGGCTTTGTGCGCGCCAAGACTTCGCTTGCGAGAGTGCAGTTGACACTATAAAAACAAGCAAACGATGGAAGGTGTTGTGGTCCGCCTCCTGGTGGTGTTCTCTGGTATAGTTTGAGTAGCCTGGGCACCTACTCCACTTGGGAAGGAGACACCTCAGATCACATATCGCGCGGAGAAAGGTTGAAAGATGATGGAGGCATGTCTGGATAACTCAGGGTTTTTGAGATGTTCCCCTGGGTGGGTATTCACGGATGAGGGTTGACTTGGGGTGAAGAAAAAGCCACCATAACTTCGCAGTGGTACTTGCAAATGAAATCCGAGGCATGAGTGCTCTTCTTGTAAATTGAGTCATCTATCATACACTTCTCTGATATTGTGTCATAGCTAGATAGCTGCATACGCAATTAAAATCTGATGCAAAAAAAAAAAAAAAAAAAAAAAAATGTCGTCGTATGTAGAATTCCTAACATACGTCAAAGGGGCTGCGCATTAGATATGGCAGAGCAAGGGACTCATTCCAGCTTTACGAATCTAATGAAGAATCTGGTCCCATTGACCGGCAAATCTCTTTTTTCATCCATCGCAGTCGTTGGCGAAGCCACAACACTTATCAGTCGTCTCCACCAACTTCCAGCCCTCATCTGATAGTCATACACAGGCTACGAGCACTTCATTCCCAACGAGTCGACGACTGATAGAAATCAGGCCCACCTACTTTTCAGCATCTCAACTCAACTAAAAATCTCCCAACACTCACTACAATCTTCGGTCTATTCCGAGTCGCATATAACGAGCGGGCTGGGAAATGAGAACTTCTGCAGGTACGAACAAGTATGCGGTGCCTGACGGGTCTGTCGGAAAGCCTTGCAAGGGTGGCGAGATTCTGGCCTCATTCATCTCATTAATGGGGAAGCGCCATAGTCATGCACATACGAAATGCCTTTGGTGTGTCCATGGAGAAGAGATAGAATGAAAGATAGGTGCCCTTTGGAAACGTTGGTCGAACGAAGATTTACAATGCGCAGTACCTGTTGGATGATGACTCTAAGGCAGAGACATAGATATACTACTAGAGGCAGAAGGCGCTACATGTGCTGTACAGCTGTACAGCTGTACGCTGAGAGGAGGCCATGTTAAATTAGGCAAATGCCGCTGTTATCTAAATGCGATGGCAGATGTGTTTGAATCAATTTCGTGTCATCTCAGGGCTCACTGGCTGGTTTACAGTCTCTCTTCTCCCCGCCTCTCGAAGTGATAAACTCTTGCTTTCTGGGCACTTAAATATGATAATGCTATTTTATCCAAGACTGCTGCGTGCTTGATCATTTGTGCTTGCGGCGTTTGCGTCTTTACGCCAGAGGAAGCGCTCGATCATCCAGCCGTTGGAATTTGCATTCGTGCAGCTTGCATACCGTTGCTTAGCAACACAGTGTGTTATGATCGGCGTTGGTAATTATAATTCTATATGTAGACGGTGTAGACCCGTAACCGACGAGTCTGACATCAACTAAATTCACATCGAACCAGTATTTTTCTAGAGTATCAAAAGATGCGGAAACGGAACCGTGAGAGTTACCTCGCAAAGCTAGCCTGTCAAGTCAACCTTGAAAAGACACAGGTCCGTCCTCTTACAACCAACCAGTCATCCCTCCAAAGTCGAGGTTAACAGGAGTCACAATTCCTATTCATTCGAAAATGTGGCCCTTAGACTCATGGAATCTAGGTCAGTCTTCGCATACCTGGCAATATTCGTGGAGCAACATGATCTACGATGATGATTCTGGCCGGTGAAATGGATCAGCTCACGCGCCGCAAACTCACCATATACTTCTCCGGGCTCGAAGCAAGCGGTACGCGCATCGTCTAGCTACATTGAATGCGCTGATCATCGAGACCTACCAGAGCATCCCGAACCTCAACCGCAGTGGAATCGGAATTACTGGGTAGACTAATCTTCTCTAGGGATAATTTATGCTTACAATTTCTAGGAAAATCCAACCATGCATACCCTCACAAGACAGCAGCTGAAAAATCCAGCTCAGACTACACATGATGAAGGTAGGATAGGCGCAAAGATTTCTGCAGTCCCTACCAGAGCCAACCCAGCGATCCGACCATACCGGGGCCACAATTGACGAGTAAAGCTAAAATGAACCATATCTATCGATGAATCGGAGAGATGCTTTCATGTACGATCGACGGCCTAGTGTTATCGAAACATTCAATTATGATTGGGTCGCAGATGTAGCCGAGGGTGCCTTAACGAAACGCGATACTATTTTGTGCCTGAGGCTCGATCTTGGGCTAGTCAGCGTGATGACGCCTCGTTACAAACAGCTTCGCTGACAAATAGGCGTCTTTCATGCCAGCATCAACGACAGGCCACAAGGGGCCATAGCTATGTGAGGCATGATGATTGACGTAAATCAGCTAGCTATCATGCTTACATCTGTTGTGACCTCAAGTAACGGCAAGAGTGCGGAGCAAGAACATGCATCCGAGACCGTTTGCGGCCTAGTCTATCGATGAGCTTACTATGCAGGAGGCCAGGCCGCAACTCGTCATTTTGCGCAGAGTGTGAACCTGCTAAGCGACCCACGACATAGCTTGTATGCAATAGCTGAACATTGGCTTGGAGCCAGGCAGTTCAGGTAAAGATTGACCGCGACCAAAGCCGGGCCTTGAGGAATAGGGGTCGGGCCTAAAAGTCGCGCGAATGAGCCAACTCTGAATACAAACGGCAGATCATACGGCATGCTAGATCTCGATGATGAAAATTATAGCTTTGCATTCCCTCACACGAGTCCATCCAGGTCGCGTGATTTAGTCAATCATAGGTAATGGCAACGTCAAATGTCGCAAAGCCCTGTGCTTAAATTTTATCCAATGTAACTCTGATCCCGATAAGATGTTGTCACAAACCTTTCCGGCCGACCTGGCGGTAAGCGCAGTAGCAATCGTGGCCCTGTCGGCTAGATTAGCGCGCGGTATCAAGCTTCGAGAGCCGTGCGCGAGCTCCGACGTTATTTTTGGAAAATGCGAGGCAGTGGTATCTATAAAAAGCGTCCTAAAGTGACCCGAGAGTTTGGGAAGAGATGCAGTTTTGCGCCGAACTCTAAAGTTGGCAGATGAGACTTTGGTTTATCTATCACGGTGGATTAGTAATAAACGATACCTTCCACGTAGGCCGAAGGCTGTAAGAGGCCGAGAAAACTTGTAGAGCCGATCACAGAGTATTAAACTCTCAATCAAACGCTTGGAGAGGCTGGATGGCGCAGTGGTACACCCTTCGGGCCGCTCTGCCCAGCAGATCCTGTGTAGCATGGAAATCTACCCGAGTTGTGAGGTGAAATACTGCTTCAAATCCAGTCAGACCCACGCACCACATTCCCTCACGGTGATATCCTAGTTGTGGGGAGACGTCTGCACACTCGTGGTACGATGGACATCGCGCCTTTCCTCGTGGTGGGTGTGCTCGGTAGGGATTGTACGCCAAAAGGGTTAAGCCCGAGTAGCACCTGTAGACTAGTGGTGAGTGCGAGTGTTTCAAATGTCAGATTGAGTCATTCTACATAAAATACTCGTCTTCCGCAATACCCGCCAGGGCCTGAAGGCGCCAAACCAGGATAACTGAATGAACAGTGTATTCCATACGCTTGCAGTGCGCATGCGGAGGGTAAGAGTGAAGACCTGTACGCCGTGTCCTCTTCGAACCTCGGCGTGAAATGTGCTCCCAGTGCCAAGTTCGGTCGAATTTCGCACTGCAAAAGAAGTTGGCCCACGAGGCAATGATTTGAAATAGGCCACCACGTCAATTTTTCACGGCCAACGAGTTCGACTCCTATCCAAGTCTCGTCAAGTCTACAGGTACATCCTCACTCCAATGATCAGCACAACCGACTACCGCCTGGTCTCAGCTGGTCACCAAAAATAGGCCCACGCCCGTACTTACACCTGCAGGAGGCGGCGAAGCGCGGAGCATAAATCTGGGAGACAGTTCTTGAGGGTGGACGTGAGGGGGGTCAGGACAAGCCCACAAGACGATGCAGAGGATGGACACAATCTCGACGAACATGAAATTCTGGCGACGAGATCTACATGTTGACGAGTGTTGTGCGAGCCAATACTTCGATTGCGAGAGTGCAGCTCACACAATGTAGACAAGCCACCGAAAAAAGGTGCCGCGGCGCGCCTCCTGGTGGACTGGGTAAAAACTTCCAAGGATTTCCAAGAGGAAGTAACTCGAAGAACAAGTGTACGGTTTCGGACAAGAATTTATTGATGGTCGCATGGGATATCGAACTCTCTTCTCCATGTAAATTTTCGATGTGTAATGTTCCGTTGACCTAGTTCAACGTGTGCGAATAAGTCTATCATTAAATACAGATCCCCAAGGCTTTAGTGATCCCGAACTCCCAGTGGTCTGGCAACAACCAGCCACTCAATTATCGCAAGATAGCACTTCCTAGCCACTGCATTAAAGATATTACTGACATGCGTTGAGAATAGTCCCCACGAACCTCCCGCTCTCACCGTAGAGTCTGCAGAGCCGAGATTGAGCAACAAAGTCCTCACTTCCATGAGTATTCCTCATCGCTTTCGCCGTCTGTACCGTCTTCATCTCTCAACACATTCCCCTACCACCTCTACCATGGAGGAGAAGACATCCGACGAGTTTGCGGAGCGTGCCCAGCACCCGGTATACGGAGATGGCGGATGGGATCAAGTCGGCCGCGACGCTGACAAAGAAAGGAGACAAAGATGAATATGCGCACCTCGTGTGGTCCCGGTGTCTAAGCCTCGCCTGGCTGGGCCTGCAGGGTTTTTGAGACTTTTCCCGCACACGCAGTTTCCGTTGCTACCTTTTTTTCTTTTTTTTGGGTAGGAGGTTCCGTGTAAAAGGTGGCCGAATTCCACGGGTAAATACTTAGCTGAATGGCTATTCATCAAGGGCAATATATCAATGATCTTTCAAGTAATAAAAGAGGATAGGTGCACCGTACAAGGTGTGGCCTGGGCCAGAGAAGAGCCCAATGTGCTAGATAGTCGAAGACCCAAGTAGTGCAATAAACATACGCACACACACTGTCTGTCTCGTGTCTATTGGGGGCTTAATCGACCTTTAACTTGATCGTCGACTTCGTATATTGTTCTGTCATCACGGACACAGAAATAGATTCATGAAATTGCTCGATGAGAGGCTAGGATTGATTCCGATATAATTTGAAGACTTGTCCTACAATTCGGAGGCTACAATGTCTTTATATATATCTACGTTTTTACCCCCATAGTCACCATATCCGCTAGCCATGCTAAATCCAGTGTGCATAGCCTGATTTATCTTGTGGTGCTGGGCTGGAGCTGTAGTTTCCGGAAAGCACTATTCTTTTGCCTACTACCATACGTCGCAGCTTTAGATGTAGTTTACCGTGCGATCCTTCCATCTGCGCTACATGCCTCCTCGACATGCTGCCCGCTCGGTGGTCAGTGAGATAACCGAAGCCAAACCTTAACAATAACCTTAATTACGAACCCATGAATACCTGAGACAGAAGCCTGCAATCTAACACAATTAGGTTAGGAATTGCCAACTGTAACCTAATCCAAACAGTTTCCCGAGGTTTCCTACAGGACGTGCCTTGACACTGTTCATCCAGTGTGAATTCCTTCCTATCCCTTTCCTGATCGCGTCATCCTTGCTTTGAGGTTAAAGATTGAGAGGAATTTCGGGTTATTGGAGAGGAAGGAAGAGTAGTATTCGAGCACAGGAGCAGGTGAGCGGAGCTTTAGATGTAAAGCTGTGGAGTTGACGAGAGGAGCGAAGAATATAGCCTTCAGAGATCTTCAGTTAACACAATGAACTGAAGATCTCTGGAGGTAGGAGAGACTACATCCATATGCAGGAGTCAAAGTTGGTGGATTTATTTTTTATTCATCAACGTGCCAGGTTTAGTGATTCCCGTTGCACTCCTCCTGGAGCTTAAGCACGGGTGGGCCTGGGCCGGATCAGGTTAACTACGGTAAAGTACAAGTGCCTCGTCCCACCTCAGACTTCACCCATGTGTTGAATCATGTCAAGCCCAACCGTCTGGAGAACCGTCTTTTGTCGCGCCGAAGCGCAAATTCCTCCTCAGCCTCGGCCACCACGCGCCCGAGCCCTTGACATCCTCATTGACTCCGAAACATAAATGCCGTCCAAGATCTCATCAATGCTCTAGCCTTGCACCTTCATATCGTACCGTTGGGTTGTTGTCGTTATCGAGGATTGGTGCGATCCCCTCAGTATATCTTCCATTTTCTTCCTCCTTTGTACACGTCCTGTTTCCATCATGACTTTCCTCATTAGGGCGTGTGCAGGTAGGTGAGTAACGAGTATGGAGGTGGGTCGCAGGTTTGGGATCGACTGAGAAATGCTTCTTCGCAAATATAAAAGGAGTTTGAGAGATGTCGAATGTTTGAATACGACCCCCAGACAGACCTAAGGCCATTCGTGAATCGTATGTTGGTGGTGATGAGTTTTCGTTCAGCTTTGTTCCAGCTGTGAAATCTCTGCCGACTGATTTTTCGACCAAAATATCGAGTGCAACTCCTTCAAGGCGAGAATCCGTCAAACAAGTTTCATCCCACTCTCTTTCATGGCTGAGTCTCGGCTCTGGGAGAATATTTCACCCCCAGGTTCGTAGAGGACACCACTGACAGGTGTTCAGCCTTCGTCCTCGGAAAGTTGGGGGATTCATGAGGTACGTTTCAATGTCTCAACTTGACAAAATTTTCCAGATGACGTTTTAGCCTTATGTTTTAGTGAAACCCCGTGACTAGGACAAGAAACAGACGTGACTACATTAAACATAGAATCTGCTTAGAAGTGAGTTGAGTGTTACATGTAATAGTGCACTGTGTCACGGTTTCAGTACAAAATGCATGGGCAATTTTATGAGTACAGTATATTAATAATAATTCTCTAGGGAGAGAATTACACAGCTAGACTACTAGTATATATACAATCTAAAATAATTCCTTTATATATGATTCTCTGCGTAACCAGAATTGTTTGGAAACTTCGACAACTCCCTAAAAGATTCTCGATACACTTTTCGTCCTGATGAACCTTCAGTGTGCTTCGAGAAGGTTCATTGAGAATCTTCTAAGCTCCTTACATTCCGAGATTCTTCCCGAAGATTCCCTTGCTTTCATTGCCTATGCTAGCGAGCGTAGGCT
This sequence comes from Blumeria graminis f. sp. triticale, assembly GCA_905067625.1. Taxonomy (NCBI): domain Eukaryota; kingdom Fungi; phylum Ascomycota; class Leotiomycetes; order Helotiales; family Erysiphaceae; genus Blumeria; species Blumeria graminis. The sequence continues at coordinate 861,596 of LR898470.1, read as the reverse complement.
TCAGGAATCCTTATGCTTAACAGCCGTTACAACTGCTCAAATTCCGGTGGATGTAAGAGAGTGTGTTTCTGTAGATGATTTTTTTCTGCCTGTTCTCTTGTCGATGATGAGACTTGCTGCTTTCTAATGTTCTAGGTCTGTCGATGCCTGATGAGGAGGTAGTCGCTCTTCCTTAAAAAGTTTCCATGCGCTTTCACACTCCTAGAATGCTGCTATTTTACCCGCTTCTTTTTGTTTGCGCCTCAACTTTTAGTTCCAGCAGATTTTTGACTACTTGTTAGTATACCGGCTTCGATTCTTGGCATGGCTATTTTTGCTCAGGCTATAAGCCTGCTGTGATGCTCTGTGTGAGCTCACGAGTCTACCATATATAGTAAGAAAACTATTGATCACATAGATCTAATTTTGTGCCTCTCTAGGCCAGTTGGCGCAGTGGTAAAGTTATCTAACTACAGTTACATGTCTCCAGCGTGAGGAGTATTGCGCATGTAACCTTGTTGTGATCCGTGCGTCACACCTGCGATATTCTACAACATGCAGATAGAACCGTCTGATTGACAGGTTGTGCTTCTGAAGGTCCAATGTGTTGAACCCTACATTGTCTGAGGTAGGTTACAAGTGGAAGGAATGAGCATTAATGATCTAGTATTCAACTGCTGGTGGAGTTATATGCCACTGTAACAAGCTTCAAGCATTTTCGTTGGATACTTCACGATGGTTTCACTATCCTGTCTAGTATTTTACCTGCCGATCCAGCTGCAGCCCATATCGGGGTCCCGTAGGTGAGTGCTGGTCTGACTATTGTGCTTTACAAAAGTTTTGACTACTTAAATGTTGCAACCTGAGTTGTTTGCGTCAATATACTTATTGACTGCACTTGAGTGTGTGACTTTTGTTCGATTTGCTTTATGTGGGAAGCCCATTGAAGTTTAGGACGGATGTAGATTTCAATGGCTCAGAGGGAAGACTGTGGAGATGTTAATTGTCCTTGTATGCTGACAGTTGTTTCTAGGCTGCATCATTTCCTTGCTCGTGTGAAATGCATGAGCTGGTACTTCTCTGGCGCAAACTTCAGGCCATTCTTTTCTGCCCACGCCTCGGATATTCCCTGCTGTACCTCTAACTTCTTGCAATTTTCCTCGGTGGTACTTGACCAAGTTAGTATGTTTTTATCATCTAAAAACCCATCAGCAGACGTAGAAGGGGTTTATAGTATCGGTAGGGGCGTGCTAACGAAGAATAGAAAAAGAATTGGCGATAGAGATGAGCCTTGAGGTATTCCTTTGCTGGTAGGGATTTGATTTACTCTGTATGTATCGAGAACTACCGAGGTAGTTTTCTCTTCTAGAAATGATTGGACAAATCTACTTATCCACCCTGGAATATCTTTCACTCTTAGGTTATGAATTAGCCATTCGTGGGAGACTTTTTCAAGTGCCCCTGATATACAGAGACTGAGAAGAGAAGCGAACTGGTTTTTGTTTCTTCCCCAAATACTGTGTATCTGTTCCGTGATAAGCTCAACTACCAACATAGTAGATCAGTTGAGTCGAGCCCCTATCTGCTCATCTAGGAGGATGTTAATGTCTTCGGCGGCCTTTGAGATCCGGTTAGCTACGAATTTTTCAAGAAGCTTGCCTATTGTATTGAGAAGTGCTATCGGTCGATATGACTTTGGCGAGTCATATCTAGGCTTCTGTGGCTTTTGGAGAATGATAGTCATCGATTCTTGTTGAAAATGGAGACACAGAGTGTTGTGGGCGTACGGGCACTCCATTTCGTCTAGGTTCCCGACACGATCTTGTGTGTATTCAAGAGGTTGGAATGGGCAATATGGTAGCGCTTCAGGCTACCAATTGGATACATGAGTAGCTGTATGACGTGGGCACAAGGAGCTTATTGGGGGGTTTTTATGCCTAGATGGCGCCACATCCGTTTATGCTGTGGCTTAGGCTCTGTGTCACTTACACTTGTACTTTTTTTTTTTTTTTTAAATCATTAAGTGTATGCAGCCTATCTAGCTATGACACTGCACTTGTACTTGTAGCGCACACTTCCAACTCTTTTAGACAACTTCTTCTTTCGTTCCGTAAATATTGCGCCCATTTCATCGCGCGATATTTCCAACAATTCTTTAAACACCTTTGGATAATATCCAAAGAAAGGCAAGCATCAAGTAACTCAGCGAGATATTTACTTAGAGTTGCCCTATATTCCTTGAGAAGTCGATTTGGAATCCCGTCTGGACTAGGAGCCTTATGACTAGGTAGTTTTCCTAGGATTTCTTCTACCTCGCCACTGGTAATGGTGTCGGAGATATTGTCCAATTCTTTAGGGGTAAAGGGTTGCTGCAATTTCTGATGTGTTTGCTACCACGGGTTTGTGGAAGAAACGTTCTGCCATGACTCGGGCTATTTCCGGAGCTTTTGTATGAACAGTTCCGTCGGTTTCTTTGATATCCACCATTTGAGGTAGCCTCTGTTTCTCCTCGGGATCTTTTCTCGCCCACTTGGCAAGTTTTCAGATTTTTCCAGGTTCTCTCGTCGCCTCTGCCATCGCTACTCTCCATTCAGTGGTCTTCGCTCTTTTTATTAGCGCCTTTTTCTCACAAGTAAACTTCTGTTATTCTATGCAGCTTTCATTGGTGCCAACTTACTTCATGACCTTTATGTATTATCTTAGAAATGATGAGCAATTATGTTGATGAGTAAGGAGTTATCTATTTAGGAATGGCGTTAGGAGAGAGGGATAACTACTGCATATATGTGTTTCAAGTTCGAAAGACAAGAACCAAGATACATGTTAACCACCAATTGTTATTACTGCTGTATAAAGCTTGTGATATAAATACCACCTGAGTATGCCGACAAGTACCGACTGCCCAGCTCTTTAGCCGCTCCAATATCTACCCAACTCTTGCGCCAACCAATTACTTCATCCAGTTGTCCGCTGAGGTGCCTTCTTCATCGTCCGCGACAAGTATCGAGGCTATCCAGAGTCCAGCGACAAAACAATCCCAGACTCGCTAATACTACACTATCCAGCCACCAAATAACCCCAAAATGCATTCTAAACGAGCTCGAGAGATTGTCTCTTCCCGGACCAGATCAATCATAACCCTCTCACCTGACCATTAGTGACCAATTGATATACAATGATCGCAGAGCAGCCTAGCATGATCCTCCAATGCAAATATTACAAATTCTCACCTACCTTAGTGACTTTTTATGCGAACAGATGCCGCACTTCGCAAAGATGAGGCGTAGCTAAATGAGGATGGAACGGACGTCGCGCGCGGCCGATAAACATTAGCCCTGTAGATGTCCCATCTACCCAACCGTGGACTACCCAATTTCTCTAGGCACGAGCCAGTCTCTGGAGGGCAAGACTGAACACCTGTCAGTGGTGCTCTCTACGAACCTGGGAGTGAAATATTCTCCCAGAGCCAAGTTCAGTCAAATTTCGCAATACCGAACAAGTTGGCCCACGAGGCAATGATTCAAATAACTCCACCACGTCAAATTTTCATTCCAAAAAAGATCGAATCCTACCTAAGCCTCATCAAGTTTACAAGTACGACCTAGTACATCCTCATTCCAATGACCACACCTCTCGCCGACCTTCTCCGGCCTCAGCCGGTCACCAAATACACGCCCACGCCGATATTTACACCCGACGGAGGAAGCAAAGCGTGGCGCACAAATCTGGGAGACTGTTCTTTGGGAGGGACGTGAGAGGATTCAGGACAAGATCACAAGATGATGCGAAGGATGGATACAGTCTCGACGGGCATGGAATTTTGAAATTTGGAAAGGAGTTTTTACAAATTGAGCTTTGTGCGTGCCAAGACTTCGGTTGCGAGAGTGCAGGCGACACTATAAACACTGCCATGGTTGGATGGTGCGGTGGTACATCGTCTTGGCCGGTCTGCCAAGTAGAGTCTGGATAGCTTGGACACATATCCCACTTGAGACAGCAGATCGCTGGTTCAAATCCGGCAAAACACAATCACATTTCTCGCGGCGCTGGTATGCATGGATGACGAAGGCATGCTTGGATAATCAAAGGTTTTGAAATTCCCTTTGGTGGGTACTAACGGAGGAGGGTCGACTGTTTGTGTAAGCAAACATACCTCATAGTGGTATTTGCAAATGAAATCCAGAGTATGAGTGTCTCTAAGGTCAAAAGAGTCATCCCACATGTATACATAGTACCGGTCATGTGTCATAGCTCTATAGCTGAATACACATTAAATGATAAAAAAAAAAAAAAAAAAAAAAAAAAAAAAGAGCCAGTCTCTCGCGTGACTCTGTAATGCTCTATCCAATACCAGAGTTAAAGAGGCATAGTTGTGCACTCGACACATGGCAGCCACGACTCGCTAACTACACGGCTCGTAACTTGGTAAATTGCGCCATTCGTCTATCAAGATTCAACGTTCAACCTACCTGGATATGATCTATCTCCAAAAAAGCTACATGGTCGGAGTCGTAGAGTTTATTGGACTACTGCTATGTTATTATCGGGTCACGTACATCGCGAACGCGTCTGTATTTGCACACTTTCTAGTTTTCAGGTGACACACACTTCATTGTAGATAATCCCAAATCACTCTTACTTTGACAGGGCACTCAATTAATTTCACTTTCAGCTTCCCTCCGTCAACTGTGTTCTTTCAGAAAAGCTCTTGTACTATACAAAGTAAAGATCATAGCCGCACCTCATCCATCAGCTTGGTGCAAGCTCTATCACAACTAGCTCTCGACATATCATCCATGCCATTAATATGTGAAGGGACTTCACATTTGTTGTTCACAATTATGGGTCCAAAAATGAATTTATATTTTATCTACAGAGGAGGATATTTTCAACGCGCGCGCAAGATGTTTTGTTCCAATCGAGCGCGTTTTCCCGTGACAATAGCGCGCTTTTGTTCATAGACGGAGCCGGATAGTTCCGGATCCACATACAAGGCTACAGCCTGTAACAGTACGAGGCAAATCATTAAATTATTTAAGAAACCATAAGATCATTCATTAGTTAGTCGGCCTTAACATGTGATCTAGTTTGAATATTTTCGCGTGTAGATACAATTATTAAACTAGCCCTAAACTACTCATGACGCCGCCTCCCCAAGAAAATATCTGTCGGCACGCTATAAAACTCCATGTTAGTCAGACTCCTCCATTTTTCCCACCAAACTCCGAGACACCTCACCAAACCAAGGTTGGCGCCCTTCAATCTTTCATTTCTTCGTATTTCTGTTTTCAAAGATAGGGCATAAAGAGCGCATCGCATTGTGCCAAGTTCATGGGAGATACTGCCCGTGCTATCAAGTCGATGACTGTTTGATTTGCAGGAAGAGTCCCAGCTGGTGATTGAGCCAAACTTAAAGTCCTCTTGACGATAATCTCGCTGTTTAATTGAACGGATTCTCGAAGTTGTCCGTCGACGACAGACTGGGAGCAGTGACTCGTTTGGAACCAGTGGATCATCTCATCTCGGACAAACAGACACAGCTGTTGTTCAAGTTCGTACTCGGGGTCTGAAAGACATCGCGCAATGGCCATTATAGCACAGCTATAAATACCTTCAGTAGCAAGAGGCCCCATCAGGATTTGGAGATTAGGCGTGAGTCTGAATGGAACTGGCTCTGGATTGTGGAAGTATGCCTTGCCCATTGCTAGAGAGGACATTAATTCAGAGCCCCAGATATTTCCCGTAGCACGTGTAATATTAAGTTTGTGAGGATACCGATTATTCATATGAAGAACATAGGTCATAAAAGTTAGAGACGCAAACTGATATGAAAACCTTCTGCGAAATAGCCAGAAATCCGAAAACTGAGGATAGATCTTTGTAAAATAATCAAGCACAATATTATTTGGAACCCACTTTTCCTGGACCGCAGTGAAGGTTTCCAGGCGTGCTGCTGCCATTTGCTCCTGCGTTCTCTATACCAAAAAGTTAAAACTGAAGTGCAATTACGGCTACGATTATTACATACCTTTGTTTCCGTTAAAATTTTCAGTTTTTCCATTGTAAAAAGAACTGGGTCATCCTTTGACATACTGCTCTTACGACAATGATCATCAAAAATACCTTGCAATGAAATGTATGTTTCGTCATCCTGTACCATTCGACTATGAGGGGTAAGGGGAATCATAAGCGGCAGATGAAAGTTAAGGTTCCTCCTCCGACTTTCTTTCTGCTTGTTGAGGCTACCATTAAAATGCCTGAAGAGCTGTACAATGCGTTCCTCGCGTCGACAATGACGAGCAGCGGGGTGTTGAATTGCGAAAGGATGAATACTTCCGTCATGACCTCGGATTTTCAGCCGGCGATGACAAATTCCGATACAGCGAACAAGATCGACGGTAGGTAGGAAGCGCTCAATACGGACAAAGTCCTGATTCTTGTCTTTATGTTGAAGATACTGTCCAGGGACTTCGACTTCATCAAACTTTTGAAACTTGAACTCGCTAAGATGTTGGCTATAATTTTCCAAGTAAGCAAAAGGCTTTCTTCGATCCAGTTTTGCTTCGCATTTCTCACGCCACTTCCGAAGCTTGTGAATGTATTCAAACATTGTGAGTTTCTTTTTGACAAAGTCGGCTTCAAATGAAGCTCTTATATGCACTGGAAGAATAGATTCAGCAAACCTAGCGACATTTGTTTCTGTTGCAGATGGTAGCTTGACGTCTTGGGCGTAAGAAGTAGGCGCACGGCTCACATATGAAAGAGCATCCTGAAGAAGAGCTCCAGTGAGACGATAGGCATCTTCATCTGGCGTACATTTGAAGTGTTTTTGTATTTGGTCGACCATTGTCTCCATAGAAAGGGCAAGAAGCGGAAAAGCTGTCTTTAGCACTGCCAAAATTTCTTCAGCGTGTTCCCAAGATTTTTTATGTGGGTTATTTTGAGGCGCCGAGCTGAGGGGGGGGTCGTTGCTAGAATTCCCATTCGAAGATTTTGTACTTGGATTCATTTCTTTACTTGATGGTTTCTCTGTACTAGCTAAACTGCTGCTTTCTACCTGTGCAGGATCTACAGATGCTTTCGATTTAGCGTCAGTTGAGGATCGGTTCTGTCCCTGAGCCATAAGTTTGAGCTTACGTTCCCTTTCTTCCTTGGCTTCTTGGACTCTCTTGGTTGTGGCCATATCTTCTCGGTTCATTCTCAGTTGAAAGAATAAGGCCTGCGGATAGGCTTTTGCAATTTTGCATAATATCGCATGAGCTTTTTGTGCTTCTTTGTGCCCTAATCCTGAGAGTAACTGGGGAATAAAAGTTATCCAGTACCATACAGGCGTTTCTCCTTTAAACTCATCAAACTGGGTGGATAAAGTTCCTTCTGCATCGTCAAGACTGAGAAGCCAAAGTATACGTGTTAGAAGCTTTCGAGACTTAGCATTCTTCAGTAGCCCTGCAGCTTCCAGATAACAACTCAAGGCATTCTTAGCGTAAGTCATATTTGTAGGATTATCTTTGAAAAGTCGATCATTATAATGTCCCCATTCCGCCCAAGCTTTGGGTAATTTGATATCGAAGAATAACGCCATACCATAGGCTTCAGCAGCCTCATCACGCTGGCCAAGTTTTTCCAAAAACATTCCTTTAAGTGTGTAAAACTCAGCCTTTTGATTAGGTCCAAAATAGTTAAGGTTCGTATTATTGATCACATCTAATCCGCTGCTCAACTCATTCGGATTTTGATAGTGGCATTTAGCCTGTTCTCTAAGTTTCAGGAAAGCTTCTTGTATCTCAATGTTTGGCAGGGTGTAAATCCTCCCTAGTTGATTTATGCAGACTTCAGGCAGTTGATGTTTTCTCGCAACATGTGCAAAACGATTTATGATCCAAGCCGTCTCATGGTATCCTCGGTATGCAAATGAGGCACTGTTGGCATTTTGAGTGCCTTGCACTGGCAGAAGGTTAATATATGTTGTATTAATTAGTGTAAAAATATGTTGTCGCCACGTAACTAGATCTTGCCAGGCATTTATATCATCCCAAACATTTGGAAGTCTGTCACGCCAGGTCCCAAGAAGTAACTTGAGTTCAGCAGACTTGGTATCGAGGTTCGTTTGATTTGTTTGTGCTAGGCTTTGACAGATTACGCTTGCATCATGAAGTTCAACGAGCTGCTGAAAATTCTGTAATAGGGGAATGTGCGCGTTGGTGATTCGCTTGGGGAGTTGATGCCATTTGCGTATGGAAAGCTGGATGGCTTCATCACAAACCTTACTAAACTCGACTGGAGATTCAGTCTTATTGTGTAGTTTAACCAAAGACATGAATGCCTGGAAAAAAGTTCTCCTGGGAGTTGGTGCATCCATTAGACCTTTGATGATATTATCGAGCATCTCTCGGTTCTCAGAACTAGCCCAAGTGTCAATTTGCTTCCAAGCACATTCAAGCAATAGATCCTGAAAGTTCTCATGTTTTGCAAACTCTGATAAAATGTCCCATTGTTGTAGCTTTGTCGCACATAGAACCCATTGGTCTTCCCATAGCATGTATTCGCCCTGTGAAAACGGAAGGGCACCAATCCGCGCCTTGATTTGCGCTTGCTCATACATTTGTTGTGCCTTTTCCCACATGCCATTTTGTTCGTATGATAGCGCGGCGTTGGTTTCGACATATTGGCATCTTCGCCGCCATGTTCCATAAAACAAATCATCTTCATTAAGTCCAGCATAGAGTTCGACCAGAGCATCTAAGTTACTTTCTCTGACTAACTTGCTATCGATCTCGGGTTTAATAGCAGCACTTTCAATCTGAACAAGAGCTGTATACCATGCATCATACGTCTTCGCCTCAAATTTGAGTATGTGAGGCGGGATTTTACACTCAGGCCAAGCTCTAGCTGCACCCTCGAGTAAGGACTGAACCACGTTGCACCTTTTATCGATCTGGCGAGAGTGATAATCTTTTGTGAGAAGAGTGACTAATCCTCTCTCTAAGTCGCCGCGCTCATCTTTTGAAGTAGCCGACCAGAATATCGGAAACAGAGCTACCCAAATTTCGTGGGCAACATCTGTATCTAGATACTGTAGTTGTGTTAAAGGTTCGATAATATCTTTCACCCGAACTTCCCCGAGCTCCATTAAGAAGCGTTTATGTGAACTAATTAACTGATCAAACCGATGATCACATGCATCGTCAGGAACTCTAGAATCGTTATTGTAAGCATCAGAGAGTATACTAATAGGTGCAGTTCTAAAATCCTCGGAATGTATCACAACGGGTGTCTCTACATCGACTGAGCCCATGAGTAATTGTATAGCTTGAGAAAGCCAGTAGGATTCGGCCAGGGTGTCCCAGTTTTGAGCTATAATTACATAGGCTAGCCTCGCACTGGCAGTTTTAGACTGACTTCTATCAAATATTGCCATAAATCGATTCCGCATATCAATATCCGTCATTCTAGTTCCAACCAAGAACGCATGCTCCATCCGAACGGTGAGTTCAGTCCGAGTAATTTTAGGCTCTTCATAAATACGAATGACTAGTTCCATAAATTTATTCAATAGAGTTTCGTCAGACCTATTCTCAAATGTGAGCATTTTGTGCAAGACTGCAGTCTTCTCTTTGAGCGTAGGCCAGGATGATCCATCTGATCTAAATACCCAACCTTCCACCATGTCTAATATTTTGAGGCATAGTGGATTACTTTGAGATTTTTCTACCAATGTCGCAAGCACGCTGAGAAATGGTCTCCGGTTATCACCAAGAACTTCCATTCGCAATGATATGATTTCGATTGCCTTGACCATAAGGTTAGTCTGTGTTTCTAAGTCGTATGAAGTCATAACGCCTGTAATCTCAGGTTCACTCGGTCGAGATGTCGCCGTGCTTGATTGCCCGATCAGTGCTTGCCAGTGAGCAACATGTTCACGAGCTAGTTTTGATTGCAGTGCTTTCATAACCTGGGTAATATGAACATCTATCTCAGAAGGCTTACGCTGTACTAGTGTCCAAAGTATATTGATCCCTGCCGTATAGTTGGCTGTAGTTGCAGAGAGAGATTCAGTGGCTATACCTGAAAGGTAATTAATCATTTCTGAGGTTGGTGTTTCGGGCTCTCCCTCAATATCAGGGTCATCCATGCGAACGTCCTCTGGAACGGCATCTAGGATACGCCCTAGAAGCGGTTTAATTTCTCTTCCCTCGTCTATTTCTAAGCCTTGGGCGTGCAAACATTCATGTACTTCAGGATTATCAGACTTAAGTGACTTATCTAGTATATGTTGTAGAGAAGAGATATTCTGTAAAATCCATGTATCAGGCTTAAAATTTATGATGACACGAATAGCTTGCAAAGTATTGATTATGTTGGTGATAAATTTGTCATCTGCCTTTTCTTTCTCGGGATGGCTACTAGCTAAAGCAGCTGTACATCTTTCACTGGCTAGAACTTGCTCCGTAACGTTTGGAAACAGATCGGCAGAAGATTCTCCCCAAAACTGTGGCTGCAGAAAATTATATAGCAAAGTTATAGCTCTCTTACACATCTCTACAGAGTTCTGAGATTGCATATGAAACTGTGAAGACGAACTCTCTTTGGGTTTAGCGGAAGGAAGTGGAAATCTTTCATTTAATGAGGCAATAAATTCAACCAAGTATTTGATCATTTTTGATTGAGCCACAACAGGTATTTCGTATCCAGCACGGTTCGTTGAGCCTGAAGGCACAGATGTGAGTGGCGTATTAGTAAGGGGTTGTTCTCCTAGGCACTCGAGCTTTCTTTTCTTGGTTTTAGGAGATTCAGAATGGGCCCTTGACGATAATTCATTCTTACTCTCGACTCTCTTTTTTTCCCACTGCCAGATAAGTGTCATTAGATTAATGACAAGCTTTTTACTTTCGCTTGACGGATTAGGTAATGGTGCTATTTTTCTCAACGACACAATTACTAAGTTGGCAAACCTGTCCCTTGAGTCGTAAAACAGATCTGGGTGTTTGGCTAAGAAGTTTAGTATACTCGTCATTTGCTGTATGTTATGTCCCTCTTCGGACAATATTCGACGAGGAGCTGCAGCCCATACAGGGTTCCGGTCGCCAGGAGCACAGTTACAACGCTTGGGAAGCACAGGGGTTATAAGTTCCAGTGCTTGTGTGACGAGAGCTCGTCCTTCATTTTGATTGGTCTTCAGGAGGGAAAAATATACTTGCTGAACAATTTTTGCGGGAGTCTCATAATGAGCAATGAAGTATCCAATTACAACATATGCGGCATGTTTATTTATAGCGTCTTCGAGCCTAATATAAGTCCAGCCAAATTTGATGATATCTTTTCGGGCGTCTTGAAGAATTGTATGGTGGTATTTGACCAACATAGCAGTCAATTGCAGAACCTCAAAGCGAGTGTGATCAATACCTTGCTGCTTATTGTCGTCGCTAGTGTCTCCCGGACCGATTTTCCAGATTTTGGTGTGAATTGATTCAATTAGGACTTTATCCATAAGTTTTGGATTGTTCGTAGAGTCGGGGTTTTTGTAAACACGCATAATATCTGCAGCAATAATTGGATTAACTAGATTGTGAAGCAAGAAGGTTTTCGTTTGTTGAGATACAGTTTTGCTTGCATACGCATCAAGACATCGCAGGACAAGGATTTTGCAATGTTCGACTGAGGAAGAAGAGATGGTTCGGTAAAGATGTGAAATAAAAGAGCGACTCGACTTCATTTCCTCAGCAGTGACTGAGTCTATTAGACTAAATAGAAAGTCGATATCATTCGGATGATTTTCAAGATATTTGGTACAGATAAACATGAGATGTTCTCCGGCTTGCTCAGCCGGAAGTCGTAAGTTGGCAGGAAGAGTGTCCTTGCGAAGCCGTGCTTCTAATTTCTTTCCAACTGATCGAAGCCAGCTCATATGTTCCTTATCATCCATCCATAATGTCGAATCTACATCTGAGGCTTTTGAGATTGAATAGATTATATGTATCGCATTTATAATAGACGAGAAGCGAATTTCTATGTCTTCGCTCACATCTCCGCAGCTCTTGATAATAGATTCAGCACTGACTACGGCTATTTCACGTAAGGGCTTGCTATCGGGATGCTTGAGGACTTGAGCTAGAAATCGTCCGTACTTTAGTTCTTCAATCTTGCCTAAAAGCATGAAAAAAACCTCTTTTGGATATCTATTGAAATATTTAAATAGATAATTTCTGAAAGGACTGTGCTTTGTACGGCGTAGCCCTTCCTCTAGATTCAGAAGGGTATCGACCAGCCTGTCTTTAAAACCTTCTGCTGCAGGAGGGAGGAGATGAAATATATTAAAAACTGCGGCAATAATTTTCATTTGTTCATTTTGCTCGATAAGTGTAAAGGAAGTTGATTGAAGCATGTTTGCTTCAGCCAATACTTTGATGTGATCGAGAAGCCTAGAGCCGATTTCGACCTTAAAATAAGTTGTCAATAATTGTAGGAGTCGTGCAAGTCCATCGAGGCCGTGAGTGCTAAGCCTTCTTGGATCTTGGAGCTTGGCAAGTACTGGACGTAATCCATTTTGAAGCAGGTCTTTAGGAAGTTTTGTCGTTTGAATCAAGACTACTTTAAGCGCATCATTTGCGGCCTCTATTGTCTCCTTAGATTCCGCGTAGAGACACTTGAAGAAAACAGACACTATCTTGCTGCGGGTGGGATTAGACTGCCCCTTTTGAAAATCTTCAAACCCCATTGCGGTTGAAAGCATTCTGATACATGCAACTCTGAGACGAATGATTGACTCATGAGTCCGGTGTTCAGCCGGCTTACCAGCTAGAGACTCATCCGGTGCATCAGCGAGAGCGAGTGACTCCATTAGAAGTCGATTAAGATGATCGTCGAAGGCCACAAAGTCGGGCTTGAGGCTCATGTAGAAAGTCACGGCATCAATGAATCCAATCTGGACACCAAAAGGCAAGGCTCGAAGTGGCTTAGAAAAAATAGGCATCATACATCGATCCTTGCTTGGCTCTAGTAGTTCATAAATTTCACTACCGACTTTGTTGGCTATAATTTTCAAAGCTCTCTTAGCAGTTTCTCGAACGTGTGAACTCATATGACTTAACTCTGTGTTGAGAATAGTGCACATTTGATAAAGCTTTGAAGGCTGAGCTGATCTTTGTCCGGGTTGAGCCGGAGGCGGAGGTTGAAGGTCATCCTTTGAAACATTTTTTGAACACCTATTTAGTAGGATCTCCAAAGTCTCTTGTGCAGCATTACGAGTATTTGCAGGAAGATCAGACGGCATATCTTTTATGACATACATGAGAGCCCTTAGGTAATCGATTTGTCTTTCACTAACCCAGGTATCACCCAGGTCAATTGTTGTTATCAGAAGATTAATGCCTAGACAGCCTCCAGTTTTGGAAAACCACTCTTCATGATAACAGTTGTGGCAAAATAGGTTACTGATATATGTAAAAAATGGAAGCTTGAAGGCAAGAGATTCAGACCCAAGTATAATTGTTACGTAGTTAAAAATTTCTTGAATCGCATACTGAGCAGCATCTCTTACTGCGGGAACATCTGAAGATAAAGACTCCGCAATAGCGTCTGCTAGGACCCTGGTATCAATGTATAGAGATCCCTCCCCAGATTTAGAGTCGATATCAAAGGATAAAGATTGCTGCCGCATTTCTGCCAAGCCACGGCTAAATTCTAACAACGTGAAATGCTTACATATATTGACAATGAGAGCTGTAGCTTCCGCAGAAAACTCTGAGAGTGAAACAGCAAATAAGCACGCTTTAATCAGCTTTTTAACCATAATGTCCTGTCCATACTTTTTTGCCATTGATTTTTCTTTGTCTGAAGTTTCAATTGGCGAAAATGAAGAGAATACTTTTTGGCAGAGGTCCTGTGCTTGCAAACGGACGAGCCTTCCAAAGTCCTCGGGATAGGAATCTACACCAAGACGTATTTTAAGCTGTGTTTTGATGAGATTAAAAGCGTGTTTCTTATAGCAGGCGTCCGACTTTTTACCTGCCATGTTTTTAGGTGTCTCTGTCAACTTTCTTATGGCTAAGTCAATTCCGATCTCTGCAGGGAAAGCCCTGTCTTTTTTGGAGCCAATGAGACGGAGATCAAAACTCGTTACATCATCTGAGAATTTTTGAAAGTTTAGCTTAAGCGCGCCTGTCATGAATTTTCGGTTGCGGCCACCTAGTTTGCCGAGGATCCTCATGGTAGTGTGAGCATGAAAGTGACTATATGGTGTAGGTCTAAGATGGTCAAAAAGAGCATTCATTAACTCGTCTATCACGGGTGCCATAATTGGGTCAAGGTAGTCTGCTGTCAGATTATCAACACATAGTTCAAGGGTTCGCAGACCCTGCCCAACTATATCCGATCCAGCTCTTAGAGCTACAACGAGAGGACGCATCAGATAGCTTAGGTGGGGAAGCAAATTACTCAGTCTCGCAGGGACGGTGAGACAAAGCTCGACATATAAATCTCTGTCGGCAGGCTTTCGGGCTGCAAGGAGTAAGCTATTCAAAACTTCGAGCAGCATTTCGATAAGTGGAAGTATTTGCTTATAAAGATGTTCGAACTTTCCTCCGCCTATACTCCTAAAAAGCGATCTCAAGAGTATGAAATAGTTTATTGGCTCTTCTGCCATTGTTGAGAGCTCGATGGATTTGGTGACAATATCAACTACATGTGGCATGAGCACTTGCTCGTTCTGGTTTGAGAAGAGGGTAACAGCCATAAATGCAAGCTTGAATAGTCGTAACAGTATCAAAGATTTTTTGACATCAGCCGTGCCAACTTCGTGGATGCGGCTCATCAGAAACTTAAGGAGCATTCCCGCAAAGCTTGGAGAGGTTGCTTCACTTGCTAAAAAAAACTGTGGGATATGGAGGAGTGCTGTATGTTCAAAAATAGTTTCATAAAGACGAGGTATTTCTTCGTGAAATACTTCGTGAAAAGTGGCTGGGTCGATACAATGAAAGACTGTCGCGAATGTTTCCAGTAAGTCCTTTTCTTCTTTACTGCTGGATATCATATAATGATTGGCCATGAATTCTACAGGCGTTGAATATTGAGATTCAGAAGAAGGCTTATCAATATCATAATATCTAAAAACATAAGATCCTTCGTGGAATAGCTTGATGATTACCTGGACCTCCTCTGCGGTAAAACCGTAAGATACTTCCTGCCAGTGGGCTGGAGCATTTGAAGGATCAATTGGGGTTCCGACGTTGCATGCCTTGAGCTGGTAAAATGTACTTTTCAAACCGTTCACCAAGTTTTTAAATAAAAATTTATTGTCCGCAACGGGATCAGATCCCCGATCACGAGGGCTTGAAGTTTTGATTGGCATTGCCGAAAATATATCGGTTTCATCCCATATCGGAGGTTGTTCTTTTTCAGCAAGGAAATTGTCCTGCAACAAATCAGACGAATCTTGAGCGTGAAGCGAGGATATTTTAACTGCGTTGGGGTATTGTCGATTCATTGCAGCGAATTTATCTCCAATGGCATTCAATATCATGATGAGATAGTGACGCGCATCTGCTTTGTTTTCCATCTTCGAAATGCACTCAGCCATATTAAGCAACAATTTCGCGCTCATGGTTTGAAAACTAGTCCCAGGGTAGCTATCCATTAAATTTTTCGTGTAGACCTCTACTGTTTTCCGAATTTGTAGCGGTTCAAGGGAGTCTCTAATGTGGTGTATGAGATCAGCTAGCATGCTGTATGCTAAAGGCCTCATTGTATCATAAACAGTGAGGCCATCACCAATGAGTGTTCTTTCGTCAAGGAGCTCATCAATTTTATTTAAAAATACCTTTCGAATATTAAAATTAATTATATGTCGAATTGCTACTAAAAGCTCTTTTCGAGTAGCAGACTTTTCCCGGGGACAGTCTTGGAGTAGCCGAACAATTATTTCGGGCAAATTAGGTATGAAATCAGTCAACTGGTGAGAATGTACTCGAAGCAGATATGCTAAAAAGCTCATTGTCTTGACTTGGGAGGTTACAAATTCGGTAAAGGCAGCTTTATTTCTTATACCAGGGCTAGTTCCAACAAATATTGTTCCTTGAGCTGCCGCGTCTAGATGTGCTTGCTCTTGTGGCTTTGCCTGAAGGATAAGCACTCGCTTTATGAGTGGAACAAAAATCTTGACGTTGGGTGCTACAATAGTTCTATAAGCTTGAAAGATAGAGACTACAATTATGGGACATTCTGCCAGGACTTTGAACGAATGCATTCCCTTCATAAGCGGTCGAGTCTGCTGCTGAGGGTCTAATCCAAGATCTGACGCGGCTCCCACCGGTGAGCCAGGCCTAGGTGAATTTTGATATGCTTGAGATATACCAAATGGTAAAGCAGCAGCTGAAGCAACATTATCAAGCTGTTCGCGCACTGATGATTCTGCCTTGTCAAATAGCTCTTGAATGAGAGAGAGAAACGGTTGAACCTGGTCCTGTAACACCTTCGTCTGTTGACGCATAATTTCCATAACTGTTTTGACACATATTGTTGCATTATCTTCGTTATCGACTCGAACTAATTCCATCAATTTGTTTGTAACTTCTACTGCGAATGGCTCAAATGGTTCTGGAGGGTTCGTGGGAAGCCGATGTATAATTTCGAGAATACAGTTTCGCAATTTCTAGACAGAAGTGTAAGGGAAAGTCGCCGCAGAATGTTACAATTCTTACCTGTTCTGAAGACGTGCTGATAAAGACTGGGGCGCCACTAAGGCATTTTATGAAAACTGGCACAAGCTTTTTCAAGAAAGTCGGATAAATCTGACCGGTAATGTAGTGCTCCAGGTTATCGCGTAACTGTGATGCGGCTTCGAACTTGGCTTTGAAATCTATATTCGTCATGAGGGCTGTTCAGTGAAGCAGCTAGGTGTCATTTGGATACTGACCAGAATCCGGAAGGCTGAGCCGCTGCACAACCAAATCTACACTGTTCATAGACATAGCTGACGAAGCAAAGGGAGAATTGGGATAATTGTGCCCTCATCCAATCCTCTAAGTAGGCGCCTAGATTAAGCAAATCGCGAATGAGTGCTACCAAACAAGCTTGGTAGACTTGCTTTAGGAACCAAATTGAGCAACATTAACTGCGTGACGACGTTTAGGTGTTGGAAAGGTTTTCGAAAATTGGAATATACTAGTGTATTGACCTTGATTGTTGCTGGATGGGTTTTTCGTTCTTATTGTGTTGGTCATGATTAGAAAGTTGTGCGGCGCGCTACTCTCTCTGTTGCGAACGTGGGCGTGTCCTACTCTCGGAAAAATTGCTACCACGTGATCTGGGATCTATATTAATCTTTTCAGGGCTTGACTACCGGCATGGATAATCTTACAACTTCCCAACGCTGCCAGTGTAAGCGCCAAGATTGCTCTGCAAATCTGAGATAGCCAAAAAGAATTGCATCCTCATCAAAGTTCAAAGCCAACACAAGAATATTTATGGTCGACGACTTCTCATCAACATTAGTCCTATCACACTACCACGAATCCCTCTCTTAAATATCACCACAAGCCACAAAGCCTCAACGACCGATTAACGAGTTCCTCCAACTTCAATCGGGAGTTTTCCTAACAAATCACCGGATATCTACTACTACCAAACAGCGACGCTCTATATACCCACAGGGAGGAAATCAAGCTGGTATATACAAACCTCGGGCTGTAGCTTATGGGAGACCACTGCTTTAATGGGCCTCTACAATTTGAAGGTTTATAGGTAGCTTGGAAGTGTAATTGGAATGATGAAACAGTCATTTTCCACGAGTTTTTCGATATCGGATTAAGTTACTGGCACTCAAGATTAGATTAGGAATTAAGTTATGACAAATGGTAACGCATTTAGTCAACATGATCAATTGGGTCAGAATAAAAGCGGAATTGTATTTCAGGTAATTACAAATAATACAATCACGAGGTGGGAAAATGGTAGAGATGCAGCCTGGGGAAATGAAGAGAGATTGGCTATGAAAGGAGAAGAAGGCGTAACTACAGCGAGATCTATTTACATGATGCGTGGGTATACTTCCAGAGCCAATTTCAGTCAAATTTCGCAATATCAAAGAATTTGGCCCGAGGCAAAAATTCAAATTACTCCACCATGTCAATCTTTTACTCCCAAAGAGTCCGATTCTCAACTAAGCTTCATCAAGTCTACAAGTACGACCAAGTACGTCCTCGTTTCAATAACCACATTTCTTATCGAATTTCTCTGGCCTCAGCTGGTCACCAAATGCCCGCCCATGCCGATATTTATACCCGATGGAGGAAGCAAAGCGTGGCGCACAAATCTGAGAGATAGCTCTTTGGGATGGACGTGAGAGGGATCAGGACAAGTTGATAAGATGATGCAAAGGATGGATACATTCTCGAAGGGCGTGAAATTTCGAATTTTGGCAAGAGTATTACGAATTGAGACTTGTGCGCGCGAAGACTTCGGTTGCGAGAGTGCAGCTGACACTATAAAAACAAGCCGACGACAGAAGGTGTTGTGATCCGCCTCCTGGTGGTGTTCTCTGGCATAGTTTGAGTAGCCTGGACACCTCCTCCACTGAGGAAGGAGACACTCAAGACCACATTTCGCTCGGAGAAAACTCAATGGATGAAGGAGTTATGCCTTGATAACTCAGGGGTTTGGAGGCGTTCCCCTGGATGGGTAATCATGGATGAGGGTTGAGCTAGGGTGAAGAAAAAGCTACCGCAACTTCGCAGTGATACTTGCAAATGAAATCCGAGGCATGAGTGCACTTCATTCATGTTGAATCAGATATTCTGTACTTTTCTTTGATATCGTGTCATAGCTAGATAGCTGCATACGCAATTCAAATCTGGTGCAAAAAAAACTAGGTGATCAGGCTACCGAGACCTGAACTTGTGGAGATAATAACCAGGAAGCGGACCTTAGATAAGATTAGATTAGATTAGATTTTATCATAGTCATAGATCTAGATATGACTATTCTAAAACCTAAACTTGATAAAAGTTGTGTAGGTGTTCTTTTTTTTGCATCAGATTTGAATTGCGTATGCAGCTATCTAGCTATGACACAATATCAAAGAAAAGTACAGAATATCTGATTCAACATGAATGAAGTGCACTCATGCCTCGGATTTCATTTGCAAGTATCACTGCGAAGTTGCGGTAGCTTTTTCTTCACCCTAGCTCAACCCTCATCCATGATTACCCATCCAGGGGAACGCCTCCAAACCCCTGAGTTATCAAGGCATAACTCCTTCATCCATTGAGTTTTCTCCGAGCGAAATGTGGTCTTGAGTGTCTCCTTCCTCAGTGGAGGAGGTGTCCAGGCTACTCAAACTATGCCAGAGAACACCACCAGGAGGCGGATCACAACACCTTCTGTCGTCGGCTTGTTTTTATAGTGTCAGCTGCACTCTCGCAACCGAAGTCTTCGCGCGCACAAGTCTCAATTCGTAATACTCTTGCCAAAATTCGAAATTTCACGCCCTTCGAGAATGTATCCATCCTTTGCATCATCTTATCAACTTGTCCTGATCCCTCTCACGTCCATCCCAAAGAGCTATCTCTCAGATTTGTGCGCCACGCTTTGCTTCCTCCATCGGGTATAAATATCGGCATGGGCGGGCATTTGGTGACCAGCTGAGGCCAGAGAAATTCGATAAGAAATGTGGTTATTGAAACGAGGACGTACTTGGTCGTACTTGTAAACTTGATGAGGTTTCTGTGGAGATCGATCTCGTTGGGCGGGAGAGTTTGATTTAGTATAGTCCTGGGTCATTGCCTTGTTGTTATGATGTGAAATCACACAGCCAATTAGACAAGCTCTATTAGATGATATAGAGATCTATACAAGATGTGGTTGTTGTAGTGACATCATAACAGTTGCATGTGGATGGTTTGAACAAGAACGTAAACAATTCTATAGTATATGATAGAATATCTTACATCACAAGATGGAATATTCTACTAGCAATTAGATAGACGAGCTCTAGGTATAAATTGTCGCCGGATCAGTTGGTGTTGGTACATAGCAGAGCAAGTCCAGATAAAATCAGATAATTAATGTAATCTAGAGAAAGAAGCTTACCTACTACTTGCTGTAAACATAGGGAATTGTAATTGTCAGCGCCGATCATAACAGTCTTTGTTGCTAAGCAACCATATCCAGACCGCAACATTGGTAGCTCCAGTAGCTGACTAGGCCCTATATCCCATCCCTACCGTACTGGCGCAGACAGTGCAAACACAAGGGATTAATCTCGTAACATAAATAGGAGTATTCTCCTTCAAACAGGTAGCAATCGACAGGAAACGAATCTAACAAAGCGAACACATATCATCGTCCACTTCTTAATAGTGTCAAGCACATATTGATAAAGCCACTGTTTGTATGCGATTCCCCTCCTCATAATCATAATACGCGTGGGCCAACTTCTTTAGAATTGCGAAATTTGACTGAACTTGGCTCTGGGTGAATATTTCACTCCCAAGTTCGCAGAGGACACCGCGTACAGGCGTTTAGTCTTTGCCCTCCATCAAACTGATTTATCATCACGGAGGGACTAACCTTCCCTGTGTCAAGCTCTATGAGTGGTAGACCCCCTGGTGAGCCCGTAATGGGAATCCAACCATTAATTATAGGTAACCCCCAATTAGAACGAGGAAGAAAAATTGTGATTAAATAGCCTATCCTACATAGTTATAAACTCAAGTAGGACATATATGGATAATTAAATATGAGTGGTAGCTTTGTGCCTGTCAGGAATAAAATCCTTCGTCTATTACGTCTCAAGAAAGATACGTGGGACACGGTATTACGTTGTAAATGTCGACTAGAGAGCCCTATTGCTACAGATGAAGTCTATCTACTGATAATCAGGTCATGTAACCTGACTGGCTTAGTTTACAGGAGTAGGTGGAATAGTTTGCCTTGACATAACGGACCGATGCCATAAACTCCCGAGGCATCATATCTCTACCAGAATTCATAAGCTATCCAAACGAAGGGTGAAGCTCGAATGCCTGCATGTAATACCTCCCAAGAATCTGGAATTGAAATTTTTTTCCAGAACTGACTGTAATCGAATTTCGCATTACTGAATAAGTTGGTCCACGTGGTAATAATTCTTCTCATCCGCTAATTGGAGCCTCACCCGGCAGAGAGACCCAAGATTTAACCCCTGCAGCTTTAGTCAGACTGGGCAAAGTGTGTGGCTTAGAGCTTTTAGGAACTCGTTGGAAGTAGTATCGAGTTGACCTCCACATATACCATAAATAGCCACAAGGACTAATCAGGGCAAAAAATAGTGGACATGTAGATAGGAGGAGATTAAGGACTTCAAACATTATATTTGGGAAAAGAAAGATGAGTGGTTTATAAATGTCATAGCGATATAACTGAATACCGTATGATTTAAAAAATGGCCATAAGAGCTGAATCTACCATGATGAGCGCAAAACTAACATATTGCGGCCATATCAGGTCTTGGTGACTATGCCAACTACCGCCAGCAATTCAATTTGAATTTGAAGATCTGATACGCGTGAGCGAGCGAGAGAAAAGGCCCTGACATCTTTTAGAGTACCGATCGCTACGTAAGGTTGGTAAAGCTGTGAGCAATTCGACCCGCCTAGAACCAGAGAGATAATAGGATAGAACAGACGGCAAAAGCTTCCCGTTCTCTGTTTGCAAGTAGACTTTCAGATTACCGAACGATGAATTGGGAATGAGGTAAATTGGGTAAGTCCACGTCCAAATTGAGATGCAACATGTTAAGAGAATAGAGGTGTAACGCAGGTTTCCGAGGCTCAAGACATTATTGCAACTTTAATTCAATATGTTGTTTGTTACCTTGTCGTTGCTCATGCAGGCACCCATGGACTGTTAAGGCCTATCAAATCGTGTTACGATTTTTTAGAATTTAGAATAATTGGGGCTATCAAGTAGGCCACGTTGTTGGTACACACGTGACTAAAAATCCTGTACTTAGTTTTACTTCGGTTGTGTCTTGTATCAATGCGCTCCCAACCTTAATGACCCCTAAGTCATCATTTCCTTAATACGATTTACAATAAGATGTTTATTCCGTCCTGGTACGTTAAAGATATTGGGGACTGTTCTTATTACCAGTCAGTGGTGTCCCCTACGAACCTCCAGCTCTCACTGTAGAGTCTGCAGAGCCGAGATTGAGTAACAAAGTCCTCACTTCGATGAGGATTCCCAATCGCTTTCGCCGTCTGTATCGTCTTCATCTCTCAACACATTCCCCTATCACCATTACCATGAAGCTAAACACCATCAGATCAGATGGTAGGGTCGGAGCCCTACTCGTCACCCACCCTTGATAATGGAATTAGAGCCATACGATGGGTTTCCGGAGCGTACCCAGCACCCGATACAGAGATGGCGGATTGGAACAAGTCGGCCTCAACTGTTACAAAGAAGGGAGATGTAGATGAATATGCGCACCTCATGTGGTCCCGGTGTCTAGGCCTCGCCTAGCTGGGGCTGCAGGTTTCTTGAGACTTTTTCCCGCGCACGCAGTTTCTATTGCTACCTTTTTTCTTTTTTTGGGTAGAAGGTTCCGTAGAAGAGGTGGCCGGATTCCACGGGTAAACTTTTAGCCGTGCAGCCGGCAAAGGCAAATTCTTCATCTTCCAGTGGTGCCGGTGTAATCGCTCAGTATGCTCTGCGTATCTGACATAGCCAAGAAGAATCGCATAGGAATCGAAGTCGAAAGCAAACTCAAGCATATCTTCATTTAACGACTTCTCGACAATGCCTCTCCATTCATCCTCATCTTAGTCCCCAACGTCTTTCTAACCACCCATCATCGCGCCTCAACGACAGAAAAAGAATTTTTCCAATTGCAAACAGGAGCTTGCCCCATTAATTACCAGCCATCTCCCACTATTTATTTACGACGCTATTTACACCACGCACTTAGGATTCATGCCCTGCGACATCTTGTGCGATCTCTTTTTACACCCAGTCGCGTCTCTCCGCCTTCAAATTTTAGCTTTCTTCATCATACAGCAAAATTTTATCTCCCAAATCTCGCCTGCTTCGCGACCCGGTGAATAGATTTAAGAAAAAATACTTTTTTTTGTATAACCTTGTGAAAGGTTCCTTGGATCCAGCCTCCGATCAGAAAATTATCAAGTTTATTTTTCGCTCTCTGCTCCCTGCCTTACTTAAAAAATAAAATATAACCTCCCCTGTTGGATAGGCTGTGCCTCGGTATCTGATCAGATAACAATGTACGTTGAGATAAAGATGTTCTTGTTTAAACTACAATAGTGATACATCTATGATAAACTTACACGAGGCTGAATATTCAGCTTTGTACCCTTAAATTGTGCAAAGACCTCATCACAATGTTACTTCAACACGAAATACTAAAACTACTAAGTCGTCAAAGAATAACCTGTGTAATGACAAACAACATCCCCATTGCAAATTTTCAAGATGACTACTACGAATAATGAATTTGTTCAGAGAATAAGCGAAAATTTTAATTCTTATTTTCCGAATTCGTCTGGAGTTCTCACTGAACATGACTTCGCTCACAGTCTTGTGAACAGGCCATTTTCGTCCTCAAAACCAATAGAAATCTTGAATGTACTCCTAAATCCCAATGTGGATGACGATGCAATGGCAATTTTCGCCATGATTATTGCATTCGAACATGGATTTGAGAAGCTTAGCCTAAAAGCAAGTGAAAATGAGATGGCATACAGTTAAGAGCGCTTGCGGAATCTTAGGGCAAGTAATGCCCATGTACCTGCGGAAAATGAAAAAGATATTCTTCGTGCCCAACTCAAAACAGAAATAGCTACATTAACAGGTACTCGTATTGAGTTATCGGATTCTCTAGGAGAGAAACTTGCAGCAGAAATTCAGTTCCAACTTGCCTTGCTTCAAAATTCCCAAAGCCGTGCCACAGGAGAAGGAATAACTACCCAAGCTCCAACTGCCCGTCGAATACAGAAAGATCCAAATAAATTCACGGCATCAAGCAATGAGAAAAACCCTGTCAAGCGTCAAGATAAATACGAGACATTCATGACCCAAGTACAAAGAATAATCTCTATTGACTGAGCATGTTTCCTCACTGAGGCCTCAAAATATTGTTTGTATGTGGCTTAATGGATGATCATACTTGGGATGTGGTTTGTGATAGTCACAAGTTTATTACTGCCAGTTTAAATGAACCATCGCAATGGCAGTGGAAGAATGAGAATGCGCTCTAGACCGATATTTATAGCCGATATATCCTATTTAATTTTTGAACGCTTGTGAGAAATACGCTGGATAATTCCCATGACAGCCCGAGAAACGGCACCCTACCATACGGTGAATGGAAAGCTGAGTTTATTAGGCTTTGTTACCGCGCAAAGTTTGGTCCACGGGTAAAAGTTGACAAATGGCGTAGATTAATTGGTGTCGATATCAAAAGGATACTTCGGTCACAGGTAGATAATCCGAGCGATGATGATTTTTTCGGATGGGTCGCTAGATGTGATAATATTGCTCGTAATCAACTTCAGGAGGCTCACTACGTTTCTATAAATCACTCAAGCAGCATGATTAGGAATGAGAAGTTCAACGAGCCAGCGCAAACTCTAACATATGTACGAAACGCTACTTACAGATCCCATCCTTACGATGACCCCATGATCTTTAGCTGGCTGCAGATTTCTGGTAGTGAAAGGCAGCGCCGGCGTATCCAGGGTCTTCGTCTAGCCTATGGTCAAAGCGACCATATTTCCCGAGAACATCATCGGAAATTTGACTCAATCCCGATGCCGAAACGTGCCAATATTACGTCAGCCTACAATAGGCAAAATTGCCAGGTTATGGAGAGTCGCTCGAACTTTCGACCTCAGAACATTAATTCATGCGGTCATTTTGTAAATCCTTAGTATTTCACGCAGACTCCATAAATTTCAATGTCATACTATCCACCCATGTACCAAAAAATAATGCTGCAGCAACCAGCACATTCGCGCTTGCGTGCTATTGGTGAAAATTTCGGATGTGTGTCTGATACCAGTTCCGACCATGTAAATCCTGTTAGAAGCCGGAGTACATCTGAAAACTTGGATCAGCTAAAAGACAAACCTCTGATATAAGTCGCGATCAGAGGTATTATTGGTATAATGAAGAGGATGAATGAATCCAAGCAGTGTTGTTAGATGACTCACCTTTAGAGCTAGGCTCTATTAGCTCTAGAAATTCAATGCTGCTTCAAACTCAACTCTCAGACTCGCGCACTGATGACCCTTAAATTTTCTGTACATCCAGCTTAGTTGATAGCGGTTGCACAGCCTTCGCATTTGCAGAGGCAGTTGTAAAGCGCTTCAGTATCTTAACCAAGAAGCTTGTCAAGCCCCTCTATCTTTGTCCAGCTGATGGTAGTACCCAAGCAACCGTTACCGATTATTTCACTATTTGAATGCACTTAGGCCAGCATTCAGAGATAATTGTGCTTTACGTAACAAATCTGGGTGAGTGCAACTTAACAATCCCAGGTTTTCCATGAACTCAGCTCTATAATCTCCTTTGTGATTGGAATGCCATGATTGTTAATTTCGGCTCACAATTCTGTCAAAGTCATTGTCTTCAATTGAGAACTTCAACATCTACCTTATGCCCGCCCTCACAACTCTCTGGACTCCATGAAGCCCCGATAAATATACAAACAAACTTAAACCAAGCCACTGTAGAAATAGCCTCGATCATGATATTGAAGCTATCTTACATTATGACACAGAAAAGTCTACGCATCTCTTACGAAGAAAAGTAGATCAAGTTGATGTGGATAGATTTCTTCAAGTAAATCAGGAACCTTCAATAACTGATATCAAAGATCGTCTCCCTTCAGAATTACACCAATATATTGAACATTTTTTACTAAAGAATGCAAAAGTTCTGCCACCACATCGTCCCTTGGACCATGAAATTGACCTTTAACTAGGAAAACAACCTGCATTCTATAAAAATAAGCCACCCTCACCCAGTGAACTCTAGTGAGTAATAAATGGATTGACGAAATGTTAGAGAAGGGATTTATACGCGAATCATCCTCGCGTGCTGTCGCTCTCTTTCTTCTTCTTGTACCCAAATCTAGTGGTGAGGTGCGCATATGCCAAGATTATTGTGGCTTCAATATGGTCACAATAAAAAGCCGATACCCACTTTCTCTGATTCATGAAACATCAGACTCAATTTCTGCCGCCAAATTCTTCACTAAACTTGATGTAATTGCTGCTTTTAATAGCGTTAAAATTGCAGAGGATCACGAGTAGATGACTGCATTTACTTCTCGTTTCGGAGTTTACGATATACTCGTCACGCCATTTGGATTGTGCAAAGCTCCTGCCACCTTTCAGAATTACATCAATCATATTCATCATAATGCTCTTGATGACTACTGTACTGCGCACCTTGATGATGTCCTAATATACTCTAGGACCCGAGAAAAACATACTAAACATGTCAGTGAAATAATTCGGCGGCTTGTTGAAGCTGGATTACAAAGTGATATTGATAAAACAGAGTTTTATACCAAAAAGACAAAGTACCTGGGCCTAGTAATCTCCACGGAGGGACTTAGTATGGATCCTGAAAAGATTAAAGCGATAGTCACCTGGAACGCACCTACAACAGTCAAGGAAGTACAGCAATTTTAAGGGTTCGCGAACTTCTATAGATGTTTTATCAGGAATTACTTCGGGGAAGTCGAGCTCCTGACCCGTCTCTTACGAAAAAATGTGCCATAGGTCTAGGAAAAAGATCAAATAGATGCATTCACAAGTCTCAAGAGTTTGTTTACTCAGGCGCCAACAATGGCTCATTTTGATTATGAAAAATGCACTATGGTAAAGACAGACGCTTCTAATTGGGCATCTGGTGCTTTCCTTATCCAAATAGGAATTGATAATATATCTCATCCTGTAGCTTTTTTCTCCTCTAAGCATAACCCTGCCGAATCAAATTACGACATCTATGATAAAGAGCTACTTGCTATAGTTAAAGCCCTTGATGAATGGCGCCCTGAATTATTCAGTACGCATGAACAATTCGAGATTATTACTGATTATAAAAACCTACAAACACTCCTGACAGCAAAGCAATTAAACTAACATCAATTTGGGTGGTCTGAATTTCTGTCACAGTATAACTTTAAGATTACACATCGCCCTGCATCCAAAGCAGTGCTCCCAGATACACTAAGCCGCTTACCAGGTCTCAAGCCAAAGGATACCTCAGATGAACGACTTGAGGATCTATTTCGCCCGTTAATACCATTAAGTAGAATCAAGGAAAGTGTGGTAAATAATTCGCCCTCAGAGGATAAAATTCCCGAACATAATAATGTAGATTTTATCGCTGCACTAGCTCCCGAACTAACTTTGTCTGACTTGATAATTGCCGGAATACTCGGGTGGTATTTATATCACAAGCTTTCTGTAGCAGTAATAACAATTGGTGGTTAACATATATCTTCTTTTTCTTTTCTCTAACCAAAGGAAACATGTGTCACGGTTTGACCGTTGTATAAGCTTACGTGGATAACTAAGCATAATACATAGATTGCTTACAATAAGGTCGCACGGGGAGGGAAAGATGGAACAAGTCGAAACGATAATACTAATCAGGACGCTAGATCGCTGTTACAACTAAGTAGTACCCAACGATACGTGGCTAGTTAGCGAGTATGATGTGTGGAGGAAAGCCATCAGTTAGTAGATACACGCAGCGGAACTGTTACGGCGCGATCCAAATGGGGTAGGATCTGCCGTCTTCGAAGTATGTGAGGAGATTATTGAGGTTCACAATGGAGGTTTAGAATTAAGAATTCAAAGATTACGAAGAGATAATTGTGGTAGCAAGATACCAAAGTTTATTATGATAAAAAGAAGAGAAAAATACAAATTGCGAAGCTGAAGATCTAGATAAGCCATTTCTTCCGCTTCTTCTAATCAAACAATTCATCAATACAATCTCCGGCTCATCCTTGAACCATTCATCGTATGAGGTTATCTGAGTTGGATTGCCAATCTCCTCAGATATTTAATCTGGAAAATAATATGTGGATTCTTCCTGTATCCTAAATACTAATTATCCCCGAAAGCCTACATTAAAAATCTACACAGGATAATTTCACTAAGCACAGGATTGTTATTTCCGAAAGTCGGTCTTGGAGATGACCTCGTAATTTTATCTCTTTAGTTAATATCGGCTGGCTCGATATCCCGTTTGGTAACTCTGTCTCAGGCCAGAGATTTCAGACCATAACAGGAACAGTCATTATAAGTACCTCTTATTTGTAGCTAGAGTTCTCTTCTCTTCTCATATAGTTTAATAAATCGATTTATTCACAACCAACTCGGTTTCTGTCAGACATGTATATACAGCAGTTGTCCCTCTCTCCTGACGCCATTCCCAAACAGGTAACTCATTACTCATCAACCTAATTAGTCATCATACCTAAGACAATACATGAAAGTTCATTAAGTCATAAGGTCATTCGACAATAATGCAAGCGTATAAAACTAACCAGACAGCGCTATCTATGATTCATTCTTTGAAATCTCTATCCAATAAGCCTTGGCCAGCTCCAGTTTCCCGGATGCTTCCAAAAGATAAGGCTGAGTTTAAATTAGTTGATGGGCTAATTTACTTCCGTAATCGACTTTTTATCCCGGACCATGAAGATACACGTCTTTAGATTGTGTATCGTATTCATTCATCTGGTCCCACAGGCCACCCTAGTCGCATTAAAACGCTAGATCTAGTCCAACGCACTTACTGGTGGCCCTGGATAACTCCATTTGTGACTGATTTTGTGAGAGGATGTGCTCTCTGTTTCCGCACAAAAACCTTCCGCACTTCGCCACCAGGCTTCTTGAAGCCTCTCAAAATCCCTCTTTGTACGTGGGCCGATATTTTTATTGATCATGTAGTAGATCTTCCACCATGTAAGCGCAATGGACGGACATTCCTGCATATTTTAGTAGTGTTTGACCGACTCTCAAAAATGTGACATTTCATTCCTGTGACGTCTCTGGACACAAGTGAGCTCTATGACTGCTTCGTCCAAAATGTATATAAGCTTCATGCCGCGCCGGACTCTATTATTTCTGATCGTGGCTCCGCTTTTGTTTCTGAATTTTGGCGCAGGCTAAACAAATGCCTCTCCATTGCACTCAAACCTAGCTCAGAATTTCATCTGCAGACTGATAGCCAAACAGAAGTTGTAAACTCAGCTATGATATAATACCTTCGTGCCTTTACAAAGCTTACGCAGGATGATTGAGTCGATTGGCTTCCTCTAGCAGAATTTGCCTCTAACAATCAGACCAGTGATACCACAGGCGTTTCACAGTTTTATGCCAATTATTGATATAATCATCGCCCTGAAATTGAGCCTCCAGATACTCGGCCCCCAAATTTAACTGAGAGCATCAAAAAGGAATACTTGCGTACCGATATATTAGTGGAGCAGTTTGATTGTTTACTTTGAAAGTTACATGCTCTTACTCGATAATCACGAGACTATTGTGAAAACAATGCAAATGCTCAAAGATCAGAGTCGCCAATTTATCAACCTGGAGGCAAAGTGATGATTAGTTTGAAGAAGTCGAAGACTGATCGGCCAAAGAAAAAATGGAACGATAAATGCGACGGAAGTTATCGAGTTTTCAAGGTATTTAACGGTACAGTGATTGTCGAGTTACCAGACTACATTCATGTTAATAAAAGTTCGCACACCTCGTTAGTAAGACCATGGACAGAGCCTATACTTACTGGTCAGTCGGTTATTAATAGCCTAGAAAATCGAGATGTTGCGGATCGAGTTGCTGAGAGGGGTGATGATGGAAACAATCTGGATAAATGGGAGTTTTAAAAAACATTGGATATGCATGCTGATGATATTGAGAAATAAGGTCTTACTTTCATCATAAAATGGAAGTATGACAACAAGCTTACTTGGCAACCTTAGGCTGATCTTGAAGGCTGCGAAAAAGCTCTCCGGGAATTTCAAATAAAGAATCCGGACAGGCCGGACCCCCAGCGCAAATAAGATGTACCACTAATTCTTCAAGCTAAAACAAAGCTTCTACTACGCCATTCCAAACGTTTACGACGCCTTAAATTTAAGATTTTGAATTAAATTAGATATATGTAATTGGAGACCAAACTTTGTGGAGGGGGAAGTACTTTCACGGTAGTAGGATGGTAGTTGGCGTGTTTTGAGGTTAAGCGATAACTGAGCTTCTAAAGACCTTCGTGTAGCTAGATTGTCTCTTCCCTTCTCATCGTACAACTCTTTTCTTATAATGTACCACACACTTCGAATTCATGCCCTGTTGCACTGGGACAGTATTGCCACTTACATCACTCAGCTCTTCCAGGCATGCCTTAGACTAGGTCACCACCCATCATGTTTCAAACTTGCCGAAGTAGTATTTCTACCGAAGGCCGGACGCTGGGTCGCGTCCGCGAAGGGATGGAGACCTATTGCCCTTCTCCTTTGCCTTGGAAAAGGCCTAGAGAGACTAATAGCCAAACGGATGTCACATCTCGCCATCTCACATGAAGTGGTAAGGCACCAGTAGTTCGAAGCGCTACCAAAACGCTCCGCAATAGATGTCGTTTACTGCGTAGTACATGATATCGAAGAAGCTCGCTCTCAATGGTGGGTACTGACATTCGTGACGATGGATGTCCAGGGGGCTTTCGATGCGGTAATGCACAATCGACCGCTATGGCGGATGCAAGCACAAGGATGGCCTGCCTTCATTCTTCGTTGGACAACATTCTTTTTGCACAACAGGAAGGTTCAAGTTAGATATCATTGGAGGGTTACTACCGCGACAACGTTGGCGTGTGGCGTGTCCCAGGGTTCACAGATCTCATCGTTACTCTTCCTGCTCTACATGGTAGAGCCCATGCGAAGCGGAAATGCTAAGGCACGATTCAGCTACGCTGATGACAGTGGAATCCTTGAAATTTGACGGACTGTGTTAGAGTCAGCAGCCGCAGCGCAGAAGAAGGTAGAAAATCTTCTGGAATGAGCAAACAATAGCGCTGTACCCTTCGACCCCTTAAAGTCAGAAGTGATTCAATTTCCTGGGAGACGCCGTGAGGATACTGTCGGCGTCATATTTAACGATAATTTGATTGAACCTGTCGACCACATCCGCTAGCTTAAGGTAAACCTTCACCCGCGGCTATCCTTCAAACATCACGAGGCAACATGGTGTGGGAAAGCACTTAAGATGGCACAGCACATGTGAAGATTAAACTCAGTCAAACGGGGAGCTGATCCAGGGCCCCTAATTACCGCAGTCGATGCGTGCGTTATTCCGGTTGCTATGTTCGGGGCCAACGTTTGGTGGCCGGGAATGACCCGACCAACAGTTTCTGG
This sequence comes from Blumeria graminis f. sp. triticale, assembly GCA_905067625.1. NCBI lineage: Eukaryota > Fungi > Ascomycota > Leotiomycetes > Helotiales > Erysiphaceae > Blumeria > Blumeria graminis. Next base: position 830,182 of record LR898470.1, on the reverse strand, counting down.
AATTGTTACGCCACAAAACACTCATCTCTGCAGTCTGATAGATAAGGCATTAATCCTAGCGCTGATGGCGGCGTTACAAGTATGGAAGACGACAACGAACGCAGTTCTAAATAGAGAGGGGGAGATCCCATCAGCCAGGGTGCTGCTCGAAGGAAATTGGCTTCGGCTAGCAGTGCGGCTTAACACACTCGACGATCGCCACCCATTACGTGGTCGAGCGAACGTACGTCCTAATATAAGCACACATAAGTACAAGTTGAAGGCTAGAACAAGCAAAAAGCCGGAGACTCGGATCCAACGAGCACTTCGGCAACTTCCACTAGCAGAGGCCGGGATTCCAGAGCCACAACTGGCGCCAGCATATTCACCCAAGCTGGGAACAAAGACGGAAGGAATCTACTCGCACAACCGTTGGATAAGGTGAATCTCTCCATCAGATATCTACGCCTACTCGGATAGGTCCTCGGAGGGGCACGGCCGCTCATCCTGGATCTATGTCCCCCAGCGCGGTGGATTGACATTTTAGAAAAACCAAGGAGCTTACTACGGATCAGAAGTTTATGATGCGGAGATAATGGGAGATACAGTCGCACTAGCTGCAAAAACTTCGGCGAGAAGATCTTTGTGCTGCTAGACAACAAAGCCTCAGCGCGCGCACTCTAGACGGGGAAATTCTCATCCTGCCTCCGAAAAACGTGGGTCTTCAATGAAGTCACATAGAAGGCGAGAGTACAAGTCAGATAGGTATCAGGGCACTCAAAGATAAGTCAAAGTGAAGAAGCCGATGCTGCAGCACGCTCAGCACTCTATACACCTCCATCCCAACACCTACAGCCCGGATACATCACGCAGGCATATTTGCGTCGATTGATGCACCAGCGTCGACAACAGCTGATTGATGTCTGGTGGTCGACATCATGTCCAGCCCACTAGACCTACAAATGCGCTGTCGTTAACCACCTGAACTAGGACTTTCTCGACGTCTACTCCATGAGCTTGTAGCTGCTCAAAGCAGGCACAGAAACTTTGCGAAATACCACCGTCGATTTCATCATGGAGAAGCCACACTAGAATGTGTTTGTGGATTGGAAACTACACCAACTCACTTTATTCGCTGCCGACGGCTCGCCAGCCAGATGCCCAGTCTTAGAAATTCTATGCCAGTAGAATTATTTACAAGTCAACTTCTTGGTCACAACTGTATCGGAAAGTTCACGAATTTTGCAAGGATAACCACCTGCTTCGGGAGCCTGCCTGCACACACGTCCTCAGCTTGATACGAGAATCGTATTCATTGGAACGCCAGTAATTTAGTGGTGGAGGTGGGACTTGAAGTAATTAAGGCAGCAACATGATTGCAGTATTTGTGTGTGCTTTTTATTGTACTACTTGGGTCATGAACTATCTAGCACATTGGGCTCCTCTCTAACCCAGGCCACACCTTGTACAGTGCTCCTATCTTCTCTTGTTACTTGAAAGGTCATTGATATATTGCCCTTGATGAATAGCCATTCAGCTTAGTATTTACCCGTGGAATTCGGCCACCTTTTCCACGGAACCTTCTACCCAAAAAAAGAAAAAAGGTAGCAATAGAAACTGCGTGCGCGGGAAAAAGTCTCAAGAAACCTGCAGCCCCAGCTAGGCGAGGCCTAGACACCGGGACCACATGAGGTGCGCATATTCATCTATATCTCTGTTAAAGATTTAATCTGTCCATAACTCTGAGCTTGATGATGGCCAGCAAGACGAAGAATATTATGACCTTTCATTTAAGATAAAAGGGGGAAAAGGGGATTAATTAGAAGATAGGACCGATATAGTAAGGGGTGATTAGCCCAGAGTAGGTATGGGCATTGCGAATGTAGTCGGAAGCATCATCATATCAAAGAGGAGTCAAGTGCGCGATATATATATCCATGTGTCCTGTCTCTGTCACTAATTACCAGACCCCGCACTGCCATAAACACCATCAATCTCTGCTATCCATCGCAATCCCGAGTATCAATATGAGTTACTATTATACGGTATGTTTGTACGAGTCGACATCAAGATAGAAATGTTAACAATCTCCCTTCTTTGTAACAGTCGAGATCGACTTGATCCAATCCACCATCGCCGTATCGGGTGCTGGGTACGCTCCGGAAACTTATCGGATGGCTTTACCTCCATGATCAAGGGTTGGTGATGAGTAGGGCTCCGACCCCACCATCTGATCTGATGGTGGTTAGCTTCATGGTAATGGTGATAGGGGAATGTGTTGAGAGATGAAGACGATACAGACGGCGAGAGCAATTGGGAATCCTAATTGAAGTGAGGACTGTTACTCAATCTCGGCTATTCAGACTTTACAGTGAGAGCTGGAGGTTCGTAGGGGACACCACTGACAGGTGTTGAAAATAGTCCCCCACATGACTGCAGTAGACAAATAGTATTAAATTATGATTCCTTTAGATGGATAGAACACTGTAGCTGGAAGTAGATTCGATAAAGTATAGAGTTGAACAAACGTGTAATGTTACAACAGTCTCAGCATTCCCTAAGAATGCTGCAGCCTAGCTCGTACCAACGTTCCACTACTAGGCTCATCTACACGCAAATATGGAACTACTAATACAGGATATATAAGATCTCCAAACGCCTTACCCTTTTTACTCCTACGCAAATAATAATCACAACTATAACTCCGTTATGTTAAGGTACAGGGATAATTATGTTTGACCAACGCTCTTATAATTCAACAAATAGTATATATTAGAATAATATGCACTGGCGCCATGAGATATGATTAACCCATATCATCACTCATTGGCATGAATAGCAATTACCCAATAGATGCCTGACGGCATAAATTAGCTCTAGGATCTCCAACAACCTTCCAATTTAGGTTAGATAAGGAATTATGTTGGAGCTCACACTAGAGTGCAGAAAACCCTACATTCATATATGTAAATGGAATTCTCGCCACATATATAGAAACAGAGCAATATAATCACATTTAACTACCAGTTAAATATCAGTAGATTTCTTAGTATGCTAAACTCATCTATCATATCTCTAAATCAAACTCAAGGCTGGTATATAACTCTTTCGATTTCCGGAACTAATTCAATTGGACTTCAGTGTGAGGAACACTAGGCTGGTTCCTATCACGTTATTGTTTTATGCTTTTTGAAGGTAAATACTCTTGTGATATTAGATAAGTGTATAAATAGTGTGATCGAGTAGAGCACGCCTCCAGGTGTGATTCCTACCGATTCCACCGGTCTGGTGCCACAAAGCGCTGGGCTAGAGCCAAGGACTTAATCAAATTATCATCATCATCCGTATCCCATCTACAAGGCAATAGCCTGTAACACATACGGCTGAGTACACATTCAATGATTTGAAAAGCTGGTAAAGACGAATTCTCCACCATCCAGTGGTGCCGATGTAATTGCTCAGCATGCCCTGCATATCTGGGATAGCCAAAAAAATCGCACCGGAATCAAAGTCGAAAGCAAATACATCCATATCTCCACTTGACGACTTTTTAATCATGCATCACTTATCCTCTTCTGAGTCCTCAACCGATAAAAGAGTTGCTCCATTTGCAAACAGGAACTTGCCTTATTCATTACCGGCCATCACTCACTTCAAATTTACGACGCTACGTGTACCCGCGAGGAGAAAATCAAGTCATAATATACAAAGTGCGGATGCTGGCTTATGAAGTACAGTTACTCTAATTGGGTGATACATCTTGAGGAAGGACAGGCGTGTAGGGCGTGGAAAGAAATAGGGAAGAGACGTTTTATGTAAATAATGGGTCTGACATTTTCGAGATGTTTTCAACTTTGGAACGTCTGTGGGTGCCAAGACCGAGATTTCAGCTAATTAGCTAGTTGGACTTCTATTGTCGATGGGTCAACGGCGCTCCCCAGCGCCCTAGACGCTACAAAAAAAGTTGGGCTAAACTACCATACAACGATCACGCTCTGTTGACACTTTTCTGACATTTCAGCACAACCTTCGGGAAGGAGTTGGAAGGAGGCTGGAAAGGCAGAGAGTGAATTTCCCGATGTGCACACAAGTCTGCAACGCCCAGCTGGCCGGCCTCTTCGAACGCATCAGAAGGGTCACTGTGTGTTCGGATTTAGTCCTAATGTCGGTATTAGGAGAGCTCCACACCCAGTGGTTTTTGTGATTTTTCCCGGCTGTCATACACCCGCAAATGGCCATCTTTCTGTTGGCTAGAGAGGGGATACAATGAAAGGCAAAGGGCTCCTCTAAGTGTATGATCGAATGAGGACTTGTGAGGGGGGTACTGTCTGAGGGGAGCTGTATGGGAGACAGAGGAGGGGATATACTTCTGGTATAGTTATCCTTAGCCTATAGGCAGAGAGGATCTGCATGTCCAACATAGTCGTAGACTCAGACAGGGAAATAATATAATTAAAAAAAGAAATATCTCGGAGACGGTGTTAACTAGATCATAGCACGAAGCATAAGAGGTAGGAAAATGAGACGGGGAATGTTTTTTTCCAACCACAAATAAGATTATTTGGTTTGGAATTTTGGTTTTAGGAGTTTTTATTTTCTATTTTTTTATTAAGTAGCCACCGGTTGAGTAATGGTTCACACGGTTAGACCGACTTGAGCATGTGAGAAGCATGATCTCGGCTGTGTACACCGGTCCTTGATTCCCAGGAGTTATAGAGCATAGTTTAGCATCTAAAATCAGTAAAAAAATACAGCTGCTGGGAGAGCGCCCTGACTTAAACCCCCTGATGGACTGGGCTGCTACTTGCAGACAGGGCATGACATGAGCTAGGCACTGGCCACTACAACGTCAGCCCAGAGGAGTTCGTGACATGAAACTGTTAGGGTGGAGAGGCAAAGTGTTTCGGAAGGATGGTTGTTATAATCAGACGTTACTCATCCTCGGTCTTCATAGTGAGCAGTTGTTAGGTAGCACGTGATTCCACGCAGGGGAAGGAACAGAATGGAGAAATCCTCTAGCTCAACTCAAGCGAACTAGCCCGCTTGTAGATGGATACGTCCTTTTGCATTGTTTAGAAGAATTATCAAAATTGTTATGGCTAGGCACCCTTGAGGCAAGTTCAAGGATAAGGTTCTAAGGAAAAGGTTCAAGGACAAGGGTTAAGGAGAAGGTTCTCGGGAAACGGATCTCGGGGAAGGTTCAATAACTAAGTTTCCGGGAAACTCGGAAAGCTAGAGTTAGACGGGCTGGAGTCATAACCTAATGATCCCAAAGCCTCAGTTGAAATTCATTACGTAGTCTAGTGTACTTAAGGAAGCTGGAGTTACCACGAAGTAGTTCTCCAGCTTCTCAATCTTATATCTCCATAGTCCGAAAATCGCACTCGTCTTTCTACTCGTCTTGATCTCTCGTCCTCCAGTCCCAGCTTCTAGTTCTTCAGTTTTGACCTCCTGGTATCTCGCCAGCTCATTCGACCACCCATCTCCAATCTTAGCAGACGGCGATCTTATCATCATCTGACCCTCGCCGTAACAAAAATAGTATAACAACTGCTGTAAAGAACTATTACATCCAAGTCTCAATTATCTCCTGCATCGTGACTCATTCATGAAAGTATACTACTCTATGTATTTCTCAAGTTTAACTATGTTTGGGCGATAACTGTAGGTATAATGTAGTTGATGGGTGCCGGATTGGTTGTGTGGGACCGGAAGACTTCACATTGGCCTCGCACTTGGACGTAACGATGCTATTTGTAACGTATTGGTCGGTCCATTTAGAGCAAGTAGAAAATAGAAGAATCATGGAACAACGGTAAGTGCTACTTGATGTTACTTACCGGGACTACTGATAATTAAGCTCTACCTCATCCCTTCCACTCAACAACAGAGCTTCAACAATGGTCAGTGTCAGGAAAAGTAGTAGTCTGTGTCCTTGATATCACAATCTTCCCACCTACCTACGACGCCCCACAGAGATGATGGTCTGAGAGCATCCCACAAAGTGTTTGTTTCTTTGTAATGGATGGAGGTTTCGTTGGCCTCGCCGGGTTGATGGGGATCCTCGCCGACGCGGAGGAGTTTGGAGGAGTAGCCGTAGTCAAAATTGATTTCTCTCACGAATTTTGAGATGTGGTCGGCGCCGCGCGTCTCGTTACCGATGCCCTGGTATAGATACCAAACATCCTGATCCGGGCATTTGGCGAAGAGTTGTAGATGGCCTTGGTACCAGGCGAACGCGCGGATACGGTTCGCGCCCCAGCGCCGGAAGGCGTGATTGGCGTCTATGAGATCAACCATCGGCACTGGCGTGTCGGCGTGAATTGTTCGGGGCGCGGCGCTGGCCGGCGGGGCGAAGGCGTCGTGCGGGCCGATGATGGAAAGGCGTCCTGCCCGCGCCAGGCCCGCGAGGACACGCGCAGTACACGCCGGTGTCTGCATAACTTGAGACATGGCAGGCGGCGCTGCGTCTGGATCCTCCGGCTCCGGGATGGCTTCCTCGCAGGCCTCGAGCTCTTCAGGCGACGTGCCGAAGAAGTAATGGTTGCTGGCTGGCAGGGGTGTGAGGCCGGCAACAAGCCTCTGCACCAGTGTCGCTGAGTTCAAGTCCTCTGTGCAGTAGTACTTGTTATAGGTGCCGGGTCCCTTGACCTCGCTCCTGGTCGTGTAGATGCCTGAGGCATCATAAGGCACGGGGAAATGGCCGGTCGGAAGCGGCGCGTAGACACCGTAATGAGCATCGGCGCCAAAACTCGTTATAACTAAGCGATCCATCGTCGGGGCCTGGCCCGCCGTGAACAAGAGGATGGCATATGCGCACTGCATCGTAGACATTTTGCCTTGTTGGTCGTGATATCTAGCCTGTAGGTCGTATTAGCGCCTAGCTCCACAAGCCGCAGATTTGGCCATCAGCTCTTACCGCGGAACGAGTTGTCGGGCCTTAGAATCGGACAGAGCGTTGCTAAAATTATCTTCCTTGGTCAGGTCGGTTGGAAACAGCGACTTGTCTGTTTCTGAGGGCCACTCGGTCGGATATCGACAGTTATAGGGTAGAAAGTTGCCTCTCTCTCTCATTTCCGGATGCGCTACGACTCAGACTAATTACCCCATTCCTGCGCCGGGCCTGCGGAGACGGACCGATAGCAATTCATGAGAGCCAAGCCTGAACGGGGGCATGGGTGGTATCTTGAAAGACTCGCACAAACTACTGGGTACGTAGCTCTCCGAGCATTGACAAAGGATTTTGCCTCAACGCACTCATGACCCTCAGAAGCATCTCGAGAGGCCATCCAATCACGCTCCGTCGGCTTCCCTATTACATGGCGAATGAAAACTCAACCCGAGTCAGCAGTGTCTCCTACAAACCTCCAAATCTAGCTATAGAGTCTGCAGGGCCGAGATTCACTTACACCTTCGTTCTCACTTCCAGAAGGATTCACAACCGCTACCGTGGTCTATATCATCTTCATCTCTCAGCACATCTCCCTATGACCATTAGAGCAGACGGAAGGGTTAATGTTAGAACAGTAGCCATGTGCATTCTAAGAATAGGTGGAATATGTAATATTCTCTAGGCATTTTACATGACACCGAGAGGATTAGAACGGATTGTTGGAATGATTTATATGTGAATGTTATTGTATCGTTTTATTGGATATGGTTGATTGCCTTTTATCTACGCGCGTATACCGTTTTGTACCAATAGTCAAAGCCCAGCTATCCTTCTGTTAAAATGTGATATATATTGGAAGTCTAAGGATAATATTTTAGTAGGTCTGGCTAATTAGACTAGCAGATTCCCATCCTATATTTTTTGAAATTGAATTCATCTAGCCTGATTTGGCGCCTTATAGGTCCATGCAGGTGTCTACGATTTCTAATATTTACATTGGAGGAAACCACTGTGGTAATGTGATGTTTTTATTGTTCTATAAAGTCTATGAGTATGTAAGGACATGTGGGTCATTTCTGCCTACAGGCCGCAAGTATCTATGCCTTCTTCACGACTTCTTTCCAGCAGTAATACCCCCATAGGTCTTCATTCGAGTACACGCTAAGAGGAGCCGTTATCCCGTCATGATCTCTCCTCTCCAGCCAACGAAACGATGGCCATTTGCGGGTGTGTAGCTGCAGGGAAAAGTCTTAAAAATCACTGGGTGCGGGGCTCTCCTATGACGAAGAGACCGGCCAGCCGGGTGTAGCAGACCTGTATATATCTAAGAGCGTCTCTCAATTTTCCTAGCCTCGTCCTTCCTACTCCCCAGATTCATGCCTTAGGATAAACCGAAGGTCGTAAAAGGATGTGTTGGAAATGGAGACACGGAGTGTTGTGGACGTACGGGCACTCCATTTCGTCTAGGTTCCCGACACGACCTCGTGTGTATTCAAGAGGTTGGAATAGGTAATATGTCAGCGCTTCAGGCTACCTATTGGAGACATGAGCGGCTGTATAGCGTGGGCGCAAGGAGGTTATTGGGGGTTTTCTATGCCTAGATGGTGCCAAACTCGTTTATGCTATGACTTAGGCTCTGTGTCGCTTACACTTGTACTTGTAACGCACATCTCCCACACTTTTAGTCAGCTTCTTCTTTCGTTCCGTAAATATTGCGCCCATTTCATTGCGCGATATCTCCAACAGGATGTCAGAAAAATCTTGTCCGAGAGTGATTGCCGTGAAGGAGCCTGGCTTAGCACCCAAAATTCGCTACGGACCCGGAATTGTCGATTAAATCATGTATTTCAAATACCCATCTGGCTAGTAAATTTGGAAGTAAAGATTAGAAGGGACGCTATTTTTAACGAGTCGAAATCAGCTTTTCTTGACGGCGGAAGGTTCTTTTACTTTGCTTTCGTGGGCTTTTTGTTCGTCCGCCGGTGGGTAGCAAATGTTGTGATATAAAGAGGGCTTCTTTGACTATCGTTATTGCGTTTGGTGCCGCATCATATTTCCTCATTCCCAGCATCATTATTGTCATCCTATGAGTTATCGGAAGCGTATCTTTGACGGAGGTGGAGATGACTCAGCCCAGAGTTGAAAATTTGTTACTCAATCTAGGCTCTATAGACTCTACAGGGAGAGCTGGAGGTTTATAGGGGACACCACTGACAGGTGTTGAGTTTTGTCCCCGTTGCTGACTGAGAGTTTGTAAGGATAATCACAAATGTTTAGGGTACTTTCCTTAATTGAAAACTCCTCAAAGTATGCTATGACTATTTGGTAAGCGAATATATATTATGATTATCTTGGTAAATAACTGCCAGAATATGGTTACTATAAAGTCAAATAAATTATGTAACATGTACATAGGACACAGATCATATAATATAACTTGACAATGGGTCGCCACAGGTAATTCATAGAAGATCAACGGGGTCCTGAAAATAACGATTTAGCGACTTATTCAGTCTCCAATAATCACTATTTGATTGGAGGCATAGGGAATTCCTATGAAAGAACAGCGCTCTTAATTAGAGGAGGTGCATGTTAAAATATGGTACTATGCCAGCATTTATCAAGCTTCTGCGTCAGGGGTTGCGATATTAGGCTGTGCTCTTGCGCTTTATTTTCTGTTAAAGTTAAGGACTATGAACTGGTAGAGCTAGACCATCTCGGCTTGTCGTATTGGCCCTTGGTTTCAAGATTCTCAGTCCGATTCACGAACATATTCATCCTGGATCCCATTCAAGGTGTTTTATAGTAGGAAATACGCTTCATGTTGAATTTAATTGCCCAATTTTGTTCTGCCGACGTTTCCGTAAAGGCTGGTGGGTTTTAGTGGGGCTCATATCGACATGAGCCATTCTAGTGGAAAGCCGAAATTTGAAGTCTTGCCCTACAAAAATAGTGCAATTCGTAGGAATTCCGAGCTCTATTTACCGTCTTGAAATCCACACAACGATACAGTTTGCTCCTTGAATATCCATCGGGTTCGCGTCCTGTCATGATGGATCCCGTTGCCACAATTTCGAAATCCCCGAAATTGGCCGGCGAGAATAGTTCATAAACAACTTACATACCGTCTTCTATCTCGCTGCAGATCGTCCTTATTGCCTCGACTCCCCACACACGTCTCTGAAGTGGCCAAAGACGTGGCAACCAAGAATCACAATTCAAACTAGTTAATTTGAGCAAACAGTTTTTAATACCAGCGCAAAATATTTTTTCTAGGGAAGCTACGCTTTATTTGATAGCGTTGTCTGACATTCATTCAACTTTAACCAACAAAAGGGGGCGGTGGTCGATATGCACTGCCTCATCGCAGTGCTTCTGCTGACGAAACCTTCATGGCACACAAGTGACCGTCTAATATTAATCGGTTACACTAGTCGCAATAACTATTTCGTGTATCCGGCTCCAAGTGACCAGCAATTTCCGGGAACAGCGGAAAATTCTGGCATATTCATGACTGAGAGCAAAATCAATGGAGCTGGCACTTATATGAGGTATTACTGCTCGTATTTGACTCATCTTGGCGATATGGTAGCAGGAATAGTCGGAGAACAATTTCCTATGCCGTACAGCGACATTACTCAGTCTAAAAACAATCCTATAACACATGAGAGATGTCGCGAATACCTTGACTCTCTCATTCAAATATCGCAATCAACCCGGATGTCAGATATCATAAAAAACTCCGCGTGCAAAGCAAGCGATATAGCATCTCTAGCATTTGCAGGTAAAATCTCAATCGGTGGAGTAAACAGGGGCTTCGCGCCGCCCGAGAATACTTCACTCTTTGAAGTGATAGCCGATAAGCAGGTAAAATTGTCGGATTTAGTATTAGCCGATCAGTCAGTCATCTTGAACGGCTCACATAGATCGACTGCGCTTGTTTGGTATCAAGGATATTTGCATAAACTCAACAAATGTGGCTTTAACACTTGGTCCTTCGAGACGGAATTTAATGGAGATAATGGAGTAGAATTGTTTACATATTTACGACAGCTAAATGAAAAATTTGGAGAACCCTCAAAGCTTTTAATGGATAAAGAGCTAAATCGCTCTCAGAGACCAACAATACCCAAAGACAACGCCTATCAAGCTGCTGAAATTAGATATAATGATGTTCATATTCATTATCAAAAAGTAAATGTAATCAAGGGTAGATTACCTGTAGGACCGATCACAGGGTTTGTCGACGGAAGGTGATTATCCATAGCAATGATAATGTGATTTACATGCTAGCTCTTCGGTTTTGGGAGATGAGAGCTGGATATGTCATGGTCTGTCTAGTGTAATTTATGACGTGCATTGTCTAACCTCACTTATGAATAGTACATTTTTATTAAATTATTTAATGTAAATGCAGCTAGACAGCTTTGACACATGACCCGTGATATGTATATATATTGAATGACCTTTTTGACGTTAGAGACACTCATACTCTGGATTTCATTCGCAAATACCACTATGAGGTGGGGGAATTTTCTCAATACCTGTCAGTGGTGTCCCCTACGAACCTCCAGCTCTCACTGTAGAGTCTGCAGAGCCGAGATTGAGTAACAAAGTCCTCACTTCGATGAGGATTCCCAATCGCTTTCGCCGTTTGTATCGTCTTCATCTCTCAACACATTCCCCTATCACCATTACCATGAAGCTAAACACCATCAGATCAGATGGTAGGGTCGGAGCCCTACACATCACCAACCCTTGATCATGGAGGTAAAGCCATCCGATAAGTTTCCGGAGCGTACCCAGCACCCGATACGGAGAAGGTGGATTGGATCAAGTCGACCTCGACTGTTACCAAGAAGGGAGATGTAGATGAATATGCGCACCTCATGTGGTCCCGGTGTCTAGGCCTCGCCTGGCTGGGGCTGCAGGTTTTTTGAGACCTTTTCCCGCGCACGCAGTTTCCATTGCTACCTTTTTTCTTTTTTTGGGTAAAAGGTTCCGTGGAAAAGGTGGCCGAATTCCACGGGTAAATACTAAGCTGAATGGCTATTCATCAAGGGCAATATATCAATGACCTTTCAAGTAACAAGAGAGGATAGGAACACTGTACAAGGTGTGGCCTGGGTTAGAGAGGAGCCCAATGTGCTAGATAGTTCATGACCCAAGTAGTACAATAAAAACAAACACTCCACCATAAGGTTTGTTTCCTTATACAAACAGTCAACCCTCCTCCGTAAGTACCCACCAAAGGGAAATTCAAAACCTTTGGCTGTCCAAGCAGGCTATTGTCATACATATCGCTTCCACCGCAAGTGTGGTGCTTTCATTTGTCGGCTACAAATCTGCAGACTCATATTTCGTGTGATACCTGTAATCTGGGTCAATAGGACGGTGCATCGGAGACCAGCGAAGACCATGTACCACCGCACCATCCGACAACAGCAGTGCTTATTATGTCCATCTTACCTCGAAGAAGAGTTTTATATAAATAAATAATTCATTATCCTGATTTGGCGCCTTGAGGCCCATGCAGGTTTTTATCGGAAGATATGTACTCTATGTAGGATGACTTAATTTGGCGTTTAGAACACTCAGACTCAGATTTCATTTGCAGATACCACTCAAGGTTAACCTTTACGGCGTATAACCTCTTCCGTGTATACCTACCACAGGGAAAAGCGTGAAAACACTGTGGCTAACCGAGTGTGCTTTCATAATCCCAAAAAGACCACATCACGGCGAGAGAGAGTGGTGTGTGGGTTTTACTGGATTCGGACCAGCTTCCTCCTGGCTCGAATGGTGTACCACTGCACCATCCAACCCAGATTTTAACAAAACTAGGTAGCATACTCAACTCCAAATCAATCAACCCTGTTGCCAGGTCAACTGGCCCCAACTACCGCGACGATAAGGTTATAATGGTAGAATCGATCAATGGCGCATCACCCCTGAGGTTATTCATCAACAAATTTAATCATGCCGGCAAAAGTATCTACAGCCCGCGCAAAAACGGTCAAAGTTGTTGCCAACGACGCTTCACACGAGGCTCGCGCTTCAGGGAGTATAGCACACCACGTTGACGTGCCAGCAGAAACGACTGATGGCGAGCTTCGCACTCGTATGAGTACCGTTTTCTTCGATGCACAACGGAATATTGCTGGTCATCGAAAACTGGTCGTAACTCTCCGCAAGTTACAAGAGGCTTGCTGCCCAGATACATCGCATCAACACAAGAAGAAAAGTATGGCGGAGGGCTTCGAAGAGGATAAGTTTATTGATCATTTTTTGAGATGTTCTTTACACGTACTACCGGTTAGGAAGAGCGAAAGTGTTGGAGATCGATTAATCCAATTTATTGGACTTTTTATAAAGCTAGCCTACGAAAAAGACGAAATACCAGAACAATCTAACAAAAAAGGACGCGATGTTATAACGAAACATGACACTCCCACAACTCGACTCACTTATCAGCTAACTAAGTCCATTATGCCGTATCTGACCGCCAAAGATAAAACTGTACGCTATCGGAGCACACAACTTATCTCGCAAATCATTAATTCTCTTGACTTAATTGATGAAGAACTCTACCAACTATTCCGACAAGACTTAACCAAGCGAATCCACGACAAGGAGGCTACGATTCGAGTACAGGCTGTCCTCGGGCTAAGCCGACTGGCGAGCAATAATATTTATAAAGAAGCAGGAGAAAGCGTCTTGGACACTGATGAAGCTGAACTTTTATCAAAGCTCTTGAGCGTGCTCCAGAATGATCCAGCGGCTGAAGTCAGAAAAACTCTACTCATTGAACTACCTATCTTACCAAGCACCCTACCAAATTTACTGGAACGTGCTAGAGATCAAGATCCAACAATAAGACGAGCACTTTACTCAAAACTCTTGCCGACCTTGGGAGATTTTAGGCACTTATCACTATCTATGCGCGAGAAACTACTACGTTGGGGTTTACGAGATCGAGATGATAATGTAGTAAGGGCAACACATAAGCTTTTTTGCGAACGTTGGATCGAAGATTGTGCCGCCTCGGCCGAAAACGAAGCTGCCGATGAGGGTAGTGGAAAAAACGTAGCTCGGAATGGGGTAGTAAGACTCCCGAATCTTGATGCTCTCCTGGAGCTTCTTGAACGAATTGATGTTGTGAACTCTGGAATTTCTGGTGGGATTGCTTTAGAAGCCATGAGGGGTTTTTGGGATAGTCGTGCCGATTATAGGGATCAGACATGCTTCGAAGGCGACTTTTGGGATACCCTAACCGCAGAGTCGGTATTTATGGCAAGAACCTATAACGATTACTGCCGAACTTCACAGAGCGATAAATACGAATCAATAATTGAAGAAAAAATGCCAGAAGTCACCCGACTTGCCTTTTATCTAGAGAGATATATTCATGTCCTCATGGAGGCTTTGGCCAGAATTAGTCGACAGGAGCAACGAGAAGATCCAGACGAAGAAGATACTGTAGAACAGGAATTTATTGTAGAACAACTTCTTCATATAGTACGTACGCTTGACTACTCCGACGAAATTGGTCGCCGGAAAATGTTTTCTCTGCTTCGCCAATCACTATCAAAATCAGATCTACCAGAAGAAATTACCAAACTTACTGTCGAATCTCTACGACATATATGTGCTGCAGACGCCTCTGGCGAACGTGAGTTCTGTAGCGTAGTATTGGAGGCTGTAGCGGATGTTCATGATACCATAGTAGACGATCTCATCACCGAAGGAGATAATGAGGAGTCTTTTCATTCTGCCAAGTCTGAGCTTTCATCGGCAAATACGCGTGAAGCAACAGAGAAGTCAGAAGAGGAGAAGCAAAAACAAGCTATCCGTGAAATTTTGGTTAACATCAAGTGTCTTCACATAGTCCAATGTATGTTGGAAAATGTAGCAGGTAACCTTCAGCAAAACTCGGATCTAATCGCGATGCTAAATAATCTGGTTGTACCGGCAGTCCGCTCACACGAAGCTCCTGTCCGCGAGCGTGGTTTACTCTGCTTAGGTCTTTGCTCTCTTTTGGATAAATCTCTGGCCGAAGAAAATCTCACACTCTTCATTCATTTCTTCTCCAAAGGCCATCCAGCTCTACAGATTACTGCGCTCCAAATAATTACAGATGTCCTTGCGACTCATGGTGCGCATTTCTTAGACCAGAACCCTCTACTCATAAAGGTTTATCTTAAAGCTCTCAAATCTGGCAATAAAACTCCTGAAGTGCAAGCAGTTGCTACTATTGCAGTAGCTAAGCTATTACTTGACCGCGTCATCTCTAACACATCATCTGCTGTCGAGGATTTCCTCAGAGTACTTGTAGTGATGTATTTTGACCCATCTACTGCAAGTAATGTGAGCATGCGTCAAACACTTGCATATTTTCTCTCGGTCTATTCATACTCAAGCCAAGAGAATCAAGGTCGCATGCGAAAAGTTGCCGTAGACACCTTTCACAAACTCTTTGAAATTAATGAGACCGAAGATGACGAGTACGAGGCGGAAGGAGAGATGATCAGTCTCACTGTTATTGGGGCTCACCTTGTAGACTGGACAGACCCACGAAAATGTTATGTCCCTCACAATCATATGATACGCTCAGAAGAGACATCAAAGAAAAACGTCAACGGAGACGTTCATCTTGAGTTAGCTCAGGATATCATTGAGAGCCTTAATTCTTCGATTTCGAGGGAGGAAAAGAAGATACTTGCTTCCCTCCTCGCTAAAATTCATGTATCACCGGCCTCCACTCCATCTTTGCTCTGTGAGGTTTACAATCTTGTATCCGAGACTATTGACAAGAAAATTATCACAGATACTACAGGTCGTAACGCATTATTCAAAATACATGTGAGCTTGGGTAAGATAGTAAATAGTTTCAAGGAGATTAGGGGTAGTGAAGATCCTGCCCATCACACGTCAGATAGAAGCCGCGATAATACTCCTCTAAGTGTTGATTTGGAGAAGCAGACGGGAGTTTGCGTGAGCACGCAGATAAACGACAGCGAAGATGAAGAATCTCAATCAGAGAATGAGAGGAAAGACACTGCGTCGGGCCCTGCAAGTTTTGAAGCGATGTCGGGCGAAGGCGAAGGTGAAGGCGACACTGTTGCAACCATCAAATGATCAAGGTCTGGGGATTGATCGTCAACAAAGAGAAAGGCTTCTCTCGATAAGAAAATCCTTGATTTGAACTAGTCAGCCGGCCAATCCCTTCTCGGGCAAGCTTTTTAAAGGCCGCACAGATGAACAAATCGTGTCTAAAACCTCGCCTAGCTGACATTTCAAGGTAGGGCAAGGCAAGACAAGGCAGGATAGGGCAAGCATGAGGATCAGTCCCAAGAAAGAAGAAAATTCTATGGGGTTTGAGATAGCGGGCCTTCGACCCATGGAGGAAGTTCATAGTCACGGGGACTAGTCAGGGGCTCACCTGGAATCCGGTGCAAGCTCCAAATGAGCGTGGGGAGGGACGATCAGAGTCTCGGCATTTTGAGCTACACGTATTCGCTAATATAGTTACTGACACTAATTTGACACTACTGATGATACCTCAGACGCTGCTAACGCAGACGCTGCCCTAATGACATCTGTCGCCGCGATCGCACCGCTCATGAGCACCGGCCAATTTTGATCTTCGCCGCCGACGCGTGATCTAAATGGAAACTGATAAACTTGTAACTGACAACTTGGAATGAGATGCCTGAGGCTCCTCGATTCAGACTCTGATTGACTAGTCGGTTCGTTACCCAGCAACATCAGCATCGCAACATCCTTCCATTAATCCATTCCCATCCTCATTTATCAACCCTCTCGCTCATATCAGCACATCCTATTCCCAACATGCAAGCCTTTCGGTCCGACCAGCGACTACTAATCAGTCTTTCTGGTCAGGCATGGTGGCTTTGCAACTAACGATTAATTTTCATTCACCCAGTCTCATCCGCTTTTCCATTCAAACATCGAGCTTAGTTTGCCATGGAAACATCTGCCAGTCCAATGCTAAAACCGCTTTCAGCTCTTACAGTTGTTACAAATGTCAAGAAGCCTCACTTTAACTTTATTACTCTTCACTGTGAGTGGCTTTTATCTGCTTCTACTTTTAGTCACTCACTTTCCATTAAATAGATTTCCTTATTATAGGAATGTCCTTAATTGGATCTGTCTGTATTTACAGCTCTAAGAATATCGGCTATATCGATGCACTCTTCCTGGCCAGCGGGTCTGCCACTCAGAGTGGATTAAATACTATCGACATTAATTTATTGAGCACATGGCAACAAGTTGTGTTGCTTACCATTCCTATGATAACAAATCCTATCACAATTAATACTTTCGTCGTATTTTTACGGTTATGGTGGTTTGAAAAAAAATTTCAACATGTTGTACGCGAAGCTCGAAGAAGTCGACGTACTATGAATAAGAGTTTCTCTAAAGCCAAAACCACCGATATTTGTTATGATCTGGAAGAAAGAGGTCAAAGCAAACAGAAGATTAGGCCTGTTCAAGCCATATCCCAGGAAGCAACAAGAATAAAGCCGTCGGAATCCCAAGATAATCCCTCTACAAAAAACACTGAACGAAACGATAAAACTTTGCAGACTCATCACGAGCATGAAACTTCCCGAGAGGCATTGGGACTTGGACCTATCGATACTCAAAATGAGACAATGACCCGTCAAATTAAGTTTGCCGACCAGGTAAAGGTTGAAAATAATATCATAGGCACAGTTCGTCTTCCCGGCCCACGATCTCATGAGGAGCATATTGCTGTTCTCCAAAGGCAACGCAATCCTGAAAAAGGCGATGTACTACGAATACCTGGTCCACGAGATGCCGACGCGGGAGCCTCTCCTCACAATGTCAACACCAATCAGAGATCTTCTGGAGACTTGAGAAACCGTGGAGAAGAGAACGAAAATGACACTCAACAAGTAAATAATCATCCTAGGCAAGACTCCAATATTTCAGGACCGTCACAGAGTAGAATAAATTCCTTCAAAGGACGCATAGCAGGAAACAGAGCAGCTGCCAAGAACATTCTAGAAATATTCCAATTACGAAAGCCTGCAACACTCAAGAACAGTTTTTTACATAACAGACACCCAAAACCCCTTCAAAACCTCAGATCTGTGCTTTCGCGTGACAAAGATGACACCATTCCATACCTGAGCTGGCAACCGACCATAGGACGGAATTCAGCATTCCTTGACCTCTCAGTTGAGCAAAGAGAAGAGTTAGGTGGAATTGAGTATAGATCGCTCAAAGCTCTCGCTGTTGTGTTAGTATCATACTTTTGGGGCTTCTCTTTATTTGGCCTCATATGTTTGATTCCATGGATTTATAAAGATAAGCGATACAGTGAGGTAGTCATGGCTAGTGGGCAAGGAAGAGTATGGTGGGGAGTATTCACGGCAAACTCAGCCTTTATGGATTTGGGCTTTACGCTTACTCCGGATAGTATGATTTCCTTTCGTTCAGCCACTTGGCCGCTATTAATTATGTCATTTTTAATTATAATCGGAAACACAGCTTTTCCAATCATGTTGAGGGTCATAATCTGGGTTGTTGCACGATTCTCACCGACCGGAAGCGGAGTGGAACAGGAATTACAATTTCTTCTAGAACATCCACGCCGATGTTTCACGCTTCTATTCCCCGCGAAAACAACTCTATGGCTGGCTCTGATGCTAATATTCCTCAACGCTGTAGACTTGGTATTCTTTATTATCCTCGATGTATGTTTATGTGATGTTCTTGAGATACCGACTGACAAAGATGCAGCTGGGAAACACAATTGTCACGAAATTGCCTGTTCGACTCCGAGTGCTAGACGGCTTGTTTCAGGCGATCTCCACCCGTACTGCAGGATTTTCAGTGGTTGATCTATCTTTGCTTCATCCAGCTATACAAGTCTCGTATTTAGTCATGATGTACATTTCTGTTCTCCCAATCGCTATCTCGGTTAGACGAACCAATGTATATGAGGAAAGGTCCCTGGGCATCTACAGTTCATCAGCTGATGAAGATGAAAATACTGAGCACTCCTATGTCGCGACTCATCTTCGACATCAACTTTCATTTGATTTATGGTACATTTCCCTGGGATTCTTCATCATTTCCATCTCTGAGGGGATCCGTCTCCAGAGTGGCGACCCTCGTTTCACTATGTTTGCTGTCCTTTTTGAAATAGTTAGCGCTTATGGCACTGTTGGGCTAAGCCTTGGCTTCAGTGGAATTAATGCTTCATTCTCTGCAGAGTTTGGTATGGTTGCCAAACTTGTTATAATTGCCATGCAAATTCGGGGACGTCATCGTGGTCTTCCTAATGAACTAGATCGAGCTATCATTCTCCCAAGCGAAAAACTACAACAGAAAGCAGAAGAAGACCTCGCACGATGCACTCTTAGAAGACGGAATTCTAATGCTACCGATGTAGTAGCTGGTCTGAGTAAAACACTATCTCGGGGTCAAGCCACCGAAATTCTTGGTGCTGTTTTCCAACCTGGTCCTCCGCTTCCTCGTAGCTATCGCAATCTACACTCTGATGACTCAAATCTAAGACAGCGATCTAGTATTTTATCGAACAATCTACGAGAACGATCGCCTGATTCAACAGCTCTATCAAAATCAAGATCCAATACCAAAAGTGTTAGCAGCACAAATAGTACAAAACAGATTTACGAAGAAGATATCGGCCCATCTCTAAATGCCTGATCCCATAATGATTAATGAATAACACAATGACCAAGAGACGGGCACATATAGACCCTTATCAAATGGTTTCACGACGTACGACAAAAATAGACCGGTTTTGGTAAGTGCTAGGACGTGACGCACAAGGCAGTTTAGCTTAACCGAGGGATAAAAGTAACATGCATACACATGTGTAACCCCACGACTCGACTCTTGTGCTGCATGAGAAGACACACGTCAACTTTCAATCTGTAAGAGAAGATTGAGCAGGATTTCAGCTATGTAGGCCAGGAGCTAGAATAGACTGACAAGGGTATTCCTCAAGCAATTTTAATTGTCCTAGCGGGAGTTTAATTTATGGAAGCTTTTCAACCCCAAACTACAAAATATTATAGCAACTTCTAGATCAAGTCTAATTCGGTCTTATTTGTCTCCAATGATGTTTACAATGTCGTCAAGTTTAACGGAGATCAGGAGTTCATTATACATTCTGTTCTCTTCTAAATGAAGTGAGCTTATATTTGCTAAGTGGTGTACTAACTCATATGTCTCTACTACTCTCTGTTTGCTTAAATACTTAGCCTTGATCCCTTTATTCTCCCTCTTGGCCGACTGATACTGCGAAAACAATTAGTGGTATCCTCTACGAGCCTTTTGATTATAGAGTACCTCGGAGTTGAATTTGTTTTGCAAATCAGGCTAGAAATAGCTGAGGTAGATAAATTAAAGTCTAAGGGTCCATCCTCAACATTTCAGGCGGCCAACCATCTATATGATGGAAGCGAAGACTGAATTACTCTCAGCCATATTCGTATCGACCTCCAACTCTGGTCAACGAGCCTATAGT
Source organism: Blumeria graminis f. sp. triticale (assembly GCA_905067625.1). Classification (NCBI taxonomy): domain Eukaryota; kingdom Fungi; phylum Ascomycota; class Leotiomycetes; order Helotiales; family Erysiphaceae; genus Blumeria; species Blumeria graminis. The sequence continues at coordinate 809,759 of LR898470.1, read as the reverse complement.
ACCGAAATTAAGTCACAAATTAAGTACTAGAGCTCTTCAAGTCTACTAATAAAAGGGCAAGTAGATTAGGTTGTCTCACAGTATTAGATTATGATTCCTTCAGATGGATATAATAGTGTGGCTGGAAGTAGATTCGATAAAGTATAGGGTTAAACAAACGTGTAATGTTACAACAGTCTCAGCATTCCCTAAGAATGCTGCAGCCTAGCTCGTACCAACGTTCCACTACTAGGCTCATCTACACGCAAATATGGAACTACTTATACAGGATATATAAGATCTCCAAACGCCTTACCTTTTTACTCCTATGCAAATAATAATCACAACTATAACTCCGTTATGTTAAGGTACAGGGATAAATATGTTTGACCAACGCTCTTATAATTCAACACACAGTATAAACCCCCTTTCCAAATGTTTCTGATACCTAGGAGTCGCAAACGAGAAAAGGTTAAAAGAGACTTGGGTAATAGTTAAAGGTCCGCAGTGCGTGATAATCCAGTCTCTCACATTAAAAAGGCAACTGTGTCTTGACATCTGGTTCTAATGTCAACGTAAGGAGTCACTCGCACACACTGGCCTTCGCAATAATTGGTGGATATCATGATCCTGAAAATATCATTCGGTACGGCGGCTAATTTAGGAATGTAATGAATGTTTTAGGGCTCCTCAAAGTATTTGCGGTAATGAAGGCTTTTGAAGGATGAGGTAACTACATGAGAGTGGTGGAGGTATACCAGGCCACAGGCTAGCTGAATTATAGGTATCCCTTACTCATGAATAGAGAGGCCCTACATGGCGTATATAGTCCAAGGTTAAAAATAACGATTCAATGGATCGGCAAAGATTTTACCACGGTGTAAGACTTCAAATATATTTCATCGCCCGCTATTTCTGATTCACAAAAACTACCAAATCTAACAGGAGATCATCTCCCCGCAGTTGATACTCCTCCAGCCCACAAGTTCTCCATAATAGTCAGATCTGCGACTCAGGTACCCATTCACACCCTGTGGAAATGAATCATCACGGAAATGGGGAGTGAAAACTAGAGGGAAGGCGGAAGGATTTTAGTACTGGCATCAAAATCTTTCGGCAGGGGCTTTTATTTGGACGTTAACTTGAGAGGCAATTGGCCCCCACTCCATGAAGCTCGAGCTCTAGTGGAGCCGGGCAGGATCAGGTTAACATATATTAAGTGTTTAACCTCGTCCCACTTGAATCATTGGACCAACTCAGACCTCATCCATATTGCGAGTCATAAGTCCGACGGTCCGGGAAACCTAGTTTTGACGCGCCCAATCTCATGTTCCTAACTCGGACGCCACGCGCCCGAGCCCTTGAAAATTTACAATCTTTGGTTATTCCTTTTTTTAGCCAAATGATTACGTCGTCCCAGCATCTTGTCTCATCCAACCGTCCAGCAGGACCTTCAATTTTATTCCTCTATTCAGGCTTCCCCTTTACATTTCCGCCAATCTCTACATCCTAGAAAACATGTAAGCTTTCCATCCCTCAAGCTTTGCCCCGTCGCCATCGTACCCTCAGCCTCGGAGGACGAATAAGCGGATAAAAGCTCAAGATCTAGAAACTAATGCTCCCAATTTAATCAAATGTTCTGGCGATTTTCAGATGAAATTTTGGGCATATTTCGTCAATAGCGGTTTGTTGCGAGTCATATTAGTAGCGCCCTTCGTCGAGGTTAAGACGAATTGAAAGACTGCACTTCGACTCTACCTCCAAAGCACGTAGCATTTGAGGAAACGTGGATGTTATTCCGCAAACTTGATGGAATTTTGAACCTTTAGATTCCTGCCGTGTTTCGGTAGGTATGGAGATAATGTTGGAGAGAATCGTAGGAAAATCAAGGTCGTGAACAGGCTTAAATATTTTGGGTATCAGCCAAAAATAGGGGTTAGCTTGTCAACGGCTTGTATTTGAGATAAAAATGCCTGATTTTTGTGATTTTTGCCGTTCTTGAATCCCTTCGCATCGGGTTTTCCATAGGCAAGGGGCCAACGTTACTTCTCGTGATCACTAGCTTATCATTGAGCTCTCAAATTCACCCATCGTCGTGACTGAATCTCGAATCAAGAATATTTCATTTCCGGATCTGTAGCGTTCACCACCCGCAGATGTGCAAGCTTCGTCCTTTCCGAGCAAATGACGAGTGCTCCAAGCACTTATGGGCGTCATGGCTAAGACTAAAGAGGATCTAGAAATTCCACAGGCTTACAGTGGGGCTCCAGGAAGATCAGACGTGACCAGGTCCCATGTTTGAATGCAGTCTGGTGTGGTCTGCTGATCTTGGCTGGTTGAAGTTCCGGGGTTTTATTGCAACCAATACGATCCATTCTAGCTCCAACGGCGCTATTACTAGTACTAAGTCACCGGTAAACACATTGGTAGGTGTTTCAAGCATCATCATAATACGAAGCCCTTTTCTGACTTGGGGGGGGCTAGCTTTGGTGCGCACAGGCTGCGTCGGTATAACTAGGAGACGTGGCAAGAGGACTCTGGTCATCAGATAGATTCTCGGGCCTTACGAACTCGAAGATTTTGAGGGGAGAGGCGACGTCGTTGGCGTGTCACACTGTGTCGCCATCAGTCGTCCGTGGATCTTATGCTTTTCAAATGTAGACCTCTGATTCATTTGGCGAAGCCTCGTAGAACCAGTTCTGACTGCCGTTGTCTTCTGACAACACGGTACCTTTTCCGAGATGAAAGCTTGCCCTACTAGCGCCCTGTTCCACACGGCGGCTTAGTCCTTTTTAGGGTTAGCTAGGATTATAAGCTGCGACCTATCGCTTGGGTCGGCGTCTCGATCATGCTGGCATATTATACTACATAGTGAGTACCCAGTTACACAACTATGACAGATGACAAGTGCTTTTTATACACATCAAACGATCCTCTTGGCCCTATAGACCATCACACCCTGGATAAATTCAAACAATCTCAATGAGGCATGTTCATTTACATAGAATAGTCGAACCTCGTCCGTGGAAACCCACCAAAAGTAGGTTTCAAAAACTTTAGTTATCCAAGCATGCCTCTGTCACTTTTGAGAAGCAGTACTGTGAGGAACATGGTCAGGCTTCCTGGATTCGAATCGGCGATCTTCTGTCCGAGGCGGAATAAGCGTCCGAGCCATTCATGCTAGACTTAGCAGATCAGCCCGGATCATATACCATTGAACCATTCAGCTATGTCTATTTCACACTTTTGACTACACTCTCGCAAACCAAGCCGTGGAGGGCACTGTCATACTGAATGCGTAGACACGTTGGTGTGGCCGGCGCAACTACATCAATCAAGTATAGAGCGGGGAATGATTCCCAGCTCGCCATGAATAGTAGACTATCTTGGAACAAGGGGATCATCGAAGGCACCGAGCCACCTCAGGACACGAGTTTCATTCGCACGAAATATCGCCTCGAGTGCTACATACTGCCTTTTTACCATTGTCGATTCTCTCTTGCGCGTGAAGTAGCCCTATCGATCGGCCGTTTCTTCTTTCTTCAGATCACAGGGCAGGTTCAGGCTTTATGAAATGCAAGGATTATCTTTGACTGAACCCGTGGAACCTTGGAAGCTTACCAACTATCCGAAGAAGCCTATTATGTTGCTCCAAGCCTGGATATATAGTTGACACACAAATGATCTACCTACGTGTCGTCTCCAGAAGGATTCAAGGCGTGATTCCCCTTCAGTAATTCGTCTCTAATCAATCCTGCATGTTGCCTCCAGCTATTTAGTGGGATCCTCTTTACCATCGAATTAGAAGAGGCAACCAACTAGTTATAGCGGAGAGGTACTGGGACCACCAAATAACTTATTTTTCCGTACTATATGAAGAGTACAACGAAAGTTTGTTGGCATTTCAATATCTTCGATATAGAAAATCACCATGTTCGCTCCTTAGACGCATCCAAGAAGGCTTTATCAATTTTTCCTCTATTTTCAATTTGACATAATGCCCGAGCATTTCACTACACTTAAGGCTGCGGACCATCTGGCCTTGTCTAGAATTTTCGAAGTGCCGGCACACGGAAAGGCACGAAAGTTTCAGTTTGATCCGTCTACTGCCCAGCGCCTAAAAAGTATAACAAGGTCTAGATAAGAATATGCCTCATGTCCCGTCTCCATGGGTGGTATCTTTGTAGTCACAACTCTATCTAATCCGCTAACATAATGCCTGCGGCCCAGCAAATATCAGACTCAATATCACTGGCCTTGTATTCTTTGTTTGAGTTACATTCCAGTTCGCTGAATACAGATATCCCTAATGTGTGACCCAATCGATTGAATTCATCCTTATACCCAAAAGTAACTCTAGTCTGATCAATATGCTTTCTTTACAGTGTTGAAGGGATCGGAAAGAAGTATGCGTGTCTTATTTTATCGGCTTAACTAATTGTCCAAGGAAAAATATCATTCATGGTCAAAAGTGACTCCGTATTCTACGAGCGTTATCCCGTTGTTTAATTCTTGCTACCTGTACAACTTACGGACGGCTTCATTTGTGTGCCATATGAATAGGCAAAATACAAGAGCGAATAAAAGAATAAATAATGGATGACTACTGCTTCTAGTCAATCATTATACTTTGATATCTGATAATCTCTCATTCATGCTCTTGGACATCATCACTAGTCCAATATGTCTGTATATAGATTCTAATTTCGCTCTTAGATTAGATCCAAATTTTTGCAAGCAAAAGCCTTCTTACACTACCGTATTTACCGGCACATTCTACAAGGTTAAATATAATTTTAATGCTGCGCTTCAGCATGGCGAGTGGAGAAACTGGAAAGGTAGATTCCTGGGCTGGAAAATTTTCACGCTGTTATAAATGCACTTTTCATATTAGTAGTTTAATATCCGCGTAGTGTAGCAAGCAGAGTCAAGTAAAGGAAACTAGTGCCGGCAAAAACGAATTCTTATTATAATTGGTACATGATTTGGGAATGTACACTTGCGCTGGAACAGCTAAGACAGTTTGTGGAGAGATATCTTCTTTAATATGCAGAAGTGAAGTTTCTATGATAATTGTTATGTTACAAGTTAGGGGAAGCTCGTCCCTTATCCCCTTGCTTAGGGTTGGATGGTGCAGTGGTACACCATCCGGGCCGTTCTCCCAAGTAGATACTGAGTAGCATAAACACCCACCCCATTCGAGACAGGAGAAAGCTGGTTCGATTCCAGTTAGTCCCACACATCACACTCTCTCGCGGTGATATTGTACTTGTGGAATGATGAAAGCACACTCGGATAGCAACAGGTTTTTAACGCTTTTCCCTGTGGTGGGTATGCACGGAAGAGGTTATTCGCCGTAAGGGTTGACCTCGAGTGGTATCTGCAAATGAAATCTGAGTGTGAGTGTTCTAATCGTCAAATTGAGTCATCCTACTTAATGAGCATATCTTCCGATAAAAACCTGCATGGGCCTCAATGCGCCAAATCAGGTAAAATGAACTATATATATATCTCCTAGCTTGATCGCTTGTAGACCGATCACGTTACCAGTAAGCCGCTCACCAAAGTGTGCTTCCAACTGAGCAGCCATGTCTTTTATCCTATGTCAACAACCCATCTCTCACACTGCACACTTTACTACTTGTAATGTCGTTATGTAGAGCCTGGATCTCCTCCATGCGCCATAATGCCATGCTGCCATAATAACTACCTATGCACCAGCTACTAGATATACCATACTACATAGCTGAGCATAACAAAAACCAGCCCAAACCAGAGTTTTTTCGCTGGGTAGCTACAAAATTTCAAGATGCGTCACAGCAACTGAAAACGAGTGCGCCATGGTGAAGCAGGAAGCGTGCCTGTTATCGCTATTGGAGAGAATAAGGCTGCTCTGACAATCTGTAGTCTTGCCGACGAAGACGACATTGAGGTGGAGGAGGTCACGCCTAGTGATATCAATGCAGCACATACTATGCCACAGCAGGAGGAGAATGAAAATGAGGAGGCAGCTGAGCCGCCTGTTACGATTAATCAAGCACTCGATCGTCTCAAGTGCCTGCTCAGCTTCAAGGAGCATGAACCAGATGCACACTCCATGGAGCTCACGATACTCATGCGCATGCAAACACGCCTCCAGCAACAGGCAGCGCTTAAAAGAAGGCAAGAGTCACAAGATAGCTGGTTCACATAATCCATAAAATAGAACGATATCACGTTTCATGTGCGAAGAAGCGTGAGAAATTAATTGAGCGGACTAAGTTATGAAATATATTTATATATCGTATCACGTGATATAAAGTTCACTAAAACGATATGAAATTATAATGATAGAAAACAGCTCGACGGGACCTTGTCATCAACGCCATGTTCTTCACCGCGCAGGAGTGGTTACTACGAGCCCAGCCAAAGCAGTTTTACAACTGCAGCCGGTGAAGACACACGCAAGCATCGTGTGGAAAGGCAGGTAGGTGCGGTGAGTGCGCTGGTGCTCATCAAACTCGGGAGTATCCGAAGAAAAGAGTTTCTTGTGCAAATTGCGGCAAGGAATACTGTTCGAGGCAAAAATCAACGTGTCGGACTTATCAAGTCAACAAGGTAAGTGTGGAGAAGGCTCGCATGGAGCTGTTATCGAGAATGGCGGAAATAGGGAAGAAAAAACCAACAATGGCGCCAATGCGAATAGTCGGGATGACTAGTAGTTAGGGGTTCACTTTGGTCACCAGTAAGAAGGCCGAAGGACTCAAAACGGGGCCGGGACGACTGCGTAAGGTAGTCGAAGCCCCAGCGGCACCAATCATCGCCTCGACAGCAGCACCACCATCGGGGCCGACTCATCAGACACTTCGACGACCAACGCCGAGTGAGGAGGTGTCTTCTATTTTTAACTTCTCTTAACGTTAGTCTGATTGAAGGAGGAGTTAACGAATTCTGGGGAAATTTATTTAATTGTGGTTGAAAGGAACGGCCTCAGCATTGAGCCGGGTCAGTTCAGAGTGGCAGGATATCGGGGTTTACTCGTTGAGAACTTTTTCCCTTACTAAAGCGGCTTATCGTCTTCATGGTTCTGAAATTTTTTATTAAATTCATTTTATTGTCCTATCTGAGTCTATGACTATGTAGGACATGCAGGTCCTCTCTGCCTACATGCCAAGGATAACTATACTAGTACTATATCCCCTCCTATGCCTCCCGTGCAGCTCCACTCAAACAGTACCGCCCCTCGCAAGTCCTCGTTTAATCATACACTTAAATGAGGCCTTTGCCCTTCATTATCACTTCCTTCCAGCCAACAAAACGACGACAAGTTGCGAGTGTATGGCAGCCGGGGAAAAATGGCAAAAATCACTGGATGCGGGGCTCTTCTATTACAGACATTAGGACTAAATCTGACATGGTTCTGAATATAGATATCACGTAGGACGTTAAACTAGAGAAATTCAAAAAAATCGATTGAAAAACAGTTTCACAGTATCATGTCGCTGTAACGAGTCCGCTCTATATAGGCATATCCACAACTTTAGCGCATAATTTCGTGGTCATCAAAGCATGGCACTACCCATGCACGCAAAACTTTTAAAAACTAGATTATACATAACTAGTGGGAATTCCACCAGAGAATTATTACCGGTCTTTGGAGTAGAGGATTCCTTTCGTTATTTTTGCATCAGATTCTATTTGCGCGTAGAGCAATCTAGCTTTAACAAAATACCGAAGAAAAATATAGAAAAGATGACTCAATTTAAAAGAACATCAGTGCCTCGGATTTCATTTGCAAGTACCACTGCGAAGTTATTGTGGCTTTTTCTTCACACCAAGTCAAGCCTCATCTGTGAATACCCACACAGGGAAACGTCTCAAAAACCCTGAGTTATCCAGACATGCCTCCATCATCCATTGAGTTTTCTACGCGCGAAATGGGGCCTGAGACGTCTCCTTCCCAAGTGGAGTAGGTGCTCAGGCTACTCAAATCATTCCGGAGAACACCACAGAATGTAGCTTGGCCATGTTCCGGGAGCTAGACGGGGTGTGATTCTCCGCGTGTAACCCGCCAGTAACAGCTCAATCATGAAGCTTAACTTTTGCTTCGTTCATGAAATTTGCTACGCTGAGTATTACGACCGCTCTGTGACCTTTACGAGCTTAAAAATTACACGGGAAATCCGAATGGACATGTTTAGCCTTCACTTTGATCAAGCTATAGAATGATGATGTGACTAGGGGCGCATCATACGTAGCAGTAGTCACATAACTGGCGGTTTATACCAGATTGATCACACCTACACGCAATTGATTGTGGACCCGAGAGAAAGTTGTGAAAGCTCTGGGCGCTATTAAAGAGGGCGTGTGTATTCCTTCCAACTCCAGTGCTCGCTGAGCGACGAGTAAATACTAGATAACGGAGAGATAAGTGGGAGGGTTATCCAGACAAGCCTTAAATGGAGCCCCTTAGATTAACCAGACCTGGTCGCTGGCCATCGCCAGTCCCGGTCCGACTGACTGGCGGCCGTTCCTCTCGATTAATATCAAGCCCAACACTACTAACTCGACGAAGATTAAGTCCTCCAATTCTTGATACGATATTGCTACCGACTGCATCGACCGCACCTCTGGGAGAGCTGAGACTTGGACCGGCAGCAGCTGTGTTTTCGACACGAAATAATTTGACAACTGTTCCACTCCAGACTCCCACAGTTCCTTTCGATATCTGTAGCTCAGAAACATACACAAATCCCCAGAGTAAACTTTCATACCATCCTAAACTTAATGCAGACCATTCAAAGTATTGCATTCGGATTGGCGACGGTTCTATGCCCGCAATGACCGCTGCCTGAATCTTTGCAATGTCACTGATTGGGACAAAATCTGATGCGTAGCGGGTAGTTGGTGGAAATAGTGGAGATAAATGATTAATTATATGGAGAATAGTGTGAAGTGGAAGCTCAGAAACCCAGGAAGCGACCCAATCTGACGTTGGCTCAAAATCGAGACTACCAGTATTATTAATACTGTACGAAGAGAGTGAAGTGATACTGTTTTGCCGAGAGAAAGAAGGCACACCAGCTTTGGATGTTATTAAATGATTTTTGCAAAGGATGCGGAATTATACTTACCAGGCATCTTGCCTCTCGCCTTTTCCGACATTCCTCGTAACTGAATTGGCAATGCATCATCACATTCAGATGCAATACTGGATACTCTGGAGTGAGTTTTAGTATTTTTGGATGAACTGGTAGTAGGCGTAGGGCTCCCGTCATCATGATCTTCATCATCATCAGAACCAATGGCAAATTCACCCTCTTCTTCTGGTACATCACTGAGTGCTGATGCACGTGCATGATTGACTGAAGGACTACGTATACTATCTGAAGAATTTCGACGACTTGAAGCATATGGCTCAGTAGCAGAATTTGCGCGTTCTTTACGTTGCCGCGCTAAACGGGATATTTCTTCTTGGCCGCTTTCAAGTGTAAAGGACCTGAGGGCTGGAAGTATTAATTAAAAAATTACCACGGTCAATGAGATGCTAGCTTACCTTCAAATCGCTTTTTGTTACGCAAAATAGCGTAGACTAGATTTGGGTTTTCTGTAGTGTTGATTAGCCCGAAAAATATATAAGACTCAGTATTTTGATGTGAAATTCATCTCCTGACTACATTGAAACAGCAATGTTGCTAGTTATCAAGTATAATAAATTTTTGATTGCGATTTTGAAGAATTGAAAGTATTACGGTAACTGAAGGTGAAAAATATTTGCACTCACTACTAAATTTATGTTCAATAATAGCATTGATACTTTCAAGAAGTGATTGAAGTAGACAGTGGTTGGAATCATTGGCCAGCAAGAATCCAGGTGATGACATTGACGAAAAGAGTTGAAGAAGCTTCGTAGATGCAGTAAAGCTGAGACCTTCAAGGTATGCAGCAATATTATTAATCACAGCGAGAAGCGCTGGATATATCGCGGCAAGTTTTCCTTTGCTAGTAGTGATGATGTTGTAAATGGACTACATTTTATCAGAAAATTTTAGAAATATCTCATGTAACTTACGTGGATAAGGAAATCAGCATAGGTACCGCTGAAGTTTTGTAAGCGAATCGTGGGTGGTAATGTTTCTTGTGCCTCAAATCTTTTATGAAGGTTTCTTCCGAAATTCGGTTCAACGCTCAAAGTCTGTAATAAAAATACACACATACGCACAATTCCTTGTCTTGAGCTATCCGATTTAAATTCGATAGAGTAGAAGACAATTAGTACAAGAAAGTCATGTGAGCGACCAGTATCGATGATGAACGATCGAAAGCGTTTGTTACACTGAGTTATTTCCCAGAAAAGCATTATCATCTCAGAAGTTAGTTTTGTTTGATGTTGGCTTCCTGGTATATAGGAAGTGCTAGCTAACAGTGGTTGGTTGAGTATTCTGATCATTCCATCGACAATGAATTGGAAATCTTGGGGCCGATGCAAACGACCAAGAAAATGGCGAAAAAAGTCTATCATGTATCAGTAAGTTCTAAGTTTGGACCTAGAATACTTACTCTTTTTGCCCTCTGTTGGATCGCCTTCTGGTATTGGATACAGCAGAATAACAAGTAGAAACTTAAAATGACTGTTAGAATATAGCCTTAGTTCATCTATCACTCAACTTGACCTACTTGAAGAGCATAGGTAACTAGTATTTGCTTTGGGTCTCGGAACACCTGCACATTATACGGCACCCGCCATGAGACTGGATTATATTTGAGGGTCTAATATAATTTAGTGAAAAAACCTCCATGGACTTATCACATACAGTATTTAGTAGCGAGCATAGCACTGACAAAACGACCTGCTTATCGGGGCATGTAACGATGTATGATATAGATTTCACCCCCTTAACCGGGAGTAGATTTGCAGGCAAATACATGCTCTGACTAGTTAAAGTTAAGAGCAGCCTTAAGATCTCCGTTCTATTGCTCTCAAACTCTTTGTTTGTTCCAATTGAGCTGTTACAGCCCACTCCACTCTGCCATATAGCATACGTGACCTTGTTATTGTTACCAGCTGTCCTTGGGAGGGCGAAATCCACGAAAAAGAGCATATCAATTAGTGTATCGATTAGTTCCTCTGCTAACGGCTTGACAACCTCAAATTCTTCTACGGCAGCTTCAAGCTTGGCAAGTTCTTCCGGGGATTCATCAAAGAGGACATCTCTAGCCAATGCTGCTTTCCTTTACGCAATCAGCTTGAGTTATATCTCTTCCTTAAATGTTGCATACCTTGTACGTTTTTTACGCACACCCCAAAAGAATTTGTCTTCCCATTCCCGAAGCGACTCTGATTCGTAAATAAATGGCAGTATTCTTGTAAGTATCCTCACACAATTTAGTGCGTCTCTTTCAGGGGCAAATTCTGCATCCGGAAATGAAGGATGGTTTCTGAGAATAAAGAGGCGACTCGTTATAGCTAGTATAAGTGTTTCCAGATTTTCCAGTGAGGTGTCCCGAGTCCTCCTGATATCGTTTGGGGAAAAGAGGCTGAATATATCTTCGGGAGATTCGGGCAGCTCCCAGAACTTGAGAGTGTTAGCTCATAGTAGAATCAGGATGAAGCTATCTCACAGAAGCCCAGTAGGGATCATCTGCCGGAATTACTTGATCCTCGGAGAGTCGGAATATGCCCTTCTTAAACACAAGCTTCGAATCTGATGCTCCCATATTTGATTGGACCTATCATAGGTCGATGTGGAGACGTATATGATGTTTTGTGGATTAAGAACCAGCGGGCTATCGCGAATGGCACAAACAAGCTTCGTCTCTAATCTCCACGTGATAGTGCTGTCCATATCCGATGAGAGCCAAGTAGCAGCTTCTAGAGGGCCGGTAAGGTTTTGTATGTGGCATGGGTATGACATCGCCAATGAGCTTAGTTACATCTGTCAACAAACAAACATCGACAAGGGCAGAAAGACCTGCATTTTGGGTGTTTAACACAAACGTTCCAGAAGACTTGAGATGAAGCTAAACAACGCAAGATTACTTTTTTTCTCCAGCAGACCAAGTAGCTGAGTTTTACAGTTTATGACGTTCACACATGTCACTCACAATAGAAGATTTGCATTCAAAGAGTTGTGATAAATTTGGATGTAACTTCCGATTAAACAGATTTGGATTATGTTCTTAATTTGTCTCCATTGGTCATATACTAATACTCTAGACTATTGACGGACAAACCGACGTAATTAGTTAAGCGCACAATATTACTAAATATTACAATTTCTATATAACCTCTATGTGTACAGCCGTGTTGGTGGCCCGGAATTTTTCCTACCTCTATCGTACAACCATTTATTGTTCAAAGGTACCGATCCTTTTAAATGACTGGGGGTTGGTGATCCGGGTATCTCTTGGGAGACACTGAATCCCGGCCCAAGAGAACTAAACCCGGTTGAAGATCTTCGATTACTGTTGAGACTGCCACTTAATCTCCCCAGTGGTGAAAATTGGGATCCAGAAGAGCTCCCGGGTATTATAACGTCCCTATCGACTGTAGATATCCCAGTATTCCTATCTCGATGTATAGGTGACCTGCTAAGGGGTGTAGATGTTCGGGCGTATCTGGGCGGAGTACTGAACTGTGGATTAAATTTTGGAGGCGTTGCAAGCGGTGAAAGCCCTAAAAGTTTTCTTTGGGCTGGTGTCAAAGGTATATCTGCAAGATTGTCTGTTTGCCGGAAAAGAGGAAGGCTGGCTGTGACAATATTGTAAAAAAAAATTGATTGTAGGAAATAAAGTAGATATCTAGCATATTGGTTGATTGATAGGTCATTTTGGATAATTAATGGTAATCTACATGATTAGCTTTATATTGCATAGTAACAATTGACATACGTGCTGTTTAACTTTCGCCATAGATAATAAATAGCCACTATACCACCAATGTTGTACATTATTCTCTTTATGTTCTGCTTTTGGAAGCTCGTGGCATCTTGTCTTCTAACAATTTCATCGAGCCTTGGATGCTGCCACGTACCGGTATGAGGTGTTGAGTGCGAATTTAGACCTGATGGCGTCGAGGGTTGTGGATTATCCATCAAAGCATGAGTGACGAATACTTTTGAAAATCTGTAGACCTCTTGAAATCAAATATTCTCACTTGCGGAAAAATTTCATGGAAACAGTTCTACTTCAAGGTGACATAAATTTGCATTACGCGTAGGGTGTTTAGAGTGGCCCAAGGGCCGGTCCGCTGAAGCGAATACAAGTTTGATTAGCTAAGAGTTTGGGCTGGAATCCAAGTGTCGCTTCAGGTAACGACGCCGACTGGAAACATGGATCAAGTTTACGAACTCAACTATTAATTGAGGACCTAAAAGTTTTCCGCAGTCATATGCTGCAACATGGATAACTTACTTTTAAAGCTTGACCAGTATGTCGTCAGTATTATCTCGAGATGGGATTTCCTCTCAACTGTTCTTTTCGCTGGCTCCATCTTCTCATTTTTCTACCTCATCATTAACCATCGAGATCCAGACGCTCATCCTTTCCTCCTTGCAAGGCAGTCTCACCCATCACAAGTTAGGCAAGAAGGCGAGTCCGCTGTATTCAGAAACTTATCTGCTCCCCATGGTGGACCCCTAAACAGTGGGCTCAATATCAAAGTATCTGGTGTTTCAAAATGGGCCAAAGGAAAAGATGGCGATCTAAGAGATGTTTGGAGAAAAGTTGTCAGTGGTGCTCAAGACAGGCAAGGTAGTGACACGGGCATAAGTGGGAAGTTCTACACGATCTTAGGATCCGACAAGATCACCGAGCACGATCGAGGTATGAAACTTATCTTACGATTCTTATATTTTGCTAATAGACTTCAAATTCAAGCTGATATAACAAGAGCAATAAACTTGATTGGAAAATACATGAGACAAGAAGGTGGCGCTCGTGTTGCTATTTATTTACCAAACTCGATCGAATTCTTGGCTGCCCTATTTGCCTGTTCATTTTATCATCTAACTGCTGTGCTCCTCACCTATGATCAATCTTGCGATGACATCATTTCTCAATTGAAGAAATCTAATGCCGATACACTCGTTGTGGCAGCAGGTTCTTTCCCATTCGACTCTGTCCACGAAAACTGCCCGACTTTAAAGAATATTATCTGGGTCGTGGACGAAGGTAATAAACACATGGACTGGAATGATATTCCCTCTGGCTCAGGTAGCAGTGTTAACGTATCTACTTGGCAAGAGATTATTCAAGATCAAGAACCTTCCGCTGGAAACGACCTACCAGTCGCAGACACATCGTCTCAGCTGAAAAATGTAGTGGTATTTGATTCTGGAGAATTGGTGGAATATACGAATGCCAATATTGTAGCAGGAATATCGGGTCAGCTGGCTATTCCTACTAACCAACGCTTTACAACTTCAGACCTTTTCCTTCCAATTGATTGCTTATCATCCATTTACCCACTAATCCTCACTCTCTCTGCTCTTTACTCTAACTCATCCGTGGCTCTTACATCTGTCGCATCTCATTCGCCTTCTCTCACTCTGGCAACTAGAGGCATCTCTCCGACTATAATCGTTGCTTCTAGCGAGACAATGTTGAAATTTCATAGCGAGGTTAAGGAAATACTGTCATCAAAGCTTTATTCATTTGTCCATTGGCTTGAAACGTGCTGCCTGTTAAAATATGGTGTTATGCCAATGACATCATTCCTCTCAAAACTTTTCGATAGACTCAGACCTGCTATCGGAGCCACCCCCGGAAAATTACGCTTAATATATATTTCCACACTTGCTGGTATCGACAAGCCAATATCATCCTTAATTCTTTCTGATCTTAGAATTTTCACAAGAGCACGCATAATTTATGCACTCACTTCATCAAAGGTTGCTGGTGCAGTTTCTCAGACCGGAATATACGATTACCGCTTTACCGATGATCCTGAAAAATCCCATTTCGGGCCACCAGTTACGAGCTTGGAGCTCTTCTTTCAGGATAGCGATAATCATAAAACTAGTAATACTTTATCATGTGGCGAAGTAAGTATTCTTTTAAATATTTTGGATAGAATTAATGAAATACATAGATCGCAGTCGCTGGTCCAGCGGTTGTTGGTGGGAAATCGAAATTAGGAGTGCAAGGAATGATGAATGAGGATTTGACATTAAGTTTAATAACATGAGTAAACAATTCTGTTGTTCTTTTTTTAATCACATGTAGAATTGTAGCTCAAGCAGTACAAGTTTGGTGGCCTTGATACTTATTTCAAAAATCCAATAACTTCCCAGAGTGATGAGGTTTAGCCTTTAATTGTGCCCAGGTATATTTAATAAGATACGCTGCAATGAGAAAAGAGTCACGATAATTCTTGTTATGAATGCTAGTGTAATAGGATTAGCCTAACTATGACTTAAAAAATATTTTCAGTCCCAGTCTTTTTGACAGTGATATCGCATAACTATAAGCTGATTTTTTAACCAGTTCAGATTGCTTTAATTAGCTATTTCATTTTTCTAAAATGTATCATACGGGAACGAGATGAATCTAATAGCTAAGCAAGGTCGCATAGACTTCATTCGTAAATAAATTTGCAAGTACAGATTTTTGCAACGATAAATGGCTGATGATAATATTACACCTGCCCAATCTCAGCTACTCACGTAACAACAGCATTTTTCTGGTACCAAGTACGCCTAAAACCCACCCAGGACTAAATCTGGTTGCTTGCTACCCATTGTTTATAAACTGCCTGCACATGGGAGCTTGAATGGTCACTTTAAAGCCTGCCTTTGCTGGAGTCTCTTCCCATTAGACTAGGCCAATTATACGTGCTTTAAGCTATATGGGGCAGCCTAAATCAGTTTTTGGCGCCTCAGCGGTAGCAAATGAGCTTGGTGAGTACTTTATGTAAACTTGGAAAGATCCTCTAGATGGCACCGAGTCAAGTTGAAGAAGGTTTGTTCCAAAGATTTGTTCCAAAGATTTTCCGACTTTCGTTCCGCAGATGAAGATGACGGTCACTGAGCCGAAGGAAACCCACTTTCATTCGTCCTCACGATCGAGCTTTTGAAACTGCAACCAAAAACAAGTGCCCCCCACAGCGCTTAGTGTTGCCATGACGCTGAAATTCCAGATTAGAAAGGGATCCGCACTTAGGGCGACGAAAGCTTCGCCCAGGGCAGCTGAGATAGCAGTCATAAAAATATTGAAGGCCATGACGAGACTTCGCATGTTTTTCGGCGCCTTAGAGAAGGCATACTCGAGTGTAGTTATGCTGGTCAAGATTTCGCTAACGGCAATGAGAACATACGAGCCAGATTGCATCCAGACATTGATTGATGCAGGTGGACACAGCATCCGGCCATCTCCACCGAGAGGGGCAGGAAGAATTCCAGCTGCCCTATTGCCGCAGATAGATTTCTGGTAAATTTTAGCCTGAACAATGGCCGCCCAGACCATGGCGGCCGATCCCATGAAGAAGCCAGCCGTAATTCTTTTGATTGGCGTGAACCTAATTCTGGCCTTGCGAAGAAACGGGTAAAGAAAAATATCAAATACTGGAATGAGTATAATTAATGTGAATGGGTCAATATTGGAGAGCACATCGTTTGGCATACCATGAAGCTGCATAACTGCTGCTTGCGAAGTCAGATTGTTATTGAGTTGATTGTAAGTTAGCCAATAAAGTGGTATCCAGCAAAATACTGCGCAAGCTCCGAAACCACATCGTACCTCTTCGACCCATTCATCGTCAAATGTCATCCAGGGTGGACGCTGAGATTCTGGAATTACGGAAGGCTTGAGAAGTGTCCAGAATGTGCCATCATTGAGGCGTCTGTAGGTAGATATGGGATTTAAGGACCATCGACCCTTATTTCCCATTACAAAAAGCCTGATAGTCTTTGCTAGCACAGTGCCATCTGGTGGAGTGCGGACGTACTTGTTGCGCGCATACCACATGATGATAGGGCAGATCCCAAGCAGTATGGTGGGTAGTAAAAAGGCGAGCCAAAATCCTACGTATTTCTCACAGTATACCATCCCGATCTGACCAACGATGGAGCCGATGTTGATGAAGAGGTAAAAGTAATGGTAGACTCTACTCTGCGTAACTAAGGGGTCGACGATAACCTTTTCACCTGTAGGTAGAGTTCTGACGGCCATCTCGGTGAGGTTCAACTGCTCAGCGATCATCGGAGATATATTGGGCTTAAAAGAGCCCGTTCCTAAGCCCATGACAAGAAGCCCGACGAGGAAGCAGGCCAATGAGTTCTTGGGATGTGCAATGATCGGAGGGGTTGCCGAAATCACCAAGATGACATGGCCCACGATGGCGACAGCGAGGGCAATACAGATAGTCTTAAAACGACCAAGATATGTATCTGCAACGTAAGCGCCGAGGAGGGGAGTAAGATAGACCCAGAATTGATTGAGTATTCCTATTCCCGTCGATGCTTGCTGCCCTAGTCCCAGAGCGCCAGATTGTCCCCCCAAACCGGCACCAGTTGTTGAGCCTAAGGGAAGTGCCTGTTGAATGAAATTGGTAACTGTTTATATCCATGAGTGGGGACCAGTTACTAAAGGAGGGTAAATTACTGACACACAACCGTTGTTCCATAGTAGGAGAACCGCTCGCACAGCTCTACAAAAGCTATAGTATACAATCTCCAAGGTATATGATCAGGCACTCTTCTTAAGGTGAATATTTCTAGCTCAGACGGAAAGATAGACTGAGTATGATCTTCATCTTCTGATATACTGACCGGTAGTCCCGCAGACTTTGGCTTAAAAGTAACATCGCTTTGGGAAACAGTCAATGAATTGTCCGATTTATTTTGGTTAGTCTCTCTGTCTAGACCTAATAACATCTTTGCGTCTGAGACGAGGTAGAATAAGAATGGCTGTTGATATTAAATTCAGATAGGGCTAGACGCTGGTATATGTCTACTTGTAAATAGGCTAACCTAGTTGAATAGATGATATGATGATATGACGTGCATATAGAGTAAATGCTTATTGTTAACTATCGCCTAGGGGAAAACAAAGACTGCTTAGGTTGCAAGGGTAGCGGCCGTAGAACTGATGGGCTGTTTCTGATACAAGATTTTTCATCAAAGCTGAGTGTATCCAGTATCACTGATACTCCCCTCATTGACCCTTCAGCCCTCTCCAAAGTTGTGGCCAGCTGACCTGGCCCAGTGGTTCAGGCCGCTGGTTTAAATTTCGTACCATTGCTGATTAAACTTCTACTCAGAGCTTGTGTTTCATTGTGGCGCCCTCCATGGTCATCAAAAATAAGGTCGTGTAAGTTATTTTCTTCGATAAACTCCTTCTCTTCGCACAGCTGTTAGTCTTAGGTTGCACATCCCGACATACAGAATGCATTTGTCTGGCCTTGAGAACTAACGGCAAATGCTAAACTGAAACCCGGTGGTGGTAAGTGTGGAGAAAGATAAGTTCTTATCCTCACAGCTTGGACAATAGTGAACCTTACTGTAAAATACTAACCGCATTTTGGGGGAAGGGAATCACCAAGGATGAGGGATGGATGCAAATGCGTGGAGATTGTACATCGATCGGCCATGTATTCGCTTAGATTGTAACGATCCCTACGAGGGTAATTACTTGCTTAACGACAACTCGGTTTTTGTTGGTTGTTGAGATTAGGAGACGTGCCCTAATTGTATCATAACAGGGATGAGCGAACTAATCTACTTCTTCTGGTAATTCGACATACAGTAAATAAGCATCGCAACACAGTCTCTTAAGGGTATCAAAAGTATAATTGTTAAAGTGACTGGGGCTAGATCCCCGTACATATTGATTACAGTGTCTCCGGGGTTGAAAAGGTAAAACTTCAAACTGGGCTGTTTAAGGGAATAGCCCTGTAGGCGCAGCTGGGCTAGCTCGTAACAGGTTAGTATGTCCCTCCTCCTCACCCCGCTCGCCATGACGTATGGTCCAATCGTCTTCTTCTAACAATCGCTTAGAAAAACACATTTTCAACGACACTTTTGGCTGCCTGACCCACCTAGTCCTCGAAACTTAACATCACTATCAATCTATCCTCACTTCTAGCAAACAATGTCTCTCCAAAAGTCTGCTTCAGAAACTAAAGTTCGCAAGCATCTAACTCGCGATCAATATATTGAAATAAGGGCATTAAGAAGACTTGGCTTGACACTTCAAAATATATCCGACAAACTTGGCTTCACAATAAGACAAATACAACTTGCGTATGCTCGAGAGACTGAGAATCCTATGTCCCGCAAAGGAAGCTCACCTAAATTAAGCGCGGAACAAGTTGATGAGCTTGAGGCTTTCGCCCGGGAATCTACTGAAAATCCACAGATGCGCCTTATGAAACTAGAAATGGGGCTCTTCAGCCACTGGGGATGCAGAGAATATTTAATTTCTAATGCACTCAAAAAAAAGGTTACAGCAGATGCATTACTCGGAAGAAGCCTCCTTTTTTTTTTTTTTTTTGCATCAGATTTTAATTGCGTATGCAGCTATCTAGCTATGACACAATATCAAAGAAAAGTACAGAATAGATGATTCAACGTAAAGGAAGAGCACTCATGCCTTAGATTTCATTTGCAAGTACCACTGCGAAGTTATGGTGGCTTTTCTTCACCCCAAGTCAACCCTCATCCGTGAATACCCACCCAGGGGAACGTCTCAAAAACCCTGAGTTATCCAGACATGCCTCCATCATCTTTCAACTTTTCTCCGCGCGATATGTGATCTGAGGTGTCTCCTTCCCAAGTGGAGTAGGTGCCCGGGCTACTCAAGCTATACCAGAGAACACCACCAGGAGGTGGACCACAACACCTTCCATCGTTTGCCTGTGTTTATATTGTCAGCTGCACTCTCGCAAGCGAAGTCTTGGCGCGCACAAAGCTCAATTCGTAAATCTCCCTGCCAAAGTTCGGAATCTCATGCCCTTCGAAGTTATATCTTTACTTTGCATCATCTTGTAAACTTGTCCTGATCCCTCTCACGTCCATCCCGAAGAACTGTTTCCCAGATTTGTGCGCCACGCTTTGCTTCCTCCGTCGGGTATAAATATCAGCGTGGGCGTGTATTTGGTGGTCAGCTGAGACCAGAGAAGGTCGAAGAGAGGTGTGGTCATTGGGATGAGGATGTACTAGGTCGTACCTGTAGACTTGATGAGACTTAGGTAGGCGTCAAACTCGTTGGGAGCGGAAAAACGACGTGGTGGAGTAATTTTAAATTTTGCCTCGTGGGCCAACTTCTTTGGTATTGCGAAATTTGACTGAACTTGGCTCTGGGAGAATATTTCACTCCCAGGTTCGTAGAGGACACCACGTACAGGTGTTCAGTCTTGCCCTCCATTGCACCGATTGAAGATACTTGTAAATAAGGGTAATGGGTAATGCAATGTGAGATGAAAATTTTTCGGTGATCATAATATCAATTGATTTTTTTAAAATTTCATTTTAAATAAGGACCTTTGTACATTTCCATTGGTGTTGAAAACCGTCCCCATTTATTTTGACTTTCACGGAATATTGATGGATAGTACCCCTGCTTGCAAAACTAGTTGACGAGCTAGATATGGGCCTGCATGAAGGCTAAACCAATCTACAGTCTATTATGGATGGCATAGGTAAAATTGTCAAAGTGACTGGGGTTAGATCCCTGTACTTATTGCCTTATTTGGTTTAGTCTTCATGCGGGCCCATGTCAAGTTACTTGACTAGTTTTGCAAGCAGGGGTACTATCCATCAATATTCCGTGAAAGTCAAAATAAATGGGGACGGTTTTCAACACCAATGGAAATGTACAAAGGTCCTTATTTAAAATGAAATTTTAAAAAAATCAATTGATATTATGGATCCTCGATTATCGACACCTAACACATCGCATCACCCATTACCCTTATTTACAAGAATCTTCAATCGGTGCAATGGCCCTAGCTGTTGCATCGTCATCGACAACGCCCTCCAATCCAGGAGGGCAACTTCACCCATGCCTGCTTGGCATTGTGAACACAATGCACAAAGCAGAACAACAACGGAAAGAAAGACTGGATATAGCCCAGGAATTTCTAGAACTAATCGACTCCTGGGCTAAGAGCAAAGGAGAGAAACAAGCAGCAGCAGTTGTCGCGACTCTGCTGGAAAACATCACGCCTGTTATCACTGCCTTCGCAGTAGATCAGGTAGAAGCATCTAACTTTCCAAGTAAGAAGCCCTCCACCATGGCAAGCACTCCAAAACCAGTCGCGCCTAGGAAAAATACAGCTGTTGAGGATTACAGCCACGCTCTACCCCCAAAGCCTCAAGACACCAGCTCGGCCTGGGTGACAGTAGCCCGTAAAGCGGCCAAGTTACCGACACCACCAAATGTGCAAGTTCCACGAAGGCCTGCTCCATCAAGCCACCCGAAACCACAGACAACCCAAAAGGAGGACAAACGCCTGTTCCTTCGATTGGGGAGAGATCACCACTGGCACAAGCTCTCGCCAGTTACGATCAAGAAAATAATAACCGACAAGGCTGGGATAGCAGCCTCAGCTATCACCTCCATGTACCCAGTCAGGTCGGGGATCGCTCTCGAATGCGCATCAGATGCATTGAGAGATACAATCATGAGGATTGCACCTTCCCTACAGGAAGACAACACCGTGATTGAGGAAGCGTCCAAATGGACATCATTGATCGTACCTCATGTGCCATTGTACATCAGGACGCTTGAAGGCAGCATCCCAGTCACCAACGATATGGTGAAGAACGAATGCCAGGCTGTATGCGGCGCCACACCAATCCAGGTAAGGCCCACAGAAACAAAGCTTGGACAATACTCAACAAGCTGGATTGTTCATTTCCAACAAAAACCAGCAAACACAAAGTTTCGTCTCTTTGACGAGAGCGGACCAGCAATTCCCTTCTCGCGCCGAAGACCAATCGAGCAATGCCAACGTTGCTGGGGATTCCACACAACGCGTTCCTGTACTCGGAGCCAACGATGTGGGAGATGTGGGGGAACCCACGAGACATCAGAGTGCCAGGCAAAGGTGTCAAAGTGCTCAAATTGCGCGGGACCTCACCACTCAAATGAGGGCAGCTGTATGGCCCGGCCAAGACGACAAAACGGGATAATTCTGCCCCGTACCCCGGCAGAACTTCACATCATCAGAGAACGCGGACATCGTGATTATCATGCTGCTCTAGCGTACTCTGAAAGGAAGGGTAAGGCGGTTGAAACCGTCATTGCCCAGGACTCAACAATGTCGTGTTAATGTTAGGAAACCCCTCAACAAAAGCACCAAAAGACAAGTACAACACCGTCCACTTTCACCAAGTGAATGTCGGAAGAGGTGGGGAAAACACGGATATAGCATCGCAGCAGGCATGGGATGCCGGTGCACATGTAGTCATGGTACAGGAACCATGGACAAGAAAGAAAGAGGGGGGTTTTATAACAAAAAGTCACCCTGGCTACAATAGCCACATACCATTCGGAGGAACAGACATCCGGCCCCGCGCGATAACTTTCACGCGCAAAGGTAGTCATGCGACTCAACTATTTCCACCGTTGTCAGGCCCGACATCTGACTACTGTTTTGTAAAGATGGGCAGCCTAACCTTTGTCAACGTATACCGTGCCCCAGGCACTAGTGGAACCATGGAGCCCCTACTCCGGTGGGAAATTAGAGGTCTAGTGATTGTTGGAGGCGGTTTCAATTCTGTGTCACAGCATTGGCAACCGCTAGCAACAAATCAGTACGGCAATAGTAACCAGATTATGGAATGGGCAACATCCCACAACATGGACCTAGTTAGCATTGTTGGAGAGCCAACGCACAGGGATGGGAACGTCCTAGATCTAACGTGGAGCAACACGGCCGCTATAGCATCAGTGTCTAACGACTACCACTGTACCTCAGATCACTCGACCATCGAAGGTACCGTGCTTAACCCTACAGTGTCAGATCTTTCTGGAATTGTAAAGAAAATTTGTGTCAGCGATGCCAACTTGAAGGAATTTAGCCGATGATTTAGCCAATGGACCAAATCTGGCCCTCTCGACAGTGTTGTCAACATCGAAAACTTCACAAATGATCTCCGACAAGCACTTGGAGATGCGCTCAAGATTGCAGGGAAAGTCCCAGCCATCGAAAGCGGAAAAACTGGGCCATGGTGGACCGATGAATGTCGCACAGAATGGCAAGAGTACAAGGCAGCGAGAGATAACCCTGACCTCGCGAAAGAGGCCCGCAAGAGCTTAAGAGCCGTGGTACGAAAAGCCAAGCGAGAGTACTGGAAGAGGTAGGTAGAGACAGTGACTACTGACGCACAGGTATTCAAGCTCATTGTTACGGTTTGACCGTGGTTTAGCTTAGGTGGAGACCTTAGCAGAGTTGGGGGCGTATTAGGGAGAGTGTTACATATTATCTTGTATCAAGCGACTAAGTTTCACTCGGCCACATAACATTGGAGCTAGGAAGGAATGTGAGACGGCGAAGTAGAATTGCCAAGTGAGAGAGTCAGCTAGATGGCAAAGATGACGACGGGCAGTAGCGGAGCAATATGTCATTCTCACCAACAGAGTACGTACTAGATGAGCTAGAAGGATGTACAAATAGTCATTACCCGTAGTTGTGGTATTTCTCTCTTCATATAGTTTAATCTTTCTAAAAGTACACTACAACCAGCTTGGTTCCGTCACACTCATGAGATGGGCTAAGCTTCGACCAGCTGCTGAGCCCCCTCCCCTGCAGATTGACGAAAGCCGGTGGTTATCTGACCCGCGAGAGCGAGCTAGTGCGCTACAAGACATTCTCTTGGCTAGGTTTAGCGGCGAGAACGACATCTCTATCTGGGAGAATGGACAGGAGGAGCGTATTCCATGGGATACGGAATTATCACTGGACGATGTGACAAGCGCCACTGTCTCTATCAACGACACGGCACCGGGAGCGGACAAGATAACGGCACGGTTACTGAAAGCCTGTTGGTCCCATCTAGGACCTCTCGTGAAAGATCTTTACCAGGCCTGTCTGAAAATCGGCTACTTTCCCACGGCCTTCAGGGTGGCAGAAGTTGTGCTTCTTCCAAAGCCGGATAGAAATCTGTCAACTGCCAAGGGTTGGCGACCAATCTCGCTGTTGTAGAGTTTAGGCAAAGGACTTGAGCGTCTAGTTGGTAAGAGAATGGCATGGCTGACGATAAGTCACCAAGTTGTTCACCCACAACTACTCGGCTCCGTACCAGGACGATCTGCAGTCGACCTTGCATCCTGTGTAATCTATGATGCTGAGGCGGCCATGAGAAGTGGTAAGTGTGCGGCTATGGTCACACTCGACATTCAAGGTGCATTTGATGCAGTCCTTCACAACCGACTGCTCAAACGCCTTCGAGAACAAGGCTGGCCACGATCCCTGTGCCGGTTTATTCAGACATTTCTTTACCAACGAAAGGTTCAGGTCAAATACCGCGGTGGAATCACAGAAGAGAAGATACTGGAATGTGGAGTACCTCAGGGCTCGCCACTATCGCCACTTCTTTTCATGCTCTACATCACTGTGCTATTTGAAGAACATGGTCTAACGAGCAGGTTTGGTTATACTGACGATGTAGCTATTGTCAGAATTGGAAAAACAGCGGCAGATGCTATCTCCGCAGCTCAAGACGACCTCGACAGCCTTATCCTTCTCGCAAGAGAGCACAGGATCGATTTTGACCCAGCAAAGTCAGAACTTCTAGTGACCGGAGGAGGGTCTATAAAGAAAATCAACGCGGCTGATCTTTCCATCTTGGTGAAAGATCGCCGGATCGAACCGTCACCTCATATCCGGTGGCTAGGAGTCTGGCTTGATACCCAGCTAAATTTGGAGCAGCATGTACAGGAATGGACTGGAAAAGCTAACCGTCTAGTCCATTTCTTACAACATATAAACGGAGCTCAACGTCGTGCAGCCCCCGGACCTCTGATTCGTGCGGTACATGCATGCGTTCTGAGCACAGCTCTATACGGGGCAGAAGCGTGGTGGCCAGGTCTCACTCGAATAACCACACTGCGAGATAAAGAAATCGGCACTGGAGTAGGTTGGCATATATCTCTACTGGGAAAAACGATAATGAAAGCTATCAGAGTAGCACTCCCAGCATGGCGTAGCACTCCCAATGGCGCTCTTCATCGTGAAGCGGGAATACCCCCGGCATCGATAATTCTTCAGCAAAAGATGCTGCGGTCTGCAGCTCGTATGCGAAGAATGGATACCTGGCACCCTCTAGCCATTCGGGCGGCTGAGGATCCGAAAGAGACAATAAGACGCTTAGTTCTTAGATCGGGACAAAGAGATCGATTGTTCAGACAACCAAAACGGTACATGACACGCCTACAAATGAGTGTGCGTCGAGTTCCGACAGCCGAAGGCCCCGGAAAGCTATACTTCCCACGTGGCACTCCAGCATCGATTCCATGTAGTCGAGAAAATGAAGCTAGGTCTGGAAGCATAAAGCGGTGGTTAGTTTCCCGCCTAGCTAACACAGTCTTCGCTTTCTCTGATGGATCATCATCGGGTCCCGTAAAATCAACCTAGGGGTATGTAGTATACCTAGGAGGCAAGCTAGTTACAAGTGGCTCCGGTCCACTTCCCGGAGCAGAGGTATTCGATGCAGAAGTTGTAGGTGCTATGAAAGCCTTGAAGGCTGCAATAGAGTTAGGAAAAGACTTACTGATCTGCATTCTTCTTGACAACCAAGCGGCCACCCAGGCGCTCGAAAGAGGAAGATCTAACTCCTCGCAGTCGGTGGTGGACAAGTTTTCATCGCTGAGACACAATAAGCGTGTGGAAATACGCTGGATACCCGGGCATTAGGGAGGTGGGTTAAATAGCGCAGCCAAGAGCTCGTGGAAGAGTGGTGGCAGAAGTATTGACCGAAACGATACAAAGATCTGGGCCTATTCATGCGTTGCAAAAGACCACCGGAACTAGCTTTACCAAGATGGGCGGACCATCGTATTATTGCGGTAAGAACAGGCCACGGGGACTAAGCCGACTATTATCGACGTTTCAACCCCGAACATGAAGATCTGAAATGCGTTTGCGGCCGAGAGAAAAGGCCCTGGCATTTTTCAGAGTGCCGACCAGCTTTGATACGTTAGAGAATCTATGAGAAAATGGCCCCAGGTGGGGCCAGGGAAATAATAGGGGAGAAAGAATGGCTGAAGTTCATTCGATTCTTAACTACAAGCCGATGTTACAGTCTGCCGAAGAATGAACAGGGTGGGAGGTGACCACGCTGAGATTGTTTCTGACCCGAGAGTAGATGGGTGTGGAAGATAGGGATACGGCGCAGGGCACCGTAACTCAGACACATACTGTTCTTTTTTTTTTTCACTCTTTTCTTTTGTCGCTTCTGGCCCTCCTGCCGGTCATGTAGGTAGCAATGAGCTTGCAGAGCCCTTCTACCCGTGTCACGTCTAAATAGATGTTAGGTTCTTCCTGTCACGTAAAAGATTTCAAATTCAAATTCAAACTGCACAAAGTACTACATGTAATGCCGTTATGTAGAGACTGGATATCCTTCATGCGCCACAATGTAATTTTACCATTACAAATAACAATACACCAGCTACTAGATCTACCATACTACATATTTGAGCATAACACATACGCCTTATATAAAGCTTAGTCACCGTTACCAATGCACAATAATAGGTGCGTTCGAGGACCCTCCACTTTCAACAAGAGCTTATGTCCCCCAGAAGTCAGGACCTTGGCTTTGCATGGAGGATATTAATCCTCCATGCAGGAATGAATAGCGTCATATATTTGAAGTGGGAGTTGGCTGGTGGTTAATGGGGCAAGCTCCCAGTTGCAATTAAAGCGATTATTAAGGAAATAATGACCCCTCAGTCATTGAGGTTGTAGAGCGCATTGATTCATGTAACTACCGAAGTGAAACTAAGTACAGAATTTGCAGTCACATGTATATCAGCAACGTGGCCCACTTGACAGCCCCAATTATTCTAAATTCCAACAAAAAGTACATAACAGATTACTCAATTTAAAAGAAGATCACTCATGCCTCGGATTTCATTTGCAGGTATCACTGCGAAGTTATGGTGGCTGATTCTTCACCCCAAGTCAACCCTCATCCGTGAATACCCACTCAGGGGAACATCTCAATAACCCAGAGTTATCCAGACATGCTTCCATCATCCATTTACTTTTCTCCGCGCGAAATTTTATCTAAGATGTCTCCTTCCCCAGTGGAGTGGGTGCCCAGGCTACTCAAACTATACCAGAGAACACCACCACGAGGTGGACCACAACACCTTCCATCGTTTGCCTGTGTTTATATTGTCAGCTGCACTCTCGCAAGCGAAGTCCTGGCGCGTACGAAGCCCATTTTATAAAACTCCTTGCCATTATCCAGAATTTCACGCCCGTCGAGATTGTATCCATCCACCGTGCCATTTCGTCAGCCTGTCATGATTCCTCTCACGTCCTTCACAAAGAACTGTCTCCTAGATTTGTGCGCCACGTTTTGCTCCCTCCGTCAGTTGTAAATATCGGCGTGGGCGTGTATTTGGTGGTCAACTGAGGCCAGAGAAGGTCGAAGAGTGGTGTGGTCATTGGGATGAGGATGTCCTTGGCCGTACTTGGTCGTACTTGGTCGTACTTGTAGACTTGATGAGACTTAGGTAGGATTCAAACTCGTTGGGAGTGAAAAACGGCGAGATGGAGTAATTTGAATCATTGCCTCGTGGGCCAAATTCTTCGATATTGCGAAATTTGACTGAACTTGGCTCTGGGAGAATATTTCACTCCCAGGTTCGTAGAGGACACCGCGTACAGGTGTTCAGTCTTTCCCTCCAGCAGTACACTATGGTGCTCTGCATACTGGTTACGTGATCAGTCTACATACGAACAGGCTAGGGGATAAGGGACGAGCATCCTACAATCTGTAACATAACA
The DNA here is from genome assembly GCA_905067625.1 of Blumeria graminis f. sp. triticale. NCBI lineage: Eukaryota > Fungi > Ascomycota > Leotiomycetes > Helotiales > Erysiphaceae > Blumeria > Blumeria graminis. The sequence goes on along the minus strand of LR898470.1, from coordinate 781,837 downwards.
ATCATCATAGTAACTTAAGTTCTGCATATTAATGAAGATATCTCTCCACAAACCATCTAAGCTGTTCCGGCGCAAGTGTACATTCCCAAATCATATACCAATCATAATAGTGTGTAACGAGGTTGAAGCGAGGCTACAATGTTTTACACACACACATGGGGCTGGTGGATTGATGAATATCACAAATTAATCAGATCTTTGTACATATTATTATTATAATTAATTCATTTTATTGTCCTTTCTGAGGTCTTTGACTATGTAGGACATGTAGGACCTTTCTACCTACAGGCCAAGGATACCTATACCAGAAGTATATCCCCTCCTATGCCTCCCATACAGCTCCCCTCAAACAGTACCTCCCCTCACGAGTCCTCATTCGATCATACACTTAGAGGTGCCTTTTTCTCTTTATTATCTCCTCTCTCCAGTCAACGAAACGATGGCCATTTGCGGGTGTATGGCAGCTAGGAAAAATCGCAAAAACCACTGAACGCGGAGCTCTTCTAATACTGACATTAGGAATAAATCTGAAGACATAGTGCCCCTTCTGAAGCGTTCAAAGAGGCCGGCCAGCTGGGCGCTGCAGACTTGTGGGTACCTCGGGAATTTCACTCTCTGCCTTTCTAGCCTCCTTCCAACCCCTCCCCGATGGTCGTGCTGAAATGTTAGAAAAGTCTTCACAGAACGTGACTGCTGTATTGTAGCTTAGTCTAACTTCTTTTGTGCCGTCCAGGGCGCTGGGAAGCGTCGTTGACTCATCGACAAAAGAAGCCCTCCTGGCTAATTAGCCGAAATCTTGGTCTTGGCGCCCACAAAAAATCCAAAGGTTGAAAACTCCTCGAAAATGTCAGACTTAGCGTGCTCTTCAGAGACCTATTCGCTCTCTCGCTCCATATCTCAGGCGCCTGTTCTCCCTCAAGTTATTTGTCCCATTAGAGCTACAGTCCCCCATAAGCCAGAACCCAGGCTTTATATTTTTCGACTTGATTTCCTCCTTGCGGGTATGAATAGCGTCGTAAATGTGTAGTGAGAGATGGCTGGAAATTAATGGGGCAAGCTCCTGGATGCAATTGGGGTTACGCCTTTATCGGTCGTTGAGGCGAGGTGGTGTGGTAAGATTGAGGTGGAGGACTCGCGTGAGAATGATAGGTCCGACATTGATGATGAGTCGTCGATTTTAGATGTGCTTGCGAGTGCTTTCAACTTCGATTTGGATGCGATTCTTCTTGGCTATCCCAGGTATGCAGAGCATACTTAGCGATTACACCAGCACCACTGGAAGGTGAAGAGTTCGTTTTTGCCGGCAGCTGATTGTATTGGAAAGTTGTGAAGGATCTTTATTTAGCTTTCCGACAAGGTACATGGTTGTAAATTTGCACGAATACTATCGCAAAGTCCTCGGTAATTGCGAGTTTTTCGATTAGATTCATCATTGCATCTTTTTAATCGTCATATAAGCCTTTTGTAAAGGCAATAAACCTTACCACTTCATATTACTCAAGATAGCTGATCACTCAAAGAAGTTTGGATAGATATTTATCATACTAGAGGCCTCCGGTTTGAGAGTTGTTTCTTTGCAATGGGTGGTTTCCCGAGATCCTAAATCACCAAAAAAGGCCATCAATGACGATGAGAATTCTGGGATAGACAAGAATACTTTGGCCGGATTTGAGTTGACTAGAAGGACCATCTGTCGAGAGATATTCCTTCAAGCCGACTAACTAAATAGATAGCTGACGTAGATTCATCGCGGAATCTATATGCGATTACCTCGAGCTTTATCCACAATTATGTAGTCATATACGACAGCTTACTCTTGGCGCCGATGAATTTATCGCACCGGAGTGATGTATTTGAATGTCTAGCGGCTGCAACTGAATTAGGCTGCATGAAAGAATAGCCAACCTTAGCAATATTGAAGTTAATGCTCAGCAGTCTATTTTGATACTCGAGAGTTTCTTTAGCTTTGCGAGCGGCCATAAGCTGACCCCAAAAAGCATCTCAAGCGGTACGATAAAATGAAAGGAGACCGTCGCTGAATGCATGAAGGACTTTTGCATCGGATTCAATCTCCTGTCTGATGTTTTCGATTGTGGTTAGAGGACTCTAACTGTAAGGGAGATGACTTAAATAGATAATATCACCGGGTAGGAGTTATGAAAAATAGCTAGCTCGAATAAGTAGATGGTTTCAAACAGGAAGTTAAGATAGAAGTACATCGTATGCCCAATCATGTCAGCAGTAAAGCGACTAGTTATAATCTAGGTAAAACGGGACGGGAGCTTAATCCCAACACATACGACAACTTAACGTAGCATGAGACAAATCCTGAACTCAGCCTATGTGGTAACCAACCCATTACTTGAGCGACCAACACATATGCTATACGCTAAGACTAGTATTTGGCAGGGGATGATATGTTGGAATGAAGTAACAATTGTTATACTAGTAAAGACTTCATAAAATTACAATACATATTTCCAGTCATATTTTTGAGCAACGGTTATTTTAGGTATACCAGAATTTACTCACAACATGGCTCGGGTCGGAGAAGATAATGCTGATACATGATGTGTATCAAGGAAAATATCTTCTTGTTCGGATTTTACATAACTCATACTTTGAATTGGGTTTACATTTATGTTTCCGATGATATTCTCATCTTATCTGTCCTGCGCACGGTTTGGTATGTTTCGTTGGTAGCATTATTACCAGCGAGTTATCTAGTATGGTTTTAAATGAGGAAAACTATTAAAAACTTAGTCCTTGTATTGTGTAATGATCACTTTAAGGAGTTCTAATATAAAATATGGAAGGTAGACTTGTCTATGAAATCAACTCGTTGGAGGTATAAAATCATTTTCCATAAAAACGGATCCAACACTCGAGATTTACATCTTGAGTGAGGGTCCGTGCACGCTAACAAAACAACCCAATAACCACGTGATAAACAAGCTAATTGTACAGGGTATCTTGCTCTCCGGTTCTCCTAACTCCTGGCTAATGATGACAACTCAGACCCATAATAAGGGTCATGAGGATCCTGGAATTGCAATGCATTAGACTTATTTCTCAACACTCCCCCTCAAGGCAATTTCCATTACTCATATCCTCCCACTAGTCCAAGCTGGTTTTTGAATCTTTCGAATGCCACTCTTTGAAGAGGTTTTGTCAGTCCATCTGCTATCATCTCGCTTGTGGGTACATAGTCAATTACGAGCTTCCTTTTTTCGGCCAGGTCACGAATAAAATGGAAACAGATGTCGATATGCTTTGATCTCTCGTGCAGGTGAGGGTTCTTGACTAGTGCTAGGGCTCCTTGGTTATCTCCATACATTTGTACTGTCATTTCGTTTACGTTGATAACTTGGGGCATTCCTAAATCGCGGAGGATCTGTGCGGCCCACTGGCCTTGTTTGGCGTACATAGCTTGTGAAATATATTCGGCTTCGGCGCTTGACGTTGCAACAGAGTTTTGTTTTTTCGAGGACCAAGAAATGGGTCCACCATAGTACATGCAGACTCCCCCGGAGATACTCTTCCGGTCCATCTTATCTGTCGCCCAATCCGCGTCAGTGTAAACGGCAAATTGCTGTGAATATGCTCCCCCTGGTCCGAATCGGAGTCTCTGTTTGACTGTTGAACGTAGGTATCGCATGAGGCTCTTGAGAGCTATTCCGTGGTGCACTGCGGGGTCTTTCATGAATTGGGATAGTCGACCAACAACAAAAGCGATATCAGGTCTAGTTAATACCATTGCGTACATTAATTTCCCAATTCCTCTCTGATATTCAGTTGCGTTGATTCGTTCATCTGATCCGTTTGCTGGGCGAAGGTTTTCGTAGTCTGCTGCAGGGATCTTCTTGCTCATGTGTTTTACATGCGTTATGCCGAATTGATCAAGAGCTGCGGACAGGTACTGTTCTTGGTCAAGGTAAATGGTGCGATTTTTTTGGTCTCTTGTAATTCTTATGCCAAGAATCTTCTCAATCTCCCCCAGATTTTTGGCATTAAATCGTTGAGAGAGCGCTTTGAAAAACCAATTAAGTTTACTGTCATCATTTGCTGCTGCGGCGATGTCATCAACGTACACGAGAATCCAAATATTTCTTTTGTGATGGACGTAGAGACATGGGTCCGCAAGACTTTGTGTGAACCCAATTGATACGAGGAAGCTTTTCAGGAGTAGATTCCAGTCTCTACCGGCTTGTTTAAGTCCGTAAAGGCTGTGAAGGGCTTTAAGTACTTTTCCTTTTGAAACTTCTACTCCTTCTGGTGGCTTAAGATATATTTCTTCTTGCAATGTGGATTCCGTGAAGGCGTTTTTTTATGTCGTAATGGTGGCACTTCAAGTCGTATCTAGCCACCATTGCTAGAAATAGGCGAAAAGTGTCCATCCTAACAGTAGGTGCAAACGTCTCGGTGTAGTCGACTCCATATTGTTGACTAAAGCCTCTTGCTACTAAGCGGGCCTTGTAGCGTTCTACAGACCCATCCTTCTTTAATTTGATTGTAAAAACCCATTTTGTCGAGACTATGTTTGCCCCGTCCGGCAGAATATGTTCTTCCCATGTTCCATTTGAAACTAGTGCATCGATTTCATCTAGTATAGCTCTTTTCCACGATGGGCCGTGAATCTTGTCATTTGTGGCCTCCTTATACGTACGTGGTATCGGAATACCTTTTATAACTTTCGTGGGGAGTGCATATTCCTTATTCACATCTGATTGATTGGTGAAAATCGCGTAGAAAGCCTGTATGATGGAAGCTTTAAGCTTGCGGTCGTTAGGAGTAGCTGAAAAGGTATGTCTCGCTGAGAATGAACTTTCGGTTGCTCTTTCAATATTTTCATGTTCTTCCATATCAGAGAATATTTTTGCTAATAAAGCTCTTCGTATTCTTTTAATTTGTTTGTCCTCGTCGTAATAATCTGTATTACTTTTACGCCTTTTTCGAAAGAAATATCTAGGCTCAGGGACTGATGGTAAATTCATTGATTCGAAATTTCGCTCTGGGGTCTGGGATGGTTCTGAATCTTGGATTGCTTCGATGGTACTGTTCCTATTCGAATCAATTTTGATCTGGTCGTCTTTATCGCCTTGGATGGCGTTGTTGGTCTCGCTTAAGATTGGACCAGTGTCACCATGATTATCTTCTTCAACTATGGTTCCTGATGGTGGTACTGACAATTTATTTTCTTTTCTCTTCTGGGATTTCTTTCGTTTCCGTTTTTCTTTATTGGACGTTCCGGTAGGTTCTGAAGTATGTGTCGTAGGAGAAGGTGAAGGAGATGCCGTAGTAAGTGCTGGCTTTGGATTGGATACTGGGGCTGCTTCCGTTGCCGGGTCCGGTATTGGAGACGGTATTGGAGATGGAATTGTAGCTGGTGACGGAGCTGGCGGTGGAGTTAATACTGGAGAAGGTGGCACATCGATCATCACATCTTCGAATATTTTAGCCCCCGATTTATCGTTATCTTTGCTGGGGCGACCTCTATTATTTCTCAGAGGTAATTGGTTAGTGGTTCCTTGAGATGTGACGATGCTCTCTCTTAGCCTCAAGTTGATCATTCCTCCCTTAACTTTTTCGTCTATTAATACAGCATTTACTCGCTCTACTCGACCTAGGTCTGGGGCGTAGATTTTTGTGTGTTTTTCGGTGTTCTCGGAAAAACCCATGAAGACACCCTCTCTTCCCCGTACAACCAATTTGTCGTGTCTTCCTTTAGCTTCTAGTGTTTTTGGATTGACGTACCCATAAGCTTTGTAGCCCCAAGGTCGTATGTGCTCGATGTTTGGCCTTACTCCCGTATAGGCTTCAAGTGGAGATGAAGGGCTTCCATCAATAATAGGTCCAAGGGGAAGTCTGTTTCGGATGTATGAGTCGTATTCAACTGCTTCGTCCCAAAATTCTATAGGTAATTCTGCATCATCAATCATTGTCCTGATGGTCATCTCAGCAGTTTGAATACTACGTTCAGCGGGGCCATTTTGATGCGATGACGCGATGGCTGTAAAGTTTGCAACAACTCCATCTTCTCGTTCCCATTGCAACATTACGTGTTTGAGTTCTGGTGCGTTATCGGATCTGGTCGATTTCAGTTTCCTTCCCGTCTGTCGTTCTTCTCTAACCCTTAATTTTCTTAATTCAGATATGGCTTGGTCTTTTGTCTTCATAGGGATAGACCAAGTTCTACGAGTCCATGTAACAGTTCCGATAAATAAAGCTTGGGCGTTCATATGTCGAAAGGTAAGTTTATTTACTAACTGAAGAACAAGACTACTGCTACACTCAACGCCCTATTTATATACATGATTCCAATATTTCAAACACTAGTCTCTGTCCTCTAGTCCGGCTCCCACTATTAAAGTGTGGGCTAGTTACCAACGATGTTTCGTGCACGGGGAGTACCAGACTCTTAATACCAACGTATCTTAGCGCTGAGGTAATAAGTATGCATGAGATGAATATCACAGGCTACAGGCAATCTACCGGCTTACTAGCCGTCACAGTCCAGTTGTCAATGACCTGCAGGAAGTATCTATTTCCGCGAAGAGACTTAGGGAATGGGCCAGCTACATCAAAAGAAATGAGTTCCAATGGTTCTGTCTTATGCTGAGCAAGAGTGTTGCTAATTTTATTTCTCATTTTTCCAATCTTACAAGACTTACAAATTCTCTTTTCGGGGATAGGTATTTTAACACGATCAATATTCGAAGTTTTGTGAAGTTTACTAATAATTTTGGGCCGTAATGACCAAATCGACGATGCATTAATCGGTAACGTGCTCTTTCTTCTTTAGTCTCGGCTGGATCATCATCAGATTGGTCAGGGTCTTTGTCTGAGAAATCAGGGTTATCTCTGCATTTTATAGAGGTATCACGGTAGTAATTCAAGCTGGTTTTACGGTGTGTGGCTGGGAGGTTATTGTCAAGCGCTTTATGGGTCGCGGGGCATGCTACTTGTTTTATTACCCTTGTGTCCAAGGACTTTCCTCTGAGTTCAGTTGCGATATGTTTCACAATGTAGAGACCGTCAGTTTGGACTGCATGAATCATTGTTTTATTTTCATCCTTGATCCAAACATTCTTTTCGTCAAAGTGGCCTTCCATTCCAGTTCTACAGAGCCGTTTTGCTGAGAGAAGATTTACGCCAAGATTAGGTACGTAGAAGACATTTTTTGCTATCCCCCATGAACCATCGGCACATTTGACTACTACAGTTCCCCGATGACTCGATGTTAATGCACCTCCCCCGACTTGTATAGTGGTAGGAAGTATATTTTTCAGTTTTCCCCTAAACAAATGGATTTGATCAGTCATTGGAGACGTAGCGCCTGTGTCAAGTACCCAAGCAGCTGGGGTGCTCTTACTAATAAGTTCTTTTGTAAGCATCACTTTCTGTGGCTTATGGAAATCTGAGTCGGATTCAGATTCTTCTTCGGGCGAGTCCTCGCTTGTGGAATCGTGAGAAGATGAATCCGAAGTTTCTTCATAAGCGGCGAAGCCATGCCTTCCCTTGGGTGTCGATCTGGTTCTCTTGTGGGTAGTCTTCTTTTTTTCTGGTTTGGATGCCTTTTTTGACCTTAGCTTTGTTGTCCCCTTTTTATCGGCCCTCTTTTCATCCTTCTCTCGAAGTGTGATGGCGTATTCCAAGGCCGCTTTTGCATAAGGGCAATTGCGCGATATATGGTTGGACCCGTGACACTTGTAGCAACGCATTTCAACGAAAGCATCTGGGGTATTTTCCATGGTGATGTCAGAGTTTCGGCGCTGCCGCTGGTGATGCCTTCTATCAAAAGCCGGGTGTGCAATCTCATGGTCTCTGCTGTCTTCCTCCTTTTCTATGAGAATATTTAATTTTTCTTCGACAGTCCATTTATTACCGCGAAAACTATCAAGAATTGAGGAGTATTTAGATGGCAGGGTCTTCCCTAGAATAAGAAAGAGTGTTTTGTCTGGGTAGGCGAACCTGAAGGACTCATCTGCGGCGATGAGTTTCCTTCTGTAACCTTTCAAAGTTTCCCAAGCGCTGTGAATACCTTTCTCTTCCACCTCAAACTGGTTGGGGAAGCTTTGGATTTTAGACATGAAATTTGAGGCGGTAGATTCACTGATCTTGTTGTATTTGTCCTTCAAAAAATTCCAGACATCAATCGCGTTGTCAAACTCGTCAGAAATAGATTGATCGTCGTCGCTGAGGAGATCTGAGATATAAGGAAAGAACTTTGCGGTGTCTTGTTCGAATATCTTTAATTTTTCACTGTTCCAAGATCCCCCTAATCTCTAAAATTTTGACGTCATTTGCTCCAATGGATCTCTTTTCTCATTTTCTTTTCTTTTTGATGACGTGGTACTAGAACATTCGGCTTCATCTTTGGGCTGAATGGAAGAGCCTCCCTCTCGCTTTATCCAAGCAAAGTTTGCTTCAGTCGTGTGGGTCACGTAGAAGTAACCTTTTGACTTGAACTTAAATTCTACCTTGCGGAACCATTTATCATGATTTTGACGAGAGAGTATGAGTGCCTCACGTTTCTCGTAGTCTGAACCCATTGTCAGTGGTAATTTATTTCCTCCTCTTTTTCTTCGTTTAATAGAATTACTTTCTTTCGTAATCTTTAGCGCTCTCGTCCGTTGGCGCTCTTTCGTTTGTAAACGTTCGTGTCTTGGGCGTCTTTCGCGTTCTCGTTCGTTTGCGCTACTCCAATCGTTGTTGATTTCTTTAGCACCCTCGTTCGTTGGAGCTACTTGAGAAAAGTCTTGGCACCGGTGGTCATAACCTATTAAAAACTTAGTCCTTGTATTGTGTAATGATCACTTTAAGGAGTTCTAATATAAAATATGGAAGGTAGACTTGTCTATGAAATCAACTCGTTGGAGGTATAAAATCATTTTCCATAAAAACGGATCCAACACTCGAGATTTACATCTTGAGTGAGGGTCCGTGCACGCTAACAAAACAACCCAATAACCACGTGATAAACAAGCTAATTGTACAGGGTATCTTGCTCTCCGGTTCTCCTAACTCCTGGCTAATGATGACAACTCAGACCCATAATAAGGGTCATGAGGATCCTGGAATTGCAATGCATTAGACTTATTTCTCAACAAAAACTATGTATTTTAAATACTCGATAGCCAGAGAATAGAGAAGCAACCCTTCGATGATTTGTTACAGTCTACTCTCGTTTCCAAAATAGTCCAACACATATATACACCATTTATATTCCACGAGTGATCCAGCTCTGAAGAGCCAATACTAATATCTTCTACTTGTATCCTTTACTCGTGTCCAGAACGGGGCGAGTGATCTGTCTTCCCGCCTCTTGTTTAATATCTGAAGGCCACTATCACGTGACCTTGATCTTCCATAACACAACATGTCATGCAGACTTCCTGCCCAACTGGTGACCACTAACAGTCAGGTAAATATGTGACCCATACGTTATTTACCCCGTAATAATAATGTATATATTAGGTCTGAACATGATATTGATCAAAATGTATTCCCTGACACTAACCACGAGAGCGTCCTGAAGTTAGTATGCACAGTGGGAAAATGTGAGACATAATCATTGTCGGACCGGGTAGAGAAATACGTTATGGTTCGGAGCTGTGGGAGGTGGCAAGTGCTATATTGTTAACTCTCTACCACGCGTAAATACACGACCACCGGGGGACTATTCTCAACACCTGTCAGTGGTGTCCCCTACGAACCTCCAGCTCTCACTGTAGAGTCTGCAGAGCCGAGATTGAGTAACAAAGTCCTCACTTCGATGAGGATTCCCAATCGCTTTCGCGGTCTGTATCGTCTTCATCTCTCAACACATTCCCCTATCACCACTATCGTGAAGCTAACCACCATCATATCAGATGTAGGGTCGAAGTCCTACTCATCACCAACCCTTGATCATGGAGGAGATGCCATCCGATGAGTTTCTGGAGCGTACCCAGCACCCGATACGGAGATGGCGGATTGGATCAAGTCGACCTTGACTGTTACAAAGAAGGGAGATATAAATGAATATGCGCACCTCATGTGGTCCCGGTGTCTAGGCCTCGCCTGGCTAGGGCTGCAGGTTTTTTGAGACTTTTTCCCGCGCACGCAGTTTCTATTGCTACCTTTTTTCTTTTTTTGGGTAGAAGGTTCCGTGGAAAAGGTGGCTGAATTCCACGGGTAAATACTTAGCTGAATGGCTATTCATCAAGGGGAATATATCAATGATCTTTCAAGTAACAAAAGAGGATAGGAGCACTGTACAAGGTGTGGCCTGGGTCAGAGAGGAGCCCAATGTGCTAGATAGTCATAGACACAAGTAGCACAATAAAAACACAAACAAACATACACGACCACCGCGCTACTAGTTCTAAGTACATAACCACATTACGTAGCCCGCTACATCTCTGGTAGATAAACCCCGGTGTATCACGATGAAAAATTAAAACTAACCACAACAACTAAATAAAACTATCGTCGGTGCCCTTTAAACCTGACAAGGACTCAAAGCAGTCTAGCGATTCAAATACGAAGTGAGCACATGGGGCATAACTCGTATTTATACAGAAGAAAAGCACACGGAGTCTACAGTCCAAGCTGTTCATGTGGCTAGCAATCGCAGAATCCCAAACATATGATTTTGTCCTGCCATCGATGGTCAAACGGAGGAGGAGAGCTTTGGAGACAAGCCAAAGATCGATCCTATGAAGCTATGCTAATTAATCCTGGAGAAGTCAAAAAGATACCACAGTGTATCCTAAATCATGGTTGGATAGAACAATCCTAGATGACAAAGGCGGTCGAAATGTTGCTGAGGGATAGGAACAGACCAAGCCATTCTTAAGGTTGATAAAGATTATGTGATTGGTTAACATGGATTGCAATATAGTGTAGCTGCGCTTCCTGAAGCAAGCATTAGAAAAATATAGAAATTAACAGGATGGATAGAGGGGTTTTCACCAAAAAGTTACCTTCCATGTAAAGTAGAAAGTATGATAGAAAATCTACATGGGCCCTATTTTTTTTTCAATCATTTAATGTGTATTCAGCTGTAAAGATATGACACATGACCGATGCCGTGTATACATATTGGATGACTCTTTTGACGTTAGAGACATTTATACTCTGGATTTCATTTGCAAATACCACTTTAAGGTTTGTCCGCTTACACAAACAGTCGACTCTCCTCCGTAAGTACCCACCAAAGAGAAATTCAAAAGGTTTAGTTATCCAAGCATGCTTTTGTCATCCATGTATACCAGCGCCGCGAGAAACGTGGTTGTATTTTGCCGGACTCGAACCAGCGATCTTCTGTCTCGAGTGGGATATGTGTCTAAGCTATCCAGACCTTACTTGGCAGACCGGCCAAGACGATGTACCACCCAACCATCCAACCATAGCGGTGTTTACAGTGTCGCCAGCACTCTCACAACCGAAGCCTTGGCACGCACAAAGCTCAGCTTGTAAAAACTCCTTGCCAAATTTCAAAATTCCACACCCGTCGAGACTGTATCAATCCTTCGCATCATCTTGTTGACATCTCCTGAATCCTCTCACGCCAATCCCAAGGAACAGTCTCCTAGATCTGTGCGCCACGCTTTGTGTCCTCCGTCGGGTATAAATATTGGCGTGGGCGTGTATTTGGTGGCCTGCTGAGGCCAGAGAAAGTCGACGAGAGGCGTGATCATTGGAATGAGGATGTGCTAGGTCGTACTTGTGGACTTGATGAGGCTTAGGTAGGAATCGGACTCTTTGGGAATGAAGATTTGACGTGGAGGAGTAGTTTGAATCATTGCCTCGTGGGCCAACTTGTTCGGTATTGCGAAGTTTGACTGAACTTGGCTATGGGAGAATATTTCACTCCCCTACATGGGCCCATGTCAGACGAGTATCAAAACCCTGTGGAATTCGTATTCCTGAATTAATGTTTCGTGATTCATGTAAAGTCCATTCTTCTAACATGATATTAGCATTATTGTCAGAATAATATGCCAAGCTGGTACCTGACATAATTTGTGATTGCCTCAGGAAAACCTTGGGGTTTTGGGTAATTCTCAGCTAGAAAATACTTGGCGTCCGTGTAACAGACGTGGTGGACTGGTATTGAGTCGGTTTAGGATTGCATCTTGGCTACAGCATGTTTGGATTGTGTCCTGTGATGTAAGCAAGCTATTTCTAGATATTATCATCATATGTCAGGTAGTAGATATGTGTAGATATATAAGCTGGGAGAAAGAGGAAGGAAAACAGACAGACAATTACACCTTTTTATTTTACTTCAATTGAAAGCTCCTGTGCGAGCTATTCTTCCAGATACCTCTAGTCTCAATCATTACAGCTTTCGAACCACCTCAAAAGGTTTGACAGCCCATTAAGCGCCAAATCAGGACATTGAAATCAAATCAGATATCAACAGTGCTCTTCGATCATATCCAGATCGAATTCGGAACTTCAAATTTTATTTATAGATATATGTATACGAAGCTGGTCCATAGGCAACGTGGCGGAGTGGTTATCGCGCTAGCCTAGAATACAATTATTCTTAAGCTAGTTCCTTCGGGAGCGTCAGTTCGAATCTGGCCGTTGTCGGCTCACAAAGATGAAAGTTGCGCCAAGATTAGCAACTGCAAACATGCGTGTTTTGTTGGAGCACGGAAACGTGTTTTTTAGGTTTTTTGGTTTTTTTGTCCTATCTGAGTCTATGGCTATGTAGGACTTGCAGGTTCTCTCTTCCTACAGGCCAAGGATACCTATACCAGTAGTATATCCCCTCCTATGCCTCCCGTGCAGCTCCCCTCAAACAGTACCACCCCACACAAGTCCTTATTCGATCATACACTTAGAGGTGCCCTTTGCACTTTGCCCTTCATTATCTCCACTCTCCAGCCAACCAAACGATGGCCATTTGCGAGTGTATGGCAGCCGGGAAAAATCGCAAAAAAGGGGGTTGTGTTGAGGGATGAAGACGATGTAGACGCCGAAAGCAATTGGGAATCCTCCTCGATGTAAGAACTTTGTCACGAAATCTTGGCTCTGCAGACTCTACAGTGAAAGCGGGAGGTTCGTAACAGACACTACTTATAGGAGTTGATAATAGTCCTCCTGTAAGTAGTTGATGTTACACATCGATATGGCTACAGACAATTTTCACCTACATCTGTATCTCTGATTGCTCCAGCATCAATATACGACCTGTGACAAATAATTGACTAACAAATTATATTGTTCGATCCAGCAAAGTCGAATTCTTCACCTTTCAGTGGTGCTGGTGTAATCGCTCAGTATGCTCTGCATATCTGGGATAGCCAAGAAGAATCGTATCCGAATCGAAGTCGAAAGCAAACTCAAGCATATCTCCATTTGACGACTTCTCAATCATCTAGCACTTACCATTCTCCTCTAAATCCTCAACCTCTTTCTAACCACACATCATCTCACCTCAACGACCAACAGAGAAGTTGCTCCAATTGCAAAAAGGAGCTCGCCAATTTAATTCCCAGCAATCTCTCACTATATATTGACGACGCTATATATACCCGCAAGGAGAAAATCAAGTCGAAAAATACAAAGCCTGGGTTCTGGCTTATGGGGGACTGTTGCACTAATGGGACAAACAACTTGAGAGAGGACAGGCAGCTGGGATGTGGAATGAACGAGTAAAGAGGTCACAAATGGGCGTGATGGGACGCATATTGTGCGAGGAGTTTTATATCTAAGGGTATCTGTGGGCGCAGAGGCTACGATTTTGGACAGTGCAAGCGACACTCTAAAAACAGGCAACGATGGAAGGTGTTTTGGTCCGCCTCCTGGTCGTCATCTTCCCGGATTAAAGTCTAGGTAGTCTGGACACCTACCTCACTCGAGAAAGGGAGGGCTGTGAGGCCATATCTCGCGCGGCGGCTATATACAAGATGGCAAAGGCATTTTAGGGTAGCCAGAGGTTTTTCCTGTTTTCCCTTTGGTGGATATTAACGGTTGAGGGAAGGGTGAAAGTCCCTAGGACAAAGGTCTCGAGTGGTATCATCGAATGAACCCACTACATGAGTAGTCCAAACGTCAAACTGAGTTATTGTCGTATACAGTCGTCGAAGAAGCTAGTCTTCTCCGTGTCATGCTCTTTGAGTGCAGGGTTGGTGCCTATCACGATTAGATACTTCTTTATTTATTATACAGACCCTTGTCTGTAATTGATTAAAAATCGAGTCACGTGTATTCTAAGGGTTGGAGACTTATACTTCAACGTTGACTGAATGAATGAAAGTTTATTCGTGGCGGGCACAAGCCCTGTACTCAAAAAGCATGATAGGGAGAAGGCGAGCCCTTCCCAGGCGACTATATACAACGATAACTCAGGTTGAAATTTGAACTACTCATGTAGTGGGTTCATTCGATGATACCACTCGAGACCTTTGTCCTAGGGACTTTCACCCTTCCCTCTATCGAAAGGCTATGCTGAGCTGGAATGACGTACTGTTAGAATGAAGGTATGAAAGAAGGTGGCTATGGCTCTAAGAGAAGTGAAGTTCGTGTGTTATACTCTTAGAACCATAGCTACCTCCTTTCATACCTTCATCTTAACGGTACGCCATTCCAGCTCAGCATAGCCTTTCAATAGGTTATGAGCCCAGGTTCGACGCAGCTCCTGCCACTCACTTCAAATATTCTCATCGCTTACATCATTAAAGATACATACCTCTACCTCTGTTCATGTCGGCACCATCAATGCAATTGTACCAATTCTCATCGGTCGTTCCAACTTTCGTCGCTGTTACAATAATTACATTGTAATTTTGCGTGGTGCCCGATACTGGTCTGTGTTAAATGATGGCGTTGATAAGGAATTCCGTCCCGTTCATATGAAGGGTGAAAGCATCGAGGATTTCACTAGACGGCTAGAAAAGTACGATGAACGAAACCAAGCAGCTCACGCTGCACTTCTCGCTGGAGTCTCTGGAGATCTGCAAGATATAGTCAGCGCCTGCGTTTTGAAACCAGAATCTGCCCGTGTCACCAAGTGTTTATTGAAAGAATACTTCGACCATGAGACGCTTCTACAACTATCTAGAAGGTTCTCGGTACACCTGTTATCCTCATGAACCTTCAGTGTGTTTCCGGAAGGTTCACTGAATGTAACGGCTTGTGAGCCGATTGTTGTATGGCACGTGATTGTATTCACGTGCTTCTATAATTCTACAGTAGTCTAGCTTTATTCCAGATCGGTTCAGCTGTAACTGGAATATTCTAGTAATTGGTAGCAAGACTGGGAACTACTATGACTGGAATATACGAGAAGCAGATATTAGTCAAGAACGAGTATTCTAGAGTTCTTCATAGATGTATAAATAGTTGAAGTAATACTCCAATAGTTAGCCACAGAGAAAATTATGAACTACATTCGTATATTTGATTGCTCACGCATCAACACTCGAACCATGACACTGAGAATATTCGAAGTTCTGTGGCTTCCGAGACCTTCCCCTTGTGCTATAGCTTACGCTGGCTAGCGTAGGCTACAGGAGTCTTTCGGCTTAACGGCCGTCACAGTTGAAGAAATTTAAGTCGTGTGTCTCTTTCTCCCTCAATGTACAACATTGTCGATAACTTGTCAAGTAAAGAAAATTAATCATTTAGCGGGATTTATAAACATCTCCTAGATTATCAATTGAACAGATCTATTTTTAATATTGTGATATCATGTGGTGTTAGCTTTACAAGGACTCATCATAGACTTGTGAACTCTGCTGGTTAGTTTAGACTAAAGGAGAAATTAATCTGATATATACCTATATAACAATATCAACAATACCTACATCGACCTCTAAAGCGTACCCTGCCGAATCTCAATATTCGCCAAAAGTTTGTGAAAGAGGAAAAGAAAAGTGAAAGAATGCAAATGGTGCAAGAAACACGGTGGTAAATATCTGGGTCATTTACACACCAGTTTTCGGAAACTACAGGCCCATCTTGAACAAACATGTAAAGCAAACGGTTAAGGTAAATGTAACAATGAAAAAGACAAGACTCAAGTCACCGATAGGAAGTCAGCAGTCTCTTCATATGATAATTCTTACAGCGACACCGAAAAAGATAAGGCCTTCATTGCTTCAACATCCTTCTCACCTCTACATTGGATTCTTGACTGAGCATGCTCTGCTCACATGAAATCTCGAGAAGAACTACTCGCCCCTGTAGTTCCTCATAAAGGCTTAGTCACTTTCGCAAATGGCATAGAGGTTCCCGTCAAGGGCTTAGGAACTTTTGTTTGGATTAGACCAGGGTCAGGAATATACAGAGATACTCGGATATATTTCAGGCTACTGTTTCTCCTTGAAGTATAATCCGAAGGTCTATGATTCAAAGTGTGAGAGGTTCAGTTTTGATACAAGTGTGTTAAACTGTTACATCAGTGCATGTTTAGCATAGGAAAGCACCACCATCGCGAACATTAATGTAACATTCTGTAAACGGGACTGTAGCTAGATCAAACTCAAAGATTAAGTCTTGATGTATTGCCAAGTGGATGGATGACGTATAAATACTTTGGATAGATAGGTTATAAGTGACCTGGACCGGAGGTGAAGACGGGCAGGTTCTATGATAAGCACATCTTTTAATATAGTCAATTATCTTTCATCTACACTTTTATTATATTTTCTTTGCAATACCTAAAGTATATTTACACATATCGACACCTGACAATCCATCATTATTTTATGCCTATTGTCCGAGATTACAAAGTCGATAAACTTTACACATAAACTTGTAACACGTACCGGCAGAAATATTTCGGCAACTATTCACAATGTTTTATACGTCCCTGATGTCAAAGGTGGTAACTTAATTTCTGAAAGTAAATTGGAAATGGAGGAAAATTTGATCATATCGCAAAATGGTCGACGTCAGGTGATAAAAGATGGAAAAGAACGGATATTTGCGGCTTCTGATTCTTCTAAACATTTTGTAATTCAAGAAAAAAAATATAAATCCTCTTTGCTTCTCACATGGAAGCCCATCAATGCTTTGGTCATCCTGGTCAAAATGCCATGTTGAATTTGAAGAAGTATCCTGACTTAATTCTAAATAAACCTGAAGGATTCCACTGCCCATCATGCATCCTCTCCAAATCTACTGTTACAGGCTAGTGCCTTGTTTAGTTATAACCGGAGTTTATCCGGTTCATTTATCGAGAAGTCTTAGAGTAAATGGCTTGGCTGGATTAAGGAGTTGTGTAAAGGATAACTCCTGCATAAATCCATACGCGACGCGCGGTATCGAGTAGATAAGCATGTAGTCTTCGTAGTACTTCTTTCTTTATACAGAATATAAATTAATTTACGACACACATTCATGCGAATAGCTAATGTGATTAGTCCCTTCACATCTACTCACCATTCAGACAACTCAAGATAGAAGCAAGCTCAATAGCCGTTTAAAATTGTTCACTCGGATCTCTCTGGAAAGTTCTCTGTCAAATCACTAGGCGGAAAACTCTATTACATCACCTTTATTGACGAATTCTCTCGATATGGCTAGATTTACTTCCTTCAGAATAGAGCGAATCATCAAGCCATTCGCGATTATGTAATATTGATCAAAAACCAGAACGAAAAAGCCATAAAAATATTTCTTTCTGATAATGGAGGAGAATGCATACATTCATTTCTCTAGTTTATCGTACTATGCGGTATATATGTACAGGACCATGAAGACGGTAAGCCATTTTAGTAAGGGAAAAAGCTTTAGACAAACAAAACCCGATGTCCTGCCATTTTGAACCGATCTAGTTTCATGCAGACGTCCCTTTCGTCCATTATTTTGTAAACTTTCCGCAAATTTCATTAGCCCCCCCTTCAATCAGACTAGCCCTATGAGAAATTGAATGGAGAAGGCACCTTCTCATTTGGCGTTGGTCCTCTAAGTGCTCGAAGATTTGGCCCCGATGGTGGCGCCGCTGGAGGGAGAATACATTGATGGCCGAACTAAACAATTTTTTGCTGAAAATGATATCAATCATGAAAATTCGCCACCATACGAACACGAATCAAATAGTGTCGCCGAAAGGTTCAATCGAACGATCGTTACCAAAGCTCTAACTCTGCTTCTTGACTTTCCAAAACATCTCTGGGCAGAGTCTATTGCCACTTCCGTCTACCTCTACAACAGAACCACTCATCGGACGAACGAATACCAGTCTCCCATTAATTTTCTGGACGGAGACCCTCACCCATGGTATCACACCTTCACGCCTTCGGCTTAGAGGTCTACGTTCATATTCCAAGCGAGACCAGACTTAGCAAGTCCATACTACAACCAAGAGCGATTAAAGGTATATTCGTAGACTATAACGATTCTTCCAGAATATTCCGCATATATACCAACGAAAAATGTAGTGCAAGTAACTCGACAAGTCCTTTTCCCACTTCAGAAGTCAGGAGAAGAAAATATCGACGTCTTATTATCTCTCTCCGAAAATGCAACGCATCCAAACTCATCATCAGCAGATCAAAATACTCTGACTACCTCCAATTCAATCCATATTCGTCCAATATCACTTGTATCATCACAACTGCCTGGAACTTTTATTGAAACACCTCGAATGTCTCGAAAATTTTCAGCCATCATACCATCAATACAAAGTAGTGGTCGTGTTTTATCTGGCGCTCCTAAAACGCCTTACGAAAACTTTATTCTCTAAAGGTCGCCTCCTCTACCTTCAATTAATCTGGAAGCTACGCAATCCTTTGAGTCAGATAATTCCCATGATCAATTGAAATAGTTCCAGAGATTGGAAGAGTTACATACTAGCCTTGAGGAAGAGTTGGAGTTGTGATGAATTTGTTTGCTATACGACCAAGTCTACTGATGTTTAATGGAAAGTTAATTGTAACTAAATTGCTGTATTTATATATGTATGACGATAAATCCCTCTGTATACATGAAAGCGGGGTTTTCCGCACACTAGTGTGAACTCCAACATAACGTGGTGCCACGATGTCAAGTTTGCAGTGGGGCTTTGGCTGGGGTTTTAGCGTGCAAACTAACACTCCTTAGGCATAGTCACCTTCCATATTGGAGTTAGCCCCCGTTTTGTGCAAATTTTTGAAAACTTTTGTATGGCAGTTTTTATCTGGACACCATAGTTTGCAGTGGGTATTTCCTTTGTACTAAACCTAATTTGTATAATGATCAGCTACATAAAATTTGTGCATTTTTGCTACTTGACTTTATAACTTATTTTCAAGAGTTAAAAGGTTTTCAAATTACAAAATAGAGCCAGTCTTATCCTAACCTTAGATCTGAACATGTGGCTGGAATATTTTCAGACCTTAATATCTGGCCGTTCCCCCATCCGCATCTACCATAGCCTGAAATCTTGCTGGCATACTCTGAATGAGTCTCACAAGATCTTCGGAAGACACAGAATCCCATGCCTCCTTTACAATGTTGTGAAGATTATCTTGACTTCGCTGCTTTCCGCAACCCAGATTCGGATGATGACGCTGGATGTAATCCTTCATCTTATTCCAAACAGCTTCAATCGGGTTAAGATCAGGCAAGTTGGCCGACCAGAAAATCGGTTGAATGAGCCTCTGGCTCATATCTTCCATTGTAATTGCGGCTGTGTGAGCAGGAGCATTATCCTGCATTACGGAAAGCCAAGGTCTCATCGAGACCATCCCATCAATAAGAGGAACTATCTTCTCGCAAAATTTTTGGGAGTTAATGGAACCCGATTCCTTCTCCCAAAACAGACAAGGGCCTTTTCTAGCTCTGCAAAGCAACCCCAGAACATCCAACCGACCCTATTCTTCGATTTTTCTCCAACACAATCAGCGTTGTATTCTCGGGAAGTCTAGCTCATAATGTTAGAGCATCAAATTACCATCTTCTTATTGAGGAATGTACGAACACTTCTTGTCACCCATTCTCTAGAATGTCTTCCATCCTCTATCCAAGTTTCGTCTGTCCATAAAATTGACGTC
Organism: Blumeria graminis f. sp. triticale; assembly: GCA_905067625.1. NCBI lineage: Eukaryota > Fungi > Ascomycota > Leotiomycetes > Helotiales > Erysiphaceae > Blumeria > Blumeria graminis. The sequence continues at coordinate 761,858 of LR898470.1, read as the reverse complement.
CAGTCTTCATATGTCCAATTGAGATGAGCTTCGGCCCATTCTCTGCGTGTCTTCATAGTTTTCTGAGATACTGGTGTCTTTAGACGAGCCACATGTCGCTGATAGCCTTTTTTCATAAGTTCTCTTTGTATTACCCGCTCGCTAACACCAAGATGTCTAAAGGGGCGCCAAAGGTGAGTTCCAGAAATGTTTTGCGGCGGTTTCCAGGTGAAGACTCAACGTAAGATATGATCTGATCAACATCATCTGCTTTCAGCCTTGAGGATATTCTTTTTCTCTTTTTGGAGAGACAGTTCCGCGGCGCAGTGAATAACTAACTTGTCCCCGAGAAATGCCTAGTTGCGCGGCAATCTACGTCTGGTTTTTGCCAGATTCATTGAGCCCATAAACCTTAATTTTTCTTTTAATTTTTATTTGTTCATATCTAATTTTTCTACTTACTAAAATGTTTTGATCTCTGGATAATTGTTTGATTCGAGGTGGATTCATCTGTAAAATAATGTTTTGAATTTGATTTTGATTTCATTATCCTGATTTGGCGCCCTATGGGCCCATGCAGGTGTCTACAGTCTATAATATTTACCCGGGAGGAAACCTTTATGGTGAAAACCTCCCACACCTTTCTATTTGTTGTCTATAGTCCTCACATATTTTCTTCAGGAAGCGCAGTTACACTATAGTGCCATCCATGTAAACTAACCAGATCATCTTTATCCTCCCCCAGCATTATTTGACCTTTTCCTTTCCCTCAGCAGTATTTCGACCGCTTTTGTCATCTGGAATTGCTCTATCCAACCATGGTTTAGGATCCACTGTGTTATCCTTTTTATATCTCCAGGATTATTTAACATCGCTTCATAGGATCGATCTTTGGCTTGTCTCCAGATCTCAGCTCTACCATTTGACCATTGGGGGCAGGACATAATCATGTGCTTTGGGTTCTGTGATTGGTAGCCGCATGGACAACCTGGACTTAATACTCCGGGTACGTTTCTTCTGTGTAAATACGAGTTAAGCCCCATGTGCTCACTTCGTATTTGCATTGCCAAACTACTTTGGGCCCTTGTGAGGTTACGGTGTAGGAAGAATGGTGAGCCTTGAAATCTCAGTTTTTGCCGTCCAGACTCTCTACTTTGGTAAAATGTGGCTGCTCTCCAAGTTTCGGACGTAAAATAATGTTATTATCGAGTAAAGCCATGTGTCTTCTGAATAAATAACTTTGTATTTGAGAAATCTAATTCTTATTGTAACTCAAGCACAAGGTTTTTTTTTATACTTTTGGTCCTAAGCTAACGCTATCTTTTCCACATTGGGTCAAGGACCGGCGGATCCGGTAGGGTTCCCTGTGACTTTTCCTACAGCCTAACTCGTTCCAACCTCGCGAATCGCTACCAAAATTGCAGCTGATCGAACAGGAACGAAAAATCAAGAAAATCAAAACAACTCCCAAAACCAGAAGATTCCTCCATAATTGGACCCAGCCAATATGCTCCTCACACATTCCCTCGTCTGTCACACCTTCTAAATGACAAATCTACTCATTCTTCGCTGAGAGCAAGAGATAAGTCAGCAGGCACCTTTTATCCAGCCGGTATCCTGCTATTGGTTAGTGGATGCCCCAAAAGGGACATCGTCGAGGTTGCTGTGTCCTCAAACTTCTTCTTCAGCTTCCAGGGCTCCGAAACCAGTAGCCTCGGTCATCGAGACGTCCTTCGCAGCGGCGATGATCGCCTCTTCGGCCTTTTTTGCTGCTGCTCGTGCTCGTGCCACCTTTGAGAACTCCCCTTGTTCTATGTGGCGGATCCACGCGAGCTGCTTTTTTGTCACCGGTCCCCCACAGTTACGACACTTAGTGAGGGCCTTGCACTCGGCTCCCGAGTGCATGTTGGAGCCGCAGTTCCAGCAGGCTGGAGCGCGGGAGCAACCACGGGTGGCGTGGAAGCCCAAACAGCGTTTGCACTGTTCAGTTTGTGGTCGTGGCTTGTGAGTGGTAGCCATACCAGCCTCTTCGAGAATGCGGAAGCCCGGGCGAGGGGCGTTGTTCCGGTCGAAAAGGGCTTTCCAATTTCTGTACGGCGCTCCAGGATGGCATGTCCCGTGTGGTAGCACCTTGTATGGAAGCTTTTGTGTTTTTCGGTAGATCTCCAATGAGAGCCAATCTGCATTGACCGTATAAGTACAGTCAATTGTTTTTATGGTCGCCGGAACATTCGCGATCCGAAAGGCGACAAGGTTGGAGGCTTCCTCGAGCTTGGCGCCGAAGTCCGAAAACTTTGGTGCGGCATCTAGGAGCTCTTCCCTTTTATTTTCATTCCCTGTCAGAATCGCAAAGCTAGTTCTGATACGGTGTATAGAGCAGGCGTCACTCAAGAAGCAACCTAGCTCACTCTGTACTTGTTGCCATAGGCCAGCAGGCGAAAGCTGGCGCCACGGGTGCTCCTTTTCTAGGCGAGGGAACAGTCGTTTGTCGACTTTCGCCTTGGGAGCTTCTTTCTTTGGGGCTTTGGCCGCAGGTCGCGGCACAGCCTTTATAGTTGGGACTGCTTTTTGTTGCAGTCCATTTCTGGCTACCGTGGCCCAGGTGCTTTTGACAGGCAGAACTGGGACGGCGGGAGTTGTGTTACTCCTGGCTTCGGGAGCCCTTGGGGTTGGGTTCGCCGGGCGAGGAGGGAGGACGGATGGCGTAGTGGCCGGGCCCGAGGCCATGTATTGCGCTATGGCGGCGCGTAGGTAGACTCTCATGGAGTCTACGAATTGTCTATTTGACCCGTTGGTCAAAGGGAGGAGGGTGGCTTCGACGCCAGAGATGGCAGCGGAGCAGAGGGCCAGATTTGCCGCTGTTTCGGCGGCGCGTCGTTGTTCAGCTTCGACAATTGGTCGAAGCTCAGGAGGGCATTCTGCTTTCGTGGCAGCTTTGGGCTGCGACGATGATTTTGACGCTGCTTTGGGTGCAGCGTTCTCCGAGGGTATTTGCGTGATCGGAGGAAGTTTGGACGATTCTCCAATCCCGTGGGGGATGGAGACTCGTTGAGGAAATTCCTCAACAGTTTCAACTGACCCGATCACGTCAGTATCGGGCTCAGTAACGTCGGGAAGGGCTTTTTCCTTCCCTCTAGTAGAGACCTTGCTCATCTCCGCGCATTTCGGAGACTGGACAAGGCCAGATAATTGATCGAGAGCCCTCGGGCGGACTCTCGTGTTGTCCAACGTGCCGTTGGGACGCTTTTTACGAGCAGGTGGCACGGTTAAAATGCCAGCGACTCGATGACAATTTATTGAAGGAATGCGACGAGCGCGAGAGGGATGGAGAGGAGGAAAGGGTGAAGATTCGAAATTTAGAATTTCGAGAAAATCTGCGGGGTTTTTTATTCTTTATTTACTTTTGGTCCTAAGCTAACGCTATCTTTTCCACATTGGGTCAAGGACCGGTGGAGCCGGCAAGGATCACTGCGTACAGGCCCAATTCATTCCAACCGCATGAACTTCTACTGAAATTGTAGAAGTTAACAGCAAAACTAAAATCAAAAACATAAATCAAAAACTGAAATCAAATTTGGAAGAAATACTGTATGGTCCGGATCCCGCACTTCTCGCCCGTTCCCTTTCCTGCCACATCTTCCACGTGACTTTTTCTTATCTCCGCTGAGAGCGAAAGACTAGTTCGCAGATACCCTGAATTCAGCTGGTATCCTGCCATATACTTTGAAGCTTTTTGTAGACTTCACCGAGGGTTGCTGTACCCTCAAACTTCTTCTTCGGATTCCAGGATTCCGAAACCCGATCCCTCGGCCATCGAGACATCCTTCGTTGAGGCCATCATTGCCTCTTCGGTCCTTTTGGCTGCAGCCCTAAAACGAGCCACTTTCGCGAACTCCCCTTGCTGGATCTGGCGGATCCGCGCGAGCTGCTCTTTTGTCACCGGTCCGGACTTGCTGGGTCTAGCTAAGCAGGCCCGGGAATCCGATCGGTGAGGTCCCCCACAGTTTCGACACCGGGTGAGGGCCTTGCACTCTGATTCTGAATGCATATTAGATCCGCATTTCGAGCAAGCTGGAGCGCGGGAACAACCACGGGTGGCGTGAAATTCAAGACACCGTTTGCATTGTTCGATTTTGCGACGAGGTCGGAAGAGCTTTGCAGCTCCAGAGTCGTCGAAAAGGCGGAATTCAGGTCGAGGAGCGGATTCTCGAGGAAATAGCGCTTGCCAATTTGAATAGGGCGCCCCTGGTTTGCTAGTCCCATGAGGACGAACCAGAAAGGGAACCAACTGGGTCACTCGCGTGACTTCGTCGGCAACCATCTTTGCCGTCACGGCGATTGGGCCAGCAAGAGTTCTAATTGTCTCCGGGACGGTGGCAATTTGCATGGCAACCAGATTTGATGCTGGTTCCAGTTTGATTCCAGATTCGCTCCGTGATGTGGAGGAATCTAGGAGCTATGTTCGAGCGAGTTCATCCTTTGCGGTTATTGCAAAGCCAGTCTTTACCCGCTGAACCAACGTGATATTGTTGGCAGCGGTTCCCAGCGCCTGAGACACCGCTAGCCTTACTCCAGCTGGGGAGAGGAGACGGTGGGGGTGGAAGTAGTCAAGGCGCAGAAAAAGTCGTGAATCGGCTTTTGTCCTCGAGTTGGCACTCTTTGCTTTGGGGCGGGTGGTGCTGCCTTTTTTGTCGATGGCCCAATGAGAGGGCGTGTAAGCAGACGTAAGTTTATTATACGGGGATGCATTTCATAGGCAAGATGCAGATCTATAACAGGGATATTGAACTTACTGATTGCGCATGTGGGGGGCATTGAAGAAGGTACTAGAATAGCCTCATGCACTAGTTGGGGGTGACAAGGGATCACAGAGAGAGGTATTAAATCAGACTCTCTTTTTTTTTTTTTTTAAATCATTTAATGTGTATTCAGCTATCTAGCTATGACACATGACCGGCGCTATGTATACATGTGGGATGACTCTTTTGACGTTAGAGACACTCATACTCTGGATTTCATTTGCAAATACCACTATGAGGTATGTTCGCTTACATAAACAGTCGACCCTCCTCCGTTAGTACCCACCAAAGGGAATTTCAAAACCTTTGGTTATCCAAGCATGCCTTCGTCATCTATGCATACCAGCGCCGTGAGAAATGTGGTTGTGTTTTGCCGGATTTGAACCAGCAATCTACTGTCTCGAGTGGGATATGTGTCCAAGCTATCCAGACTCTACTTGGCATACCGGTCAAGACGATGTACCACCGCACCAACCAACCATGACGGTGTTTGTAGTGTCGCCTGCACTCTCGCAACCGAAGAATTGGCACGCACAAAGCTCAATTTGTAAAAACTCCTTTCCAAATCTCAAAATTCCACGCCCGTCGAGACTGTATCCAATCCTCTGCATCATCTTATTAACTTGTCCTGATCCCTCTCATATCCATCCCAAGGAATTGTCTTCCAGATTTGTGCGCCACGCTTTGCTTCCTCCGTCGGGTGTAAATATCGGCGTGGGCGTGTATCTGGCGACCAGCTAAGGCCAGAGAGAGTCGACAAGAGGTGTGGTCATTGGGATGAGGATGTACTAGGTCGTACTTGTAAACTTGATGAGGCTTAGGTAGGAATCGATTTCGTTGGGAGAGAAAGATTGATAGGGTGGAGTAATTTGAATCATTGCCTCGTGGGCCAACTTGTTCGGTATTGCGAAGTTTGACTGAACTTGGCTCTGGGAGAATATTTCACTTCCAGGTTCGTAGAGGACACCGCGTACAGGTGTTCAGTCTTGCCCTCCTAAATCAGACTCTCGTAGTAGTGTAGAAGAATAACATAGTGAGTTCTTTTGATGGTTAATTGCCTTCTCGATCTGGCTCAGTTCTATACAGTCACGTGGCCTTCGCATAATTTTGCTGTGAATTCTTACAAAAACAAAACAAAAACTTTCACGCGAAATCCCGCATTACAAAAGAAAAACTTCAACAATCTCCCTTCCATGGTTCCGCCTCAGCCACCACGCGCCTGAGCCTCGAATCCAATCTCTCTGTCCATGCCAAACCACCTAGGCCTTTGATCTATCACCTCCGAGTCACAGGTATCCCTGCCATCCCCCGACTAGCCTCCGCGTATATTCCGCTCTCCTGGACGTAGTCCCTGAACAGCTGCCATCCCCTTGATCCAAGCATTGTTTCCAGAGCCGGCGCCCTACGCTTTCCGCTTTTCAGCCGCCATGTTGCCAGTGCTTTTCGATAGTGGACAAGGTGACCAATTGATTTTTCCCTCCCGCACTCGCAGTAGAGTTTGGCGTCAGTGTGGTTGAAGCAGCGATGATATGCCGCAAAGTCCCCACGTCCAATTCGAGCAGCAATTAAGCAGGCGTAGACCGCTCTAGATAGCGCTGGTTCTGGCGGTTTCTTGCGGCGCATCTCGAGTTCAAGATCGGCGTAGTGTTTGGGGCGATTCAAGTGCCACTAGTCTCAAGCACAAAGTGAGAAGAGCTGTGTAATTTTTAGCGGTCGGCACTCATCAAAGCAATGGGAAAGAACTAGAGAGCGGGTTGGTTTTGCATAATACTGAGGGTGACATGAAATCAACTTGTGCCCTCGGCTTAGGCCTGGAAATACAAGACAAGAATAATGTACCCTGTCAAAATTGGCGCTAACAGGGGTGCAGCCCCTGTAGCGAATATGCGCCCCATATAAATCCACTGAAAACTTGAAATGGTGGCACCACGGTATGTAAAGGTCTGTTGTGATCTGTATGGTATGTATTCTGTATCTCTAAAAGCTACTACTCTACACAGGTGGTGTGTGTGCAATAGTCGTTCCGAACCTTACACGGGGGTACTATGATCCGAATATTCTGGATCCACACATCTAGCCTGATGCTTGAGATAAACCAACAATATCATTATTATTCTTTTCATAAGTCGCGTCCACAACCTTAAAGCCGCCTTATTCATCGAACCCATACCGATTTTCCAACAGAAAGTAATTCAAAAGGAGGGAGGCGACAAGCAGATGATCGGAGGCGTTGACATTGGTTGAGGGATCCATTTAAATTGAGGGGGTTTAGGAGACGTAGGAAATTAGGGTATCAGATGAGCTAAGAATGACCGTTGCGAAATCCACTTTTATCATGTCGCTAGAGGGGGATAACAGTGCGGGGCCCCATCTCGCCTCAACGACCGATAAATGAGTTGCTCCAACTGTATACCAGAGCTTGCCTCATTCGCTACCGACCATTACCAACTACACATTTTCGACGCTATCTCTATTCACAAGAAGGAAATTAAGTCATAACATACAAAGTTGGGGGTTTGGTTTGTTGGAGGCTGTTGCTCTGATAGGACAAACAACTTGAGGGAGAACAGGCGACTGGGGCGTGGAAAGATGTAAGGCAGAGACCTCTTATGGGAATAATCTGTCAGATGTTTTCGACTTTGGAACGTTTGTGGACGCCAAGACTTCGGCTTTGGCTAATTTGTCAGGACTTCTATTGTCGATGAGTCAACAGCACTGCTCAGCGTCCTGGACGGCACAAAAGTTAGGCTAAGCTACCACAGCAATAACCCACTGTCAAGACTTTTCTGAAATTTCAGCACAACCTTCGGGAAGGAGTTAGGAGGAGGCTGGAAAGGCAGAGAGTGAATATCACGAGGTACACACAAGTCTGCAACGCCCAGCTGGCCGGCCTCTTTGGACACTTCAGAAGGGCCACTATGTCTTCGGATCTAGTCCTGATGTTGCTATTAGAAGAGCCCCGCACCCAGTGGTTTTTGCGATTTTTCCCGGCTGCCTTACACCCGCAAATGGCCATCGTTTTGTTGGCTGGAGAGGGGAGATAATGAAGGGCAAAGGGCTCCTCTAAGTATATGATCGAATGAGGACTTGTGAGGGAGGTACTGTTTGAGGGGAGCTGTATGGGAGGCATAGGAGGGGATATACTACTGGCATAGGTATCCTTGGCCTGTAGGTAGAGAGGACCTGCATGTTCTATATAGTCGTAGACTCAGACAGGACAATAAAGTGGAATAATACTAAAAATGTGTGGGGTTCTACGGACACCTTGTGAACTCTGCTAGCCCACATCATTCATCTGAACCCCAAATGTCGACATGATCAGCCTCCTTTTCAATGCTCCCGCCCGCCTAAAATACCTAGGAAGCCAACAGAATGTTGTCATATTTTCGGACATTGTGATCAATGCAATGTGTCACGACAGCCACCCAGCGTAAACTTGACTAGATAAAGTGAGAATATTCACGAGAGGACCATGTTCCAACCAATAGCAGCATCGTAATGACTAGCTGACCCGTCACTAGGCCTATGATTGTAAACCACAAATCCCTCGACCGCTGCACCGACTCCACACAGAAGATGTAGACAGATGTAATAGACCTAGGTCATCCCGCACCTAAACACGCTGTAATATTCGGCCGGCGAAAAATCGCAGCTTCCAAGCTGTCTCTTCTTCACAAGCCTCGAACCCTTCTGATGGCTCCAATCATATCTCTGCTCCGAGACCCACATATACATCTACCTCCATTGCAGCAGATGCTCCCTGAAGCTGTTTATACATACAAGTATGAGAGTCGATATGATTGGGGCCATGGCTGTCACCGGTGCTTTCGAACGTCGTGAAAAAAAATAGCTGTTAATCTGTCAGCTGTATCCTTTTCTTGCGGGAGAGAGGAATTTTCGCCAGGTGCCATGGTTACAGCATATTTAGCAGTAGTAATTCGTCGATTTACGATGATAAGATGCTAGAAACTTCAACCACTCTATTCCTCCACGCACGACCCACTCTAAATCTAAACTGGTCCCTTCTAATCTCTAAGCATGAATGTGGACGTCCGAGCTTCTGCAGACACACTTCTCATTTCCTCGTTCTCTAGCCTAGGTCAGCCTTCTTCGTTTCGACCAAGCTTCTATGCGTCACCGCAACCTCACACGAAGGAGGGAAATGCTAAGCTTGTGGAAACGCGGAGGTCGCGGGGGGGAAATAAAATTTACATGGAAGTATTAAAGTTGAGAAATTGCAAGAGGAGGTTCAACCTGAGATGTGTGCGTGGCAAGCGCGACAAAGATCCTTCATGGATATTCCCGTGTCGTACCGCTGGCCAGCAATCAAGGGTGACTCGCATTTTTAGGCGTTGCTTACCAAGAGATCCCTCATGCTCTCTCTCTGAAAAGGTAAAGGTACGGGGCTCACAGAATTTGGAGATTAACCTCTGAATGACTATTCATTGCGGTAGGTTGATTAGGTCTGTTCGCGCTGTGGGCTTTGTGATGTGGGCCAGCCGAAGGCAACGCGTCGGGCGGCGCGTCAGCGGCCACGGACCCAATTTCAGACGACGCGTATCGCCGTCAGAATGAGATGGAAATCTCGCATGCCGTCACACCACGCCCTTCATACATCAGACAGACATCCGACTACTCGGCAGCAGGGCTAGAACAATGGCAACGACCGGAGATATGTGTGACGTGACATACGAACAGCTCGCGGCTATGGAGCAGGAGTTTTCTGAGGTTGAGACAGAACTTAGTAAGTTAGCCATTATCGTCGTCGCTACCGGCGCGCCAGACTTCTAACGGGGCCACACAGTTCGGCAACAAGTCACGCTGTGTGCACCGCTCTACGAGCGACGGGCCGCACTCGTCGGGCAAATCCCCAATTTCTGGCCGCTTGTCTTTGAGCAGGCTCCAATCGAGATCGACACCCACCTGAATCCTGTCGATAGTCGCCTACTGCTCAGCGCACTGCGCAACTTCTCAGTGCATCACTTCGAGCCAGAAATCGATCCGCGCAGTGTGCGCTTCCGCTTCGAGTTTGACTCCAACGAATATTTCTCCGACCAGGTGCTTGAGAAGACATTTTGGTGGCGCACGCGCCGTGATGCCTCGTGGACGGGGCTTGTCAGTGATGCTATCGCCATCCATTGGAAGGATCCAGAAAAAGACCTAACTCGTGGTTTTCTCGATCTTGCATGTGCTGCCGGCTTCTCTGTGGCTCCGGGCTCGGCGCCGCCACCTACTGGTCGCACACCGGAGCAGACAGCGCTACAGGCCGCAATAGATGATCGAGGTATCGGAGGCCTCTCCTTTTTTGCTTGGTTCGGTTATCAGGGCCCACGCATCAGTGATACCGAGACAGCCGAGGTCATGGAGTCAGTCAAGGCATGCCGCCAGACAGGAAAGAAGACAGAACCAGATGAGACTGGGGATGATTCTGGCGTCAAAGCCGACAGAGCTGCCCTCGAACAGCTCGAGATCTTTCCCAACGGAGATGAGCTTGCTGTCGCTCTCGCCGAAGACCTCTGGCCTGGAGCCGTCAAATACTTTCGTAGGCTCATCTACCTCCCTTGACATGCTATACCCGCTAATCCCATACCCCCTAGTTCAAGCTCAAGAAGAAGAAGATGTTTCCGACGCAGACTTCGTCTCCGATAATCCCAGCGACGACGAGGTCCCCGAGTTGTGCGAAGATGCGCGGCGCGTCGAGACCGAAGAAGGACAAGATAACGTACAAAATGTAAATATAGAGAATTCTGGCGAAGCTGAAGTTGAAGATCTAGAGGATCAACGGCCTACCAAGAAGCGAAGGGCCAAGTAAGGCCTTTAGGAGCCCTCGGTAACAAGTTAACCCCACCTCCAGAGAGCATTACAGATAAGATTGTATCATATCATGCGCATGTATGTTTGTATTTCTTTGCATCGGAAGAAAAAATAATGAAAGTCTAATCACATTTGCACTACCCCTGTTTGCAAAGGGCGGCACACCCGTAGGTCCCGCAAGGCTAAGATTTTGTATAACAGTGCAAGTTGCGCCTACAGGCTATATGAGGTATTCGTGAGCTTCATAATGGTGACCTTGACACGACTACTGTTGTGGCTAGATAAATGACCTGCGTGCAGCTTCATCTCTGAGCCCTGCACGAGCTAGGTACCAAGCGTGCCAGATCTTCGTGTGGTCAAGATCGTCACATTGTTACTTTACAGCTCCATGAACGCACTGATAAGTAATCTACTCCCAGTACGCAATAATTCCACGACCACACTCCGTCCCCCACTCATGCCACCGTCGGCTCCTTTGCTCTCAACTCAAACATTTCTTGTAGAGCCAAAATTGTACAACGCCAACCAATAGTCCAGATTATACCCCATTCTCATTTACACTTCATTATCTGTTTTTAAACCATAACCAAATGCGCCCCTTGAGAAACTCAACCCCATTTTTTTCAAATTCAGAGAACCATGTTGCATTGAGAGTGTAGCGCCTTAGTAGTGATCCATTTCAGAGCTCAAGGATGCTGTTTTTCCTCTGATGGGTCTGGGGTTATATTAGCCATCTGCAGAGCCGTATTTTGGTATCACTCCTAGATTAATCCATTTTATCGTTATGGTCTAGTAATATTATGCGAGCCATCCTTCTTCTCTTCTTGCTGGCATGCTCTCGCTAGCAGCTGTAAACCCTTCATCTTTCCCTTCCTCCATTGCAATTCTATTCTTTTCTTCAGCTTGGTTGAGCGGAACCACCTGTTCATCGTTCATCCACGTAAGTCCGTTTGCACTCTCTTCCAGGGGAAAGACCTCTCGGGCATACTCCTCTAAGCCCCGGTATCCTTCCCATACTTCCATGGCCTGGTTGGGACAACTTTTCTCCAAGAATTCGCTTCCAAAGTAAAAAGGCTGAAATTTAGGGTCAGCTGTCCCGAGACCGTACATTTGCTCCAGCGCTAGTAGTTGTTCCCGATAGCCATTAGGGATGTGAACCTTTACTTCGATTTTAGGATCATGCATGTAGCGCACTGGCCTACCCACGCCCCTAGAAAATACGCGACAGGCTTCGCGTGGTGATAAGACTTCATATGCGAGCGCGATGCGCTCGCCACAACCCCACCGAGACACGCCATCTTTAAAGATCTGAAGAACGGCAGGGCCTACGTCATGCTCAGCATCCAGCCATGGTAAGGGGGCGTCGGGGTGGAAAGGTGCTGTCCATTCAAATGAATTATCTGGCTGAATGGCCATACAGAAGAGAGGGTAGGGCAGCGATGTGAAGTTATTATTATAGATGCCTGTGTATATAAAGGTGGCTCTGGTAGAGAGGTATGGTAGCGTAAGGATATAGTCTTCAATCATTGCCTTGCTGGACCATAGTGGAAGAGAGGGCCAGGACGGGTTGTGAGCGGCATGATCGGGCATGGAGCTGTAGATGTAGTGTTCAACTTTCGCTGCCACCGCTTCATCTGCTAGTGCTTTTCCAATAGAAACTTCGTCCCCCCAAAACGTAGTGTTTATGAAGGCCAGTTGTGCGCCGCGATACAATTCTCTGATAAGCTCATAGTTTATGTCGGTTAGAGAGGACTCGCCAGCAGTTTCTGGGGTATCGGATGACTTTTGAATGTATAGATCTCCCACCAGCACTGTCACGTTTGGGAGACAAGATATTTCAGTCGCTATGATTCCATTGAGGTTCCGCAGTTGAGCGCGCACCCGATAGCCAACTGCTGATGCAACTCGGATAAACGAAGCTGCCTGACGACCGGAAGAGTTCACTACTGCAATCGTCTTAGATGGAGTAGGCACGGGTCGCTTTGATGGGCGTTCTGGAGTTGTCATTGAGGGTACATTTGTGGGTAACGAGGCAGAGTTGGTCATTGGTAAGCATAGAAGTTCTGTGGACGAGTGACAGGAGCGATGCTTTAGTTGTCGAGGAGAGGGGTCTGTCTGATGTTGATGGTGAGTAGTAAGATGAGATCGGATTGGCAAAGCCGAAGCAAAAGGCATGGCGGCGTTGGGTAAATCTGACTTGTAGGGAAAGAATGATTCTTGGTTTTCTGAGGATAGAAGGGATTGTGCAGCGGCTTAGTGATGAGCTAGAATTCGTGCTAACAAACTAAGTCATATGGGGCTAAAGGATTTGAGGATTTAAAACTTGTTGAAAATTGCTGGTTAAATGCCACTAAGCTTACGTAAAGGATTCGCCATGTTCCGTCCTTCGCCGACCACCTGAGATACATGGAAGTTAACACACATGAGTTACACGCAATCAACCGTAGCGCTAAACCCCTTCCCCGAACTTGTTGGCAACTTTCATCCACAACTATGCAAAAATTACATCTAAATTCCGTACGGCCTAGTACATTCTGTTTATTACGCCATATATGAGCGAACTAGTTGTAGTTCAGCCGGCGAACACGCTAATATAAACCCTAGGTTGATTGGCCACCTATTGCTTTATCTTCCCAATTATGATTGAATTCACGATATGATTATATGGATGTACCGCCAGCACCACGTCTAACACTTTAGAGACTCGTTCTGTCGTGGGGTCAAAATCCTGTGCAAATTTGTCAGTGTCATCCTTGTAACCTTAGTTTCTTCTGCCCTTGGCTAACTCACTGCGTACATCAGACGCCTCAACCTGTCTGCGCTCCTGATCATCAGCAAAGCGCCCGGCCGCATTCGACTGGTTACTTGTTCTAACAACGCTTCTTTTTCCTCCTGCGTACTTCCGACCAACGCAGCAAGATATACTGCATCGAACTCGCCTAGATCCAGCGCTGACTGTGCCTCGCCACACTGAAATTCCATCCCCCTTGCCTTTGTACCTAAACGTTTGTAGAGACAAGTAGATTCTGAGATGGCTTGCGTATTGTTGTCAATGTTCAGGACGCTAATCTCCGACGGAATGTCAGAGAGGGTGCCGGTCAGGCATAAACTTGTTAGAGGCAATGGTCCGGATCCAATGAAGGCTATTTTTTTCACGGGTTTTTGCTCCGCCGAGCACATGGCGGATAACTCCATGCGCGTGAGGTCAACGTAGTTGCTGAAGTAGGGAAACTCCGACAAACGCGCGCTTACTTCTATCTTGGGTCAGCCGCCAGAACCTATGACCGGGTCACGCGACAACCTTTCTCCGTACTAGTGGCATCTCCCGCGATCCGATCGGACCAGTATGACTCCAGGTGACATTCTGCCTGCGAACATAGCCTGCGGAACTCGACTCTTATCTCCCTTATCCGGGGGTTTTCCAATACCTGGGCATTGTTAAGAAACTGGGGTGCAGTACAGGTCGGCTGCGAGAGAGAGATCGGGGCCTGACTTACCAGATTGGTGACTCTGTCACTAATGGTCTGGGTACAGACCTCCACTAACTCGGAGAAGAGGGAATTTACTTCACTGCATGGCCGAAGATCTGTGCGAGCAGCCAATTGGGCATAAATATGCAGGAGCTTTTTTATGAGAATATTGGCTTCGGCATCCTCCGTCGTCTGTTTCTCGGGACCATACCAGAGACTTGCGGTCACTTGCGACCAGTATGACAAGATCTCGAGCATTTTCTTTCCAGGATACTGGGGGCTGCGGGGCGGGGGGAGGTGTTTCGCAAAGCAGAGGTATCTTCAAAAGAAATTATCACAGAGCGTGAAGCGTGGGCGTGAGAAGTGATATATAGGAAACCTGGTGAAAATGCCGCCGAGCTGAAGAAACCCACTTGGAACAGGAACACCAAGTTTCAGTTTCTAGCCCCCCGCTCAGGAAAAAATCCCGCTGGAAAAACAATGTCACCTGCCTACTTAAGCAACCGGGGATTTGCGCGCAATTGTAATCTGCAGCAACAGGGTGTCAGCCAACCTGGGCGGAAGCCGCGAGAGTAGGGTTATGCAGGGCAGATGAGAGCAAGCAGAATGCATTGGACACGAGATAGTCTTGGAGGCCGAGGTGAGGGCAAGATTCCCTTGATCAAGGTAACAAAGGTTGTAGCGAGCTGCCTTCATCGCTCAAGATATCCACAGCCTAGGCTGCTGTCTGGCGTCTTGCGTGCCCCTCCTCTCGCCCGAGATTACACCGATATTAGATTTTATGGGCGAAGTGACTAGAGGCTGGCCATGATTTTGGCCTAATTTCTATTCAGCCGCCATGATCGCGCGCTTCCATCTTCTCAGATCCTACATCGGGGGCCTCGCAGCCTCGGCGCATCCGCCAATGGCCTCGCGGCGACAAGTTGCGCGCTGGAGAGAGATGCGGGCGAGCCAAGGATCAGCACACGCCCATCGCGCCGGATGGCCGGCGAACTTCGGATTTGCGGGCGGCCGGCTCGAAGAGTGTGGCTGCAGTGCATCTTCAGCTCTAGAAGGTCTCTCCACACCTGACTCATTATAGATAGGACTGCTATTTTTGGAGTGCCATAACAGCGCAAGCGCCGTCGGAGTTTTGTTGATCCATACCCGATCATGCCCCTAATTTTTCCTTAATTCCCCAGAGAACTGCCGGCCAGGAGTGACATGGGGGAGCGGAGCCTTGTCCCCTACGCGGAAGAGACTGGGCCATGATCGTCGACCTGGTCATCATATACTACCATCATTCAAGTAGAAGATGGTGTAGTAGGCATGGCGTGCTGGGGGCACCAGCTGCTATTAGCCTTAACCTCTCTAAACGGGTCACGATACACCAGGTATTCATCTCGGTGGCACCCTCTCCACCCTTGTGGCCTCGGCGCGTAAATCTTGTCTCAACGAATACCTGGAATGTTCATCTGTATAGTGATTCAGTGTCGAGGTTTGTGCAAGAACACTCGTCGAAGAGAATCAGCATTTAGCACAAATATGACCGCCGTTTCCGGATCAACAGTACCCGTCGCAGGTTAGCGCACCCAACGCCATGAGCCAACTATCGCATTCTCTCCTTCCCGTCCAGCCTGACAATACAATGATTGCAAGTACTCTAATAACGGCCCTGGATACTTAAATAGCTTCGAACTCAATGAGCCAGGAGATATCTCAACACTCAGAGGGACTCAAGAATTATAGACCAGCCAATACCCCTGGTGTCAAGGAGTATTCGACTTCGCCCTAACAAGGCAAGTTAATTGGGTATGACAGTACCCTTGGAAAATTCCACTCGATTTGAACTCGAAAGACTGATAGGCTCAGGTAAATTATCCACTTTTGATCTCACAGTGAGACCCCTAATATATCGGGATACTCTGAATCCAAAAACTATGGTTATCGGAAAAGTTAGCTTAAACCGCCCAAACCACGCACCAGCGTACAAGCATAGACGAAGCAGCTAGGCCAACTTTATTTCCACCGACAATATGAATATTCCTTCGTCTCTTCAACGATAGACTGCAGAGATCCCGTCACGCCATGCCTCGCAGGGGGGATTCTGTGAGGAGGAGGGTTTTAAAACCATCCAAGTTTCATTCCGGAGTCAAAGAGACTGTATTGTCGCTCAAATGAATAAAGATAAATGTCTCATATCTCCATTGAATAATTACATGTGTGGCTAAGAGTTTGGTCTTCTTTTTTTCTTTTCGGTCAGATCGGTGTCATTAGTAGCTTCGGCTGCTTCCACATCAACGACAAGGGCCGAAGTACCTCTGTGTTGGCGCTCGACGGTAGGGAATTGGGAGCCTACGCCAAGCGTCAAGTTGCCCCATGGCCTTTCCTTGTGCGTAATGTGGAAACGACAGAAGCTTAATCTGAGTGAACCGTCGTTTATAGGGCTTCGACTACTCTATCTCACTCACCGGTGCGAAACTAAAATTTGTCATTTCATGACATGCATCGGGCCCTGTCCCGACCGATCAATTCCTAGGCATCATTGAGTCTATCTCTACCTCCTTGAAATACTGAGAAGAACTAGCTGTCGGAGAATGCGCAATCGCATGGTACAAAGAGGAGGAGTCAGAAAAATTCCTGGCAATCTTACCTTCCTCATCCAAACGCATGCAGGATTAAAGGTTTAGTAACTTGGCGAGGATTACCCGTATTCATCTTCCAGAAAGTTAGGGTCGGGCTCCACAGCATCTGACCAGCATTATCCCTTCTTCTTTATGGACTGTGTCATTTGGAAGCTGGTTAGTCCCCGTTACCTGCACTTCATTACTGGCGGGCAAATACAGATTACGAGTCAGGCTGAGAGCTCGACATCATCACCCTCGGACGTATTTTAATCTTCCTAATAATTCTTGCAGACCTGGATAAGGATTTACTTATGAAGCCACACGTTATACATTGAGCTTTCTCTGTAAAGAGCATCGTAAGCAGGATATGCGCTGTCTAATATCCTACCAGATACTGCGTTCTCTTTCCTAGACGCTTGTTCAAGAGGCATCAGCTTAGCACTCTTTCTCGAGGCCCATCCACCTTGTCGTCTATCTAACTTGGCCCGGAAGATCTGCACAAATAGGCAGCTAAAATACCCTGATGTTGGCGCTATCTAGGAAAGGCGCGTGACGGTCTTCCAAAATGGGTTAGCATACCCTAGGTTACACAGGCCCTGCATGTTTTAAAAGCCGGGGTGTCCAGCATCTGGGATAGGAAGCTTATCATTCTCCTACTGATAAAAATGATCACCTCACACAGAGCGGTACGTTTCTATGGACGACCCCTGACATTTCTTAGAATTATTTGAATGATGCAATGGCGATCTCTGTTCCATTTTTGGGAAACCAACGTCTGCTAGTCCATTTTAGGATAAAATACAAGAATGTCATGTGAACCCTTTTTATTAATTACTTAGCTATATTCAGCATTTTAGCTATGTGGCATAAACAGTGCTACGCATACATGTAGGATGACTCCTTACAGCCGGCAAGGACTAATTGTTCGCCATCTAGTGGTGCTGGTGTAATCGCTCAGTATGCTCTGCATATCTGGGATAGCCAAGAAGAATCGCATCCGAATCGAAGTCGAAAGCAAACTCAAGCATATCTCCATTTGACGACTTCTCAATCATCTAGCACTTACTATTCTCCTCTAAATCCTCAACCTCTTTCTAAACACACATAATCTCACCTCAACGACCAATAGAGAAGTTGCTCCAATTGCAAACAGGAGCCCGCCAATTTAATTCCCAGCAATCTCTCACTATATATTGACGACGCTATATATACCCGCAAGGAGAAAATCAAGTCGAAAAATACAAAGCCTGGGTTCTGGCTTATGGGGGACTGTTGCACTAATGGGACAAACAACTTGAGGGAGAACAGGCGACTGGGGTGTGGAAAGATGTAAAGCAGAAACCTCTTGTGGGAATAATCTGTCAGATGTTTTCGACTTTGGAACGTTTGTGGGCGCCAAGACTTCGGCTTTGGCTAGTTTGTCAGGACTTCTATTGTCGATGAGTCAACGGCACTGCTCAGCGTCCTGGACGGCACAAAAGTTAGGCTAAGCTACCACAGCAATAACCCACTGTCAAGACTTTTCTGAAATTTCAGCACAACCTTCGGGAAGGAGTTAGGAAGAGGCTGGAAAGGCAGAGAGTGAATATCGCGAGGTACACACAAGTCTGCAACGCCCAGCTGGCCGGCCTCTTTGGACACTTCAGAAGGGCCACTATGTCTTCGGATCTAGTCCTGATGTTGCTATTAGAAGAGCCCCGCACCCAGTGGTTTTTGCGATTTTTCCCGGCTGCCTTACACCCGCAAATGGCCATCGTTTTGTTGGCTGGAAAGGAGAGATAATGAAGGGCAAAGCGCTCCTCTTTTTTTTGAATTATAATTTCATCTATATTCAGCAATCTAGCTATGACATATGAGACGTGACTGGTGTTATGTATACATATTGGATGACTCTTTTGACGCTAGAGACATTTATAGTCTGGATTTCATTTGCAAATACTACTTTAAGGTATGTCCGCTTACACAAACAGTCGACTCTCCTCCGTAAGTACCCACCAAAGAAAAATTCAAAACCTTTGATTATCCAAGCATGCTTTTGTCATCCATGTATACTAGCGCCGCGAGAAACGTGGTTGTATTTTGCCGGACTCGAACTAACGATCTCCTGTCTCATATGGGATATATGTCCAAGCTATCCAGACTCTACTTGGCAGACTGGCCAAGACAATGTACCACCCAACCATCCAACCATGGTGGCATTTATGGTATCGCCTGCACTCTCACAACCGAAGTCTTCGCGCACACAAGGCTCAATTCGTAAAACTCTTGCCAAAATTCGAAATTTCACGCCCTTCGAGATTGTATCCATCCTCTGCATTATCTTGTGGACTTGTTCTGATCCCTCACACGTCCATCCTAAAGGACTGTCTCCCATATTTGTGCGCCGCGCTTTGTGTCCTCCGTCAGGTATAAATATTGGCGTGGGCATGTATTTGGCGGCCAGCTGAAGCCAGAGAAAGTCGACGAGAGGCGTGATCATTGGAATGAGGATGTATTGGGTCGTAATTGTAGACTTAATGAGACTTGGTTAGCAATCGATCTCGTTGGGAGTGAAAGATTGATGAGGTGGAGTATTTTGAATCATTGCTTCGTGGGCCAACTTCTTTAGTATTACGAGACTTGACTGAACTTGCCTCTGGGGGAATTTTTCACTCCCAGGATCGTAGAGGACACTGCGTACAGTATTCAGTCTTGCCCTCCAGGTCGTGAGTCATTTGTGAGAATCTTGTTCCAATTATAGGGAAACTTTAGACTCATAGACTCTGAAGCTCCAACAAGAACATAATCACGACATAAACTTATCTTCCACTCAGTTACTGGCCTTAGTTTGTCTTCACATATGCGCACAAAGGTGCTTACTATTGCGCTCTGGCACCATCAGGCATATCTTTAGAATTGGTGTAGGAAAGACGAGAATAGAAAGCTGAGAATGTGCGATGGATGTATACAATCTCGATAGGTGTGAATTTGAGGATATCAACTTAATTGTTCATATTGAAGAACACTTTGACCTCCCTGGCTTGGGTTGCGAGAACGTAGAACCAGGCGGGATTCAATGTGGTAGAGGAATATCATCTGGGATCGTCTGTCAAGTACAGCCTGGATAGCTTGAACATCTAAGCCACTTGAGAGAGGAGACCGGTGGTTGGAATGCAGCATGACTGAATCACATTTCTCGTAGTAACAGTATGAATGAGTGACAAAGGCATGCTTGAATTACCGAAAGAGTTGAAACTTTCCTCCGGTGGGTACCGTCAAACCTTTTGAGCTGGATCGGAAGCTTTAATGATTGAGACTGGACGTATCTGGAAGTATAGCTCACACAGGGGCTTTCAACTGAAGTATGTGTGAAAAGATGTGATTTTCCGTCTTTTCTCCTCTATCATGTCCGCTTATATATCTACAAATATCCAATACCCGACTTTGATGATAATAGCTAGTAATGGCTCCGTTGCACCGCTACGCATAATCAAAACATGTTGTAGCCTAGATACAATCCCAAAACCACTCAATACCATCCCGCAACGTCTGTTAAATGGAAGCCCAGTGTTTTCCAGCTCAAAAAATGACCCTCAGTGTCCGTGAGAACATAGGTTGAATTGATTTTAAGAAATATTCTAATGTAGCTAGACTTTATCACCTAGATTCTAGAAATCTTCTAGTCATAGACTCAGATAGGACTAGGGGGGACTATTCTCAACACCTGTCAGTGGCGTCCTCTACGAGCCTCCAGCTCTCACTGTAGAGTCTGCAGAGCCGAGATTGAGTGACAAAGTCTTCATTTCGATGAGGATTCCCAATCGCTTTCCTGGACTGCATCGTCTTCATCTCCAAGCACATCTAGTCACGGTAGTATGATGGTAGTTGGCGTGGCTTGAGGTTAAGCGATAGAATAGAATAGAATAGAATTTTATTTATGTCCCTACTGAGTCTATGAATATGAAGGACAGCTAAAACTATCTAAATAGCTTTAAAGTTAATAGTAAATTTGTATATTGTTGTGCTTAATTTTTGCCAATAGATGATGAGGGTCATGCCCTACAGGTTAAGCGATAACTGAACATTTCAAGACCTTCGTGCAGCTAGACAATCTTTTCTCATCACAAAACTCCTTTCTTATACTTTACCACGCACTTCGAATTCATCCCCTGTGACACATTCCCCTATCACCATTGTCACGAAGCTAACCACGATCAGATGGGAGGGTCGAAGCCCTTCCCATCACCAACCCTTGATCATGGAGGAGATGCCATCCGTGAGTATCCGGAACGTGCCTAGCACCCGATACGGCGATTGTGGATTGGATCAAGTCGACCTCAACTGTTATAAAGAAGGGAGATATGGATGAATATGCGCACCTCGCGTGGTCCCGGTGTCTAGGCCTCGCGTGGCTGGGGCTACAGGTTTTTTGAGACTTTTTTCCGCGCACGCAGTTTCTATTGCTTCCATTTTTTTTGGGTAGAAGGTTCCGTGGAAAAGGTGGCCGAATTACACGGGTAAACACTGAGCTGAATGGCTATTCATCAAGGGCAATACATACAATGATCTTTCAAGAAACGTGAGAGGCAAGGAGCACTGTACAAGGTGTGGCCTGGGTGAGAGAGGAGCCCAGTGTGCTAGATAGTTCATGACTCAACTAGTACTACAAACACAAATACTAATGCGTCACTCGTTTTGTTGTTTACATTACGTCGATCTAACACAAATCCTCAATAGTATATAAGACGCCGAAGCTTACTGCCTTGGGTGCATGAGCCCTCAAACCGTCCAAACCTGAATAACTAGAGCATTTTGTTTTAATGTGCAAGGAGTTGTGGAGGAGTTAAGCTGCTTCAAAACTTTAAATACAATGACAGCAAAGTCTTCTGGGCATGAAAATACTTGAACAGATAAGTTTCTCCAAGCATCTAAGGTCGGGTTAAAGGGTCATAGTGCAAAATACTTCCTCTGCAAATTCCTAGTCAGCATCATAATGGTAAGAATCAGTGCTGTGTCGGGGGCAGGGTTTTGAAAAGAACTTCGAATCCTGCAGGCCAGAAGGTCAATTTTCTCGCCTCGCCTTGGCTTACAAATGTATACGTAAGCTTGACGCTGTTGGTACTTGGAATTCTTGCTAGTTTCAATAAGATAACGCGGCAGCCAAGGTCATTCCTTCGTGATTTGGACTAGTGGCTTCACCTTGTCACCATGAGAATAGGGAAAGAAGCCGGAAAGTGATGAACTCATATGAGGCATTCACAAGCGATGATACGTGCTGATTGGTAAATATTGGAAATGATCTTTGAGGCTGTGTGAATATGCTACCCCCCAGAGGGCAAAAGTGTCGTCACACAAGCTGCGACTGCGGTTCGAACGCAGGACCTGAGGATGGTTGACAGTTGCAACTGCAATCCTCCGCTCTACCACTGAGCTACCGCAGCTTACGACAGCTTGACTATGAGCCAATTTATATTGTGCAATTTTTTTGACATTTTCAACTGCTCATGCACATGGCTATAAATAGCAACAAGCGTTGTAAGTGAGATACATTACAGATGATCCTGCATGAATAATCTCGATATCTTTTCGTAACACTCTTGAGCTTCAGTTGCTCACATTGTAAAGAAATTATCATTTGGTTGCTGTAAGGCTGACCATCCAGCTCAGTCTGTTCAGCTAATCAAGGGTAAAGCTGCAACGAGAGTATGGGAAGTGACAAAGCAGTCAAGGCCACGCGCAAGACTTAGGACACATTAGGGTAAAAGTCTACTGCTATTTTTTAGCTGACGACCAAGCGGCTTATGCTATCAAATGTAGAGTTCAAGAGATAGTATAAATACCGTCATAGCTCGATGGTGCGTTGGTAAATAATGTTGGATGGTCTCCAAAAGTAGATTCTGAATACCTTAAACACGTATCGCATATGAGATGGGAGACCGCTGGTTTGAATTCAGCATGACTAAGTCACATTTATCGCGGTGCTGGTATGCATGAATGATAAAGGCCTGATTGGATAACGAAAAGGGTAAAAACTTTCCTTTGGTGGGTACTTACGGAGAAGGCTCGACTATTGTTGTGATCAGGCCCACAACTAGATTACATGAGCTTAAACGGCCAGTATCAAGTAAGTGTTGCCGGTAAGACAGGCGATTTTGTGTCAATGGTGCGTCATCAACATACAGCAATCACAACACCAGTATCTCAGGTGTATGTGATAAGATGACGCAGACGTATCCAAAGGCATCACCATTGAATATTTGGGAGTTATTACTGTCGGTGGTAAATTTTGTGTACATCCTATGTAAATGAAGGCTCGCAGTGAGACCTCTGTACATAATCGATCTTTCACTCTTATTTAAAAGTTATCACTATAGCGGACCTACAATCCATGTCCGTCTTTACGTTAGACTTAATGCGCAATCCTTAGACTTCTCATAACCTAGTTATCACCATATCTATTCTACGTAAACGAAAATACCTCACAGTGGTATTTGCAAATGAAACCTAAGGTATGGATTTGTGTGTGTAATATTTATCGTTTGATGTGGGTCAGGACATCATCTCTTAGGGTTGTAG
Source organism: Blumeria graminis f. sp. triticale (assembly GCA_905067625.1). Lineage (NCBI taxonomy): Eukaryota > Fungi > Ascomycota > Leotiomycetes > Helotiales > Erysiphaceae > Blumeria > Blumeria graminis. The sequence continues at coordinate 738,635 of LR898470.1, read as the reverse complement.
GACGTAAGAAGAATATCTAGGATTCATGATCCTCCAAGCTACAGTAGCGCTCATCTAGTATTCGGTTTTTGATAATATCGGCGTTTTAGCCAGCTAGTTAGATAGAGTTGGATAGGTAGGAACATATTGTTGAGCGGATTGGTTTGCAAAAGCTTGTGGCTGTTAGGCACAGATTATATCACTTGGTGAAGTGAGTTGGAAAGTAAAGGAGTCTGTAATTCTGTCGTGGAGTGTTGTTAATTACTCCCACTAGGAGACAGAGTGCTATATAAACTATACTCTATAATAATAAAATCTAGTGGCTGGTATTTACGTCAAAGTGTTGAGACTTAATATATACATTATGATTACGGGGTAAATAATATATGTGTTATGAATCTACTTATTGGCAGATTTTCGAAGCTGTTAAGCTGCAGAGGTCGAGTCGATTTCGACGAGGACAAATTATCGAAGGTTCGAGGTTACAAAGTTACGAAGGTCGAAGGTTGAAGGTCGAAGGTGCAAATGTCAAATGTACGAAGGTACGAATGAAGGTAATCGAGGCTCGGATTATCAAAGTTACGAATTCATATGTTCAGATTATCATATTATCAAAATATCGAGTTCCCAATAAGCAAATTATACAATAAACGTAAAAGTAACAAAATTGTTAGAACTAAAGAACATATTTAAATTTCCAGCCTGAACAAATCCAAATCCTGTTGCCTCAGACCTAACCGAATTAAGAAGATAACCCCTGCATCACCACATCCAGATTAAATCTAACAAATTCATAACAATATGGGTCACATATTTACCTGACTGTTAGTGGTCACCAGTTGGGCAGGAAGTCTGCATGACATGTTGTGTTATGGAAGATCCAGGTCACGTGATGGTGGCCTTCGGATATCAAACAAGGGGCGGGAAGACAGATCACTCGCTCCGTTCAGGACACGAGTAAAGGACACAAGTAGAAGATATTAGTATTGGCTCTACAGAGCTGGATCACTCGTGGACTATGAATGGTGTATATATGACTGGATATGTGTATTGTAATTTTGTCAAGTCTTTATTAGTATAAAAATTGTTATTTTATTACAACACAAAGTGCATCAATACTAACCTCACAATTCTTAAGAAAGATAAGTGGGACACGGTATTACGTCGTAAATGCTGACTAAAGAGCCCTATATTTTGATTTTGATTGAACTTACATCGTGCCTATCTACCGCTCGTGACTACTGTCACGAACTGGACGGCCCCGTCCCTACAGAACTACCCGACGATGGGGGACGGCTAGCGCATGGCTAGAGCGGATACACGACCGCCTCACAGTTCGAGTCGCGTCAGCAGACCCACGTCACCCTTTACGGCGGCGCTGGACTTCCTCCCGAATGTTGTGGATCCGACAAAGAACATCTCCCGAACTATCAACTGATACAGTACCACTCCCATGGAATACCAGTCGAGAGTTACTTCTACAAAATATCGGGGCTATAGGCAGAAAAAATGGCCAGAAAGAATTCATGAGTTGGCAAGCATCTCAACCCCCTTTGGATCTATTCGTCTTCTCTGACGGTGCCCTTTCAGAGGATAGAGCCGGGTCCTGATACGTTATCTATCGGGGCCTCACACAGATAGTTGGGCAGGGGACCCTTCCTCTCGGAGAATCTGCCGAAGTGTACGATGCAGAAATAGCTGGAGCTACTGAAGGCCTAAGTGCCGCCCTCCATAATCCGATGGCTCGATACGCCACAAATATTACGGTTTGCCTAGATAACCAGGAAGCCGCCCTTCGTCTCCTTGCAGATACTCCTTCCCCTAGCAGCTCCTCTCGTATCGCTTACTTTCGATACCTTGCTACTAAATGGATAGAGAGAGATCGTAGCCACTTTCCTGAACCGGGTGTAGTCAGGGTGCGATGGTGTCCAGGACATGTCGGCATACCGGGCAATGAAGCTGCTGACGCACTTGCTAAACAAGCATGCGCAACCCCTTCACTCCCCCTATCTCCAACAATCTCACGAGCAAAGAGAGACATAATCTCTCGATACAAAGCCTCTGTATCCCTGTACTGGTCTAAAAACGCTCCTGAACGATACCAAAAACTGGGAATTAACGCCAATATTGGGAGCTCCCCCTAACTCAAGAGCCTTAACCGCTACGCTCTTGGTCGCCTTCTTGCAGCTCGCTCAGGCCATGGAGACTTTGCTGACTACCACCGCCGCTTTCAGCACTCGGACGCTCTTCTAATCTGCGCTTGCGGGCTAGAAAAGTCGCCCGAGCACTTCTTCTTTTGAAGACTCAATCGGAGTCGTTCCCGCCTTTGCAGCGGAAATAAACACCCAACGACGGGAATTCGCTGGATCCTAGGCTCACCTGAAGGAGCCATAGCTTTTAGTAAATGGCTTCATGAAACGAGCTTTTTTGAAGCATGCAACAACAAGACTAACTAGTACCCCAAATTATATGCACTTGGCCTGTATTTGCTAGAGCTAAATTTAGAAGACTTCTGGTCTAGGTGATGGATAACTTTCCTTTTCATATATATAACTATCTTCTCTATTGTATTAGAATACAAAAGTCTCAGCTCGAGAGTACTTTTGGCTTCTTTCGATAGTTCGGGGTGCATGGCAGGTAGGCCTTGGCCAATTTATAACATGTCGGGCTTATTGAAAGGTATCGGCACGTCGGGTAGTTTATGTAGACTGAGCTGGCCAATACGAGACCTTAAGGTTGTTTATTAATTTAGGTCCTAGGCTATACCCGTTATCCCCTAAGGGTCAAAGACCGATGTTCACAGCCAAGATCATATCCCTGATAAGCCAAACTTGATCCCACCGCTTGAACCACTACACAAATAGTAGCTAGTATGAAATTCGCACTGGTACAAAAATTCAACCTTTAAAAACCAAACTCCTAACCACAAAACTATCCAGCTCTGTAGATTTACCAATCTCTGGTTCGGAAACAAATCTCCTCGACTTGTCTTCCTTCCTGTCATATCATCTGTATGACTAATTTATATTGTCCCCGATGAGATCAGAGGACGAATTTGTAGATGGCAACCCAAAACAGCAGGTTTCCTTCTCAAAGATTTTGAAAAATTCGTGACACTTTGGTCCGAGAAGTTTTTGGATAAAGCCACTATGTGACGATCTCCCTCTGAGTCGACGCGTGACGTGAGCGTGTAGTCGACAGTGAATAAAATGGGTAGGAGTGGTCTCCTCCCAACAGGCGCACTCCATTAGAGCGTCCAGATTGTTGAAACGGCGATGATGCGCCGCGAAATTGCCATGTCTAGTACGAGCTGCAATCAGATTTCGGAGTAGGAACCTCGAAGGTCCCAGCTCAGGTGGTTTCCTTCGTCGCATGAGCAGGTCGAGCTTGCGATATCGGGGAGGGCAAGCTTCGTTCCACCAATCGTCGAGTAACGCCTGCCGCAGACGATTCATTTGGCCATAAATAAATGCCAGAGTGATGGATTCTGGATGCATTTCCGGGCTCGGCAGCATTCGTAGGCCAGACCTGGCGGCCGAGTCGGCTTCCAAGTTACCCTGGATTCTTGAGTGCCCGGGAACCCATTTAATTGTCACGCGAGCTGATTTGAACAACTCCCGAAATTTCCGTACTTCATCGTGGCTTATCGTGGACTTGCCTGTCTCGAGTGCGTTGATTGCCTGCTGACTATCCAGTAGAAGGTTGACTCGTTGCGTCGCGCTCTGGAGTCCCAATGCTGCTTCAAGAGCCTTCCTTGCCCCGATGATTTCCGCATCCAAAGCCTCACCCCCATGCCTGATGCCACTTCCCGTAAGCAAAGTCTGCCCGTCTCTCTTTAGAACAAAACCCCAAGCAGAGCGTCCATTCCCCTCCGATGAGCCATCCGAGTAGGCACAAATTTCCGACTTCGGCACCTGGTTGATCCATTGCCTACAGATCTCAATTTGTTCTTCCTTAGATCCTGCTTTCGGTAAGTAGGATGTAGGCGGCGGTGGCTCCGCGTGCTCTGCTTTTGGTAATTGTCGGTACGCCCGCTGGACTCGTGACATTATTACTTCGGGAATCAAAGTCGTTCGATTTCTCTTCTTGTATTTCCGCGTGCCGATATTTGGGCACACAGCCGCACGAATCCTCAGCGGGTGGCGGTCATCCAGAGTTTTGAGCCTAACTGACAGTCGAAATCGATTTCCCTCCAGTATGATTTTCCCTGGTGGGATTCCTCCTTCTCTGTGCAGTACAACGTTTGCTGTCGTCCTCATTACCGGGAGTGCAGCTCGAAGTCCCATCAAGACAGCCTTGTCGATCATACCACTCAGATGTGCTGTTGGTGGGGTTGTCATGCTTTTTCTCGTCGGGCGTCTGAGACCAGGCCACCAGATTTCCGCACCGAATGTCGCAATAGGGACCACACACATGTCGACTGCTCGAATAAGTGCTCCTGGAGCGGCTCCTCGGAGAGCAGTGTTGAAGCGGCGCAGGCTCTGTGCAACTTTCAAGGCTTTACCGCACCAAGTTGTTACGTGTTGCTTAAAGGTCAGCCGGGGATCTAGGTAGACACCCAACCAGCGAACATATTCAGCCGGCTCGATAAGGGTTCCATTGACATAGATTCCTTTCGCAGGCTCGCGGCACCGTGCTGGAAATTGGATTACTTCAGACTTACTTGTGTCGAAAGCAACCGCATTTTTTCCCGCCCAATCCAGGAGATCGTCGACTTCACTCTGGGCCGCAGCGGCGGATTCCGTTATGGTACGGCCAAATCCGATGATTCCGAAGTCGTTGGCGTAGCTGAACCTCGTACCTGGCTTTCCGCTTCGCATTGGCTCTGCCATGTAAAGAAGAAAAAGGAGTGGGGATATCGGTAAGCCCTGGGGGACTCCACAGCTTAGCTGTCGTTGAGCGGTCACTCCTCCCGAGTGACGAACTTGGACCATTCGATGCGCTAGAAGCTATGTCGTCCACTTGAGGATCGAGTCTGGCCAACCTTGCTCCTGCATCCTTCTCACCAGACGGTTATGGAGAACTGCGTCGAAGGCACCTTGAACGTCCAGGGTTACGAATGTAGCCGTCCACTTTTGGGAGCTTGCCTCTTCAATGTCGTGTACCACACAGGAGACGAGGTAGATTGCTGAGCGTTTTGGGAGCGCGCCAAATTGCTGTTGTCCCGTTACATCAAAGATCACAGCGAGATGCGCCATACGCTTAGCCAAGAGCCTTTCTAGACCTTTACCTAGGCAAGAAAGAAGGGCAATAGGCCTCCATCCTTTGACTGTCGTTGGGTCTCGATTAGGTTTCGGGACAAGAACGAACTCAGCCAGCTTGAAGCAGGATGGATGAATGCCGATCCTCACGCAGGCTCGGAAGAGTTGAGCGACGTACGGTCCGATTGTGTTCCAGCAAGCCGCTAGCAGCTCAACTGAGATTCCGTCTGCTCCAGGAGCTGTGTTACCACAGCCGATTGTGCAGTGTCTAACTTCTTCCTCGGAGATATCTTCATTCCACTGGATTCGGTTGCTGCTTGTCGCTGTGCACGGTGGCAAGTCGTCTGACGCCTGATGTCGGGCAAGAAGCTCATCGCGAAGTATTGTGGCTCGCTCTAAAGGGTCCGAGATGAGGGTTCCATTATGATTGAGTGGTGGTGGGATGCTAGCCTGTCGTGGACTGGCCTTTCTCAGTAGCTTGAACACATCGCTCGGCGACTTCATCGCTTCGACCTGTTGCTTCTGGTATTATTTTTTCGCAGCTCGGAGAACTGATCGAAGCTTTTTCGCGCAGACGCCCCGCTGGGGAGAGGTTAAGGTCGCTTGATATTCAGCGCGTGCTACCCTGCATGCCGGGGTCCACCAAGGTGCTGATTTTCCGCTGCTTGCTCTGGCTCGGGTTCCTGTCGCATTAATAGCGGCTTTAATTTGGAAGCAGAGTTCATGTGCGTATTCTTCAACTTTTTCGATAGTGTCTAGGGCTGAAGGCGGCTTGATCCATCTGGCAGTGAAGGCAGCAAATTTCGGAAGATTTTTCTTCGTCACTCGGAGCTTGGGGATCCCAGCCTTCATACTTGCAGCTCGAATCGGAATTTGTCCTCGGATAGGGAGATGATCGCTGGTTACGCATTCACTTCGATCCACCCATGCTCGTGCGCCATTGATGTTAGTCCAGACTAGATCCAAGGTGTTGCCAGCTTTGTGCGTGGGCTCCCCAATGATGAGACAGGATAGATGGAGATGTTGCGCCCATCTATCGATTTCCTCTCCTTGTCCGTGGATTCGGGTGGTGCTCGGTTGCCAGGCCCAGTACACTGCGTTGAAATCCCCCGCCGCAACAGAATTTGGCGGTGGATTCCAGTTGATTAGAGGCTGAACAGCCTGTGGGTCGTTGGGCGCTTTGTAGACGTTGAGGAACGTGATTCCATTGACCACGACCCAGCAATAGTCCGCCGTAGGCATGGCACAGGGAAAGATCTGCGTTGCCTTAATTTCACTGTCGTTTTTCCGAGTGTAGGTCACCGCCCTCGGCCTTGACTGATCCTCACCATGGGGAATATGACAATCATATCCCGGAAGAGTCTTTGTTGACTTGCTCTGTTTTTTCCACAGAGGTTCCTGAACAAGCAATACATCGACTCCTAGCTCAAAATCTCGGGCGAGCGCGATGTCCTATGTCGGGACTCCCCTTCCTACATTTATCGACATGAAATTCAAGGTAGGAGGGAGACGGAAAGGGACCCGTGGGGCGCCCTTTATAAGCTTTCTTCACGATTCACGTCCTCTGTAACCTTGGTTACAGAAGGCGATGAATCGGTCATCAGCACTTCGAAGCAGTTGCTGGACTTGAAGCTCGTCTGAGCTATTTTTGCCTTTTCAGAGGCTGCTGAAACTGCGGCTTCAGCGCGTCTGACAGCTGATTTTGCTCGTACAACTGCAGCAAATTCCCGTTGGCTCGCCTGCCTGATTGCCTCGAGGTTCTCTTTGGATGCTGGTCCAGACTTTGTAGGACGAGCTAGACAGTCACGACTGTCCGATCGGTGGGGGCCCCCACAGTTGCGGCACTTTGTATGTGCCTTACACTCTGCGGAGGAGTGCATCGTTGACGTGCAGTTCCAGCAAGCTGGGGTACGTGAGCAGCCTCGAGTGCCGTGGAATTGCAGGCATCGTTTGCACTGGCTTATTGCCTGTTTAGGCTGGTGACGAACTGCAATTCCAGAGTCGTCAAAAAGTCGGAAGCCCGGCCGAGGGGCAGACGCTCTCTCGAAGTGAGCTATCCAAGTTTGGTAAGGAGCTCCTACTCGCCCCTTTCCGAGTGGACGGACACGTACCGGAACCGCCTTGGTGGTTCGAGTTATTTCTTCTGCCACCATCTCCTCAGTGACTGTGACCTTGCCCATAAGTGTGTATAGGGCCACTGGAACCGTTGCGATTCGAAGGGCAGCCAGATCCGAGGCTGTCTCCAACTTAGCCTCAACCCTGCTGAATGATTCAGCAGCGTTTAAGAGAAGCTGGCGTGCTTCTTCATTTTTGGCTTTCATAGCGAAGCCGGTGGGAACACGATACACATGTTCAATATTGGAGGATGGAACCTCCACCAATTTAGTCACGGCATCTCTCACGCCAGCTGGCGAAAGAGCGCGCCATGCATGCTCCTCTCCGAGGCGAAGAAACAGACGAACATCTTTTGGCTTTGCAGTCACAGGTCTAGCTTGTTTCTTGACCTGTACTGCTGGGTTTGGGGCGACTCGAACAGTCTTCGCTGGAGCGATTGACTTTTGGGGAGAGCCCCGGGCGACTGTTGCCCAGGTCGATTTGGCCTGGGTGACTTGGCGTTGTAGCTCCTGACTGTTCATCGGAGTTCTTTCTTTGGCCTTGGTTATAGGACAACTCATGTTTTCCTGGCAGCTTGGGCGCTGTGGAAGGATTGGGGGGGCCGCACTGGGTCCCGACTTCATGAATTGAGCAATGGCTGCTCGAAGATATATTTTCATCGAGTCGATGAACGGATCGCTCGACTCTTCTGAGTATAGGGAGACCGCGGTCTCGACAGCATTGATTGCAGCAGTGCAGATCATTATATTTTTTGTTGCTTGAGCTGCCCTGCGCTCTTCAGCTTCAATTATGGCTTGTAGTTCCGGGGGGCAGCCATTGATTTTTTGTTTCCTGCTTTCGCTGCAGGAAGGTTGTTGTTTTTCAGTCGCCACTGATGAGGGTTTGCTGGCGATCTGAGCAGGTGTGGCTTGATTAGCCTTATTCACCTCTGGAATTGCTGCCTTCTTGACAGCAGGAGCAACAATCTTCTTTGATGTTGAAATGACGGAGGTCACAGGGACCACATCATCATTTTTCTGAGCGACATTCCATCTGGATTTGTCGAGACCCTCGATTATGTATTGGTCGATGACCATATCGCCCATTTCCACGTCTGGGTTTGTTGAGTCTGAGTCTTCCTGGAAGACTCTCAATCTTTCGGTCATCTCTGACTCCATCTTGTCTTGATCTAATGTATCGATCAATAGATTTCTTGCATCTAGGCAGTGTTGCAACCTGATTTTAATTTTCGCCATGGCTTTGTGCTGGCGCGCGGGGCGAGTGATTTTCGTAGGACCCGTCGCCATTTCGGAGACTCAGGGTCTTGCGACTATGATAATGATGAAATTAGCTTGTGAAACTATGAATTGAAGGGTTGAGGGGATGGGTAGGTGAATTTTTCATCGATTTCAAAAATATTGTGTGTTTTGTTTTGTTTTGTTTATTTTGTCCTAAGCTAAAGCTATGTTTTCCACATTGGGTCAAGGACAGGCGGAGCCGGCAGGGTTCCCTGTAATCTTTCCTACAGCCTAACTCGTTCCAACCTCGTGAATCGCTACCAAAGGTGCAGCTGATTAAACAGAGACGAAAAATCAAGAAAATCAAAACAACTCCGAAAAAAAAAAACCCCAGAAGATTCCTCCATGCTGGACCCAGTCAATGTGCTCCTCACACATTCTCTCGTCTGTCACACCTTCCAAATGACAAATTTACTTCTTCTATGCTGAGAGCGAAAGATGAGTTAGCAGGCACCTTTGATCCAGCCAGTATCCTGCTCATTGTTAGTGGATGCCCCAGAAGGGGACATTGTTGAGGTTGTTGTGTCCTCAAACTTCTTCTTCAGATCCCAGCACTCCGAAACCTGTTGCCTCAGCCATCGAGACATCCTTCGCTGCGGCGACGATCGCCTCTTCGGCCTTTTTGGCTGCAGCCCTAGCTCGAGCCAACTTTGAAAATTCTCCTTGCTCGAGGTGGCGAATCCACGCGAGCTACTCTTTGGTCACCGGTCCAGACTTTCTGGGTCTGACTTTGCAGTCCCGAGAATCCGATCTGTGGGGTCCCCCACAGTTGCGACACTTTGTGAGGGCCTTGCACTCGGCTTCCGAGTGCATGTTGGTGCCGCAGTTCCAGCAGGCTGGAGCGCGGGAGCAACCACGGGTAGAGTGGAAGCCCAAACAGCGTTTACACTGTTCAATTTGTCAACGAGGCTTGTGAATGGTTGCCATACCAGACTCGTCGAAGAGGCGGAAGCCCGCACGAGTGGCGTTGTCCCGCGTGAAAATGGCATGCCAGTTTTGATACGGTGCCCCAGGTCGACATGTCCCATGAGGTCGGACTTGAATGGGAATTGCGCCGGTCATACCGAGAATCTTGGCAGAGACCCAGCTAGCATCGACCACCCTGGGGCCGCACACTGTAACTATACTTACAGGTACGTTCGGTATCTGTAAGGCGACAAGATCCGAAGATGCCTCGAGTTTGATGTTATGACTTGCCAGCTTCGAAGAGCCATCTAAAGTCTCTTGTCGTGTTTTTTCGTTCTTTGCTAGCATAGCAAAGCCCGTTCTCACTCGGTGGAGTGAGGTTATTTCTTGGTTAAAGTAGCTGAATGTATACTCTAACTTAGTTCTCACGCTGCTTGTGGACAATTTTCGCCACGGGTGGTCCTTTTCAAGCCGGAGGAACAGTCGCTTATCGACTTTCGCCTTGGGGTTTTCTTTTTGTTGGGCTTTGGCCGCAGGTCGCGGTACAGCCTTCACAGTTGGGCCTGCTTTTTGTTGCAGTCCGTGTCTGGCCACCGTGGCCCAGGTGCTTTTGACAGGCAGAGCTGGGACGGTGGCTTTGTTTGTCTCCTGGCGTCGGGAGCCCTTGGGAGAGGGTTTGTCGGGCGAGGAGGGAAGACGGGTGGCGTAGTGGCCGGGCCCGAGGCCATGTATTGCGCAATGGCGGCGCGTAGGTAGACTCTCATGGAGTCTACGAATTGTCTATTTGACCCGTTGGTCAAAGGGAGGAGGGTGGCTTCGACGCCAGAGATGGCGGCGGAGCAGAGGGCCAGATTTGCCGCTATTTCGGCGGCGCGTCGTTGTTCAGCTTCGACTATTGGTCGGAGCTCGAGGGGACACTCTGCTTTCGTGGCAGCTTTTGGCTGCGACGTTGATGTTGACGCTGCTATGGGTGCAGCGTTTTCCGACGGTTTTGACACGGTCGGAGGTGGTTTGGATGATTCTCCAATCCCGCGGGGGACGGAGGGTGGTTGAGGAATTTCCTCAACAATTTCGACTGACCCGATCATGCCAGTATCGGGTTCAGTGACGGCGGGGAGGGCTTTTTCCTTCCCTCTGATGGAGACCTTGCTCATCTCCGCGCATTTCGGAGACTGGGCAAGGCCAGGTACTTGTTCGAGAGCCCTCGGGTGGACTCTCGTGTTGTCCAACTTGGCGTTGGGACGCTTTTTTCGAACAGGTGGCATGGTGAAAATGCCAGTGACTCGATCACAATTATTTGATAGAATGCGACGAGCGCGTGAGGGAGGGAGACGGGAAAAAGGTGAAGACTCGAAAATTCGAATTTCAAAAAATTGTGTGTTGAGTGAGCTAGCACGACGTTAAATAATTAAAAAAAAAAAATAGAACTAGCCGACGCTCTAGCGCGCACTACAACTCCTAGAAATTACAAAAGAGTCCGACAAGCTGTCAGCCCCAACACACGCAAACACAACCCCACACATTGTTCACCAAAGTGACTATATTGCATTCCACTTACGACATCTTACTGTCACCTACATTTCTCAATCACCTATGCCGCCCCAGTCCTCCGCAGAGGCTGGCTCCTGGCCACCTCTCCCCACCCAACACGCGACGCGCCAGGACGTCGAAATGGATCTCAACGATCTACAATACACAATACCGCCTACACCACACAACACCACACCAGACTCAGTCTGCTGCGCGAGTCAACAGCACTCTCCAAACCCGAGCTCAAACCCCACGGCCGTCAACATGACCAACTTTCTCGCCGAACAAGCGAGAGCTTTCCAGGAACGTTTTGCGGAAGCAGAGCGCATCGTCAGCGGGTACTGCAACCTGCTCGAATCGACAACAGACGAAGAGTTCCGAAAAGCCATCGAACTCACCGGTTTGGCTCTTCAAAGCCGGATCACAGAAATTCTGCGGGGCAATTCAGCCACCCCCAAAGCCACAGCACCAGCTCAAGCTGCAAGTGGCCACATCATCAAACCTCGCCTCGAGACAGCTAAAGAGTCGAGGAAGAAGACTATTGCGAGCGTCGTGCGTCCTGTACAGATCCTCGCCAGGGAAAACACGAGATTAGGAGCAGCCATACCACCCGCTGCTTCTGCGACACTAATCCCTACCCATGGGACAGAACAAACCACCAACCAGACTCCCGAGAGATCCTGGACAGAGGTGGTGTGTAAAAAGGCTAAGCCAGCAACCACAGCTGCCACAAAAACAACCAGTGGCCACACGCCCACATAGAAACCCAAGGCATCAGCAGTGAGGCAGGAAAAAGCTGACGGGCGCGTATTCTTACGGCTTAAACCGGATCACCCGTGGAGACGCATGTCTCCACATTTCATAAAAATAAGCCTGGCTAGTAAATTACGCCTGGCTAACTCATCGATCAGACAAGTCACAGTCGTGAATTCTGGATTTGCCATACAAGCTGACGGGGAAGAAGCAAGAAGCGCGCTACTGAGAGGAGCGAATACCCTTGACAGCTCTGAAATGAAGTTGGAAGCCGCGTCCAATTGGATATCAGTGCTTGCACCCAATATTCCAGATAGGCTATATACCCTCGAGGGACCAGTGCCAGTCACGCCAGAAATGGTGATCGAAGAAGCCACCCTCAAGACCGGCGTCAGACCAACATCTGCTCGCGCTTTTGCGACTAGCATGGCAAGGCCATCAACAGACTGGGTGCTACATTATGCGACAGGAAAACCAAAGCTTGGTGAACGACTATTTGAAGAAAGTGGTCGGCTGCACGAACTCCAGCGCAAGCTAAAAATTGCTCAATGCAACCGATGTTGGGGACACCACCCTACAAAGATCTGCTCGCGAGCAGAACGCTGTTCACGATGCGGCTCTGTCGAGCTTAAGGCCGCCGATTGCAAACAGGCTATCCCGAGATGCATTAACTGCCATGGACCACACTCTGCCGTCGAGCCTAACTGCATGGCTAGGCCGACGCGGGTTGCTGGCAAAACAGTACAGCGCACAAGAGACCAGCTGGCGGTAATTCGCGAACAAGGTCAAAAAGAACGGAACGCTTCGATCAGAGAGATGGAAGCAAAGCAGAAAGTCACCGAGGCTACTGCCGAAAACGAAAATACAAACGTTGCTCAATGCCCGTAAGGGACCACAACCCAACCGAGCTTCAAAAAACGGCAACAACAATATCGTTCCTCTGTGCTAATCTGGGCAGAGGAGACCCGGCTACGGACATCATCCTGCAATCCGCTTGGGATTCAGGAACCGGTGTCCTACTAATCCAGGAACCCTGGACTCAAAACAAGGACGGCTTCTGGCTCACCAAGTCTTATCCCGGATTCAATAGGCATTTGCCTCCCCATGCCGCTGCCAACTCTTCAAGGCCACGCTCCCTCATCTACACGCGAAAGGGGATCAACTGCCAACAGCAAGCAATCTGCGAGACATCACCAGATCTCACTGCAGTAAAGGTAGAAGGAGTCACATTTGTCTCCGTATACCGCGCTCCTGGAGCAGACCTTTTGCCACTGCTATCATGGGCTCCATCCGGACCTACAGTTATTGGCGGAGACTTCAATGCTGTTCACACTGTGACGGCTTGTAAGCCGGTAATTGCCTGTAGCCTGCGCTGTCTAACGCAGGCTTAGCATGAAACAAGGAGGGCCTTATAAGTGGCAATAATAATACTGTAACACGTCCGGGGATGGGGCACGAGAATGTGATACGAGTAGGGGATATGAGTAGGGAATACGGATATACGGATAGAAATCTGTGTCATTGGCTGGGATAATAATCATGTATAAAGTAACTGTTATTATCCTCTTCAATCTGTAGTTCACCATAGATTGAAATTAAAACTACCTCTGACCATAAGGTTGCCCAAGTGCCTATGCTTAGACTGTGACACACACCGATTGGCAGCCAATGGCTACTAGGCTACACGGTGACGGCCAGGTGCTCACCGAGTGGATGTTCGAGCACGGCATGGACATATCTTCCACACCGGGCGTCTCGACACACGACTTTGGAAACACACTCGACCTAGTTTGGTCTAACGCGGGAGCCCTTGCAGACGTCTCGATAGAGCTTGACTCGACATCGGACCACAGAACTCTTGCGGGAGACGTTCCCCGTCCAAACTCGAAAGCCAGAGCTGTAATCAAAACTGGTCAACCGTTCCGAGTGACAGACGACGCCCTCGAAGACTTTGCCAAGGTACTTGGTAGATGGGCTCATGGAATAGGGCTACAGCCAATGGACTCAATAAGCGCGGTAGACAACCTCGCTGATAAGCTGGTCCAAACCATTAGCGATGCAATTAGGGCTACCGGAAGACGCGGGAGTGCGAAGAAGGGTAGGACGGCACCTTGGTGGACGATAGAGTGCGCACAAGCCAAACGCGAATCCAGGATATTCAGGGACGAAGAGAGCAGAAAGGATTTCCGTCGCATAGTCAGAAGTGCGAAACGCCAGTACTGGCGGCGGAAGTTCTCCGAAGCCACAACTGACGTCGACATGTATCGGATGGCACGTTGGGCAAAGCCGCATTCTACATCTGCTACTCCACCACTCCAAACTCCGGATGGTTTTGTATCGGATCCAGGAAAGCGTGCACTTCTATTGCGCGATCTCCTTCTCGGCCGGTTCACTAGCCAAAACGACGTGGACATCAAACACCTCGAGCAAGGACGCGGAAACCTTCCATGGGTCTCAAGCGTCACTGATGAAGAAGCCAAGTGGGTCACAACGGCCTGCCAGAATAAAGCCCCTGGAGCAGACGCAATTTCTGTTCGTCTTCTTAGGACAGCCTGGCCGTCAATTGGACAAGCAGTGAGAGTACTCTTTGAGGGCTCACTTCGACTGAACCACTTCCCGAAGGCATTCAAGCTAGCGGAAGTAATTCTTCTCTCCAAACCTGGCCGTAATCTCAGTACAGCTAAAGGATGGAGGCCCATCGCACTGCTATCCTCTCTCGGCAAAGGTCTTGAGAGACTAGTCGCAAGGCGCATGGCCTACACCGCCATCTCGTACAAGGCCGTGCCGCAGCAGCTTTTTGGAGCACTCTCCGGCAGATCAGCTAATGACCTTGTCTCATGCGTTACCCACGATGTGGAGCATGCAATGAAGAGGCAGAAGAGAGCAGTTCTTGTCACTCTGGACGCACAGGGTACATTTGACGCTGTACTCCACGGACGACTGCTGCAAAGGATGAATAAAGTTGGGTGGCCGAAACCAGCCATCACTTGGATAAAGTCTTTCCTGAAAGAACGATCTGCCCGTGTCAGACACGAGGATGGAGTAACAGACCCACTTCACCTAGAGTGCGGGCTGCCACAAGGATCGCCTTTATCCCCGATTCTCTTCCTCCTTTACATGGCCGAAGTCGTGGGGGGCAGTAGTTGGAGATTCGGCTATGCAGATGATGTTGCTATCCTCGGCATAAGTTCAACTCCGAACGAAGCCGCAGCAGCTGTCCAGAGAGAAGTCGATGCAGTCCTAGGGTAGGCTGCTGAAAATGCCGTCTCTTTCGACCCAGATAAGGCCGAAGTAGTCTACTTCGTCGGCCCCAGATGCAGGGAACACGATCTTCCGGCTATAAGGGTAGGCACTCGCGATGTACAAGCATCCGACGATATCCGATGGCTCTGAGTACACCTTGATCGCGGTCTGACCTTCGAAAGCCACGTCGCAAAGTGGACCAGTAAAGCAATGCGGCTAGTGCAACCCTTCCGACGGCTCACTCAGTGCACTCAGGGATCAAGGCCCGACCTACTAACCACAGTGATCCGCACGGTAGTCCTGCCAATCGCGATGCACGCAGCGGAATCCTGGTACCCGGGGCAAACCAGGGAAACATATTGGGGTGTCGCGAAATTCATGTAAGAGACAGTGCAAAGTTATTGACCAAACTTCTGCCTTAGGAATTCGCGTTGCTCTACCAACCTGGCGCACCATGCCCATCGCAGCCCAGAGAAGGGAGACTGGCTTTCTATCAGCACACATTCTACTCGAGGAACGCAGGCTCAAGAATGCTGCACGAATCCGAAGACTAGACGAGTACCATCCGCTTCGACTTCGGGCCACGGAGAGCACAGACAGCGTTCGTCACCGACTCGGCCTAAAGACATGCAACAAAACCAGACTTGGTCTGGACAGAGTTCATGATTCGAGGGTCCAGAGGATGTACCGACTTCTGCCAGAGGCTGAACTACCTCCACCGCTCCGACCTCCGGTCCCCCCTCAGCCAATTCCCTGCTGGACAAGCAAGAAAGAGGCTGCCAAGTTCATAAGAGAGTGGTTGCCTACACTCCCACCCGACTGTCTCTGCGTGTACAGTGATGGTTCTGGGGCGTCCACCGACAAAGTGTCATGGGCCTTTGTGACCTTTATCAGTGGCACAGGTACGACAATTGAGCAAAGCGGCTCAGGCAAAATTACCAATGCGGAGGTCTATGACGCAGAGGTCCATGGAGCTTTGGCTGCTCTAGAAGCAATTACTGCCAGCAATCGAGATCGAGGACGCAGCGCTATCTACATCCTTCTCGACAATTCTGCGGCTGTTCAGGCTTTACTGATGGGAACAACGGGCTCATCATCCTGGCGTATCCAAAAGTTCGTGAAATTGGCCGCGGGATCAGCCGCGCCTGTCAAAATAGGATGGATTCCGGGCCACGAAGGGCTGGCAGGAAATGAAATCGCCGATGAACTCGCCCGAAGAGAGCTTAACTCGCCGGACAACTCTAGGACGACACATGGTGTGATGACCCTCGCCTCAACAGGACGGAAAGCCCGTGAAGTGACCAGGCAGATGTTGACAGACTGGTGGCACTTGAATCGCCCCAGGCACTATGCCAACCTTGAACTCGAGATGCGCCGCAAGAAACCGCCAGAACCTGCGCTACCTAGAGCGGTCTACGCCCGCTTAATCGCTGCTCGAATTGGACATGGGGACTTTGCGGCATATCATCGCTGCTTCAACCACACTGACGCCAAACTTTACTGCGAGTGCGGGAGGGAAAAATCAATTGGTCACCTTGTCCACTGTCAAAAAGCACTGGCAACATGGCGGCTGAAAAGCGGAAAGCGAAGGGCACCAGCTCTGGAAACAATGCTCGGATCAAGAGAATGGCAGCTGTTCAGGGACTACGTCCAGGAGAGTGGAATATACGCGGAGGCTAGTCGGGGGATGGCAGGGATACCTGTGACTCTGAGGTGATAGATCAAAGGCCTAGGTGGTTTGGCATGGACAGAGAGATTGGATTCGAGGCTCAGGCGCGTGGTGGCTGAGGCGGAACGATGGAAGGGAGATTGTTTAAGTTTTTCTTTTGTAATGCGGGATTTCGCGTGAAAGTTTTTGTTTTTTTTTTCAATTCTGGGCTGCTAAATTCGTCATGGCTCAACACAAAGATGCATTTTGGCATGGTTCCGGTCATTGAGGTGGGACGAGGCATTTGTACTGCACGGTAGTTAACCTGATCCGGCCCGACCCCACTCGTGCTCAAGCTCCAGTAGGAGTGCGACGGTAGTTACTTCACCTATCACGTTAATGAACAAACAAAACGCAAATTTCGAGAAATTCGAAAATTCATTTGTCCCCTCTTTCCTCCCTTCTCGACCTCGTCGCATCCATCTCTGAATTGTGATCGAGCTCAGGCATTTTCACCATGCCTCCAGTTCGCAAAAAGCGTCCCAACGGCACGTTGGACAACACGAGAGTCCACCCGAGGGCTCTCGAACAAGTACCTGGACTTGTCCAGTTTCCGAAATGCGCGGAGATGAGCAAGGTCTCCATCAGAGGGAAGGAAAAAGCCCTCCCCGCCGTCACTGAGCCCGATACTGACATGATCGGGTCAGTTGAAACTGTTGAGAAATTTCCTCAACGAGTCTCCATCTCCCACGGGATTGGAGAATCGTCAAAATCTCCTCCGACCGCATCAAAACCGTCGGAAACGCTGCATCTATATCAGCGCCAAAATTAATGTCGCAGCCAAAAGCTGCTACGAAAGCAGAATGTCCCCCCGAGCTTCGACCAATTATCGAAGCTGAACAACGACGCGCCGCCATCGCGCAATATATGGCCATCACGCCACCCGTACTCCCTCCTCGCCCGGCAAACCCTCCGCTAGGAGCATAAAAATTCCCGCCGTCTCAGCGCTGACCCTCGAAAGCACCTGGGCCACGGTAGTAAAAAATGGACTGCCACAAAAAGCAGTTCCTATAGCAAAGGCTATTCCGCGACCTGCGGAAAAAGCCCCAAGGAAAGAAACTCCAAAGGCGAAAGTTGATAAGTGACTATTCCTTCGTCTTGAAAAGGACCACCCGTGGCGAAATCTGTCCACAAGTTGCGTGAGAACCAGACTGGAGTACACATTCGACTACTTTGACAATCAAATAACCTCACTCCATCGAGTGAGATCCGGCTTTGCTATGCTAGCAAAGAACGATACAATAAGACAAGAGACGTTAGATGGCTCTTCGAAGCTGGCAAATGAAAACGTCAAACTCGAGGCATCTTCGAATCTTGTTGCCTTACAGATATCGAACGTATCTGTTAGTATAATTACAGTACGCGGCCCCAGGGCGGTCGATGATAAGTTGGTTTCCGCCAGAATTCTCTGTATGACCGGCATGCTTCCAATCCAGGTTCGACCTCATGGGACGTGTCAACCTGGGGCACCATATCGAAATTGGCATGCCATTTTTCCCCGAGACGACGCCCCTCGTGCGAGCTTCCGCCTCTTCAACGAGTCTGGTAAGGCTACCATTCACAAGCCTCGTTGACAAATTGAACAGTGTAAACGCTGTTTGGGCTTCCACTCTACCCGTGGTTGCTCCCGCGCTCCAGCCTGCTGGAACTGCGGCACCAACATGCACTCGGAAGCCGAGTGCAAGGCCTTCACAAAGTGTCGCAACTGTGGGGGACCCCACAGATCGGATTCTCGGGACTGCAAAGTCAGACCCAGAAAGTCTGGGCCGGTGACAAAAGAGCAGCTCGCATGGATACGCCACCTCGAGCAAGGGAAGTTCGCGGAGGCGGCTCGAGCTAGGGCTGCAGCCTAAAAGGCCGAAGAGGCGATCATCGCCGCGGCGAAGGATGTCGCAATGGCTGAGGCAACAGGTTTCGGAGTGCTGGGATCTGAAGAAGAAGTTTGAGGACACAGCAACCTCGACGATGTGTGACGGTCTTAAAGTGGCGTTTTATTCAAACTGAACTCAGAGCTAGATACAAATGAGAATCTTAAAGTAACGAGCAGAGACATGACTGAAAGCCTCCTATTTATTTACAAGACTATGATCTCGTTCCCTCATTTCATACCATTCTCAAAATAGATCATGACCTGTCCTCCGACAAACACCAGCATCTCCGTCTATTTTAATTCAGCTTCATTTTAATGTTAGTAATTTTAGTTATTAAAATAGTTATGATGCATGTGGCTTAGATGACTCACGACTGGTGTTCGAGTCGTCCTGTCTGCAATCTAAATTTTTTATTTAAGAATAGATTTGCATGAACTGGGCCAAGGCCAAACTTGGGTCTAATGAGTTGTGGAGGGGTTCATGACATGTATGATGTTTAATATGGTTGGAAGAGTTCAAGCCTTATTTGTTAGGCAGCAGCCTAATGATAACCAGGTATGAGCCTGTGACAGTCTCCACGCCAGCCTGCTGGAACCGCGGATCCACCATGCACTCGGCATTCGAGTGTAAAGCAGCCTCTAAATGTCGAAACTGCGGAGGGCCCCATCAATCTGGCAGTCGAGACTGTCTAGCTCGTCCCAACAGGTCTGGCCCAGCTACCAGGGAGCAACTTGTGACGATTAGACAAGCTGGCCAACGCGAGTACCAGGCCGTCGCTCGAGCCAAAGCTGCTACCAAGGCCGCAGAGGCTGCTACAGCTGCCGCTAGATCGACACGACCGACTTCTCCAGGTGCTGTTAAGGACATATCGTCAATAGATACAGCAATGACTGAGGGTTCGGGCTTTGGGGCCTTGAACCCTGAAGAAGCTTTGTGAAGGGGCCCGTAGGGCGCCCTTCACACCCCCTACTATACTAAGTTTTTTTATCAATAAACGTATGCAGGGGCGGCCCAACTCACAATATTGCGCTCTCTAGAGCTTACGAACTAGGCGTGGATGTTGTGTTGATTCAAGAACCTTGTTAGATCAAACAAACGAACGAAACCAAGTCACACCCAGGTTACCTCTGTCATACACCGTACAGAGGTGTGGATGTCAGACCGAGGGCGGTGACTTATACTCGGAAAAACGAAAAGGTGATATTGGCAGAGCAGATTTTCCCTTGTAATAGGCTGACTGGGGACTACTGCTGGATACTGGTCAATGGAATCACATTTCTCAACGTGTATAAGGCCCCTAACAACCCGACTGCAGTCCGCACGCTTGTCGACTGGAAACTGTCTGCGAGGTCCATTGCAGCCGGAGACTTCAACTCAGTGCATTCTGCCTGGCAACCGGGAGCAACTCGGCTTTACGGACAGGGTGATAAGATAGAGAGGTGGGCGGAAGACCACAACCTTTCTTGTCTTATAATTGGAGAGCCGACTCATAAAGCTGGCAATACTCTTGATCTCGCTTGGACTAACATATCTGGAGCCCATGCTTGGGTCGATAGAGAGGAGTGTATGACCAGCGACCATCTTCCGATCCGCAGAATCGTACCTGCAGCAACCTTCACCGGGAACCCGAGCCCATCGAAGATCAGAGTGCCCAAGAAAAATCTGCCTAATTTTGCGCGTGCCATTGCGAAGTGGGTACATCTGCCGTTAGACATGAGTACAAAAGAGAAAGTGAATGAGTACGCCCAAGAGATTTGCTTCCATCTCTTGGAGGCCATCAAAGCGACAGGAATCCGGGTCAGAAAAGAAAGCGGCAAATCTGCACCGTGGTGGACTCCTATGTGCAAATCTGCACACGCCGAATACCGAGCCGCAACGACACCAACACAGCGGACCACTTGTGCGAAGAAGCTTCGTGCGACAATCACAGCCGCCAAGAAAGAGTATCAGACAAGTCAAGTGGAAGCAATGATAGCACCGTCTGACATATTTAAGCTGATGCGTTCGGTAAACCATAGACAGGCCAAAGCCCCTCCGCCACTCAATCACAACGGAAAGTTCATCACGGACCCGTTAGAGCGAGCTACCATTCTCCGAGACGCCCTTCTTACACGCCACCAAGAATCGGACGACCTTCCGCCATGCAACACTCCAAGCGATAATCGAATACCTTGGGAAGGTGAAATCTCAGACGAGGAAGTGCGAACTTGCACAATCGGCTGTGGGAAGACAGCACCAGGGGCAGACGGAGTTACGGTTGAGCTCCTTGAGACTTGCTGGAAGACGATCGGACCGTGTGTTACGCAGCTCTTTAGAGCTTGCATACGGCTCGGCACCCACTCATCTTGCTTCAAATTTGCAGAAGTGGTGCTATTGGAAAAGCCAAATCGGGACCCAACCACAATCAAAGGCTGGAGACCTATAGCCCTCCTATCATGCATAGGCAAAGGGTTAGAAAGACTTCTTGCCACGCGAATGGCGAACCTCGCAATTACCTGTGATGTGGTTGGCCATCAACAATTCGGTGCGCTCCCGAAGCCATCTGCGATAGACCTGGTCTCCAGCGTAGTCCACGATGTCGAATAAGCAGGCTCCCAGGGATGGGCCTCGACATTTGTAACTTTAGACGTCCAAGGAGCGTTCGATGTAGTGCTCCACAATCGCTTGGTTAGGCGCATGCAAGCTCAGGGATGGCCAGACTCAATCCTCCGATGGACGACTTCATTCCTCACACATCAGAAGGTGCAAGTGCGTTTCTCCGGTGGAGTCACCACCCAGAGAGAGCTGGTCTGTGGAGTCCCCCAGGGATCACCAATTTCGCCTTTACTATTTCTTCTGTATATGGCGGAGCCAATGAAAAGTGGTACCCTGGGATTGAGATTTAGCTACGCAGACGACATTGGAATTCTAGGATTTGGACGCACAATTGCTGAATCTAGCGCTGCTGTACAAGGTGAGACAGATCATCTTCTCGGATGGGCGCGGAATAATGCTGTCAACTTTGAC
This sequence comes from Blumeria graminis f. sp. triticale, assembly GCA_905067625.1. Taxonomy (NCBI): domain Eukaryota; kingdom Fungi; phylum Ascomycota; class Leotiomycetes; order Helotiales; family Erysiphaceae; genus Blumeria; species Blumeria graminis. Next base: position 717,046 of record LR898470.1, on the reverse strand, counting down.
ACGGAAAAATCGGAAGTTATTCAATTTCCGGGACGACGCCGAGAGGAAGCAGTTAGTTTTCATGTTAACGGAACCCTTATAGAGCCTGCGGAAAATATTCGCTGGTTAGGCGTGAATCTGGATCCTCGACTCACCTTTAAACATCATGTAACTACACGGTGCAGTAAAGCGGTAAAAGTTGCCCAGCACATGCGCCGTTTCAACTCTGCCTTTCGGGGAGCAGCTCCTGGGCCATTTGCTAAGGCAGTAGACATGTGCGTTGTCTCGCTCGCAACTTTTGGATCTGACGTCTGGTGGCCAGGGTCCAAACGCCCAACTCTATGAGGAATAGTTACATCCTCAACCTCCAACCTCTGCAGCATGATTGACAGAGCGAATCTGATGGGATTGCAGGCTGCACTTCCAGTAATGGGGGCAACACCAAATGTAGTCCTTCACAGAGAAGGAGGAATCCCGCCGGCAAAGGTTATACTTGAGGGAAACCGTCTCCGGCTTTCGGCAAGGCCCAAGTACCTTGATAATCAACACCATTTGAGGATCCGCGCTTCTGTGTGCCCGAATGTCGGCATCCAAAAATACAAAAAGACTGCCAAGTCCTCAGCCAGACTAGAAATTCAGATGTCACAATTACAGCGTGCCTACCGAGATCTTCCAGAAGCAGAAGCCCCTGAAAGTCTGATGCCGGTGGTTTACCCAGGTATATCAGGCTCAAAGCCGATGGAACGCCAAGATTGCGTTAGATGGATTAGTGACGTGCCAGGAACGGACATTTGCGCATACTCGGATGGTTCATCGGAAGGACATGGACGCTCCGCCTGAGGTTTCGTTCTGAGGAACGATGGGAAACTCATCGGCAAAGGAAGTGGCATCAAGCACGGGGGAGAGGTTCTGGATGCAGAGATATTAGGAGCAAGGAAGTCTCTGGAGGCCGCACTGCAGTTCTTGGAAAACGAGAAGTGCAGGAAAGTAGGAGGGTCGCAGCAAATCCACTTGTTTCTAGACAGCCAGCAAGCTGTAAGCGCATTAACAACAGGCTCGTCCTCAACTAGCCTTGAAGATTTACGCAAATTCTGTGCATCATCTAATAAGGCTGAAATATCAGTGAAGTGGGTTCCAGGGCATGCAAAAATCTAAGGAAATAAAGAGGCAGATGTCATGGCCCGTGCCGCCCTCCGAGAGTTACCTAGCCAGGAGACACCACCAGGTTCATGTACTCTAGTATATCTACATGGTGTCATGAATCGCAGACGACAGAGGCTGCTAGACGACTGGTGGGAAGAGGCCCGTCCGCCTAAATACCGCCAACTCAACCTACAGGTTCGGAGACGCAAACCACCCGAACTGTCTCTCTCTAGGCACCTCCTCCGGGCACTAATCGCAGCACGAACGGGTCACGGCAATTTTGCGGCATACCATCGCCGTTTTAATAATCCACGCGCTCCTATGGAGTGCTCTTGCGGGAAGGAAACTACTCCAACCCACTTCATCCACTGTAGCTGTCACGCACAACAAACGCGTAGGCTCAGAAAGTCAATTTCCCACGCTGGCTTTATCAAAAAGCTTCTCGGGCCAAAGTGCCACAATAGCTTCAAGATATTTGCAGAGGAAACCGGCTGTTTTGATAGATGACCTGCCCCCTCATCCACTGCTCTCAGCGGGGATCAGATGAACTAGTCATTGCCACAATGCATGACACGAAAGGGAACGAGGCGAGAATGTTGTTTCTCTGAGAAAAATTTTCTGTACTTGCATTTAGGGTTGAAGGATGGAGTTTCGATTTCGGAGTCAGAGGTGTCTTCTGAGTTATATTTTACCTTCTACTTTTTCTGTAGCGGGTCTCGCAGTTGGAATGAGTTGTGCCTGTAAGCAGTGATCCCCGCCGGCTCCACCAGTCTTGTACTGATAGTGGACCTAGAGCTTTAGCTTAGGACTTTCATATAATAAAATAAAAAAATAAACAAAACTTCATGCTCGTTCACTACAGCAAATCAAGGTAAGGGTTGCTTTATGCCACATTTAGCGTATTGTGAGAAGCGGCATGTAGACAGTGGAGCAAAGATAAGGATTAAGACAGTGGTCAAGACAAGAATGCCAGGCAAGAGGTTACTATCCTGCATTATGCATGAGATAGGTGCACAATCACTCAGCCAAAAGGCCAGACCAGAATCATAGAACACTAGATACTAGTTATCTCCACATATATAGATTATACAGTAGGCATTCCTGACACGTATCATGATATAAAGTAAGCCATAGATGGATTAAACAATGTAGTATACTCAACAGATGGGCAAGATGGATGAAATTGCCAGCGGGGCTGTCTCCATACACGATACCATGCGAGCTTCGAAAGTAAAAAGGGTTAGTTCATATAATAAAGTAAAGGAAACCCTACCCACGGAGATCAGAGAATGCATGAAGCCATTTGTGGATGATGGAGTGATAGATGATTGCACACTTGCACCCCAAAGACCTGAAGTGGACACCAAGGTCAGACTTCAAAAAGATGAAAAGGGACGAGAAAAAAAAGTGCCATGGGGTCCCTTACACGGAATTTCTCGTGAAGAACTGTTAGTCCCGTGAAAATCCTTAACCGAGTTGATTGATAAAATTGGATAAGAGCCAGCAGTTCTCCTGGAGGATCATCGGTTTTTTTATTAAAAAACTGGGAGATGGCATCAGATTTTGCGATGATCACTGAGCGCCTAATGCATTATCTGATTGGGATTGCTACCCATTACCTCTGACTCGGGAAACAATCCAGATGTTGTCAAATGCGAAGTGGTTATCAAAGGTAGACGTTCGCTCATTGTTCCATCAATTGCGCATGGCTAAAGGCGACAAGTAGAAGACAGCATTTATGTGACGGAAACCGAGTTGGTTGTGAATAAATCGATTTATAAGAATTGGTCCCCTTCGTCAATCTCCAGACTGATGACTTATCCCTAGGCACAATACTTGCTACCCAGCCACGCATTGCCAGGTGTTACTTAGTTGTAGTAACGCTTCGACCTCCTGACTAGTAGTGCCGCTTAATTGTAAATATTCCCAACAATCCACTTAGGTATTCACCTAAGCTCTAATAGCGGTCAAACCGTAACATTACCCCCTCATTTACCCTCTTACTCTCTCCTTCCTTGACGCTGGCCCGTTGTTGGTCTCTGCTGAGCCCCACTTCTTCTCCCAAACATCGAGTGCTGCAGCATCTTGTAAATTTATGAGCGATGTCCACTCTGGTAGCGCCATCCCAGTCCACTTGACTAAGGCCTGTCGCTCTCCCTTCTTTGTCCTACATCTTAGAACTTCGTCAATCTGATATTCTTCTTTGCCATCAATTTCAATTATTGGACCTGGATTTTCATCTGCTGGTAAGAGTAAATCTACATAAAAACAGTCATGTATCTTCTCAGGGATATCGAGTTGCACTACTTCCGGCGAAATGAGTTTAGTGACTGTGTACTTTGCATGTTGCCATCCCAACTTCTTAGAAGGTTGATATTCTAATCTAATGTTTCGCAGTAGTAGCCAAACTTTATCACCGACTTCATACCTTGGCGCTGGTTGCCTCTTCCTATCCGTGAAGTCCTTGTGGCGTTCTTGAATAGCAGCCATTGCTGATTGCATGAAAATCGTAACATTTTGTAATCTTTCGACAAAATTTTCAGCCCTTTCTTTTCCTGTAGATACTGAGATTTTTGACTGTTTGGTAATAATTTGGATTGGGTTGACATGATAACCGTGTGTTGCTAAAAATGGACTTATGCCACCTAAAGATACAACATCTCTGTTATTAATTGCAAGCTGAGCCGCAGCGAGACAATCAGACCAGTCGTGCTGAGTATAAGAAACGTACGCTCTCAAGTAAGTCTGGACTTCCTGATTCATTCTTTCCGTAGCTCCATCAGTTTGAGGATGATAGGCTGTGCTCAGCCTCTGTTCAATTCCAACCATTTTGCATAGTCTTCTCCAGAATTTACTTGTCCAATTAGTCCCTCTATCGCTAGTTAAAGCCCTTGGAAATCCGTGATAGCGCCAGTGACATTCTATAAATTGCTTAGCACAAGATTCTGCATCCATCTTATCCATAGACTCCAGTGTCACTGATTTCAACAATCTATTGGTAATTACCATGATGTTTGTTGCACCATTTGATTTGGGAAGGTCCACCATAAAGTCAATAGAAAGCTCTTGATGGAATCTTTCAGGTACTGGTAACGGTTTAAGAGGCCCTTGTTTCTGGTGTTGCCAGATTGATGACCTCCCGCATACATGACAGTTTTTACAGAACCGCTTGACTGATTTACTTATTCCAGGCCAAAAATATTCACAAGCGACCTGGGCAAGCGTTGCATCTCTCCCTGGATGACCTGAGACAGCTGAGTCATGGGTATTCTGGATAAGCGCAGTTGTTAGAGGCTCATATAAAGGTACCTATATCCGTCCTTGGTAGCAAACTACACCAAAACTATCGTCAAATTCACGAGCGGCGATCTTCGTCTTAATTGGACTAGGCTCGTCCGAACCTTCTATTTTAAATTTGAGGTCCTTGAGCCACGCACAATCTCCACTTCGAACCGCATTTACGACCTGAATATACCTTTCATTGTTATTTAATGCCTGGTTCCAAAGTTCCTGTAAATCCTCGTTGACGAATATTTCATGGCCTTCTGCAACATTAGTGCCATTAATACACAACTTTGACGCATGAATTGGTGTTAAGACCTGGCGCTCGCGGCTGAAGAGTCGTGGGTCGCCTTCCATAAGTCTATCTTGATCCCTTCTCGAGAGTGCATCTGGCCGTTCATTATCTACCCCTTTCCTCTACACGAGTTTATACCTGAATCGGGATAGGAATTCTGCCCATCGACTCTGCCGCTCTGTCAGCCTTCTCGTTGTGAGGAAGTACTTCAAATTCATATGGTCACTTAGGATAGTGAAAGCGTGTGCTAGGCCCCGTAGCTCTGCGTCCCATTCTTTCATACTTGCTACAATGGCTAGGAGTTCTTTGTCATGAATTTCATAGTTCATTTCTGCCCCAGTCAGCTTCCGAGAGTAGTATGCCACAGGTTTCCATAGGCCAATTTCTTGCTTCTGTAACAAGCATCCACCAAGGGCATAACCGGAGCAATCTGCTTCCAACATTGTTTTGCGGACGGGATCCCATTGGGCCAGAGCAGGCTCTGCAACGAACTTTTCCTTGAGCAATTCAAATGCATCATTTTGTTCAGAGCCCCACTTCCAAGGTGTACCCTTGCCTGACAGAGAAGTTAGAGGTGCACAGATTCTTGAAAATCCCTTGATAAAGCCATAATAAAAATTGGCGAACCCTAAAAATCCTCTTAGTCCTTTTGTCGTTGTGGGTGCCTTCCATTCCGATATTGCCTGGACCTTTGCAGGATCCATCTTGACTGCAGAATTCTCACCATCAGAAGATATGATGAAGCCCAAGTATTTAGTCTCTTTAACACTAAACTCGCACTTGTCAATATCTAATCCTAGTCCTGCCTTCTGAAGCTTTTTAAGAACCAATCGCACGTGCCTTTCGTGTTCCTCTTTGTCTCCGTTGGTGAAAACAAGAACGTCATCTATGTAAGCCAAGCAGAAATCGTCGAGGTACTCACGTAAAGCTTCGTTAATGTATCTCTGGAAGGATGCCGGAGCTCCATTTAATCCAAACGGCATGACAAGCCACTCGAATAATCCAAATCGTGTTCGAAAAGCTGTTTTCCATTTGTCACCTTCCTTGATACACAACTTGTGAAACGCAGATCGCACGTCCAGCTTCGTGAACCACTTAGCTCTACTCAGCTTAGCAAGCGTCTCTTTAATTAACGGTAAGGGATAGCAATCGGCTTTTGAAATGGCATTCAAGGCGCGATAGTCTACACAAAATCGCAGGCCTCCACCTGGTTTCCGAACGAACAATACAGGGGCCCCTGCTGGTGAACTACTCGCTCGAATGTAATTCTTATCAAGAAGATCTGTCAGTGTCTTCCTTAGGACTAGTAGCTCATCCCTTGACATTCCATACAGGGGTCCCATGGTATATTCTTGTCAGACTCAAGCCTTATCTCGTGGTCACATCCATGCCGATGAGGTGGCAGCTTGTCAGTTAACTCTTTCCGAAAAAGGTCTGCAAATTCCTTACAGTGATTTGGAAGCTTATCCAAATTTGTAGGAGACTTCTTTGATGGCGCAAGCGCTTTCTGAATATCTGCCAGCGTCATAGAAAATAGCTGAGTTGTGCCAGCGCTTGACTTCCTGGCTTTCCTGACCGTTGCAAGAAATACCCCTGCTGACAAACTTTTGATATTTGTTGTTTCAAAGGGCGAATTCACCATTGGCTGTCGGCCTTTTTCCCATACCCTCAATGGTCGATCGTTCACAATTGCTTCTCCAATGTCCATGAAATGTTCCCTTGCATTATAAATAACGTCTTCACGCTCCATCCATGGTTTTCCCAATATAACATCATGAAACAACATTGGTATAACATACGCATATAAATTTCTTTGATACCCATCAATTTCTAGCTCCATATTAACCATTTCTGTGATAAAATCTTTGTGGTGGTGATTTTTCGTTGCCTCTGTGAGCTTGCATGGAGTTATTTTTATCCGGGCTAAGTTCGCTCTATCTGCTAATGAATTACTAACGGCGGCTAGGCATTCGCATCCATTGTCAATCAAAGTGGGTACTGAATAAATCCCATTAATCACAGTGTCTATAATGAAAGAAGATCCGTTCATAGCGCTCTCTGCTTCTTTATCTCCAATTGATTTTGAGCTACTAACCATTTTGATAGCTCCATTTGTTTGCGCCTGAGGACAACTTGATTTGGGAGCTAATCTTTTTGCAACCATGTTCTTCATAACTTTGGCCTTAACTGTATCTGCAATTTTTACGTCGAATTTTGCAGCTTGGACAGGTATTTCAGGATTCTTAGCAGGAAGCAATCGACAATTAGCTATGACGTGTCCTTTCTTTCCACATCGCAAGCATAAGCCATCTATTTTACGCCCATTCAACTCAACACATGATACCCACTTCGCACGGACATTATCAACACCGATCGTTCTTGTATTGCTGTCCATATCCTTACTGTACAAGCTGACTTTGGATGAAAGGTGGTGCGTAATTTCTTGTGAGACCTCCCCTAGTAATCTACCCCCAGCAACGCCTCGTGTTCCGTCGTCGAAGTAGCCAGTCTGACCTAGTAGGTATTCCCTTGTCATTTCTATACCAACCTCGTCAATTTCAGAACCCAGGATCGACAGGTAATCAATTAATTCTCGAAGTGTTCTAGGGTGCAAACTACCAATCATGTAATTTCTTGTCGTCTTGTTCAGCGAGTTTCGCAACAAGTAGATCTTGCATTTCTCCTTCTCTTTCGAACTGGGACTTCGTGAGAGTAACTGCTGGAAGCGCGGTAGATATGACGATAGGTTCTCGTCCCGGAATTGTCGGCATGCGTGAAATAGTGCGGTCGCCAATTGTTCCTCGTTTCTGTCGCAGTAGATATCATCCATAGCCTGTAACAGACCTAGCGCATCCCATTCCATGCCGTTTGCAAGCATACTCTGAAACTGACCTGTAATCATATCTTTCGCTGTTCCAGTCACTGCATGACTAAATAATTGCACTGAAAAGTCAGACGGTTGAAGAATATTCCGCTCCTCTACATCGCGCCTGTATATGTATCGAAGTATCCCGTGTGTAATTGCCCACTTAGTTCTATCCTTGTGGTCGTATGCTTCTGGCCATTTAAGTGGTTCCTCTTCTATGAAACATTCCCTGCGTTCTGATTGGCCTCCCACATTAGCTCTTGACGGCTGCAGGGGAGTTTTTTTCTTATTCTCCAATCGTTCCTGCATCGTTTTCATCATTTCGTTCATCTGAGATCGTAGTATCGCAAGGTCTCTTCTGTGTTCCATTCCTCTTAATCTCATTTTTTCGACCAGTCGCTGCATTTCCGATTGTATTTCTCCATGTGGCATAGATTCATGATTCGATAAACCAGTTGCCATAGAGTCCGTTCCGATGTTAAAATTGTTCATATTTGAACCCATTGTTGATTCTTCGAATCCCTGTGCGTTGAAACCAATAGTTAAAGATGCCCTAAGTCACAGTTATCTAAGGCTGCGATATACTTAATGACGGGCAAAGAATGTGATAGATATAGTTTAAATTGTGACGGAAACCGAGTTGGTTGTGAATAAATCGATTTATTAAACTTATTCGACTTTAGTTATCTAAATATTCAGACATATAATGAATATGGTCTGTTTGTCGATTATGATGTGGCTGCAATTGCAGTTGGATGTAAATAATGTAAAGGTCTTTATCAAGTATCTTTAATATATATATTTATTATGGAAATACCCTCCCGTGAAGTCTACTCTAGTATATACATGTAAATGCCTTCTTTTATAGATATTCCCAAAGTCAAATATAGAGCACCTATATCCCCTGAGATATATGTTCGATACAGAGTTGTGACTTGCCTCCCATATTATGCGCAAGTCCAAAACTACGTTCTACCATGTCCGTCAGTTCTGTATTAAGTTTTCCAGCCTTCATTTCCGTGCACATATCCTAAAGTTTAATTTGCCCGTAGATGTATGATCAGCGGCGGAAACCTGCAGTCTGATAAACACAGTTTAGACACCATGGGACTAGAGTCTAACTCTAACAAAACTATATGAGGAGAAAAGAGAACTCTAGCTACAACTAACAGGTATTTATAAGAATTGGTCCCCTTCGTCAATCTCCAGACTGATGACTTATCCCTAGGCACAATACTTGCTACCCAGCCACGCATTGCCAGGTGTTACTTAGTTGTAGTAACGCTTCGACCTCCTGACTAGTAGTGCCGCTTAATTGTAAATATTCCCAACAATCCACTTAGGTATTCACCTAAGCTCTAATAGCGGTCAAACCGTAACAATTTAGAACATGATTCAGCCCGCTTGAGTGGTTGGTGACCCCGTTTTGATCGGCAGGTGCGCCGGCCTCATTCCAAAGATGAATTAACAAGGAGCTGGGAAACCTACTGGGCATTACATGCTAGGTATACGTTTTCAGGATCTCTTGGGACTTGGTTACTTAACTTGAACTGGAGGCGCTAAATCTTGGGCTCTTGATAGTAAAGAAAATATAATAACAATAAAGACTTGGTTCTTGATTCTTGATTCTTGGGTATCTAGGGAATAATACAAGACTCAAGCTGGAGAGCTTTCGACATGAAGATACCTCAGCTACTTATACTACAACACTATCTGCTACAGACTACAGTAATCTAGTTCCAGCCCGATTCCTGTCGAACTCCTGAGAGTAACCTAGAATCTGATCGAAGCCCATTGAACTGGTAAGAGTACAAAATACCATCCCGAAACATCTAGAAACTAATTGCCAGAGTAGCTTAGAATTCCATCGAAGTAAGTAGAACCTGTCTAGAGGGATACCAGCCGAAGCTAGGATCAGACTCTACCTTAACACCATGAATCTATCCATGACATAGCAGTAGACATATAGTCTTAGAGCCAGAGGTTGGCAGGATACCATCTCCATATCAGTCAGTCCGTGACATACGTGGATGATGTGGTTATTTTTACTGATGGGGATCTGGAAGACCACTGGCAGAAGCTAAATCAGGTTTTAGAACGTGTTGTACTGGTCAAGGCTAGGATTACGATGCACGAGGACAATGATCACTAAGAGTGAAGGAAGAACTTTCCAGGTGATTCCATGATGAGTGGAGGAATAATGGAGAGCTGTATGGAGAGCTGTATGGAAATTATTGCTAGATTATACTACCAGATAGAGGATACTAGAATATTCCGTGAAACTGTCTTGGGTAAATAATGCAAAAGTCTAGCTACCTCAGAAGTGTATATGAGTAGCTCTTTCTACCATCTAGATCCTCACAGCTTTGAATACCAAGAATATTAGTAGTTCAATTTGATTCATTGATAATCATCCGTAACCTTCTGCCAATAAATCTCCGTAAGCTCTTACCTTTACAATAGAACAACTTTATAAGGCGGGTCTAAAGCTTGACCCATTGAAATCGGCTTTCCCAGAGGAGATAAAATGCTTCGGGTTCATAATCAATGTGGACGAAGGTATTAAGGTGGATCTCGAGAAAATGAGGGCAATAGCATCTTGGGAAGCTCCAAAAGATGTAAAGGGTGCGCAAAGCATGTTGGGATTTGCAAACTTTTATCGAAATTTAATTGAAAAATTTGCACAAATTTCAGCCCCCTTGCAAGCTTTGACAAATAAGGGGATCTCGTTTAGATGGGAGGAGCATCAGGAAACATTTGACAAGTTCAAGTCAAAATTTATCACAGCCCCAATACTAGCAGTGTGGGACGGTGATCATGAGACTATCTTGGAGACAGATGCTTCTGGATGGGCAACCGCGGAATGCCTTTCTCTGTTTAAGACCCCAGGAAAACTGCAACCAATAGCCTACTACTCAAAGAGATTATTGTGATGGGAAACGCAATTAATATTGCGGTCACGTGGAAGAGTTTACGCGCGTACGCAATTGTATATAATATCCCTTGTCCTTTCCTAGATCCCTTTCTTCTGTGTAGACAATCTTATTCACCAGATTAGACCTCGTCAATCTTCCTCTTGACCATCCCTTGACAATTATCGCCTGCAGAATGTAAGTACAACTTTCACAACAAAGAACAACTTTCCAATATAAGATGCCTTGATGACTGGAGGATTGAGTTATTGGGTTTGAAGGACCTTTTTATCATACCTACGGACTATAAAAACCTAAAGTATTTCATGACAACTCGTAAGCTGTCTGAGCGCCATGTGAGATGGTCACAACTTTTGTCCCAGTTTAATTTCAGACTAAAATTTCGAGCGGGAAAGCAGAGTGAGCGACCACACGCACATTCACGTAGGCCTCAAGATGTGCAAAGTCAATCGAAGATCCACATCTGAAAGAGAAAGAGCTTGCGTTTCTCTAGGAAACGTGATCACCCAACGAAGGAAAGAGCGAGCAAGCCCTAATGGTGACATCGGTTGAAGATTAGGTACCAAACAGAACTTATTTATTTGAAGAAAAGGAGTTGCAAGAGCTCAGGGATAGAGAGGTGAAGCAAGATAAAACCACTTTCACGCAAAAATATCAAACCTTATGGAAAAATGAAGACCAATTCCCGAAATTCTTACAGCTTAAGGTCTAACATTCAGATTGCGAGCTAGATATCCAGGGTGCACTATGTTTCCGAAAACGGCTTTGGATTCCGGACTGGGAGCCTTTGGGGACGGCATTAATCCAGAAAACACACGACTCACATCTCATAGGTCATCCTGGACGAAACAGTACAATCGCTATATTTCACGGAATAATAACAGGGGTTAGAATGATGGTTTACTATTAGCATACAAATCTAGCAGGCCTGAGTATGGAAAGGTAACGTAACAGTAAGCTACGAGCATGTACATAATAAAGCCTTGTGAAGACCACTTCGAGCCCGTACTCGTATCAGATCACGACGTGCCCTCTATCTCTTCTTGTGAAAGACCTTGACTGTCAATTAACTCACCCTCTTCCTCTTCTTGTGGAAGACCTTGACCCCCTATCTACTCACACTTGTACCCTGTTGGCAAATAGCATACACACTCCTCGAGACTATACTTTTGCGCCCTTCTATTGGATAAACATGAGTTTAACGGTACGGAAATTCTGCAGAAACTGTGATGAGCGTGGTCGTTCGCGTACGTGGAGATCTAAGAGACAAGGGCTATTACTCCCCTTACTAGTCCCAGATAGATTTCATAGCGAACTTTCAATAGACTTTATGACTGTCCTATCGTTAGGGGAGAATCTAGATTCCTGATAGTAATTACAGATCGCCTCCCAAAGTGCGTTACCCTCGAAGCCATGCAGAATATGAATACAGAGAAATGTACAGAACGTATTTTGCAATGTCACAAACGTTTCCATTGATTTTCTCGAGCGCTCACGTCGGATAGAGGATCCAAATGGGTGGGTGATTTCTGGAAACATCTCTGTAGACTTGCAAAAATTGAGCAGCGCCTCTCAACCGCTTTCCATCCCGAAACAGATGGCGCCACCGAAAGAATGAACCAAGAGGTCCTATCTTACGTGCGAGCATTCGTTTCATTTGCACAACTAGAATAGGTATCGATGCTACGATCTGCGCAACTGGCTATTAATAATCGAGACAACTCAAGCACGGGATGAAGTATATTCTTCCTTGAGAATGGCCACCACGCAGAACTCGCGTACAGCAAATATCTAGTGAGCAGATACAATCGGCACCAGCAAAACGAATGGAAATATTCATGACAAGAATAACGTAAGCTCAAGAGTACGCGGTGGCTATAATGGCGGCAGCTCAATATATTATGGAAAAGCAATCAAACAAGAAAAAAAGCCCGGCACTTGTTTTCCATGTAGGAGATAAAATGTGGCTCGACCTAAGGAACTTTTTAACTCCGCAACCGAAGAAAAATCTGGCATGGGTGAATGCCAAATACTCGATTACGAACATAATATCTCCCCATGTAGTGGGATTGGACGTACCTGTTACGGTTTGGCCGTTGTCTGAGCTTATGTGGATACCTAAGCGTATTGTTGAAGATTCATGTTGTAAGACTGTAAGGAAATGATAGAGGAAACGGGAAGATACGGCACTACCAGCCAAGGGGCCAGATCAGTGTCACAGCGTAGTGATTCTTGATAATATGTGGCTGGGTGGCAAGTATTCGGCCTAGGGTGAAGAAATCAGTCAAGACAATCACTGAGAGGCTGAATATTATAAATACCCGTTAGTTGTAGCTAGATTTCTCTTTCTTCTTTATACAGTTTATTAAATCGACATTATCAACACCAACTCGGGGTTCCCGTCACAGTACCCATAAAAATCTGGCCTTGCTTCCATGTTGAGTTTTTTTTAATCATATTGTATTCAGCTATCTAGCTATGACAAATGCTGAGTTATTGCGTGGATCAGGAGAAGACTCTTTACCATCACAGGTGCAAGAAGACTTACAACCGACAGCTGTGCATTCTGAAGAGCTCGGCGCGCAACCCGAACAAACAGTTGGGCAAATTTTACGGGCAGAATGTATTTAGCGTGGTCGAGGCTGAAGATGGCGACTGTTAGTCAAATGGAAGGGGTTTGCAGAACCTAACTGGGAGGATCGCTCGGAACTTTAAAACGTAAAAGCACTAGAAAAGTTTAAAGCCAAGTACGGAACTGGAGACGGAGTTGGAGAATATGAAGGGGCAAGGCAGGGTCGACATAAGCAACGCAAAGAAAAAAAAAAGAACCAAAGAAAAAAAAAAAAGAACACAAGAACGTTGAAAGAGGTAGATGTTACTGGCTAGGCTCATTTGGTTGTGGCCAGGCTGTTTAAGACTATCGGGCCCATCCTTATCTTGTGGGCACAAGAGATTTGTAAATATACTCACTATACGGAAGTATTATTAGATCACGTGTATAGGGCCAGGGAATCTTTTTTTATAGCGTATTCAGCTATCTAGCTATGACACATTATTTACCTAATTTATATCTCCCAAACTCCTTCCTTACATATAATTAACTCAATTGTTAATTTCCAATTGGCGTTTCCTATTTTAATATCCTTTGTGCACTACCATGCACTTGGATGTGTCCAAATATTTAAGAGCTTCCTTTCCTATCTTTATTCGTAATAATATTGGAGGAGTTCATGGCTCTATGCCCCGAAAACATCTTTCTTTTGTCCCTCAATTTAGGATAACCAGGGGATCTGGAGCAGGCATTGTAGCTATAAAACGCCGTAGCTTCCCGTCCCTAAATTTTTCATAGAAAGTATAAACATTTAATTGTCGCATTGCTTTCGTGCATTGGCCGAAAGTCATAGCCCGTCACGGTTATCTTTTTCTGGGAGAGCTCATTGGAGAAGGGTAAATGGCGAGGATCGTTTCGCTAGATTTGAATACTTTCAAAACAGATGCAAGATAGTAGGTGAAGTAGATTGAAAGGCTATGTTGAGCTGGAATGACGTACCGTTAGAATGAAGGTACGGAAGGAGGTAGCTTTGGCTTTAAGAGAAGTTTGGTTCATGAGTTCTACTCGAAGGACTTTGATCAATAGACGAACATGAGGATATTCTCGAGTATTCTCAAGTGTGTGAATAATGTGGAGATCTTTAAATATCCTATTGTATAAATTACCTATATTATCCAAGTGGCAGAAAGTTCTCTATTTACATAAATATAGAGCTTCCTGCACACTATTGGATGTTCCAACGCATTTCCTATACTGAACGAGAAAGGAAAGAGGTGAGAGATCTTTGCGCCGATATATATCTCTAGCAATCTATCGGGAATTACTTTGTCATACAAATGAGCGATGACGTGGGTCAATTATATCTCATGGAGCATGTGCATGTTATTCTAGTGTGAACAGTTTATTGTGATTTAGTCATGTTACTTCCTTAATCACAGTAAACTGAGTGTTAGCAAAGGTATGACTTCTTCAACATTTATACCAGGTTGGTATCTCTGTACGCCTATCTTGTCACGAAAAATATCAAGAGCAACTTATTCATACTAAATCTATCACAGAAAACATTTCCAATGCTTCTTCGGGACAATCGTGATTAGGGATGAATATCTTGATACTAAAATCTTTAAGGGAATAGCCCATGTCTATCGCATCTTTTTCTATCCGAGGCGAATACGTTAATACATTTGCCCTTCTAGTATTCATCAGTCCCGCCAAATGCTAACGTGTTGAACTAGGATAGTCAAGTGTATTAGGATAATTCTGACTCTAATGGTTTTCCAAGATTAGTCGACCCAATAGTGGGTTTGTTATCTACCAGATCTTCGATAATAAGAGATCAGTTTTGGAGAGCTCACATCCCAGTTAATGAATAGAATGTAGTAACCTGAACTTTACGACTGTATGGCTACAGTAGATTTTTCTTTTTCAAAAATAATGAGTTAACGTGGATAAAATAAACAATTTTTGTACTAATTGTAAAATTGATTTAACCCGAACCAGTTATTTTGTGGGAATTGCTTTTCATCTGATAATTCTACTCCTATAATGGTATGAGTTGCAAAATTTCATCCCTTTTTCTATCGCCGTTACATATCTACCCATCAAATCTGCATATTTATGGCAATAAAAGGATACTATCTGAACACTAACAAGGTCATATAGAGCGTCATGTAAAAGACCTGATCAATTCTAAAAGTCTAATTGAAAGGGATTCTGAAAGAGAATCTGCTTGAAAGATTTCCAGAGACTATAATGAATCAATTGTAAATAGTAGGTGATTTGCTCATTTCAGACAAAGAGGGTACTGGAAGTGGTATTGATTTATAATGTACAATCAACATAGCTTTCTGCGTTTCTAGTAAAGGGATCAAAAACAGGCCCAGAGAAGTTCACCAGGCCTCTCCGGCGACACATTAATGGATGCGATTCTTATGAGGCGCTAAACTATAGGTACTGATTTATTTAATCTTAGTGCCGATGATAAGTAGCCAGTGAGGTGAGATTTATTCTGAAGCCACTGATAATTTCTTCTCTTAACCTTAGAATCGTAAGCAGGTGGTATGCTCGTCACTAGAGACCCAAACTCTTGGGCTCGAGAGAGCAAGCATGATACAGTCTGTATCAGCTTGCTTAGATATATGGGCAGATGCACTTCAAAATGTGTCATGAATCGAACGTTGACGGTCAGCAGCAAGCTATCCTTTTCCAACCTATATTATCCTAATATGACGAGTCGACAGGCGGAGGGCAAGACTAAACACTTGTACGCGGTGTCCTCTACGAACCTGGGAGTGAAATATTCTCCCAGTGCCAAGTTCAGTCAAACTTCGCAATACCGAACAAGTTGGCCCACCAGGCAATGATTCAAAATACTCCACCATATCAATCTTTCACTCCCAACGAAATAGATTCCTACCTAAGCCTCATCAAGTTTACAAGTACGACCTAGTACATCTTCATTCCAATGACCACACCTCTTTTCGACTTTCTCTGGCCTTAGCTGGTCGCCAAATACACGCCCACGCCGATATTTACATCCGACGGAGGACACCAAACGTGGCGCACAAATCTGGGAGACAGTTCTTTGGGATTGGCGTGAGATGATTCAGGACAAGTTCACAAGATGATGCGAGGGATGGATAGAGTCTCGACGGGCGTGGAATTTTAAGTATTGGAAAGGAGTTTTTACAAATTGAGCTTTGTGCGTGCCAAGACTTCGCTTGCGAGAGTGCAGGCGACACTACAAACACTGTCATGGTTGGTTGGTGCGGCGGTACATCGTCTTGACCGGTATGCCAAGTAGAGTCTAGATAGCTTGGACACATATCCCACTCGAGACTGTAGATCGCTGGTTCAAATCCGGCAAAACACAACCACATTTCTCGCGGCGCTGGTATGCATGGATGACGAAGGCATACGTGGATAAATAAAGGGTTTTAAATTCCCTTTGGTGGGTACTTACGGAGGAGGGTCGACTGTTTGTGTAAGCAAGCATACCTCATAGTGGTATTTGCGAATGAAATCCAGAGTATGAGTGTCTCTAACGTCAAAAGAGTCATCCAACGTGTATACATAGCACCGGTCATGTGTCATAGCTAGATAGCTGAATACACATTAAATGATTTAAAAAAAAAAAGAGTCGACAGGCTGCAGTTATACACACACCAATCAACTTCATGAAGATGTCAGTGTCAGGTGAATGCCTATCCTAAAGACCCATTGCTTTTATGCATGATATTAGCCAGTTCTATAAAACTTAGAAAGATCATCGTGTGAACGTCACGTGAATCTTCAAAAGGTAAAAGCGAATACAAGAATGAATTAATTGTTGCTCTCCGTGCTACAAGTCCATCTTAGTACTGTAATATCTAATTCTACCCATTGACGCGCCTGGTCATCATTACAAGTCTGACATGGCTACATGCAGATCGTGCTTTCGCTTTTGAACTGGATCCAGACTTAAGCATGCATAAGTCGGCTTACAAGTTCAAATAATATCAAAGGCAATAGTGTGGGTTGGCCCGAGAAAAGGGATCCTAGTAAATTTTTAATAGACTCTTTCGTGTAAAATCCTGCCGACAGGCAAAACTTAAATTCGCCATGATTTCCGAAGATATTCATGCCATCCTGTAGCCTTAACGTTTGAAATAGGCCAGTCTGAAGGAGGGATAGTGTGGTTACGAAGGAGAAACTTCCTGAAAGTAAAATTTGCTGTTATACCCTTGTACTCGTTGCGCTAAAACGGGGTCACGTGTGAGTCGGGTGATTTTTTTTTTTTGCATCAGATTTTAATTGCGTATGCAGCTATCTAGCTATGGCACAATATCAGAGAAAAGTACAGAAAAGATGACTCAATTTACAAGAGGAGCACTCATGCCTCAGATTTCATTTGCAAGTACCACTGCGAAGTTATGGTGGCTTTTTCTTCACCCCAAGTCAACCCTCATCCGTCGATACCCACCCAGAGGAACATCTCAAATACCCTGAGTTATCCAGACATGCCTCCGTCATCCATCAACCTTTCTCCGCGCGAAATATAATCTGAGATGTCTCCTTCCCTAGTGGAGTAGGTGTCCAGGCTACTCAAACTATACTAGAGAACACCACCAGGAGGCGGATCACAACACCTTCCATCGTCGGCTTGTTTTTATAGTGTCAGCTGCACTCTCGCAAGCGAAGTCTTGGCGCGCAAAAAGCTCAATTCGTAAACTCTTGCCAAAATTCGAAATTTCACGCCCGTCGAAAACGTATCCCTCTTCTGCATCATCTTGTAAACTTGTCCTGATCCCTCTCACGTCCATCCCCAAAGAGCCATCTCCCAGATTTGTGCACCACGCTTTGCTTACTCCGTCGGGTATAAATATCGGCGTGAGCGTGTACTTGGTGGTCAACTGAGACCAGAGAAAGTCGACGAGAGGTGTGATCATTGGAATGAGGATGTACTAGTTCGTACTTGTAGACTTGATGAAGCTTAGTTGAGAATCTGACTCTTTGGGAGTGAAAGATTGACATAGTGGAGTAATTTGAAATTTTGCCTCGTGGGCCAACTTCTTTGATATTGCGAAATTTGACTGAACTTAGCACTGGGAGAATATTTCACTCCCAGGTTCGTAGAGGACACCGCGTATAGGTGTTCAGTCTTGCCCTCCGAGTCGGGTGATGTGCAAATGCCAGCGACGGGCATTGCTCACTTGAATCTAGACGATCAGCGGCCAGATACTAGACGCAAAACGCCCCCGACAGATACAAACAGCTTGGAATCAGAGAAAACGTTGGAGACTCACTGGAACTCAGGAGTCTTGACCGACGAACACTTGGCCTGCCTCTTGCTGCGCGGCGGAACTCGACATCCCAACCTTGGAATCCCCTGAGTTCTGAGCTCTCCAGAAGCGGTTATCGGCCTCAGCAAGTGGGTTCACAAGACTAAGTTTTTCGAAGAGACCCATTTTCGCTCCATGCTACCTATTCAGCGGGACTCCATCACTTACTAATAGCTCTGTCTATACCGGTGGTATATTTTTTATCCTCTCCAGAATTTAGATTTACATTGTCATTCTGTCTGCAGTGTAGTTAACAGAAGGCCTAGGGGAAGGGTGCTTTTGGTGTATTTTTTAGTTAGGAGTGTTGGCACGTCGGGTAGGTTTTCTAGACTGAGCTAACCGGCATGTTACCTTGGGAAATGAGTTGCGCGCTAGTACGATGTTAAATAATAAACAAAACAAAACATAAACGAATCTAGATGACGCAATGCAGGGATCAATAGTTAAACGTTATTAAGCTTCGCTCGGCTCCTTACGCTGCCCAAATGAAACGTCATCCGCAAGACCATTTAAACACATTTCCATGCCAGCGTCATTTGCATTCCTAATTGTCGTGACTCGAGGCCGCACGGTTTATCTGAACTCGAACGTAGGCGAGCCGCGCATCAATCATGTCACACGAATCTTCTAGAATACTGAAAGTTGGAGATGCTAGAGTGCTGCGTGGTGGGGTACTTTTATTGGTCATGCATTCATTCACGATGGGGAAGCTCTATCATTCAACTTTCTAGAGACGGTGAGAATCTGTGTATTACATGAGGAATTACGGCTGTGCATCGTAGGTGTTGTTTCGCTTGCAATCAGTTTGGCCCTAAGCACTTATTATCAGCCCTATAGTCCGTGAATGCGCAAGGATCTAAATCTTATTCACAGACTACTGAATCTCTATGGTCGTCGCAAACTGCCAACATGCTCGCGGAACGCTGATGTTGGAACTTCAACTGCGAATACGTCGCGCCCGACGAAACTATCCACCCCATTATTTCCTATGATTAGTGATCCACAGTCATAGACTCAGTGTGGACCAAAATTTGTTTCCATTCTTCTGTGCTCCGGTGCGTGCGTCACTGTAGACTCCAACCTCTAGCCAAGAATAGATTCCACCTTCGAAGTACGTGTCGTAACTAAGGTTCCAATTAGTTGAAGGATTTCAGGAGAAAAAAGGTATTCGTCTATGGTCGTGTTGGATGAGCATCAGACTGCGTGTGTAGTGCGTAGTAAGTGCGGCTCTTGCCGACATACCCACAGTTGGATATGAGGTCATAATAACTGCGAAGGCACCCATCGGATAGGGATGAGTCTACAGTAGGACAAGGTCATCAGTAGGCCATGTCTATGCCTTCGTCAATCTAAGCGTTTCTAGAGGCGATGGCGACTCTAGCAGCGAGCACTAGCCCACAGATAAAATCACTATGTCCGGGGCCCAATTAGTAGATCCCAAGCGATGGCAGAAACTCATCTTCGCCAGGCCCGGCACGACTACACTCCCACGCGCCCGTCGTCTAGGCCACTCATAGACCTGTAACCAGAACCATTGTCGGCGAGCCCGCCACCATCGTTACCGCACCCTTTGCGCACTCTTAGAAGCTCGGCGAGTCCGCAACGATAAAAGTACGATGATGTCCGCAAGCAATGAGGACCCCTTCATTCAGGTACAAGCGTCAGTCTTGCCCCTCTCCCCTGGCCCCGCCAACAACAAAAGGTGACGCAGTAGTTGACCTTCTCTAGAGATGTACTCGCGCAACTCCATCAGACGCGTTCACTTTATACCTCATTCCTACGCATTCGCTCCCTCAGCCCCTCTTCGAACAGCCCAGAACTGCGCTCGGCTCACTCCGATCTGTCGAGTGCGATTGAAGCCCTCTCCGAAGACCTCGCTGACCTCCTCGCCTCAGTTCAGGCAGTTCAATCAGACCCCTACAAATATGGGCTTGAGATTGAGGAAGTAACTCGACGCAAGCGCCTATGCGATGAAGTAAGAGGCGAGGTCGAAAAAATGCAAGCCCAAATCACCATGAATACTACTGAATCGTCGAATCCGCAGACCCGGACGAGTGGTAATGATGGCGAAGCCGATAATATGCTAGATACTGGGAGTGACACTTATGCTGTCTTTGAGCAGCAACAGCAGTCACAGATCATGGCCGAGCAAGATAAACAGTTAGATATGGTCTCGCAGACAGTATATAATATACGCCAGCAGGCTTCTGACATGGGCCGCGAATTAGAAGAGCAGGCCGAGATGTTAGACAGAGTTGATGGTTTAGCGGACCGGGTAGGGGGTCGTATGCAAACTGGCTTGAAGACAATGGGAACTGTGATCAAAAGGAATGAAGATGTTCTTTCTAGCTGTTGCATTGCAGTCTTGGTCTTTGTCTTGATATTGTTATTAATATTAGTTTTAGTTTTATGAAGGCTTCACATACAGAAATCGGGATTCTAGTGTGTGAAGATGCTAAAAGCCGCTGAAGTATTTTCTAATGCATCATTCCCTTTACCTTCCTCAACGCCAGACATTGGGAAATTTTAAAATATAGATCTACGTCTTGTGCCCAATTTGATATTAGTTCGCCATCCCATGCATAACTTCTAGCTGTAGGGATTGTCTAACCATACAAACTTAGTAAATGCGCTAAAGGAGACAAGTTCGCATTAGATTTTCAACGAAGCGCTTCCATCATTTCTTAGCATTAGTTAACTACGACGTTATAAAAACGGGAATAATTTCTACAAAAGATGTTCCTTGCATACGTCTGATGTTAATTGGCCTACTTCTATCCGTTCTTGAGTGATTGCCACCTATACATTCATACAATCCTTCAGTTGTAGTAACCGATAATAGAAATTTGCTAGGCTATTCACTAAAGAATAGCAGTGAATATAATGATACCTTAAAGCTCACAGATAGACTAATTGAGGACCTTCTAATTCCGGCAGAGGTTCTCAATCCTTGAGAACTGGCAACCAGAATGAGCTGTGAGTGATCAACCATTCTCCATAAAAGGCTGATATGCCTTCCGTTGGATAAATTGATCTTGCAGTAGAAAACCCAATGCATTTGCGAGGTGCCAGAAATTTGACCCTGCGGAAAATTGACCTCAGCGAGTCGGCAGTTTATAAGGAATATGGGCTTTGTGGGATTTAAGCCGGGAGTATTATCGTTTACTTTTGAAGGAACTTTCTGAGCTTTGGCGACCATGTATGGGTATTCGCTCTCGACGTTCGCTGTCCTGTAACTTAAGCGAATCCAATCCTCTCTGTGTTTCCTCCAGCATATCTAGATTTTCAATTTTTGCTTTCGCAGGCCGTGCAGAACTTTCAGCGGAACTTCTAGAAGCTAGATCTGCTAGTACCTTCCATTTATTTTCTCGGGCCTGTTCGCGAGCTACAGCATTATATTGTTGTTCAGTATAGAACTGCGAGCAGTCATCAAATAGCTGAGGGCTTATTTCCATAAAGAGCTTCATAGCATTATAAACCATACCGTGAATAGTTCTATAAACCATTAATCATTAGAGTTTTCGTTATCGGATCTGACCTACCGATTCCAATGGTCTTTGGAGTTTTCGTACAGAGATGCAAACATTATAGGAAGTATAGTCCCAACGTTTTCGGTAACAAGATTACAGAAGTATTCGTTATTCCAGAAGTAAAGAGCTCGCTCAGCAACCTGGAAATGTGGGCTCGCAACTGACTTAGCGAGCTGTTGAAATAGAGGCTCATGCACCTTGGTAAACTGATTAGGGTCCATGACTTCAAAGATATCTTCCACTTCATTCAGGAACATAACCTCTTTTGTGCTATTTACTTTTGGCCAGTACCTAAGCAGCCCAAGCACCACCTAGGATTGTGAGTATTACACGAGAAAGCTTACAGGAAAGTTACCTCTTCCGTTAATGCTGAATCCTTTTCTAGGAACTGAACAATACAATATGCCAGTTGCGGATGGTACATGCTCAGACTTCTTACTTTATGCATGGGTAGGAGTACCCTCGTGAGAAAAAGCTTGTGCTCTTCCTTTAGTGGAAGCGCGAAGCCATTAATAATCGAACCCAGAATTTCAAGTAGCTCGGCAATCCCGTTGAATCTCTCTGTCTCATAAACAAATTGAAAAAAGACGTAGTTGATCGATCTCCGTATATAGGATCGGAGATTAAGAAATTTTCCATATATTCTGTGGAGCGTGGTTTTGAGGAAGTCCCGTTCACGAGGGTCTTCAGAGTCAAAAAGTTCAAGCAACTGTAAAACAAAACTGTGATCTACATATGCCTTAGCGATGTTAATATTAAAATCTGGGCTCTCGATGAAGCGTAAGAAAAACTCGTAGACAACTTGTATGTGAGGCCATGCAACTTCGAGAACAGGTTCATCTTCCTCTGGGTCAAATGCTTCGCCTTGAGGATTCATAGGTGGTGGTATAGGTCTAAATAAGTTCTTATTGAACATGTCCACAACCCGCGGGTACATAGCTTCTGTTATTACTTGTCTATTATTGGTTACATAGTCAAGAAGTTCGTGCAGGGCTAATCTTTTGATTTCTTTAGATTTCAAATCACCACTGGAGTCATTGAAATCAAACAGAATGTTGCACTGGTCAATCTTCTGCATGAATAGTTCCTGGCGTCTGTTTGGTGGTACTTCGTGAAAGCCTGGTAGCTTCTCAAGCTCACGCTGTGGAGATATGTCGAATCTAGAAGAGTGTTGTCTCTTAGGAGTTCTGATTCCTTCTGGAACATCTCTCGGGGTGGTCTGGAGGCGGTCAAACATAGTAGATTTCTGTCCAGCTTTGGGCGGAGCAAGATCATGAGGCATGGTCTCGAGACCTCCTGGAAGAGATAAATGCTAAGTGAGGAGCAAGTTAGTGGCGTTGTCCCAGATCTGGACCGGAACTTACGGTGCCTGTTGGACTAACAATTACGCTGGGAGGCATGTGACTATGTCTGATAGGTGTTCCTGGTGATCCAAGATTGAGTAAGCCGCCTCCTGAATAGAAACGTTCAGAACCGGGAGTCATCCCGTGAATTGAACCTGATGTGTTAGTTATTCGATGCGCGTTAGAGCTGGGCGTTCCATGGTGAAGTGGGATGCCATCATGGGGAGGAAGTGGTTTATTTCGAAAATCATGAAGTGCGGCAGTCGAAGAATTTGGAGTTGCGTGAGATGATTGGGCTGGTTCTTTCCATGATGGCGACGAGGTTCCATCTTTTGGTTCGCCTTTACTTTTCGACTTTGAGGACTTGTTGGGGTCCTTGGCACGAGAAAGCTGCTCATGCTGATGGCGTTAACAAACGGCCTTTGGAAAATGCACACAGGTTTCCCTGAAAGAAATAAGAAGACTTACAACCCTCTGCCGGAAGCCTTTCATCTTGTTCTGGGTGACAGAAAAATCTTTTCACGGAATTTTATGACCTCAAGAGGCTGCTTGTTACTTGAGCTGACCTCGGCAAAGGACAAGCCTCTTTCGATGTGAGCTCTACGGCGGTGAAAGAGCGCCGAAGACAATTGCGCCAGGCCGAGGGTGAAATAAAAGAACGGATTCACAATCGTTTTAAATTTGATGTAATCTTTGAGGTTGTTTAAGATGATAATGAAGTACGAGCTTGTCCTGGCGCCTGTGAAGAAGCGATGTCTATTACTAGTTTACTTGCGGTTGACAGGTAACTTTTGTGGTGTAGTTCGATTAGAGGTTTCAGTTAATCAATTGAACTGTCTTGATGCCAGGTTTTTGTAAGGTTAAATAAGAAAAGCCATAGGTAAAGAATAAGAGAACAAGGGACTGCCTTCAACTTCAAATCGGTGAGGTGTTTCTAATTTTGAGCTTATAGGATCTGCAGCATGATATTATAGGTCAGCAAAGCTCCGATTTCTAAGAAAACACAATAATCATTAACATGTAGATGGGTGGATTAGTACCTATGAGCTTTGAGCTGAGTCTGATAGTTTCAGATTCTCTTAGGGGAATCTTCTCGTGCATGTGTTGCTGGTCGTGTGAAGGCTGACTCCTCGTCAGATCAATTCTAGCGAGGCTGTAACGAGGAGAGCTAAAGCGTCCAGCGCACTTTGGGCTAAGAGAATTTACAGAAGACTGAAAGCGATGCTTAGGTGATAATAGGAAGACAGCAAAGCCTTAATTCCTGCCCATGGCAATATGCCTTGATCGCAATCACTGGCTTGGAGGGGAAACCTAGTGGTTTAGCGCCTTGTCATCAAGTGCTAGCGGGCTGTCTCGCTTCTGCCTTCTGCCCGTCTATAGCCTTGGTTGCCTGTACGGGGGATGGTCGTGTTGTCTATGAAGGTAGGAATCTCACTCTATTCTGTTGGGTGATATTCTCTAAGCCGCAAGGGAAGGAAATACGATTTTTTTCAGTAAATGAAACCGTTATTTTAATATGTGGGCCAGATATTCAGGGGAAATACGGGTTTATCCAATTGACTCTTTAGGATTCACCTAGGCAGAATTATGGTAGATTTTTTCAGATAAGAGACGTGGACTGCATATTGTCCAGGGCAACACATATTGACTCAAACTTGTGACCATAGGGGCTGTACGCCAACGCATAGACCATTCAGCTCATTAGTGACAATTATTTCCGAAAATTCTTCTGACTCATGACTCTGCCATAAATACATCACGTCAGGTGGCATGCGGCAGATTGAACCTGTTCATTCATGGCACCAGACACCGCGAACCAACGAGAGATACATCGATAATTATCCGAACATGATGAGTTGAGGAGATATAATTTGTCTGTAAGATAATTAGGATGCAACCTGAAAAACAGGCTAAGTATGATGGGTAGGTCATCTCTGTCTCAAATCCGATAATTCTTCCTTTCCGGATACTGTACGCTATTTTATACAATCTTCACAGTCCCTGTCCGCGGTAAGACCCACATAACTCTGAGTTGGTTTATACACGAGGAACTCTTGGCCCATTCATGTCTCCCGTCTATGTGAAAGGATGAAAGCTATTAGCAGCTGTGAAGCCTCGTGAAAATTTATCCCCAAACGTGGGGCATGAGATCTTCTACTCTGTTAATAGAAATGAATCTAAAAATATAGCTATAGTTCTGAAGCATCAAAGAGACTGTTACTTGCTCACAATACTCGAGTGTAAAGATGCTATACTGTTCTCTTACAAATTTCCCTTCATGCCACTCTTCATTTGTACTTCGTTTTAGATTTCGGGCCGTGACAGGCTGTGTGAATATCCTGGCACAAAGTTTAAGTTAGAATCTAGCTTAACCTTTCCATCGAAACCCAGTATTAACAAAAGTTATTTGAGTAACTCAGAAAATTGAACAGATTTTCCAGGCCTGTGATTTCGAATATGACACAAGGATAAATTATACTTTTGTCTTTCACTACCACTAAACATTCTTGTGCTAGAGCTTCCTGCTGAAGCAAGATTTTGTCATTCGATGGGCAGCACATCTATGAATGACGAAAATTTCTCCAACTACTGATATAGCACTTTGTACCACAATCTGATTTCTCTTACTCGGTGTTGCCCTCTAATTCTTGATAACCCACATAGTGACGCCAGTGTATTTTAGAGATGTAGGTAATCAAATTGACCATGGTTAAAACGGCGTTTTTATTTTGTTCATTTACATGCTAGGTACATGTCATACATCGTACTCCTACTGGACCTTAAGCACGAGTGGGAACGGGCCGGATCAAGTTAACTACCGTGAAGTATAGATATACCTCGTCCCACCTCAGACTTCACCCTTGTGTTAAATCATACCAAGACTTGTTGAAATCTAAATACACCAGGCCGAACTGCACGCAGTGCGGAGTAGACGAAGACTACTCATCTTCGATCGCTACCAGCTTTGGTGAGGTCTAGGTTGACAATGATCTCGGTGGTGGTAATGTTATTCCATCACGTAAGCAGAACATGATGTTTATACCGAAGCGAGATAGAACATAGATAGATAATTAGATATAGATTAAAACTTAACACTTTTAACTAACTAAATATAAGTTCAGTAAAAACCAAAAACCTCACTGATCCCGAAATCCCCAATATCTTACGATTAATACAGAATTGACTTGACGGTCAACGTTCACTTCTATCATTTCAGATAAACCTCAAGAACTTTCATAATCCTGACCGTCCAGAAACCCACTGTAAATACGCCGTGGCGCAAATTCTTCCTCAGCCTCGACCACCACACCACCAAGCCCTTCACATTTTCATTGACTCCGAGATACAAATGCCGTTCAAAATCTCATCGTTGCTTTAGTCTTGCACCTTCATATCGAAGATTGGGTTGTCGTCATTGGGGATCTGAACTCCCACGCAAAAGTGTGATCCACTCGGTATATATTCTCTTTCTTTTTCATCTTTTGTACAATTACTGTCTCCATCATAACTTTCCTCATTAGGGCGTGTGTAGGTAGGTGATCTGACGATTATGGAGGTGGGTCGCAGGTGTAGGATCAGTTGAGAAATGCTTCGTCGCAGATATATGAGGAGTTTGAGAGATGTCGGGTGTTTGAATGCGACCCCCAGACAGACCTAGGCTCATTCGTGAATCGTATGTTGGTGGTGATGAGTTTTGGTTCGAGTTTCTTGCGCTTGTTGAACCTCTATCGACTGAATTTTCGACCAAAATATCGAGTATAACTCCTTGCCGAAAATCCATAGAAAATTTTCATCCCACCCTTATTCATGACTTAATCTCGGCTCTGGGAGAATATTTCACTCCCAGGTTCGTAGAGGGCACCACTGACAGATGTACAGCCTTCATTTTCCCGGTTAAAACGGTGTTTTGTTTTGTTTTATTCATTTACGTGCTAGGTAAAGTGATTCCCGTTGCAATCCTACTGGAGCTAAAGCACGGGTGGGGCCAGGCTGGATCAGGTTAACTACCATTAAGTACATCTACCTCGTCCCACCTAAATGACCGGACCACCTCAGACTTCACCCATGTGTTGAATCATGTCAAGCCCAACCGTCCATAATACCCCCTTTTGGCGCGCCGAAGCGCTAATTCCTCCTCAGCCTCGGCCACCACGCGCCCCAGCCCTTGACACCTCCGCGATCTGTACCTTCGACTTCGACTCATTCCTAGCTTTGGCTCATCTCAGCATCTCCTCATCTCATCCAGGTGTCGTTTTCTTCACTGGAGGCCTCATCCAGTCGCCCACCAAGGCCTCCTCAGTTTATGTTCCCTTTTGGTTCCTTCATGTAGCATCCCTCTATCCTTCAGCCGATCTCGTCATCCCAGAAACTTTGTAGAATGTCCACCCCTCCGGCCTTGCCCTGTCGCTGCCGTACCTCTAACCATGGAGGTCGAAAACGCGACTGAGAGCTCAAGACCGAGGCACCGGTGCCCCAGACTTTGTCGAACGCTCTGTTGGTGTGCCGGCGAAATGTCGTACGTATTTCGTCGGTGGCGATTCGTCGCATGTCGAGTTGTTGGTGCCCTTGGCCGAGTTGAGGACGCATTTAAGGCCGGTATTTCGACCGTACCTTCACAGCGACTGGCAGTTGTGTAGGGTAGGACATCCTCTTGCTTCTTTAATGACGATTTGGCTTTTGGAGGTATGAGATTGCTTTGGTAGGTGATGAGATGATTGTGGAGAGGGCCGCGAGATGAGTTTGGCTGGGAATGATTTTCCAGAGAAAAGGAAAAAAGATCATGAAGATGTCGATTTTTGCGATACGAACATCAGACAGGTTATAGCCTGTCTACGGTTTGTATCTGGGGTGTAGATGGGTGATTTCGTAGAGTTGTGCAGTCGTGAAATCTCTGCAAGTCGGATTTACGACCAAAAATGAGCCAACATCACTCCTCCCGATCGCCAACTCGACGAAAACTCTCAAATTCACCTTGTATCGTGACTGAATCTCGGCTCTGGAAGAATATTTCACTCTCAGGTTCGTAGAGGACACCACTGACAGGTGTCAGCCCTCGTCCTCCTAGTTAAAACGGTGTAGTTATCTGTCGGTAAATTGTGTAGTCATGTGACCCCTACTAGCAAGTAGAATATGTGGCTGAGTCAGCTTGCTGTGACCTACGGTCTTTGTGGGATTAAGGGGATTTGAGTTCGTCGATCTATAAAGAGAGAGAGAGGTATGTTTATTGTACTACTTGAGTCTCAGACTCTCTAGCAAATTGGGCTGCTTTCTGGCCAAGGCCACACCTTGTACAATGCTCCTATCCTCTTTTGTTACTTGTAAGATCATTGATATATTGCCCGTGATGAATAGCCATTCAGCTCAGTGTTTACCCGTGGAATTCGGCCACCTTTTCCACGGAACCTTCTACCCAAAAAAAATGGTAGCAATGGAACTTGTGTGCGCGGGAAAAAGTCTAAAAATGCGTGCAACCCCGGCCAGGCGAGTCCTAGATACCGGGACCATATGAGGTGCGCATATCCATCTATATCTCTCTTTGTAACATTCGAGGCCGACCTGGTCCATTCGACCATCGCCTTATCGGGTGCCTGGTACGCTCCGAAAACTCCTCGGATGGCTTTTCCTCCATGATTAAATGTTAGTGATGGGAAGGGCTTCGAACCTAACATCTGATCTGATTATGGTTAGCTTCATGATAATGGTGATAGGGGGCTATTTTATTATTACTATTATTATTATAATTCCATTTTATTGTCCTGTCTAGATCTTTGACTATGCATAACATACAGGTCCTCTCTACCTACCAACCAAGGATACCTATACCAGTGGTATATCCCATCCTATGCCTGCCACACAGCTCCCCTCAAACAGTACCACCCCTCACAAGTCCTCATTCGATCATACACTAAGAGGAGCCCTTAGCCCTTCATTATCTCCCCACTCCAGCCAAAGAAACGATGGCCATTTGCTGGTGTATGACAGACGGAAAAAAATCACAAAAAAAAGGGGGTTTTGTTGAGATACGAAGACGATACAGACCGCGAAAGCGAAAGGAAATCCTCATGGAAGAGAGGACGTAATTACTCAATCTCGGCTCTGCAGACTCTGCAGACTCTACAGTGAGAGCTGGAGGTTCGTAAGGGACACCACTGACAGGTGTTGAGAATAGTCCCCCGCAAAGAAAAACTTTGGGCACTGGTTAAAACGAATTCCTCGCCTTTCAGCTGTGCAGGCGTAATCGCATCCGAAGCGAAGTCGAAAGCAAACATAAGCATATATAAATTCGACGACAAGTTATCAATGTCGGCCCTATTTTTTTAAGAAATTCCTTCAACTCAAACTTACCATTTACCGCCTCGCCTTAACGGCTGATCAGGGAGTTACTCTAATAGCAAATGGGAGCTTGCCTCATTACTTATTGTAACGGTTACTTCTATAAAGCTTGGGAGATTGCATGTCGAAAGGTAAGCTTATTTATTAACTGACGAACTAGAGTACTGCTACATCAAACTCCCTATATATATATATACATAATCCCAATATTCCGAACAACAGTAGCCGTCATTCAGTCGGGCTCCTATTATCTAGGTGTGGGCTAGTTATCAACAATGTTTCTTGAGGGGGACCGTTCTCAACACCTGTCAGTGGTGTCCCCTACGAACTTCCAGCTCTCACTGTAGAGTCTGCAGAGCCGAGATTGAGTTACATTTTTTTCAACTTTGAGCTGATTTATCTCCCACTTCGTCAAAGATACGCTTCCGATAACTCATAAGACGAACAAGACGACGATAATAATGCTGAGAATGAGGAAGGATAATGCGGTACCAAACGCTACAACGGTAGTCAGAGAAGCCCTTGTTACATTACAAAATGTGCTACCCACCGGTGGGCGAACAAAAAGCCCACGAAAGCAAAATAGAAGAACCTTCGGCCCCCAAGAAAAGCAGATTTCGACTCGTCAAAAATATAGTCCCTACTAATCTTAACTTCCGAATCTACTAGCTAGGAGGGCATCTGAAATACATAAGTTACTCGACAACTCCACGCCCGTAACGACTCTTGGATTCTAGGCTCTTTCACGACAGTCACTCTTGACCAAGAATTTTCTGACATCTTCACGGCTCTCAGTTTGTCCTGCGGCATGAATCAAGGAAGGAGTAAGGAGGAGGCTAGGAAGGTTGAGAGACGTTCTTAGGTATACACGGATCTGCTGCTCTCGGCTGGCCGGCCTCTTCGTCATAGGAGGGCCCCACACCCAGTAGTTTTTGAGACTATTCCCTACAGCTACACACCCGCAAATGGCCATCGTTTCGTTGGCTAGAGAGGGGATATAATGACGGGATAACGGCTCCTCTAAGTGTATGATCGAATGAAAACCTGTGGAGGTATTACTGCTGGAAAGAAGTCGTGAAGGAGGCATAGGAGGGAGTACACTACCCAAGTCATAGATACTCCCGGCCTGTAGGCAGAAAGGACCTACATGTCCTTACATAGACATAGACTTTATAGGACGACAAACACATACACACACAATTAATGTTTCGTGCACGGGCGGTTCCAGACTTTCAATACGTGCGTAACTTAGCGCTGACACTATGAATATACCAGTGCTGAATAGCACAGGCTACAGGCGATCTATCGACTAACTAGCCGTCACATTTATCGGCCAATTCCAACTGTACAGTTACGATACAATGTATACCCGCAAGGAGGACAATAAGTCACGATGTAATAAGCTTGGATCTTGGCCCATGGGGGGACCAGGGTTATAATGGGGCTTCATATCTTGAAGGAAGTCATTAATGGGCATGCTGGGGCTCAAATTTTTTGAGGGGTTACTGCTTCAGGGTATTTGTGAGCACCGAAGCTACGCTCTTGGATAGTACTGCCGAAACTGTAAATGTCGGACACATTACGTTTGCTTCAGTTGAAAAAGGTATGAGAAGATGATCTCGCTCATTACGACAATGGTCGGCGCAAGTCAAGGTTTTGCCGAAAAAACTAATCTCTTGGTCGATAACACCGGCGGGTTCAAAGTGTTAAGTTTAGCCATGTAGTATGGTTGATCTAGTTGCTGGCGCATAGGTTGTTATTATAGCAGTATGGCTTTTTTTTAAGAATCATTTAATGTGTATTCAGCTATCTAGCTATCACAAATGACCGGTGCTATGCATATATTTTGGATGACTCTTTTGACGTTAGAGACACTCATACTCTGGATTTCATTCGCAAATACCACTATGAGGTATGTTCGCTTACACAAACAGTCGACCCTCCTCCGTTAGTACCCACCAAAGGGAATTTCAAAACTATTGGGTATCCAAGCATGCCTTCATCATCCATGTAAACTTGCGCCGCGAGAGATGTGGTTGTATTTTTCCGGATTCTGTGACGGAAACCGAGTTGGTGATGAATAAATCGATTTAATAAACTATATGAGGAGAAAAGAGAACTCTAGCCACTACTAACAGGTATTTATAAGAGCTGATCCTCCTCGTGAATCTACAGACTAGTGACTTGTCCTTAAGCACAATACTTTATACCTAGCTACGTATATCCAGATGTCACTAAGTTGTAATAACGCTTCAGCCTCCTGACTAGTAGTGCCGTTTCGTTCAGCTTCGTCTCCCCCCATACAACTTCATCGTAAGAATTCTCGATATTAGGCTTAGGAATCTGCCTAAGCTCAAACAACGGTCAAACTGTAACAGATTCGAACAAGTGATCTCTTATCTCAAGTGGGATATGTGTCCTCGCTATCCAGACTCTACTTGGCAGACCAGCCAAGACGATGTACCACCGCACCATCCAACCATGGCAGTTTTTATAGTGTCGCCTGCACTCTCGCAACCGAAGCCTTGGCACACACAAATCTCAGTTTGTAAAGACTCTTTGCCAAAATTCGAAATTCCACGCCCGTCCAGACTGTATCCATCCCTCGCATCATCATGTGAGCTTGTCCTGATCCATCTCACGTTCATCACAAAAAACTTCCTCCCAAATTTGTGAGCCACGATTTTAGTCCTCCTACGGGTATTCGTACTGCCGTGGACATATATTTAGTGCCCGGTTGAGGCCTGAGAATAGTCGATGATCAGTGCGGTCATTGAAATAAAGGTGAAGCTGGCCGTACTTGTCAGCTTGATGAGGCTTCGGTTGGAGTCGATCTCGTTGAGAGGGAAAATTTGACATAGTAGAGTATTTTGAATCATTGCCTCGCGAACCAACTTGTTCGGTATTGCGAAGTTTGACTGAACTTGGATCTGGGAGAATATTTCACTCCCAGGTTCGTAGAGGATACCGCGTACAGATGTTCAGTCTTGACCTCCTTAATACGGTCTCACACATAAATAGCCACTTATTGCGTGATATTGCGTATGTGAAAAGATTCGGTCTGGCAATGACAGGTCATTTGGAACTAGTAACTTTGTTATAGATTTTGACGTTGTTTACTCTATGCAAGGCGAGAGTCGTACTCAGAAGTCTATCATGACAACTAGTCTCAAGCATTAGATATTACACATACTCTGGCAACTTAAACCACGGTAACTGGTATTTAAATATGTATCTCTATTCAGACCAGTCACTGAGATATTTAGTAGTTCAGGCACTTGAGCAGTCCAAATTCGCTTTGATCTGTGAAATCAATTTCATTAATCTTTGTTGCTTATTAATATCGAGAACATGAACAAAAGATGAGTGAGACGTAACTGTAAAGCACAATAAAGTAAGAGTACTCGGTGATAATAGCCGGGTAAGATGTAACATTAATTTTTAACGCCAACAACAACCTCTTGCTACTTTTCAGAAGATTCATTAGTGTTAATCTGGATTTATCTGTAGAGCTATGTCTTTATAAAGACCTACACACTTTCGTAATGTCTACATATAAGTCTTAAACGGGAAGACTAGGACTGAACACCTGTCCGCAGTGTACTTTAAGAACACGGGATTGAAATATTCTCCTAGAGCCAAGTCTTGTCATGATAAGTCAAATTTAGTATTACCGAAGAACTTGACCCATCAAACAATGATTCAAGATGCTCGAAAAAATCAATATCTCACTCCAGACCAGATCGATTCCTACCAAAGCCTCATAAGGTCTACAAGTACGACCTATTACATCCATTACTGACCATATACCTCGTCAAATTGATATCTAGCTTGAAATGGCGCCCACAAGACTATGAATACCCGCTAGAGAAGATAAATTATGGTGCAGAAATTTGGGAGGTAGATATTTAGGATTGGCATAAAAGAAATATGGAGAAGTGGACAATATAATGCTAACTTTGGATGCAATCTCAAAAGGAGTGAAGTATTGAATTCGCCGGAGAATTTTATAAATGGAGCTTCGTACGTGTCAATATTTCGATTTTGAGAGTGCAGGCGACACTGTAAATACCACCATGGTTAGATCCTGTGGTAGTACATCATCTGGATAGATCTAAGAAGTATAGTACTGGTAGCTTAGGCACCTATTCAGCCCAAGACAGGAGATCGATGATTCGAATCCAGCAAAGCTCGAATCAATTTCTGGAAGTGCTGACGTGGATGAATAACAACGGCATTCTTGGATAATCAAAGGCTTTAATATTTACCTTTTATGTGTGCTCAAAGAGGAGGGTCAACTGTTCTATGCAAACGAACATACCTCGTGGTGGTATTTGTAGTTAAAATACAGAATATAACTGGCACTGAAGTCAAAAGAGATATCCAACAATTACACAAGACACTGGTCATGTCCTATAGCTCTATAGCTGAAT
This sequence comes from Blumeria graminis f. sp. triticale, assembly GCA_905067625.1. Taxonomy (NCBI): domain Eukaryota; kingdom Fungi; phylum Ascomycota; class Leotiomycetes; order Helotiales; family Erysiphaceae; genus Blumeria; species Blumeria graminis. The sequence goes on along the minus strand of LR898470.1, from coordinate 683,037 downwards.
AAGCATCAAATGATTTTAACGAAAATATGATAGGTGATTAGTCTACGTCTTCCTATCCCAGACTTACCTATATGACTTTTTAGATCTTGAATTAGTTACATTTTATTTTCAGTCCATGATTACTATCTATAGCTCGTAATTACTCACCGTGATGTAGGATGAGTCGCTTACGGCTTTGATTACCGGTTTTAATTCAAGGTGAAGATCAATAGACTTAGAGAAAATAATCTCATTTCCTATTTTGCATACCATAAGCCCTCACGATAAATACTCGTAATACGGTCGTGACGACTGCTGCTTCAATCAGCCGATATGCTGCATTAGTAATTTTATAAGCTGTAGCTTGTGCGTAGGTAAAGTTTCTAACGCATTGGTGCCTCATTGTACAATAAATTCGGTAGCCTCTGGAAAGAGAGATGTTGTTCGTAATCCTGGCTGTGAAACCAATTATAACTTGATAAAGTAGACGCTTGAATATAGAGACAGTTAATACTTGTACATATTCCAATTTAATGATATAGTGATGGCCGTAAAAGATCCGGGATTGCAATTAGAGGTTGCTGATTGAGCTTGTACTAATTTCATAAATCTCCTCATATTTTCTAAAATCCCACTTGGCTTAATTGGTATGGTGGATAAGATAAAGGCGACGACGAGGGCGTAAACTTAGCGTTAGAGGTTCAACAAAGGAATAACATATACGTATACACTCTACAGAATGTTGTACATCATTTTTGTAAGGCGCTTATTCTGTGGGCTCATTTGTTAAAACCAAAGTCGAAACATCAAAATCTTTTGGTTGTTTCCCTTGTATAACGTGTACTTCCTTCCATACACTTTCTACTTTGGAAATTTCTGCTTCTAAAGATGCTAATCTCTCTCGTAGAAGAGTGGTGTGCTCGAAATCAGCGTCTAGTATCGGAAGAGCAAGTTTGATCCCCTTCGTTATCTGCGTATTGTGCATCATCCAAGACATCCACTGTGATATCCTCTGATTTAGAGTTTTTTGTTTCTTGTTGGAATTTATGACATCCTCGGTATCGCTGCTGCTCGTGTTTGCTTCAGTCGGGGTTTTAGGATTTACAAGGCTTTGGGCCTCTTCGACTCCATTAATTGTAGATGGTGGTACTGTAGCTGCTGACTTAATGACAAATTCGGTGCAGTACTTTTTAACTTTGCCATCCAGGTCTACGCCTTCTTGAAACTTTGATGCCCTCAAGGCGATAATAGCAACCATCATGCCCAATATTTCTGGTAGGTTGCGGTAGTCATTACTAGTGTCTAGGTACCGCTTTCCAGTGAACTTCTCGTCTTCCAACATGTCGAGCAGCTGCTCCGCCATGGATAGAGTTTTATTTATGCTTTCAAGAGTCTCGTCTTGCTGAGATGCTTTGAAGTAGATCCAGAACATGACATTTTTGGTTAGGCCAGCGTCGCTAAGATCCATGCCAGTGTTTTTTGTTCTCCTTAAGCATTCAAGTGTAACGTTTTGTTTTCCAGCCAGTCCAGCTTTGCGAACAATTTTTTCAGCGATAGGCAGTTTGATTTTGAAGCCAGTATTTTTTAGACCGTGAAGTACGTTTGGAATCACAGCCCAATCTTCCTTGTTCTTTATAAGGTCGAGCACATCGCTAATGAGTAATTTTAAGCGCGGAGTATCTTTTTTTATGTCGATATGTTTCAATATAAACTCTTCTTCTCCTATGTTGGCTATTACATTTTCACTTTCAAGCTTAGATTGGTGTTTTTTCTTGTACACTAGATCTTGTTGATATTTGGGAAGATGCTTAGGAAGAACGGCATTTTCACGAAATCTTGTTAGGAGATCTTGAAGTTCAGGATTTGCTACAACGGACATTTTTGGAACAAGACCTATTCGCGGGTTACTTGGTTGCTGGTGCATAAAATTTAGTCCTCTCACCTAGCTTCTGTAACCTCGTCGAGGTTGAAAATCCCCTCCATTGAGTTGCCGAGGATCGTATAAATTTGAAGGAAATATGGGCGCTCATACTGGCTTAGAGCACACAGGCACACTAACTTAATATCAAGTTAATTGCAGTATGTAGAATCGATGTTTAAGGTAAAGTATTTACTACCTTCTATACAAAATTTGACCCTTTTTTTTCCGCCAATCATATTTTAGAGATTTTAAATTTTGACGCTATTTGCTACGAGGCTGAACTAAATCAATGTTGCCGTTAGAGGGCTATATTGATAGGAGGTCTCGGAGGGCAAGACTGAACACCTGTACGCGGTGTCCTCTACGAACCTGGGAGTGAAATATTCTCCCAGAGCCAAGTTCAGTCAAATTTCGCAATATCAAAGAAGTTGGTTCACAAGGCAATGATTCAAATTACTCCACCATGTCAATCTTTCACTCCTAAAGAGTCCGATTCTCAACTAAGCTTCATCAAGTCTACAAGTACGAACTAGTACATCCTCATTCCAATGATCACACCTCTCGTCGACTTTCTCTGGTCTCAGTTGACCACCAAGTACACGCTCACGCCGATATTTATACCCGACGGAGTAAGCAAAGCGTGGTGCACAAATCTGGGAGATGGCTCTTTGGGGATGGACGTGAGAGGGATCAGGACAAGTTTACAAGATGATGCAGAAGAGGGATACGTTTTCGACGGGCGTGAAATTTCGAATTTTGGCAAGAGTTTACGAATTGAGCTTTTTGCGCGCCAAGACTTCGCTTGCGAGAGTGCAGCTGACACTATAAAAACAAGCCGACGATGGAAGGTGTTGTGATCCGCCTCCTGGTGGTGTTCTCTAGTATAGTTTGAGTAGCCTGGACACCTACTCCACTAGGGAAGGAGACATCTCAGATTATATTTCGCGCGGAGAAAGGTTGATGGATGACGGAGGCATGTCTGGATAACCCAGGGTTTTTGAGATGTTCCTCTGGGTGGGTATCGACGGATGAGGGTTGACTTGGGGTGAAGAAAAAGCCGCCATAACTTCGCAGTGGTACTTGCAAATGAAATCCGAGGCATGAGTGCTCCTCTTGTAAATTGAGTCATCTTTTCTGTACTTTTCTCTGATATTGTGCCATAGCTAGATAGCTGCATACGCAATTAAAATCTGATGCAGAAAGAAAAATAGGATGGAGGTAGCTACACGGCTCGCTTGGAGTACTCTGAATAACCATATGATCCCCACAATCTACGCCAGAAGTAGCAGATGTATTTTCTATAGAAGTTTCAAAATCAAACTCTGACACATCCAGACTGAATGGTTTTTAGGGAGATAGACTTATTATCTACTGTAAACGTATGATTGAAAAGGGCATTTACTCGAAGACTGAGAAATTCACTTTTAACCACTATCAGGGATGAAAATCAATTCCTCTAAAGTGTGTCAGGATCGGAGATGTCTTATATTTCTGCTCGTAAACCAATAGACTGAACAATCAATAATTATGAGCGTCCAATTACATCCATAAATATTTAGTGTCAATCGTTCTAACTGAGTTGTGATTATTTCGACAAAGTTCGTTTGTAATCGTACTACAAGCTTAATTCGATAATCTAAACCATAGATTTCATTAGGGACTGGTAATCCTCACAAGCCGATGAGAATCATTCTTGTGACTCCTTTTCGGCCAAATTTGACCTATTTATCAACGCTTGCGCAATAATATAGATTTTACTAGCGATGAATGTCATTGCATCCGTCACACAATCGCGTGTGATACACGCGACACCATCTATTATGGCCCGTCTTGCCTCAACTACTCTTCCATGCATGAATTGCTGGGGCTCCATGATGCGACTCAAAGGGCCAAGTGAATTATATCCCCGATTCTTGACAACTTACCACAAAGCCGTGAGCTTTTCAAAAGTACAACTACCAGCCTCTGGTCAACCTACACAGCGTATGCTGCTCACTCCAAGTCCTTAAGTGATTATAACCTAACATTAGGTAGCTGTTAAGAAGATAAAAGTCTATCCACCTCCGCCGTCGCCGGCCCAAAAATTCAAAGAGCCTATCAAAGACTTAACAGCCAGCCACATTGCAGCGCTAGATCCGACGGGGGCGCGCACGAATCTCTTCATTCGTACAAACCCAGAAGCCGCGAAAGTAGGTGATGTACTGCTCGTCCGCCCTACAAGTGGCAATCCATTTGCCGGTGTTTGTATCAACATTCGTCGCCGCGGCGTAGACACGGCTATACTGCTGCGTGGACAGTTGACACGCGTTGGAGTTGAAATGTGGTACAAAATCTACAGTCCTCTGGTCGAAGGTATCGAGATAATCCAGAGACGAGCCAAGAGGGCGAGAAGAGAACGCTTAACCTACATGCGCAAGCCAAAACACGACATGGGAAGCGTGCAGAATCTTGTGGTAGCTTATATGAAGGCTAAAGGTGCTATGAGGATCGGCTCATCGCGATCTAATCACAGCGGAAAGAGTCAGGGAAAAAACAGTGGGAAGGGCAAAAAATAATAGCCGATCACTAGATGGAAATTTCCACACTCTACAGGGAGAATGAGAGCGGATCCGATGCGCTTTGGTTAATAATTTTTAAAGTACTTGTAAAAAACAATATGGTCCAGAAATCTTCAATGAACCCTTCGAAAATCTCGATAACAATCCTTATTAGCAATGAGCACCAATTTCTTGTTGAATCTCGCGTGATGAGAGTTGATCTTGTATATATGGCAGTAACAGGTACGTAGATGATGTAATTAAGAAGTCAATGATAGCGCGTGGAACATGAGGCTTCATGGGACAGAAGACCCATAGAAGAAAACATGAACCAATAGGAAATGAATGAAGTACCACTCTAATGGTACTAAGCCCATTTCATCTATTAAAAATTAAGATGGAACTCCGCAAAGATAAGTAGTAATACAAGAATATATCAAGCTGATTTACTGGATCATGACAGATTTTTACATTCAGAAATTTTAATGGAGCCTATTATTCAGGTCATTAGAATAGGTTTTTACTACGAACCAGGCTAAGATGAACCTCAATTTGTCAAGTAGGAATACCAAGTATAGGAGCCTCAACCAAGTCGAAAAATAACCTACGCAGTATGAGAAGCTCGCGTTGTCTACATATCTTGAACAGAGATAGTCTTCAGGCTGATCAGCCTTAATTGATACTGACTCTAGCAGTCGATATTATCTTGTGGTTATAAAAAGGGGGTTGGGTAATAGAAAATCTCTTTAATACCGACCTAAGACAATTGTGAAAACTTTTCTATATATTTACAATACCTTTTGCCGGCAAAGACGAATTCTTCACCTTCCAGTGGTGCAGGTGCAATCGCTCAGTATGCTCTGCATATCTGGGATAGCCAAGAAGAATCGCATCCGAATCCAAGTCGAAAGCAACCTCATACACATCTCCATCTGACAACTTCTCGCCAATGCCTCTCTTATCATTATCATCTGAGTCCTCAACCCATCCCTAACCACGCATCATCTCGCCTCAACGACAAATAATAAAGTTGCTCCAATTGCATACAGGAGCTTGCCCCATTGATCTCCAGCCATCACTCACTACATATTTACGACGCTATTAATACCCGCAAGGAGGAAATCAAGTCGAAAAATACAAAGCCTGGGTCATGGCTTATGGGGGACTGTTGCTCTAATGGGACAAACAACTTGAGGACGAACAGGCAGCTGACATGTGGAGCGAAAGGGGAAAGACGTCTCTGGAGAGCATGCCGGGACCGATATTTTCGAGGAGTTTTCAACTTTGGATTTTTTGTGGGCGCCAAGACCTAGACTTCGGCTAATTAGCCAGGAGGGCTTCTTTTGTAAATTAATCAACGGCACTCCCCAGCGCCCTGGACGGTACAAAAGAAGTTGGGCTAAGCTGCCATACAGCAATCACGCTCTGTCAAGACTTTTCTGACATTTCAGCACGACCTTCGGGAAGGAGTTGGAAGGAGGCTAGAAAGGTAGAGTGTGAATTCTCCGAGGTACCCACAAGTCTGCAGCGCCCAGCTGGCCGGCCTCTCCGAACCCTTCAGAAGGGGCAATATGTCTTCGGATTTAGTCCTAATGTCGGTATTAGGAGAGCTCCGCACCCAGTGGATTTTGCGATTTTTCTCGGCTGCCATACACCCGCAAATGGCCATCTTTTTATTGGCTGGAGGGGGGAGATAATGAAAGTCAAAGTGCAAAGGGCACCTCTAAGTGTATGATCAAATGAGGACTCGTGAGGGAAGGTACTGTTTGAGGGTAGCTGTATGGGAGGCATAGGAGGGGATATACTACTGGTATAGGTAGCCTTGGCCTATAGGCAGAGAGGACCTACATGTCCTACATAGTCATAGACTCAGACAGTACAATAAAATGAATTAATAATAAACAAAACCTTTTGCTCGTTTTTAAGCCATTACGAGATCTGCAAGATGTGATGTTTAAAATCATGTGATATCTCTCTGATAGTATCACGTGTATAGTTTCGAATTTTACACTCTTACGAATTGTGAAATATTCGGAAGATAAATGTTTTTGTTTTTGAGCATTTCTTGACCTAATGAGTGTATGACAATACGAGGACATGTAGGTTCTCTCTGCCTACTGGCTGGGGGTATCTATGCCTCGGGTAGTGTTCTTTCAGTTGGAATTTCAGGGCTTGATCCTCAGGATCAACCACAATATAATTGTAATATTCATACTGAATTTGATATCATTATCCTGATTTGGCGCCCTATGGACCCATGCAGGTGTCTAAAATCTGTAGTATTCACATGGGAGGAAACTTTGATGGTGAAAACCCCCCACACCTTTCGGCTTGTTAACTAAAGTTTTTACACACTTTCTTCAGGAAGCGCAGTTTCACTATGGTGCCGTCCATGTAACCCAACCAGATACACTGATATGGATGGCTATTCATCAAGGGGAACATATCAATGATCTTTCAAGTAACAAAAGAGGATATGAGCATTGTACAAGGTGTGGCCTGGGTCAGAGAGGAGCCCAATGAGCTGGATATTCATAGACTCAAGTAGTACAATAAACATAAACACAATCCAACCAGATCTTCTCTGACCGCCCCAAGCATTACTTCACCTGTTACTTTCACTCAGTGTTAAGGGCGAAGAGGATTACAGACACTGCACGTAAACAGTACCACAAAAAATTAATGTTTTTCTAATGAGATTTACTACAGGAAGTGCTCTGCATTAAATACGCTCGCTGTAGGCACCAGTAATCCAGTCTCCCGACACATATTCTTTTGCTACTAAGTGATCTGTTAATCAGCCTCAGCCTAATTAACCGAGTGATTCGAGTTGGGAGAAACTCTACTAAAGATCACGTGGTTAGTGTTCTTATCTTGTCTTGTCTTGTGCACTTACGTGCTAGGTAAAGTGATTCCAGTTGCACTCCTACTGGAGCTAAAGCACGGGTGGGGCCAGGCTGGATCAGGTTAACTACCATTAAGTACATCTACCTCGTCCCACCTAAATGACCGGACCACCTCAGACTTCACCCATGTGTTGAATCATGTCAAGCCCAACCGTCCATAATACCCCCTTTTGGCGCGCCGAAGCGCTAATTCCTCCTCAGCCTCGGCCACCACGCGCCCCAGCCCTTGACACCTCCGCGATCTGTACCTTCGACTTCGACTCATTCCTAGCTTTGGCTCATCTCAGCATCTCCTCATCTCATCCAGGTGTCGTTTTCTTCACTGGAGGCCTCATCCAGTCGCCCACCAAGGCCTCCTCAGTTTATGTTCCCTTTTGGTTCCTTCATGTAGCATCCCTCTATCCTTCAGCCGATCTCGTCATCCCAGAAACTTTGTAGAATGTCCACCCCTCCGGCCTTGCCCTGTCGCTGCCGTACCTCTAACCATGGAGGTCGAAAACGCGACTGAGAGCTCAAGACCGAGGCACCGGTGCCCCAGACTTTGTCGAACGCTCTGTTGGTGTGCCGGCGAAATGTCGTACGTATTTCGTCGGTGGCGATTCGTCGCATGTCGAGTTGTTGGTGCCCTTGGCCGAGTTGAGGACGCATTTAAGGCCGGTATTTCGACCGTACCTTCACAGCGACTGGCAGTTGTGTAGGGTAGGACATCCTCTTGCTTCTTTAATGACGATTTGGCTTTTGGAGGTATGAGATTGCTTTGGTAGGTGATGAGATGATTGTGGAGAGGGCCGCGAGATGAGTTTGGCTGGGAATGATTTTCCAGAGAAAAGGAAAAAAGATCATGAAGATGTCGATTTTTGCGATACGAACATCAGACAGGTTATGGCCTGTCTGCGGTTTGTATCTGGGGTGTAGATGGGTGATTTCGTAGAGTTGTGCAGTCGTGAAATCTCTGCAAGTCGGATTTACGACCAAAAATGAGCCAACATCACTCCTCCCGATCGCCAACTCGACGAAAACTCTCAAATTTACCTTGTATCGTGACTGAATCTCGGCTCTGGAAGAATATTTCACTCTCAGGTTCGTAGAGGACACCACTGTGTTATCCTTTTTATATCTCCAGGATTGTTCATCATCGCTTCGTAGGACCGATCTTTGGCTTGTGTTCAGATCGCAGCTCTACCATTTGACCATTGGGGGCAGGACATAATCATATGCTTGGGGTTCTGTGATCAGTAGCCACATTGACAACCTGGACATAAAACGTCGAGTACTTTTCTTATATCTAGATACGAGTTGAGCTCCATGTGCTCACAGCGAATTTGCATTGCTAAACTACTTTGGGCCATAGCTAGGTTACATTGTACAAAAAATGGTGAATCTGTAAGACACAGTTTTTGCCGTCCAGATCTTGAACTTTGATAAAATTTGGCTATTCTCCAAGTCTCGGAATATGTATATGACGGAAACCGAGTTGGTGATGAATAAGTCGATTTATGAAACTATATGAGGAGAGAAGAGATCTCTAGCTACAACTAACAGGTACTTATAATGACTGTTCCGCTGCGTGTATCTACTAACTGATGGCTTTCCTCCAGACATCATACTCGCTAACTAGCCACTTATCGTTGGGCGTTACTTAGTTGTAACAGCGATCTAGCGTCCTGATTAGTATTATCGTTTCGTCTAGTTCCATCTTTCCCTCCCCGTGCGACCTTAATGTAAACAATCTAAGTATTATGCTTATGTATCTACCTAAGCTCATACAACGGTCAAACTGTGACAATTGGGCTTCATTCGTACAGGCATAGAAGAAAAGTACCAGGAGTCTACGATCTATGCTGTCCGTGTCGCTACCAATCATAAAATCCCAAGCACATGATCATGTCCTGCCCTACCGCCGCCATTGTGACTTCACTTAGGTGATGGTAAAAATATATATAAATATAACTTCATTCTCTATTCTATTCAAAGAAAGCTAGTAGTACATATTTGAGTCTTAGTAATCTAATCCATGCTTTTAATCTAAGTGTTGTGCTGGTGATGCCAAGGATTACGATGCACAAGGGTAATGGTTACTGAGGGTGAAGAACTTTCCAGGTGGCTCCGTGATGAGTAGAGAAACAACGGAGCACTGTATAGAGGGTTTTTCTAGATTGCACTACCAGATGGAGGAGACTAGAATATTCCGTGATACTATTTTGGGTAAATGAGGCGAGAGTCTAGCTACCTCAGATGTGTATATAATTAGCGCTTTCTACCTCCTAAATCCTCAATGTTCTGAATACCAAATGTATCAGCAGTTCACATTGATTCATCGATAAACATCTGTAAACCCTCTGCCAATTAACCTCCGTAAGCTCTTACCCTTACAACACTAAGCTGATACCCCGGTACTCCGAACACTATCAATTATATGAATATCTAGAACAATAAATTGATTAATCATAACGACAGCCATGCAATCTCTAGAGTTTCTGTCCAAGGATAGAGAGGGAGGACGAGGTGACACGGCTCTTCCACAGTGCGCAAGCATCAGATATTGGTGCCTACCCGGGTGGATTGTCGGAGGGGTATGGTCCCCCAGCATGGGGATTCGTCTTGAAGAGGGATTGAAAAACTCAGTTGAAGGGATGTGGCATCAAGTATGGTGGTGAAGTGCTTGATGCGGAAATTTTAGGGGCGAGAAAGGCCCTGGAAGCTGTGCTGGAATTGTCGGAGATGGGGAACGGGGGAAGGGACGGTAGGCAGTGGATCAATTTGTTGATGGATAGTCAATCTACAGTGAAGGTATTGAAAGGCTGAGGGCGATGGATAGGGAGACGTCACCTTGTGAATAGAATACTGATAGGTATGGGAGAATTCAATAGATCACTTGGACAGAGCAAGATGATTGATGGTGAATTGTATTTGTGGATGATTGATGTAGATACCGAGAGTAAAAAGGCCCTATCTATATACAGGAGTTCCTACCCTTATTCCTCTACATGGTATTGTCTATGATAGCTAGAGTAACTACAATGGCGACCTCATTGTAGTGAACACGTTGATGTTAGTGGGTAGCGACCAGGAGGCAATAGTGATCAGACTCTAAGGGGTTAACTTTGCTGGTGCACAGTTATCCCCTGAAGGTGTGTGCAGTTATGAACTCAGATTTTTACAACAGAAGCCACTGTCGACGCGAACTTCAACAACAAGCCTAGACGACGTACGCCAACATAGAGCGCTATCGAAAAAGGCCCGAGTCTCGGTGAAGTGGATACCGGCCCACTCTGGGATACAGGGAAACGAAGATGCAGATATAGCTGGACGCTCCGGCCTCCGACAACTGCCAACCAAAGAGAGTCAGCCTGGCTCCGTGAAGTTGGTGTACGTTCGTCGGCTTATTAACCAGAAACGACAAGCGCTTATCGAGAAATGGTGGAAAGAAGCATGTCCACCTAGGTATCGAAATCTGGGTATCCTCATGCGACGACGCAAGCCACGCGAGCAGGTACTTTCCCGGCGGCTACTTCGTGAACTAATCTCAGCCCGTACGGGCCACGGAAACTTCGCCACATGTCACCGCCGTTCCAATAACTTCACCGCTTCAATGGAGTGTGCGTGTGGAGAGGAGACATCACCTTTCCACTTCATTCACTGTGGACTGCACGCACGCCAGATGCGTCGATTTCGAGGGAAAATGTCACATCACAACTTTACCCATAAGCTTCTCGGGCCTAAGTGCCTCGAACACTCTACAAAATTTGCGCAGGAAACCGTCTGCTTCGGGCACCCACCTGCGGGCCCGTCTCTAGCTCTCAGCGTAGACGGGAGTAACTAGGTCATAGCACAAAGCATGACGGGTAGGAAAATGGGACGAGAAGTATCATTTTCCAACTACAAATTGGATTATGGGGTCTGGAATTTAGGTTATGGTAGTCTGTGGGAGCATTTATTTTCTTTCTTATAAGTAGCTGCTGGCTTTGTAGTGGGTCACGCGGCGAGACCGAGTCGGGCATGTGGAAAGCATGATCTCGGCCGTGTGCACCAGTCCTTGACTCCTATGAGATATAGAGCATAGCTGGGGACCTAAAAATTAAAAAAATAATGTCCTGCCCTAGCTCGCGTGGATCCGCAACATCGAGTAAGGAAAGTTCGCGAAGGTGGCACAAGCTCGGGCTGCAGCCAAAAAGGCCAAAGAGGCAATCATCGTCGCGGCGAAGGATGTCTCGATAGCCGAGGGATCATGTTTCGGGGCGCTGGAATCTGAAGAAGAAGCGTGAGGGAATGGCAACCACGACAATGCCTCTAATCCAGCCGGTATCCTGCTATTGGTTAGTAGATGCCTGTTAGAGGTGCCTGCTTACTCATCTCTTGCTCTCAGCGGAGAGTGGGTAAATTTGTCATTTGGAATGTGTGAGAAGTGCATTGCTTGGGTCCAACATGGAGCAACTTTCTGTGTTTCGGAGTTATTTTGATTTTCATAATTTTTCGTCTCTGTTCAATCAGCTGCACTTTCGGCAGCAATTCACGAGGTTGGAACGAGTTTAGGCTGTAGGAAAAAGTACAGGAAGCCCTGCCGGCTTAACCGGTCCTTCACCAATTGTGGATTAAAAGCTGTAGCTTTGGACTTTTTTTCAATAAATATAAATATGGATGAGGATTAAATACTCAAGTGATCAAGTGGTGGGTGTGCTGATCGAGGGATTACGGAAAGGTCCCTTGCGCAGCACGGGGCGCCTGCCCTGTCGTTATCAAAAGTAAATTGTGAATGATTTTTGTTTTCTTTTCATTTGGCCCGTTCAGATACACTTAGCTATAGTACTTGTGCATGAGGAAACTAATATGGTAAAAACCCCCTAAAGCTGTCTGTCTCGTGTCTATTTGTTTTCTGAGGTTTCCTACAGGAAGTGCGTTTACACTGTTTATACAGTGTGAATTCTGTCTTATCCTTGTCCACATCGTCTCAACTTTTCGTCCAATGCTATTTCTACTTCTCCTGCAAGCCGGAATTGTTCAAACTAGCCTTTTGCCAGGATCCATTTTGTGATTCTCTCCATGTCATCTGGGCTGTTCATCATCAGCGCAAAGGATCCATCTTTTGCCTTTCGAAGCACCTCTTCTCTTCCCATCGTTAACATTTCTATCTTGATGCCGACCCGTAAAAACATACCGTATAGTAGTAACTCATATTGATACTCGGGATTGCGATGGATAGCAGAGATTGATAGTGTTTATGGCAGTGCGGGGTCTGGTAATTAGTGACAGAGACAGGACACATGGATATATATATCGCGCACTTGACTCCTCTTTAATAGGATGATGCTTCCGACAACATTCACAATGCCCATACCTACTCCGGGCTAATCACCCCTTACTATATCGGTCATATCTTCTGATTAATGCCCTTAACGCCCTTTTATCTTAAATGACAGGTTATGATATTCTTCGTCTTGCTGGTCATCATCAAGCTCAGAGTTATGGACAGATTAAATCTTTAACACCAATTGCTTACTGAGTAAACGCCAAGGCCGTAAGTTTGACATTTTGAGACGGTTATCCACACTGACATTTTGGATGAATCACTCCGGGGACTTTCCTTGGATACAGGTAAGAATCGAGACTAATGTGCTCACTTCTTATCTGAACTGCAATACTACATTGGGCCCTACTACCAGGGGTTATTAAATGCGAGGAGGTTGGCGCAGAAAGTATTTGTACATAGTTGCCTTACACACAACTCCTTCCCTACTTGAAGTCAATTTAATCTCTTAATTAGCACAGATTGGCTTTGAACGCAATTGGTACCGTCGCATAGCGTCAAACACATTTGAAATCAATAAAAAAAGGCGTGCCTCTCGTAATCAGAGTCGGGAAAATCTGACGAGCAGCACCTAGGAGGCGCTGGTCGTCATGGCAGGGCTTCTTCTCGAATTTCTCTGGAATCTTGATTCCTTCATACCTGAAACTTCCCTCCAACTAGCGTGGAACTCGAGCCAGTGCTCTGGTCATGGAGGGAGGTGAGGCTCTTAGCTAGCATAAAATAGTGTAGGGGTCACAGATGATGAGCTAAATGGCCTACACAGTAAAAGATTATGATTGTTGATTTATGCCCGCCCTGTGCTTCACTGTCGGCAACACGAGATAAACGATAGAAGCTCTGTAACCTGATCGCTTTTCCCTCCCCCTTCTAAACTATCAACTAGTGCTCTATTTCTACAAACCACTTGATCCTATTCGGCTTCCTTTCTACGAACAGCATTCTACCCTTCGTTTCTGCTCGCGTCGCGTTTGCCCATGTTTCCCTCCACGCTCGCTCTCATGTGCTTCTCTACCCGCTCATCGCGCGCGCTTCCTGTAGGGGTCATCGGCTAATGATAGAACCTTCATTCCGGCGTAACGCAGCGTACCTGGAAGTTCCATAATTTCGGGATTTGGAACTTCAGAGCTACAGCAGGCTCAAGTATAATGTGGTCAGTTTAGTGTGACAGGATATCACGCTGGCAGGAGTTGACTGCGCGAAAGCCAAGCAAGGCGTGATGTTGATTCACCGTGCCCACGATCCCTGATCGCCAATCTCGGTTGCTGATGCAAGTTTCGTCGCTCGGATTCGGCTACCGACCAACTCATGGAAGCTGATGGCTACAAAGTCTCCACTCTACTCTTCAGTCAGTGTCGTTGCTCGTCCGTATCATGAATATATGGTCTATTCAGGAGCCGTGGGAATAGTTTCAGGTCAGACTCACCGTATCCAGATGTGTTGTGAGGAAATTTTTTTCAATTTGGTCTTGGCAAAGAATATGTCATAATAGTCACGTGAGATACATCTTGCACTTCAAGATGCATGGAGCAGACCAAATGTCGTCAATTCATAAGACCGGCGGGGAGCAGAATACGTCAGTAAGAAAATCAGACTCATGAGCCTATCTCTTGATGAGCTCGTGTGTAGGTTTTCAGACGAACTGATCATCATGTGGGCTGAGGGCGATTCAGGCGTGATGACTCGCTGTGGCTGTGGAAAGGCTTGATGCGGGTGTCAGGCCAAATTCCTTACTGAAGTCCCCGACTACGACCAGTCCCTCGTGTCCAGGAAGCTCTCAATCGATACATATTTGTTCCTGTGTGATGTAAAATTAGCTTTGGAAGTCTACGGGATAAGTAGCTTGTCTTTCTGACTCGGTCCTCAATATTAAAGAAGTCTACCATTACACCGACCTCAGATGCTCACACTCCCTAATAACTACACACTTCTTATACTCGCTTTTGTCAACATTTCATCAGCTTTGCATCAATCCATTCTTTACCTTTCAGATTAAATTTAGCTCTCTTTCTAAACAGATCGGCTCGTCGTCCTCTAAATCACGCGCTATATAAGCAACCAAACTTTCCAGTAAAATCATCGTGATATCTTCCAAGCTCCACCCTACGATGAGACTTAAGCACATTATTTCAACCCTGGTCTTTGCAGTTGGATCTCTCGCCACCTATAAATCTCAAGAAATAATAACTCAGTTTAATTGTGCCAACCAGGTCTATGAAATAAGAGATGTGGAGAATTTTGTCGAATCTGCAGCAGCTAAGTTAAAACTAATGTCGTCGAATCCACAAAGGCAACGAACCTTGGAAGTTTATAGACCGAACCATTCTCATGGCGTGAGGGAACTTAAACGCTACAAATTTCCTGCCTCCAACTTGATAAATTCGCAAGGTGAACTCGCGTTTAGGGTCTATGGCTCGAACAAGTTGCTAATCGAGAGAACAGTTCCAAAGTTTGTGATTATCAACGAGCATGGCCATCTTACGGACATGGCATGGGGAAATAATGCTTTAAATCAATGCGACAACCGCAGAGTTGAGCTTATGAAATCAGATTTTCCATGGGATAGTGATCATCAGATAAAGCTTTGGCGTAGTTATACGGGGACTATACGGAGCAATCTAAAGAGATAGTCAGGTTCTTGATATGTTGCAGTATTGATATAGGCGAACGTCGTTTCCATCACCAATTATGCACCAGTTTCAGCGGGTACTTTTTGTCACTTTTGGAATTTCTGCTGTCCAAGGTTCCAGTTTCTTTGGTAGTTTATCAACGGAATGGGGCACAACTAAAAGAGGTTCCCCGCCACTTTCCGTATAAAAGCATTAGTCAGTGACTTTTTGATGTACCCAAAGGGAAACTTGGAAAGACAACAGGCCCAAATATACATGGGATGAATCCTTTGGTAATTTTTTGTTTGTATTATTTGAAGTCTAGATTTAACCATAGCCCTTTTGCTCTCTACACCCAACCGGCTAACGGACGCTAGAGCTTACTTCTCTGGTTGCCTGAGGCGTCCATGTTCCCAAACATAAGAAATTAGGCCTACGAGATGTAATATAGGTATCTGTCCAACCATAGCTCAACACTAGTCTACCTGCGACCATACAAAAAACTACACGTAAAGAGGTAAAATAAGTTTGCGTCTTGCCATGTGTTACATCCTATGAATGCAGATTGGTAATTCTTATAAAAACGAATAATTTAAGCTTAGAGCGCATGGGGTGCTGAAATTCCGTGGCTACTATTGAGTCCGTAAGGGGAATCTGGGAAAAACAGAATTGAAGGGTAATAGTGTATATAGTTGTATACACTTGGTATCTTCAGTTGAATGGTTGTGACTACTTAGGGGGGCTTTGAATATACTTGGGTGGTTATGGCAATAATGTGATGGGATGCAAATGGTATCTTTTTGTTTTTGTTATGTTACAAATTGTCATGGTCTAGATAGTAGATTGTTGGATTGAGGTCTGAATATTTCTGCCTGAAGGTTCCGAGTCCGCTAGGGCAAGCATGTATGGGGCTTAATGGCATATTTACTTATTTATTAATTTAGGTCCTAGGCTATACCCGTTATCCCCTAAGGGTCAAAGACCGATATTCACAGCCAAGATCTGTTGGAAAACCGGTATGGGTTCGATGAGTAAGGCGGCTCAAAGAATATGGGCGCGATTTTATGAATAGAATAATAATGATATGAATCGGGAGAATATGTGATGTACTGTGGAGAAATAAAAGATGGTCTGAATAAATTGAATTGATTTAGATTATCTGTCTTAGTGATTCTTAGACAGCTTATATACATGTAATCTTGATAGACCAAATCCAGACTAGATACCATCCATCACTCGTTCCATACTCTAACAATGACAATGAAACGCACGACAGTATACAATATGAGTATGGGGTCAGGGTCGGTGGATGAAAGCCTACACGTGTATCAGACCATACCATGCACTAGTCGAGTCTCAAGCATCAAACATGCTCAGTAAGGGAGATATCAATCATCTAGGTCGTGAGTCATGTGTGAGAATCTTAGTTGTTCCAATCATGGGAAACTTCAGACACATAGAGTCTGAATTTCCAACAAGATCATATCCCTGATAAGCCAAACTTGATCCCACCGCTTGAACCACTACACAAATAGTAGCTAGTATAAAATTCGCACTGGTACAAAAATTCAACCTTTAAAAACCAAACTCCTAACCACAAAACTATCCAGCTCTGTAGATTTACCAATCTCTGGTTCGGAAACAAATCTCCTCGACTTGTCTTCCTTCCTGTCATATCATCTGTATGACTAATTTATATTGTCCCCGATGAGATCAGAGGACGAATTTGTAGATGGCAACCCAAAACAGCAGGTTTCCTTCTCAAAGATTTTGAAAAATTCGTGACACTTTGGCCCGAGAAGTTTTTGGATAAAGCCACTATGTGACAATCTCCCTCTGAGTCGACGCGTGACGTGAGAGTGTAGTCGACAGTGAATAAAATGGGTAGGAGTGGTCTCCTCCCCACAGGCGCACTCCATTATAGCGTCTAGATTGTTGAAACGGCGATGATGCGCCGCGAAATTGCCATGTCCAGTACGAGCTGCAATCAGATTTCGGAGTAGGAACCTCGAAAGTCCCAGCTCAGGTGGTTTCCTTCGTCGCATGAGCAGGTCGAGCTTGCGATATCGGGGCGGGCAAGCTTCGTTCCACCAATCGTCGAGTAACGCCTGCCGCAGACGATTCATTTGGCCATAAAGAAATGCCAGAGTGATGGATTCTGGATACATTTCCGGGCTCGGCAGCATTCGTAGGCCAGACCTGGCGGCCGAGTCGGCTTCCAAGTTACCCTGGATTCTTGAGTGCCCGGGAACCCATTTAATTGTCACGCGAGCTGATTTGGACAACTCCCGAAATTTCCGTACTTCATCGTGGCTTGTCGTGGACTTGCCTGTCTCGAGTGCGTTGATTGCCTGCTGACTATCCAGTAGAAGGTTGACTCGTTGCGTCGCGCTCTGGAGTCCCAATGCTGCTTCAAGAGCCTTCCTTGCCCCGGTGATTTCCGCATCCAAAGCCTCACCCCCATGCCTGATGCCACTTCCCGTAAGCAAAGTCTGCCCGTCTCTCTTTAGAACAAAACCCCAAGCAGAGCGTCCATTCCCCTCCGATGAGCCATCCGAGTAGGCACAAATTTCCGACTTCGGCACCTGGTTGATCCATTGCCTACAGATCTCAATTTGTTCTTCCTTAGATCCTGCTTTCGGTGAGTAGGATGTAGGCGGCAGTGGTTCCGCGTGCTCTGCTTTTGGTAATTGTCGGTACGCCCGCTGGACTCGTGAAATTATTACTTCGGGAATCAAAGTCGTTCGATTTCTCTTCTTGTATTTCCGCGTGCCGATATTTGGGCACACAGCCGCACGAATCCTCAGCGGGTGGCGGTCATCCAGAGTTTTGAGCCTAACTGACAGTCGAAGTCGATTTCCCTCCAGTATGATTTTCCCTGGTGGGATTCCTCCTTCTCTGTGCAGTACAACGTTTGCTGTCGTCCTCATTACCGGGAGTGCAGCTCGAAGTCCCATCAAGACAGCCTTGTCGATCATACCACTTAGATGTGCTGTTGGTGGGGTTGTCATGCTTTTTCTCGTCGGGCGTCTGAGACCAGGCCACCAGATTTCCGCACCGAATGTCGCAATAGGAACCACACACATGTCGACTGCTCGAATAAGTGCTCCTGGAGCGGCTCCTCGGAGAGCAGTGTTGAAGCGGCGCAGGCTCTGTGCAACTTTCAAGGCTTTACCGCACCAAGTTGTTACGTGGTGCTTAAAGGTCAGCCGGGGATCTAGGTAGACACCCAACCAACGAACATATTCGGCCGGCTCGATAAGGGTTCCATTGACATAGATTCCTTTCGCAGGCTCGCGGCACCGTGCTGGAAATTGGATTACTTCAGACTTACTTGTGTCGAAAGCAACCGCATTTTTTCCCGCCCAATCCGGGAGATCTTCGACTTCACTCTGGGCCGCAGCGGCGGATTCCGTTATGGTACGGCCAAATCCGATGATTCCGAAGTAAATTGGCTGTTTTTGGGATTTGATTAGATTTTAGTTCACGTAGGCCTGATTCACAAGGCTAGATTCTCAACAGCCCTAGTATTAGGGTCTCGCTTGTCATGTACAAATAAAGTGAAGGGCGGAAGGCAAGATTGAACATCTGTACGCGGTGTTCTCTACGAACCTGGGAGTGAAATATTCTCCCAGAGCCAAGTTCAGTCAAACTTCGCAATTCCGAACAAGATGGCCCACGAGGCAATGATTCAAAATACTCCACTACATCAATCTTTCACTCCCAACGAGATAGATTCCTACCTAAGCCTCATCAAGTTTACAAGTACGACCTAGTACATCTTCATTCCAATGACCACACCTCTTTTCAACTTTCTCTGGCCTTAGCTGATCGCCAGGTACACGCTCATGCCGATATTTACACCCGACGGAGGAAGCAAAGCGTGGCGCACAAATCTGGAAGACAATTCCTTGGAATGGATGTGAGAGGGATCAGGACAAGTTGATAGGATGATGCGAGGGATGGATACAGTCTCGACGGGCGTGGAATTTTGAAGTTTGGTAAGGAGTTTTTACAAATTGAGCTTTGTGCGTGCCAAGTCTTCGGCTGCGAGAGTGCAGGGGACACTATAAAAACTGCCATGGTTGGATGGTGCGGTGGTACATCTTCTTGGCCGGTCTGCCAAGTAGAGTCTGGATAGCTTGGACACATATCCCACTTGAGACAGTAGATCGCTGGTTCAAATCCGGCAAAACATAACCACATTTCTCACGGCGCTGGTATGCATGGATGACGAAGGCATGCTTGGATAACCAAAGGTTTTGAAATTCCCTTTGGTGGGTACTAACGGAGAAGGGTCGACTGTTTGTGTAAGCAAGCATACCTCAAAGTGGTATTTGCGAATGAAATCCAGAGTATGAGTATCTCTAACGTCTAAAGAATCATCCAACATGTATACATATTACCGGTCATGTGTCATAGCTAGATAGCTGAATACACATTAAATGGTTCAAGAAAAAAAAAAGAGTGAAGCGCGCACTAGATATAGATTGTGTCACGTTCAGTTAATTAAACATAACCTTGATCCACCAGACTCTTCATCACGTTAACATCGCACCTCGCTCCCCCCATAACACAAATCAGTTACGTGATGATTAGCCAATCACAAATACTTCCAGATAGCGCCGTAGCTAGTCTCTTTGAGGGGAGGGCAAGACTGAACAACTGTACGCAGTGTCCTCTGCGAACCTGGGAGTGAAATATTCACCCAGAGCCAAGTACAGTCAAATTTCGCAATATCAAAGAAGTTGGTCCACGAGGCAATAATCAAAATTACTCCACCATGTTGTTTTTTCGCTCCCAACGAGTTTGACTTCTACCTAATTCTCATCAGGTCTGCAAGGATGACCTAGTACATCCCCATCCCAATGATCACACCACTCCTCGACTTTCTCTGGCCTCAGCTGCTCACCAAATACACGCCAACGCCGATATTAATACCCGACGGAGGAAGCAAAGCGTGGCGCACAAATCTGGGAGATGGTATTTGGGATGGACGCGAGAGGGATCAGGACAAGTTGAAAAAATGATGCAAAGGAAGGATACAACGTCGAAGGGCGTGAGATACCGAATTTTGGCAAGGAGTTTTACGGATTGAGCTTTGTGCGCGCCAAGACTTCGCTTGCGAGAGTGCAGCTGACACTATAAAAACAAGCCGACGATGGAAGGTGTTGCGATCCGCCTCCTGGTGGTGTTCTCTAGTATAGTTTGAGTAGCCTGGACACCTACTCCACTAGGGAAGGAGACATCTCAGATTATATTTCGCGCGGAGAAAGGTTGATGGATGACGGAGGCATGTCTGGATAACTCAGGGTTTTTGAGATGTTCCTCTGAGTGGGTATTCACGGATGAGGGTTGACTTGGGGTGAAGAAAAAGCCACCATAACTTCGCAGTGGTACTTGCAAATGAAATCCGAGGCATGAGTGCTCCTCTTGTAAATTGAGTCATCTTTTCTGTACTTTTCTCTGATATTGTGTCATAGCTAGATAGCTGCAGACGCAACCAAAATCTGATGCAAAAAAAAATATAGTCTCTTTGAGGGGTGATCTAGGGCTGAGTTTAACGATCGGTGATATATAATTTATCACTAACCTATTTCCATCTAAGACTTGGGCAGCAGCAAAGTTCCATCAGTGCCGCCATTCCGGACGTACAAAAATAAGCTTCCGGGATTCACCATTTTCTCTCCACAAAAACCTGAAGAGTGCCCAAAGTAGCTTAGCAATCCAAATCCGAAGCGAGCATATTGGGCTCAATTTTTATTAACACAGAAGAAAATTATCAGGAGTTTATCACACAAGTTGTCCGTGTGGCTACGAATCACAAAATCCCAAGCACATGATCATGCCCTGACCTAAGTAGTCAATGGGTAGAGGAGAAATCTGGAGACAGGCCCGAAAACGCTCCTTTGAAGCGATGATAGACAATCCTAGCGATATGAAAAGAATCACACGATGGATTTTTGATCATGGTTGAATAGAACAATTCCGCATGACCAATAAAGTTGAAATGCTGCTCAGGGAACAAGATAGAAAATGTACAAGGTTGGGATCGATAGAAGGGGCGTGATTGGTACACATCGACGACATTACAGTGTAACTGTACTTCCTGAAGGATAAATTGCAAACTCTAAGGATTAAATCAGAAAGCTTGGGGTGTTTTTACTGAGAGGTTTCCTCATATAAATATATAGATAGGTTTATTGTCATAGTAGGGAGTGAGGCGGATGGTGACCGACGATGTCTGATCTGGTGAATTAGATTGTCTATAAAGAGGAAATGGCTAGTACTATGAAACTAATAATTATTTACAGACGCGTTAGCGTGCATTTAGACATGTCCATATATCATGTGACTGCTTTGCCGGAACGCCTTGTTTCCTTGACATATGGCCTCTCCTTACTCCCGCTTCCCTCTATTTTGCGTGCGCTAAAAAAGAGATTTTTAGTTCTGCATGGACACCTTCTTTACAGATTTAATTGCTTGTAGCCTTGCTCTATCGATTTCCGCTTTGGTGGGCTGTAATTATTGAGGGAAGCGTCTCTCAAATCCTTGAATGGATGTCTTGGCGAATACAACATTTTTGAGAGGTTCCTAAGTCTTATCTTCAGAGTCATGACCTCTCCACAGAATTTGATATTGGAAATTTTTCTTATTTTTACTACGTTTGGATTCAGTTATGGCCTCGATGGCATACAACTTTTCACCTGATTCGTCGAGTGTGATAGGCTGGGATGGTGGATTAGTTTGGCCTGGTAAAGGGTTAGTAGGAGCTGGCCTCAGCAAACTAGTGTGGAAAACATTGTGTAATCTATCATATTCGTAAGGGAGCTGTAACTGATAGGCATGAGAATTTATTATTTTTGTCACTCGAAATGGGCCGATAAATTTGCCGTCTAATTTCTTAATTGGCCGTGTGGTTGTGATATTGCGAGCGTCAAGGAAAACTTCATCACCAACACGGTATGCAGGTGCTGGTGAGCCATTCGCTACTGATGCGATCTCCTGCTTTTCTCTAGAACACGTAAGATTTGAGCGTAGTACTTCGAGGATATCTGCCATATTAGAAGCAAAGTCATTCCCGGCACTGGTCTGCTGGCGGAGGCTCTTTGAAGACGTTCTATCTGGTGGTCTTGGGTGGCCAAAACTCATGCGCGGATGAAGCCCTTTGTTTGCAAAGAACGGGGTGATTTTGGTTGAAGCATTGACAGCATTATTAGCAGCAAACTCGGCCATGGGTAGCCATTCGTAAAAATCTTCCTGAGTATAGTCGATATAGTGTCTTAGGTACTGTTACATAAATGAGTTGGCGCTTTCTGTCTGACCATCTGTCTCTGGGTGATAGGCAGTGGAGAGTGATATATTGATTTGAAGGCAGTGACAAACTGCTTTCCAAAATTCTGCGATAAATAATGATCCTCTATCAGATACGATAGATTCACACAAGCCATAGAGTCGCCAGATATCACGAACAAATAGCTTTGCAAGATCTTTCGATGTCATTTTCGTATGACAAGGAGTGTTGTATCATTCTTTGGTGAGGCGATCTACTACGACCATAATGCTATTAAAACCGTTAAATTCGGCTAAAGGACCGACAAAGTCTACCGATATATCGCGCCAGCGTTGGGCTGGAAGGGGAAGGGGCTTGAGTGAACCTTGATATTTGAGGCGAGAGACTTTGTTTCGAATGCAATTATGACAGTTCTTGACAAATTGTTCGACTTGTTGGGAGAGGCGGGGCCACCAGTAATGGTTGGATATAGCTTGATATAAGGCGTTCTTACCTGGGTGGCCTTTTTCGTAACTATCATGGGAAGTTTGTAAAATCAGAATTCTCAACTCATTATCTGGGACGTAAAGTCTGCCGCGGAAATAAAGGCGATTATTACGGATTTCACATTCCGAAAGGGAAACTTCTTTTGAATTTGGAATTCCTTCAGGCTTTGTCATCTCAGAAACTATTTTAGTCAGCCATCTGTCATTTCCTTCCCTATAGCCTTGTTCAAGTAACCGGGCGATTTTTGTGTCGAGCGGTTCTTCCACAATTTTTTGGAGGATTACTGGAGACAAATAAGAATTAGGTTTGAGCTCTGATACGGTTTTACTATCTTTCAGTTCTTCAATGATAGAATCGTCAAGCTTGCCTGACGGAAGTAATGTTTGTTTCTGAAATTGCACCCGGGGGTCGAATCTATCACTAGGGAAGTCTTGGGAGCGTCGAGTTAGGGAGTCGGCTTTGGTGTTCTCTCTTCCTGGACGGGACTTTATAACAAAATCGAATTGGGATAAGAATTCGCTCCAACGAACTTGACGTCGAGATAGCTCTTTAGTAGTCATAAAATACTCAAGATTATGATGATATGTGAGAACAATGATAGGATGATATGAGCCTTGAAGCTCAGCTCTCCATTCCTCGAAGCATCGAACTATAGCCAGGAGCTCCTTATCGTAAATTTCATAGTTACATTCTACGCTCTCAAGTTTTTTTGACATGAATGCAATAGGATGAAGTTCGTTATTCTCATCTGTTCGGATTAGGTCCTGGTCAACGATGTCTTGCCTAATTGTGCTATGTTGCAGGCTACTGTTACAATTATTCATGGGGTCATCATCAGGGTTGTGAGAAGTTTCGGCTTTGGTGTGGGTTTTTAGATTGATACCTAAGCGTGTCGCATAGTAGTCAGACATGCGACTTGAGTAGCATATGCACGGTAGACCTCAAACCCAAAATGATGATACGAATCAGGCTTTACATGCTACGTCCTGTATGGCTAGCGTGGTTGGAATATGGGGAATTTACCTGTAGATAGATAAAGACGTTGTAGCCCTCTGATGGTTGGGACAAGTCTTCTACAATATTATATCGGAATCAAATCTAGCCTCTCATTAAGCAATCTCATGAACTTTTTCCAATGTGTGTGATAACAGACAGACATCTACAATGTCGACAACAAGTTTTAATGTCGATAATCATCTTTTTGAGAAAGTATTCCGGCAGAAACAAAATCGGAAGAGTCGGCTTCGACAAAAATTTCTCTCGAAGGGTCTAAGTGATGCAAGACTGGCGCTGTGATAAATGACTTCTGGAGTGATTCAAATGCTGTTTGGCAGGCATTGGACCAGATAAATTTAACGTCTTTCCGGGTGAGCGCGATAAGGGGCCGAACTATTTTGGAGAAATTCTTTATGAATCGGCGATAGAAGTTTGAAAACCCTAGAAAACCTTGTACATCTTTGAGGCAAGAGGGTGGTTTCCAGTCGACTATACATTGAACTTTCTGCGGATCCATTTTTACACCCTTAGTGGAGATCACTAATCCAAGGTAGGTCACCTCTTCAGCTTCGAGCTCACATTTTTTTATGTCACAATGTAGTCCAGCTCTTCCCAATGCGTCCAGCACAGTATTGACATGATCTCGATGTGAAAGGATATCTTCTGAGTAGATCAATATGTCATCGATGTATGCAGTACAGAATACGTCGAGATAGGGCCGCAAGACTTCATTGATACGAGCTTGGAAAGTTGCTGGAGCATTAGATAAGCCAAATGGCATAACAAGTGACTCGAACAAGCCATATCTGGTGTTAAATGCTGTCAACCATTCCTGACCCTCGGCAATCTGGATATGGTTAAACGCAGCAATGATGTCAAGCTTGGTATAGTACTTGGCACTACCAAGTTTAGTAAGAGTTTCTTGTAGCAGCGGATGTGAATATCGGTTTTTGATGGTGATTTCATTCAAACCTCGATAGTCAACGCAGAATCTTAAGCCTCCTCTAGGTTTTTTGGCAAATAGGACTGAAGCTGCCGCTGGTGACTTGTTAGTGCGAATGAAGCCCTTCTCCAATTGTTCGTTCAGGTACTTCCGTAAGACTTGGAGTTCATCGATAAACATATTGTACAGAGGGCCATGTGGAGGCGTTGTATCAGGCTTAAGATCGATTTTATGATCACAATCCCTGTGAAGGGGTAATATGTCTGCACCTTTGTAGTCAAAAACGTTTAAATGATGATGGTAATGTAGCGGGAGCTTTTCTGCCGGGTTAGGTCTATCTTTAGTTTGGAGAGAGATTTGGATATTTTCAAGAGAAAATCCAGCTAACTGCATGTCCGCAGCTGTGGGGTCGAATTTTGGTCTATCAGAGGTTTCTCCACTAACAGGATGTAGTGCTCGCAGTAATTTTTGTGCATCTATCAGATCAGTGGGGGATTGGGAGGAGCTTAGTTTAGTTGGTAGATTTTTAAGATTGACACCCAGCTCATGGATTCTAGCATCCACTTCGTCTAGAGAAAGGGAAAATATTTGCACGTCACTTTTCTTTGATGGCTTATAGAACACATCGGAACCAACCTTTCTTGGCCGTCCCTTACTAATTTTTCTGCGTCAGCATCTGGGCTACTAGTACTACTTTTAAAGTTCGAGAAGAAAGTTTTCTGCGTGTGTCTGAGAGCACAATGAAAACAATTTCTTTTACAAAAGATTGAATGAAAAATGACGGTATCTTGAGACCAATTTACTGAAGGGTTATGTCGTCTGAGCCACATGCGACCCAAAATGAGTTCATATTTGCCGAGTTTTGTGAGAAAAAATACCAGTGTCTCCCCATAGCCATTCACATCAATGTGTACAGATGTAGTATGAGTAATACGTGCGGCTGGTGTGCCGTCCATAAGGTAAAGTTGACGTGGTTGATGGAGTAAATGAACGGGGAGATTACGTTTTTACGCGAAGTCGATATCGTAGAAATCATCAGTTGCACCACAATCAAGGAACGCTTGGGTGGAAAAACTTATTTCATTAGACCCTATGGTGCACGGGAGAAGAAGATGATCTGTGTGGGGGGTTGAAAGGGATGAAATTTGTAGTTCTTCGCTTTCAATGATTACAGCGCCTTCTTCCTCTACCATAGCAGAATCTGATAATCTATCCGACTGACTACTCTGATGTCTCTGATTGCGACAATGATCAGAGACTAAGTTTTTTCCTCCTCAAGGATAGTCTTGTTATCAGGGGACTTTCTTTTGCTTTTATTCCAGCGAGCTTCAGCGCACACTTGGGCCCGATGACCTGGGTCGTAGCACCAGCTAAAAAGTTTATTTTCAAAACAGTATATTCGCTTTGCGTTTTTCTCAGCTTCATTCAGAGGTACGCGATGGTTGATGGCATCTGCTGCTGTCCAAATAATGGTGGGACTAGTTTTAGCAGCGCTCAAATCCATCATGTCTTCTCCAGTGGGAACAGGAAGAGAGTTTGTAGGCGCTAGAAAGGACGAGTGATTAGCGGGTGCTGGTTTCTTCTTAGTATAATTTAGATTGGAAGATCGGAGCGCAGCATCTATATGTCGAACTTCAGCTAGGTATGAATTGAGGTCTGTAGGCATGTTTTGACGTAACATGACGCGGTTCTGAATCTGCGATACAATTAGCGGGTGGAGGGAGTCGTAAAAATGATTTATTAGTGCGTCGTCGGATAGACCGCTCTTCTGAGCAACTTCAAACCAATCAGAGATGTGTGAGGAAGCGTCTTTTTGGCCCTGTTTAATAGTAAGAATCTGGCAACAAGCGTTATTACATTCGTCGACATCGCCGAATGTTTGCTCTAGCAAAGCCAAAATAGCATCACTGTAGAGAAACTTAACCGTGCCATCTCTATTGACACCATGTGAAATCGTCGAGAATGCTTTCCCTCTGAGCCGAGACACCAAATATATCATCTTTGATTGCTCGGATTGGTACCAATCTCCATTAGCAAGGAGCTTCATGTTCATTTTACGGACAAAAATTTGGAGTTCTTTGCGCAGTTCAGGTGTACCTGCCGAAAAAAATTCTGGATCCGGGTATTCAGCTGATCGGGGATGGCTTAATAGGGCACCTGTGCCGGTAGCAGCAATTCTTGTTTCTAATTCCTGATATTTTTGTTTAAGAAGTGAGTTTTCCTTGAGTGCTTCAGAGCTTGCGGCAACCTGCTGTTTCATATGTTGGAGTTTTTGTTGTAGCAAATGATTTTGCTGTTCTAATTGGGTACCGAAATTGGTTATTGAATTCTTTGAATTTTGAAAGTTCTGCATGTTGAAATCTAGACATGCTAGACCGAACTGCACGCAGTGCGGAGTAGACGAAGACTACTCATCTTCGATCGCTACCAGCTTTGGTGAGGTCTCGGTTGGTGATGATCTCGGTGGTGTGAATGTTATTCCATCACGTAATCAGAACACAACGTTTCTACCTAAGCGAGGTAGAATATAGATAGACAATTAGATGTAGATTAAACACTAACACTTTTAATTACCGAAATATAAGTTCAGTAAAACCAAAACTTCACTGATCCTAACCTTTTATCTCTGATCATTAAATCCCCAATATCTTACGATTCGTATAGTATTGACTTGACGGTCAACGTTCACTTCTATCATTCCAGATACCCCCTTGAACTTTAATACTGCACTGTGTCTGTCAGCTCCTGGTTCTTCTCAAGTAGTGTGCCGTAATCATTTTTGTATTGATATAATTGTTTTTCGACAACTACATAAGAATTGGCTAAGGCCATAATTTCATTGCTTAGTCCTGTAGTACTTATTTCTGTATTACCACCTTGCATGGCGGTAATAAAAAGCTGATTGTTGGGGACTGAACAGAGCAGAGGATAATTTTGGACGAAAGTAGCATCATGATCTCGAAACTTATTCGAGGAAGCAGGTGTTCCAGACTGATATTGTGATGTGACGCCTCCTTCAAGATTCCAAGAGTTGTGATCCATTTTCGTGAAAGATTCTGAGTTCAAATTTAAAATTGGTCAAGTTGGGTATAAATTTTTTCATAAGCTAATCTGAGGAGTATTTCTAAAAACGGGAGATGGATATTACGCACTATGGCAGTAATAGTTGTTTATGACCTGGTAGACAATATGTCACAGTGGGGAGTGAGGTGGATGGTGACCGACAATGTCTGATCTAGTGAATTAGATTGTCTACAAAGAGGAAATAATCTAGTACTATGAAACTAATAATTATATACGGACGCGTTAGCGTGCATTTAGACATGTCCATATATCATGTGACTGCTTTGCCTGAACGCCTTGTTTCCTTGACATTTATAGCCACCTGCATGGGCACATGGGGCGCCAAATCAGGATAATGAATACAAATAAAATTACCTGTTTCCATTTCCCTAGCTTTGCATGCTAAACTACGTGGATGACAATTCACTATAAATGTGAAAAGCGCATTTATAAAAAATAGCAGTGAAATTTTTGTCTCTTCCAGCCAGTTGACAAGCTTAACAGTCCAGGCAAATTACTGTGGGATTTACATCTATCCATTAGATTTCCATATTGTCGTAGCTTTGATCTTCTTCGAAGTTAAGGGTATGGAATTAGATCATGTAATTTACCACTTTGATATTTGGTGCGGTTCTTTGCTCAAAGGGTTTGAGACGTTGAGATGAAGTCGATTTATCACTACGCGCTGTTGAGGTGCCTTGGTGAGGGGGTTTCACATAGCCTACTTTTGCTTGTTTACGTAAGCAGACGTCTGCGTTGATTTTTCGGACCGCACTCACCTGAGCTTTAGTCAAAGGTGAGCCCGTAGCTTTAGGCATGAGCTCACACTTGGCATCGTCTACGGCATAAGGGCCATGGCAGTGAACACATCTGGGTAGGTAAGTATACTCGCTTGTGACTGCGCGGTGGTTACCATGATTATATTCAGTATGTGTGGCGGAACCACATAAGGGACACCGAAGGGTGGAAGCACATGTTTGGGTATTATGCTACAGCCAGCATCTATTGCACTGAGCCGCGGTATAGCGTCGAGGGAGGGTTTTTGTGATCGTACGGCAGCCGAACAGGAGGAGAACACGAGAAAGGCATTGTTACGACTCCAGGAAGCGAGCAATCCATGTTGAGGATACTGGGTTCTCATTATCACGCGATGATAGGATGGCTACCGGGGCTGTCCCTGCGGCATCTGAAAGTGCTTCGTGCATAGCAGCGGCCGTGACTGGTTGAAGGCAGTATTTGTGTATGTCAATGACGGTTCTGAATGTTCGTGTCATTATTAATCCTGTATAAAGTCTAAGGTGAAGCACTCTTGACCAGGACATTATCAAATATACTAACTTTGAGATTTCTTCCTTAAGATTAGGGAGTTTTCCATCTTTAGAGCAAAGGGCGAAGCCAGTCTTTGTGGACTACACGTTGACGAAAACTTGCCCTTCGTTCCCTAGCTTAGCTTCCAGGTGAGGCTCGATAGCATACGCTGAGAGATCCCTGAGCTTATCTCGATCAGGTATGCTGACAAATAGACGATCATAAGTGCGGTATCTTTGCGGTTCAGTTTTTGAACTAGGACGTGCTGGATCTCTGCAGTTGTGTGTATTTTCGGTATGGCTGCCTTGGAGTCGGCGATCCACGTAGACGCATTATAGACTCTCCGGTGCTCACGGAATTCGGCGATGCTCAGGAGTGGGTTCAACTTTAGATATCGATTTTCTGCCTATGTAGGCATCAAAGTGACGGGTAGCGACTGGTGCTAGATCTTGGCAGGAGTTTTTGGGGGATAAAAGTTAAGTGGCAGGAAGAGAGGTGCAACTAGGTGCGGCTCAATAATTGTCCAAGTGCGAGACTATACAACCAAGTATTGATTCAGCTTCATTCGCTCGATTTTCTGCAGCTGCGACACTTCTTCCCAGTGCCA
The DNA here is from genome assembly GCA_905067625.1 of Blumeria graminis f. sp. triticale. Lineage (NCBI taxonomy): Eukaryota > Fungi > Ascomycota > Leotiomycetes > Helotiales > Erysiphaceae > Blumeria > Blumeria graminis. Next base: position 653,086 of record LR898470.1, on the reverse strand, counting down.
ATCTAAAAAAGCTAGATTGGTTGGGCGCGTCAAACGGTTCTTCTGTGAGATCGTCTGGGGGCTCATCGTATTTTAGAGCGCTACCAGGGTCAGTGAAGTCTTGAATAAGATGGTAGGAGTATGTGGAGAGGCGTTGAGCCGGCAACTCCCACATTGGTAGATGCACCGGTTGAATGACGCGGTTTTCTTTTATACGCGACTTAGCAATGCTGGGTAGATTCTGACTAGGCTTTAGAATAGTGAAGGTAGAGGGATGGATTTTTGTGGTGAGGAATTTTAACTAGAGCCAAAGTTAATTTGACAAAAAAATGTAAGGCTAGATTCAAAAAGAAAACTCTCGCTGTCGATAGGGTGTTGTGATATGTTAGAGAGTGTGTGTTGAAATCTTTTGGTGATGGTTTAGTTTGTTTTTATGCTCTACTACAGTCTGACACATTTATTTATCTTTATTTAATGTCTGTACAGTCTGACACAAGTCCTAAGTGGTATAACGTCTTGTGAGCCGATTGTTGTATGGCACGTGTTTGTATTCACGTGCTTCTATAATTCTACAGCAGTCTAGTTTTATTCCAGATCAGTTCAGCTGTAACTGGAATATTCTAGTAATTGGAAGCAAGACTGGCAACTACTTTGACTGGAATAAACGAGAGGCAGATATCAGTCAAGAACAAGTATTCTAGAGATCTTTATAAATGTATAAAACGTTGAAGTAATACTCTGATAGTTCGCCAAAGAGAAAATTATAAACTACCTTCGTATATCTGATTGCTCCAGCATCAACACTCGAACCGTGACAAGTGGGTCACAGGACGCCAAAGCTTATTGAACTAGGTTCTTGAGGTCTAGGGATGTCCAAACCTGAATAAAGAAAGCCTTTAGTTTTTAATTGCAAAGTGTTATGGGAGAGTTTGTTTTTTTTATACATTAACTTACTAGGTTACATGACTACCGTTGCACTCCTACTGGAGCTTAAGCAAGTGTGGGGTTGGGCCGGATCAGGTTAACTACCGTAAAGTACAAGTGCCTCGTCCCACCTAAATGACCGGACAACCTCAGACTACACCCAAGTGTTGAATCATGACAAGCTCAACCGTCCAGAGAACCCTCTTTTGACGCGACGAAGCACAAATTCCTCCTCAGCCTCGGCCACCACGCACCCGAGCCCTTGACATCCTCATTGACCCAGAAATATAAATACTGTCCAAGATCTCATCGTTACTCTAGCCTTGCACCTTCATATCATACCGTTGGGTTGTTCTCGTCATTTGGCATTTTTGTAATCCCTCGGTGTATCTCCCCTTTTTTTCCTCCTTTGTAAACGTCCCGTTTTCATCATGGCTTTCCTCATCAGGGCGTGTATAAATAGGTAATGTGCCGAGTGTGGGGGTGGGTCGCAGGTGAAGAATCAACTGAGAAATACTTCGTCGCAATTATAAAATGAGTTTAAGGGATGTTGGATGCATCAATACGACACCTAGACAGACCTAGGCCTATTCGTGAATCGTATGTTGGTGGTCATGACTTTTTGTTCGACTTTTTTCCAGCTGTGAAATCTCTGCCGACTGATTTTTCGACAAGAATATCGGGCGCAACTCCTTCCAGTCGAAAATCCATCAAACAAATTTCATCCCACCCTTTTTCGTGACTGAATCTCGGCTCTGGGAGAAAATATCACTCCCAGGTTCATTAAGGTCGCCACTGACAGGTGTTCATCCTTCGCCCTCCCATAGATGGAGTTTGACTTGAGGTGAAGAAAAAGCCGCCAGAACTTCGCAGTTGCACTTGAAAATGCAACCCGAGGCATGAGTCCTTTTTCTTCATGTTGAGCCATCTACTCTGTAATTTTCTTTGATATTGTGTCATAGCTAGATAGCTGCATACGCAGTTCAAATCTAATGCAAAACATATTCTTTTCCGACAGGCCCAACCCATGCTCAGCACTAATGCTGCCATTACGCTTTCCAACCCACTCATAAACAGAGAGTTCCAAGACTCTGTCTAGTTGTTTCTCGAAACTTCGAGCAGCAATATTCAAATGTAGATTTGAATCACCCATATGTCCATAACCAACTACACTAACAGCCGGATGTTTAATAGTCGTAGACTCAAATTAGATGTAAATATAAACAGCCGGATACGCGTCAGAATCGCCTAGTAACCCAGCGGAGTTTATACGATGCCGAACATCATCTACCAAAGCATAGAGATCACATGTAGGAATAGATAAATCATACTTGTAGACGGCTCCCCAGTGTCCTAAGGACTCAGGAATTCCTTCACGCCAGCCCCACAACGCCATCATTTGAGTCTCGTCCTGAGCCAATACCCCGTCTTGTGCAATTTCTTTATCCAAAACACTCTCCAAAAAGTTTTCGAGCTTCTCTTGATCATGTTCTGGATTAAATCCACTAGTTTCGATGAAGCAATAGAATGGATACTTGTCATCTAAGGGTCGTTTATTTTGAGTCACTTGGCTCACTATCTTTTGCGAATGCCCATCCATGAGCTCAAATGCAGAGAGAATTTCAGAAAGTTGTTTCTTGGCAAGAACAAATGCTTCTTGCACCTTCTCATAAGACTCGAGACCGAAAAATGCCACATTTTTGGCGCTTGATCGTTGGACACATTGAACCGAGATCCCTGTTATTATGCCTATCGTGCCTTCTGCGCCGATAAACAGTTGTTTTAGATCATACCCGGTATTATTTTTTCGCAATTTCGATAAGTCATTCATGATTGTTCCGTCAGGTAATACTGCTTCGATTCCTAGAACACTTCCATGAAGACTACCGTATCTTATGAGCCGAAGACCTCCGGCATTTGTCGCAACGTTTCCCCCAATTTGGCATGAGCCCTTTGTGCCGAGGTCTAGAGGGAAAATATAGCTTCTCTCCTTAAGATAAGCGTCAGCTACTTCGAGAATACAGCCTGCATCGACCACGAGAGCACCCAAGACCTCGTAAAAATCGCGAATGACGTTCATACGACTCATATTGATGACAATTTTGTCAAAAATAGGGACTGAGCCACCGACTAGGCCCGAGTTGCCGCCCTGCGGCACCACCGCCAACATCTTATCGTTACAGTATTTCAGTATCTTCGATACCTCATCTTTGACTTGGGGTGAGGAAAAAGCCACCATAGCTTCGCAGTGGTGCTTGCAAATGAAATCCGAGGCATGAGTGCTCTACTTATATATTGAATTATCTTGTCTGTTCTTTTTATCCGATATGGTGTTATAGCTAGATTGCTAAATACGCAATTAAAATCTGATCCAAAAAAAAGACACCTCATCTGTCGAGCATGGTTTGAGCACAAGCTTCATACGACCTCTATATTTGCGCATCCAGTCTAAATTGAAGGGTCAAGGTCATTCTCGGCATCTATTGTCACGTCATCGATAGCTGCTCCATCCTTGCCTAATATTGCTTTGAAGAAATCAATGTGTTCAGGTGTTACGTGAGCGTAATTCGATCCGCGCTTAATTTCAGGGTATGCATCTAAGGTGTATCTATTAGATGTAGAGGGTTTTAGGATTCTACGAGTCACTGCTTCTGTTTGGAGTATGTCTGTAGAACTGGCGTAATCACGTGTAATTCTAATGTTAATTATGTAATCATATAGATACAGAATCGCCATCTACTCAATGATAAAGAATGGACATCATTGACGTACACCGACATTAGACCCCCTTTGATTTGATCCAATCGTTACCTGTGATACCAATATTGATCAGGGCTAACCTCACAGTTAGCCAAAGAGCAGCTAGGCTATTTCACAAGAGACAAGAGGCGTGAAATCCTTACCGTTCATTGTGCCGCATATCACTACTTTCCTGCTAGAGGAAGTCGGTTTGGATTGCCACCGTAGGTTGAATCTTATTTTCCAGGGATCAAATCAAAGCATCCAAGAGCTTGCGAGAATCACTTTCTGCTGTAAGTCGCCGACAACTGACCTCTACAAGCTGTGTTTATCACGCAGAATAAAAACCTTTACAAGAGACACTTAAGTTACAGTCTCCGATCTACCTAATTTCAAAAAGAAAATATAGGTCATAAATATTAAGACCACCAACTTCTTATTTTGCGAAAACAATATTTCGCCATCGAAATAAATTAACATCGATTGATGCTCCTTCCAGACCAGTATAAAGGCAGAGTGGATGAATCTTCATTTCATTGACGACTTAATCTCGAAGATGTAAATGATGAAACCTAAGAACGGATTAGTGGTGTTATAGTGTTTCAAAAGCTTTTCTACCAAGTGGAAAGACTGACAGATAATAGACTCTTGGAAAACTTTCAAGATGACTTCGATGGACGAAAGAAAATTTTGCACTTGCAGACTATAGAATAAGACGGAAGTTTCGAGATTTTCTCAACGATCGTGGTATTTTAACCCCAAAGAGCAGGAGTCATATTTCAGTATACTTAGCAAATCTTTTCATAGCGGATGTTATACCAGAATGACTCGAAGGCGAGCTCGAAAAACAAATGAGAGAGTCAAAAGATTTTGATTCGTACCTTCAAACTGTGAATCCTTCCTTTCCGGTTGTAAAGCAAGAGAACCTTAATTTCAAGGGGAAAGGCGTCGATAAATATGATCAAAAAAACCTGCTACAGGAAATAATAACCGTCAAACTTTTGATAAGAGTAATGAATCATATCTTGCTTCCAATAATTTAGGAGGCTGAGCAAGAGTGATTTTGGATAGAAGAAAATTTACGATGATAGTAAAAGATACACTGAAGATAAATATGATCCCCTTGACTTAAAACTCGGAATCTTTGATGAGATGTGTTACATTATGGGTATCCATCCTGCTCAAAAGCAAAAAGTCTTTGAAGTCATGTTTTGGGAAAAGCCAGTGAATTTTATTACAGTAATCTGACTCCAAATGAATCAATCATTTTCCCTCGAAAGTTTACCTACGAAGAGATGATATAAATGTTGAAGAATCACTTCCAAACAGATAAGCGTCATCAAAAGTACCTTTTGGAATGGGCAAGAAAAAATGTCTTCGTCACAGTAATGGAGAACCCTAGAGAAACCAAACGAGAAGTCCTCATGTTATTGTTCACTCGTCTACAAAAACTTGCTCACTGTCTTGGCGACGTTTACTTCATCAAAAACAATGTTATGAAAAACAAATTAGGGAAAGCCTGTGTAGACGTGTCTGAGTGTAACCTAGGTATTTTGAAACCAATATATTCTGATGGATTATTTGCTGATCTAAGATCTTATATCAGAACAGTTATGAGAACTTAGCAGGCACGACAATGTAAAATCGAGAGGGATGACCAATTCTAGACTGCTAGAGGATAAGCAAGGCGAGGTAATAGTATCGGTTGAAGGAATAATCCATAAAAGTCGTCTGCTGGAGCTTCACAAACGTGATTTCGAATTCCTGACCAACGGCTCAACTCTTCATTTCTCTGACGATCAAATGGCATAAAGAAATGCTTCATCTGCAGGAAAGTAGGTTGCTGATCTACCAACCATTCAGACGAGGAAAGAAGGCAGTTATATAACTCATTTAGGCAGCATATCGAACAAACTCAAATTCGCCATCACTCAAAGGTGGTGCACCAAAATTTTCTGGCACATTGGGAAAGAGTATCTGGATTCGATAGGGATCTAGAAGAAGCCGAGCAGCTACTAATGGAGGTGTAGCATGAATATGACAGTCATGTTTAATTTGATACAAAAACTAGTGAAGCTTTTATCTCAGAATTAAGCCGCAATGAAGATGCCCAAGAAACTTTCGGATATCTGGTCAATAAAGTCGCCATGCATGCCATCGCAAAATGCGATATCTTTAAAACCAATTGTTTTGAGTCAATTTTTAATCGCAATAACTTGTGTGACGAAGTAGGAAACCGCGTATTTACCTTCTCAGATCGTTACTCGGAGAAGGTATCTCAAGCCATTATGTTGGACACAAGCACTGCAGGGAAATCAACAGCAGGAGAACCATAATTTCGTGCACTACAACTACTAGACCCATCAATCACTCTCAAAAAGTCAATCGCTGGCCATCATCGCATACTTTTTGGTAAAGGCGAGACTATATCACTTCGAACTGCACGTGTTAATACCCCTTACTGGAACAATTGAGTTCCAAATACTCCCGACATACACTCCCTTTCATAATGTATCAAGGACATGGACACCCCAAATGTCAAATTGGATGTTAAAAAGAATATTTTGATCAAGGGTAATTAAGAAATAGTTTCTACAGTGCGAAAATAAGGCAATCCCTGGATGCCCTTACGTCATCCACCTGTGAAAACATTAGCATGGTGCCACCTTACCGAGTCTCAATTACACCGCTTACATCGACGCTTTGGCCACACTTCAGCCCGAAGATTAATTAACGTTTGTGATCAGATGCATATCTGAGCATAGTCAGCTCTAGTTATACATTCATGAGACACATTAGTATATGGAGTCAAGGGACTAGGAGTTATGCAGGTATTGCAGATGATCCGAGCGCGTAAATACCTAGGGGTGGCGCTCTTCCTGTTTGTACTAAAAGTAGAGAACCTTAGCGATCTAGTTACAATACGAGATTGAGCCAATAACGTTTACATTATTCTTAGAAAAGCTGGGCACGGAGCTTTTCGACCTCAACTCGTTGAGCATATGACACAGACTTGTTATCATTGTCAAATAAATGCAAAAGCTCCCGATCGTTTCAAGTTTACACTAAAAGACGAAATAGAATTCAAATGTGAAATTGTTATCGATATCATGTACATTGGTGGTAAACCAGTATTGCATGTTGTCGATACAGCAACAAGTTTTCAAGCAGCGCAATCCTTGAAGGGCATTTCCACAAAATCAGTCTGGAAATCTTTATGCATGTGTTGGATTAATGTGTATCTTGGACCTCCCGACTTCACTATCCACAATTCTGGAACGTAATTCACATCTTCTGAATTCAAGCAAAATGCAAAAATAATGTCCATAGCTGTTAAAGAAATTCCAGTTGAAGCTCACAATAGTATAGGGTAAGTTGAGCGATTCCATGCGCTTTCGAAAAGATATTATGGAATCATCCAGAATGAAGTTGATGCCCCCCGAAAGTAATACTTCGAATGGCTGCCAAGACGATATAGCTGGACTCAACGGGCTTGTCCCTACGCTCCTAGTTTTGGGGGCGCATTCAGGGATCACAGAAGATTTTCGTACATCCCTGTCATTCACACAAAGAGTCGAGGCTATTCGGAAAGTTATGAAGGAAGTTCGGCGCCTCCTTGCAAAGAGATAAATTAGTAATGCATTAAAAGTGAGGAATGGACCCAATACTGAAGAAAACTTGCAACTGCCTCTTCAATCAGAAGTCAGGGTATACCGAGAAAAAGAAAAACGGACAGGACCTTTTACCCTTCTCGCAACAGATGGCCAAACTTGCACAGTTGAGATCAATGGAAAATCAGTCATATTTCCTTCTACTTGTGTAAAGAAATACCCCAGAAACGACACGCAAGATGTGTCCATAGTTCAAGAAAAAGAATTTTTAATTGAAATTGGTCCTATTCCAAAGATTGCTTCTGACTACCCCCACAAAAATGACAAGAGTACTGTAATTGAAACATTTGTACAAAAGATAAAAACATCCAAATCCCTGAGCGAGGCCGCGCAAGAACTAAACGCTCTCTTAGTAAAGTTTATCTCATTGACAACAATGATTCTGACAACTGTGAAGAAAAATTCGACCATGGCAATGAAAGCAGTAACAATAACAAGTCGGATGCGCAATTTTTCAATAACGATGATGTATACTCTCTCCTTTCAATGATCTTTATATCCAACTGTTGGAACTATCGCGCAATGAAATGGGCGCAATATTCATGGAACGAAAGTAGAAGTTGACTAAAAGAGTGTCATGTTCGGATTACAGCTAAAAGTGTGGGAAGTGTGCGCTACAAGTACAAGTGTAAGCGACACATAGCCTAAGCCACAGCATAAACGAGTGTGGCGCCATTTAGGCATAGAAAACCCCAAATAATCTCCTTATGTCCACGCCATAAATCCGCTCATGTCTCCAATAGATAGCCTGAAGCGCTACCATATTACCTATTCCAACCTCTTAAATATACACAAGATCGTATCGGGAACCTAGACGAAATGGAGGGCCCGTACTTCCACAACACTCTATGTCTCCATTTCCAACACCAACAAGGAGCAAGCTGACCGCGAGCTATCATTGAACCTTTGACGTGAAGGTAGGATCACCGCCCCATAGAAAACCTTATGAAGAATCAGATATTAAAGAACTTGAAAGCCTTCGTAATCAAGAAGTTATGAAGTGTGACGGAAACCGAGTTGGTGATGAATAAGTCGATTTATGAAACTATATGAGGAGAGAAGAGATCTCTAGCTACAACTAACAGGTACTTATAATGACTGTTCTGTTGCGTGTATCTACTAACTGATGGCTTTCCTCCAGACATCATACTCGCTAACTAGCCACTTATCGTTGGGTGTTACTTCGTTGTAACAGCGATCTAGCGTCCTGATTAGTATTATCGTTTCGTCTAGTTCCATCTTTCCCTCCCCGTGCGACCTTATTGTAAACAATCTAAGTATTACGCTTAGGTATCCACCTAAGCTCATACAACGGTCAAACCGTGACATGAAGTTTATAACATATAGTCCTAACAAACACATGGGTCGCATATTTAAATCAAGAATAGCTCGAGAAACCAAGGGTGAAGCAACTGATTCACCATACGAAAAATCAAGACTTGTAATACAAAGGTATAACGACGAAGGTAAGGCTACAATTCTCTACTAGGCTCCAACGATTCAACGTTCAAGCCAACGAACTATGTTTGCAGTTGCTCCATCACTGTGCGCTTTGGGCATTCATCTTTGGTTAAGGGATATTACATATGCGTATGTGCAAGCTAAAACTCACCTTTATCCCACAATATTAGCACATATCCCAAGAGAACTTGAAATAAGATTCCCTCCGCAAACAATTATGCATCTTGTAAAACCACTCTATGGAATATCAGAAGTCGGGCTGCATTGGTGGATGACGTATTTTAAACACCACACAAACAAATTGCTTATGGAAACGTCGACTTATGACCCATGTCTCTTAACCACTAACAGCAAGGAGTATATTGGTGTTGTTGGAATGCAGACGGATGGTACGTTGATTTTGGCCGATATGAAGTTCTCTGAGAGTGAGGAAAATCAACGAGCCAAACCAAAAGAAAGATTAACTCCTGACAAGAATATTATCTTCAATGGCTGTATATTAAGCCATAACCGTAGAAATTTTCTAGTTTGTCAGAAAGAACAAGCCAAGAAAATTGTTTGAGTAGTCCTAAATTTGATGGACAATTCTAGAATTTATGTTGTGTAAAGAGTTCGTGGCGCTTACATAGCCTCTATATGTCAATCTGAAGCAACTTTTGATAAGTCAAGAGCAGTCCAATATCAAAGTTCTGGAAAGGAAGAAATTGAGGCATTAAATAAACGTCTAGACTGGCAAAAGAAAAATTTAGACCGTGGATTAATCTACGTTCCATTAGAACTAAACAGCGCGAAGTTGCACATTTTTATCAACAGATCGTTTGCAAACAACAAAGATTTAAGCTCAAAGATTGGAACTATCATAATTTTACCAAGGAGACTTCAACAATGAACTATGAATTCGTTATCAAAGGTAATTTCATCCACTAGTTTTCTGTCAAGGCCAAGAGGGTTACCAAAAGCGTTTTAGCACCTAAAATCCTTGCAATGAGTAGCTGTATTGATATTGCTCATGTCATGTTAAGCACGCTACAAAAGATTAAAACCCAGATTAAGATTGCCAGAATTCCAGTGGTTGTGTGTATTGATTCTTACTCCCTCTACGAATATATCCTCAAGCTTGGCAGCACCAAAGAGAAGCGACTCATAATCGACATCATGACTCTTTGACAATCCCATGAGCGTCGAGAGATTATGGAAATTAAATGGAGAAGATAATCCTTAATACGCAATGACTAAAAATGCACTCACTACTATTATTGATACCAATTGCCCCAGGATACGTGTTGAGGGATGGGTGAAGAGAACTTATGAGAACCTTTGATTATCTGCATGAAGATGTTGGCCTATCACGAAACTTTCATTTTGATAAATTTATTTCCTTAAGTTCGATCTTCGATTTTTGATTTGGCAACAAATATGAAGTTATTCTAAAAAGAGAAAATCTGCCAGTGTTTGAAGTATATCTGTAGAGCTGGCCTAATCACGTGTAATTCTGGTATTAATTATGTAATCATATTGATACAGCATCGCCATATCCTTAGATGAAAAGAATGGACATCATTCACATTTACCGACACTAGACCCCCTTTGATTAGATCCAATCATTACCTATGATACCAACAGCTTCTTTATCAACGGTGCCTGCAGTACTCAGCCATCGGGATGAAATGTTGGGATGATGAAAGCGAGAGGGAGCTGAGTTCTTCCACGCTCGACATGGAAACAAAGCTGATCGTGACTGGTTTCTCATATTGGTGTGGGATAAGCTCTGTCATAGACTTTAGTGAATTGAGCTAAAGAGAACTGAGCTCGACTTATTCGGCCTACAGACAACTTTCAAGTAAAGAAAGCCACTAGCTCCTGAGCTTATTAGATATAACTGAGCAACAAGCTAGTTGGCTAGTTCATGATTTAAACAAGTGAAATAGGAGGGTCCGGCACGCCGGACTATCAGCTTAACTCCCAGCCCAACAGATAATCCGATCGACATATAAGAGGATAAAGCTGCCCGCTAACGGGAGAGAAACTCCGCATGCCTTGAAAAATAGTAAAGGTATTTCCAAATTGACAAGAACTTGCGGAAGGGAAATGGACAAGGGGGAGGCAGAAAGAAGCTGGAAAGATAGCGGTCTTTCAGGAGTGGAAGGATTCATGGACAAGCTAGAACAAGAAACAGCGCCCTAGCCGACCAGCATCAGCCGATCCAGAACATTTGAAAGAGGCAAATATACTTACTGATGAACAAACAGGCAGCACCAAAATTGTTAGAAATACAGTTTCTTGCTTTTCTTTCTATCGACCAATGTGGTCGCATCTATCTTGCCTGAACTATATTTCTGAGTTCATGCAGGAGCCCATACTTCTGATCCAATCAGATTCAGTATTTGAGTCAGCATGGATCCCATTCTTCCCGAACAAATCTATTAATTGGTTAGTTCGTATCAACTGTTGCAAGACTCAGTATTCTGAGTTAATGGATAATCCTTTTCTAGTATTGGATCCCAATCATTTCTACAGTTAAGTCGGTTCCGGATAACCTTTCATCCTTGTAATTCCACTATATATATCATAACAACTGTAGTCCATTAGTCAATCAAGCAAACTGAACTTCTTCTCCGTTCTAAGGCAATTCTTACTCCGAAGTTCTCTCCATGCTCTAACAGATTATGAAACCAAGTTAGCTCAACATTGGACTTAATACTTCTTTCTCCGCCTAACTGCTTCAATTTCTCCATCTTCCACTCACCTCTACCACACAATCTGAATCTTCTACATCCAAGATGGCTTCAACCAAATCAGAAAATCGGTTCGATCCCTTCCTACTCTCAACAAGTCTACTTACACTCGCTGGGTTAGCTTATTCCGAATGATTCTTGCCCATTCCAAAAGGTACTTTTGATGACGCTTATCTGTTTGGAAGTGATTCTTCAACATTTATATCATCTCTTCGTAGGTAAACTTTCGAGGGAAAATGATTGATTCATTTGGAGTCAGATTACTGTAATAAAATTCACTGGCTTTTCCCAAAACATGACTTCAAAGACTTTTTGCTTTTGAGCAGGATGGATACCCATAATGTAACACATCTCATCAAAGATTCCGAGTTTTAAGTCAAGGGGATCATATTTATCTTCAGTGTATCTTTTACTATCATCGTAAATTTTCTTCTATCCAAAATCACTCTTGCTCAGCCTCCTAAATTATTGGAAGCAAGATATGATTCATTACTCTTATCAAAAGTTTGACGGTTATTATTTCCTGTAGCAGGTTTTTTTGATCATATTTATCGACGCCTTTCCCCTTGAAATTAAGGTTCTCTTGCTTTACAACCGGAAAGGAAGGATTCACAGTTTGAAGGTACGAATCAAAATCTTTTGACTCTCTCATTTGTTTTTCGAGCTCGCCTTCGAGTCATTCTGGTATAACATCCGCTATGAAAAGATTTGCTAAGTATACTGAAATATGACTCCTGCTCTTTGGGGTTAAAATACCACGATCGTTGAGAAAATCTCGAAACTTCCGTCTTATTCTATAGTCTGCAAGTGCAAAATTTTCTTTCGTCCATCGAAGTCATCTTGAAAGTTTTCCAAGAGTCTATTATCTGTCAGTCTTTCCACTTGGTAGAAAAGCTTTTGAAACACTATAACACCACTAATCCGTTCTTAGGTTTCATCATTTACATCTTCGAGATTAAGTCGTCAATGAAATGAAGATTCATCCACTCTGCCTTTATACTGGTCTGGAAGGAGCATCAATCGATGTTAATTTATTTCGATGGCGAAATATTGTTTTCGCAAAATAAGAAGTTGGTGGTCTTAATATTTATGACCTATATTTTCTTTTTGAAATTAGGTAGATCGGAGACTGTAACTTAAGTGTCTCTTGTAAAGGTTTTTATTCTGCGTGATAAACACAGCTTGTAGAGGTCAGTTGTCGGCGACTTACAGCAGAAAGTGATTCTCGCAAGCTCTTGGATGCTTTGATTTGATCCCTGGAAAATAAGATTCAACCTACGGTGGCAATCCAAACCGACTTCCTCTAGCAGGAAAGTAGTGATATGCGGCACAATGAACGGTAAGGATTTCACGCCTCTTGTCTCTTGTGAAATAGCCTAGCTGCTCTTTGGCTAACTGTGAGGTTAGCCCTGATCAATATTGGTATCACAGGTAACGATTGGATCAAATCAAAGGGGGTCTAATGTCGGTGTACGTCAATGATGTCCATTCTTTATCATTGAGTAGATGGCGATTCTGTATCTATATGATTACATAATTAACATTAGAATTACACGTGATTACGCCAGTTCTACAGACATACTCCAAACAGAAGCAGTGACTCGTAGAATCCTAAAACCCTCTACATCTAATAGATACACCTTAGATGCATACCCTGAAATTAAGCGCGGATCGAATTACGCTCACGTAACACCTGAACACATTGATTTCTTCAAAGCAATATTAGGCAAGGATGGAGCAGCTATCGATGACGTGACAATAGATGCCGAGAATGACCTTGACCCTTCAATTTAGACTGGATGCGCAAATATAGAGGTCGTATGAAGCTTGTGCTCAAACCATGCTCGACAGATGAGGTGTCTTTTTTTTGGATCAGATTTTAATTGCGTATTTAGCAATCTAGCTATAACACCATATCGGATAAAAAGAACAGACAAGATAATTCAATATATAAGTAGAGCACTCATGCCTCGGATTTCATTTGCAAGCACCACTGCGAAGCTATGGTGGCTTTTTCCTCACCCCAAGTCAAAGATGAGGTATCGAAGATACTGAAATACTGTAACGATAAGATGTTGGCGGTGGTGCCGCAGGGCGGCAACTCGGGCCTAGTCGGTGGCTCAGTCCCTATTTTTGACAAAATTGTCATCAATATGAGTCGTATGAACGTCATTCGCGATTTTTACGAGGTCTTGGGTGCTCTCGTGGTCGATGCAGGCTGTATTCTCGAAGTAGCTGACGCTTATCTTAAGGAGAGAAGCTATATTTTCCCTCTAGACCTCGGCACAAAGGGCTCATGCCAAATTGGGGGAAACGTTGCGACAAATGCCGGAGGTCTTCGGCTCATAAGATACGGTAGTCTTCATGGAAGTGTTCTAGGAATCGAAGCAGTATTACCTGACGGAACAATCATGAATGACTTATCGAAATTGCGAAAAAATAATACCGGGTATGATCTAAAACAACTGTTTATCGGCGCAGAAGGCACGATAGGCATAATAACAGGGATCTCGGTTCAATGTGTCCAACGATCAAGCGCCAAAAATGTGGCATTTTTCGGTCTCGAGTCTTATGAGAAGGTGCAAGAAGCATTTGTTCTTGCCAAGAAACAACTTTCTGAAATTCTCTCTGCATTTGAGCTCATGGATGGGCATTCGCAAAAGATAGTGAGCCAAGTGACTCAAAATAAACGACCCTTAGATGACAAGTATCCATTCTATTGCTTCATCGAAACTAGTGGATTTAATCCAGAACATGATCAAGAGAAGCTCGAAAACTTTTTGGAGAGTGTTTTGGATAAAGAAATTGCACAAGACGGGGTATTGGCTCAGGACGAGACTCAAATGATGGCGTTGTGGGGCTGGCGTGAAGGAATTCCTGAGTCCTTAGGACACTGGGGAGCCGTCTACAAGTATGATTTATCTATTCCTACATGTGATCTCTATGCTTTGGTAGATGATGTTCGGCATCGTATAAACTCCGCTGGGTTACTAGGCGATTCTGACGCGTATCCGGCTGTTTATATTTACATCTAATTTGAGTCTACGACTATTAAACATCCGGCTGTTAGTGTAGTTGGTTATGGACATATGGGTGATTCAAATCTACATTTGAATATTGCTGCTCGAAGTTTCGAGAAACAACTAGACAGAGTCTTGGAACTCTCTGTTTATGAGTGGGTTGGAAAGCGTAATGGCAGCATTAGTGCTGAGCATGGGTTGGGCCTGTCGAAAAAGAACATTATCGGTTACAGTCGAGATGACACTATGATTCAACTGATGAAACAGATTAAAAACTCACATGAGCTGGTAACTATCAATTTCCAACATGTTGATCATCACTGATAAGAGCAGCACGGTATTTTGAATCCCTATTAGCATATGTGATGGAACTGATTATTTCAATTGTCATATCTTGTTAGAATCTATTATACCTTTGAATTCGATTTTGATTTCACGTTACCTTGCAACTCCGATTACTAGATTGGCATCTTCGCCTGGTCTATACCCAAAGAGTTGGAGTGAGCCTTACGAGCACCAATATCGAATTCGACCAGACGTCGAACATAAAGAGTAAGGCATATAGTTGTTTTACCTCTTCCATGATCGCTGTATCTTGGTCATGATGGTCTTATAACAAATATTCGCTTAGTCTAATAACCTTGAAGTGCAGCACGTTTCTACTTGAGGATAAACTATGTAAGCGCTTAAAAATGCGTACGGAAGAACTTCGGTACCTAATCAAGAATGGCTCACAAGTGTAATGGTGCGGGATAATTCAATGGTGATAGGACCTCGAGACAAAGAAAGTAGGCTTTAAGATAAGCAGACAGAGACTTAAATTTTAAAAATTATAGAAGAGTTTTCTAGCCCACAAGGCAGAAAGCTATTAAATGTAAGGTATTAATTCATTCGTTGTTCTAGCTTAACGTCCTATTTGCCTTCTATCTACAGATCCATGAACACGGTTATCCGCTTTGGGAAGGGAAAAAGCTTTCAACAAAACAAAACCCGACATCCTGCCACCCTGAACCGACCCGGCTTAATGCTGAGGACATTCCTTTCAAGCACAATTTTACAAACTTTCCCTAGAATTCGTTAACTCCTCCTTCAATCAGACTAACGTTTTGAAAAATTGAGAATAGAAGGCGCCTCCTCACTCAGCGTTGGTCGTCCCGGCCCTCTTTTAAGCCCTTCAGCCTTTTTACTGGTGTCCAAAGTAAATCCCTGATCATCAGTTGGTCTGACTGTTTATGTTGGCGCCACCATAGGTTTTTCATTCCATATTTCCGCCGTTCTCGATAGCAGCTTCATCCGAGCCTTCTTCACACTTCCCTTGTAGACCTGGTAGGTCCGACACGCTGCTTTCTGCCACGAGCGGATCTCCTTGCCGCTGTTTGCACAAAACCCCTTTTTTCGGACAGTGCCGAGTTTGGTGAGCGCCAGCGCACTCACCGCACCTAGCTGCCTTTCTACACGACGCCTGCGTGTGTCCCCACTGACGGCAGTTATAACAATGCTTTGGCTAGGATCATGGTGGCAACACCTGCGCGGTGTAGAGCATGGCGTTCATAACAAGGCTGTTTCGGACCACTTCCGTCTGTATTGCCTCCGATTGGAGGCTTACCACTATTGATCCACGAGTGTGGCCATTCTTCTTTGACCGCTAGTGTTCCTTTCCGTCGTGTAACCACCTTAAACGATTAATGACTAAGCCTGGAATCCTTGCCCTCGTAACCGTCTCTACCTCCCTGATGATGGCAAAATTGTTGGCATCTCTGCCCCCTTGAATTCGTGTCCACAATAGGACACAGTTGACCTCGACTGGAAAATCTTGCCGCAGAATTTTGAATTTCGTTGGTTGTCGCATATTTAGCGCCGCGTCTCTCTTGGACGTCGAAAGTACAAATATCTCGGTATCGTTTCTCCGAATTTGACGAATTGCGTATGCACCTTGTATGTGCTCTTTTGCCTTTGAAAGCAGCACTTGTGGCTGCAAGTTTTGAGCGCCGTCGGTTCTTATTCGTATCGCTGTTTTTGTCATTTGGGGAGCCACGACCGACGCGTAACTCCTTGGTGTCGTCGCACCTGAAACCACTGCTGGAGCAGCTTTCCGAGCGGGATTCACGAGGTTTTTCTTTACGACTTCCACTAAAGCCATCATCCTCTCCACGACAGGAGACTTCGTCCGGGACATTTCCGTCCAGGCCCTTTTGTGCTCGTTGAAGGCCTTCACGGCCTCGTTCACGTCCTCCATTGAGGGTAGGTCCTCCTCATCCATCTCTCCCATCACGATTAGTCTAACTTGTTTTCGTAATTGCCCCAGGATTTCGAGTTTTCTTTCCTTTGGAGCTGTCTACGCTCCGCTGCCGTTGTTGGTTGAGGCCATTGTCGCATTTTGAGACGCGTCGAAGCCGCTGGATTTACCCACACCAGCACCCACACTCGCCATGTTGGACCACGGAAAGCGAGTAGATAAGAGGAGAGTGATGAAGATTAAATAATGATGATTACGATAAAAAATTGAAGATACAAGCAGTGTGGAGCGCTGCGCAGCTTTCCGGCAAAAATGATGTTTTCAGATATAAAGGATTGTTTGTGAGTAAAGCATCTTTCGAGGCTGTGCTAACATTTCGACGTGACTGAGGCGTGACTACACCTCAGCGAAAACAATTGATTTTGCATTCAAATTTGCTGGCAAAGACGGATTCCTCACCTTTCAGTGGTGTCAGTGTAACCTCCCAGTATGCCCTGCATATCTAGGATAACCAAGAAGAATCGCATCCGAATCCAAGTCGAAAGCAACCTCAAGCACATATCTAACTGACGACTTGTCGAATATTCCCCTCTTACCATACTCATCTGAGTCCTCAACCTCTCTCTAACCACACATCTCACCACGAAGACCAATAATAAAGTTGCTCCAATTGCATACAGGAGCTTGCCCCATTAATTTCCAGCCATCTCTCACTACATATTTACGACGCTATTTATACCTGCAAGGAGGAAATCAAGTCAAAATATACAAAGTTGGGTTCTGGCTTGTGGGGGAATGTTGCTCTAATGGGACAAACGACTTGAGGGAGAACAAGTGGTTGATATGTGGAGCGAGAGGAGGTAAAGGTGTGAGACGATCATGCCGGGACTGATATTTTTGAGGGGTATTCAACTTTAGAATATTTGTGGGTGCCGAGACCGAGATTCCGGCTAATTAGCCAGGACTTCTTTTGTCGATGAGTTAACACACTGGACGGCACAAAAGAAGTTGGGGAAGCTACCATACAGCAATCACGCTCTGTCAAGACTTTTTTGACATTTTAGCACGACCTTCGGGAAGTAGTTGGAAGGAGGCTAGAAAGGCAGAGTGTGAATTCTTCGAGGTACCCACAAGTCTGCAGCGCCCAGCTGGCCGGCCTCTCCGAACGCTTTAGAAGGGACACTATGTCTTCGGGTCTAGTCCTAATTTCGGTATTGGAAGAGCTCCGCACCCAGTGGATTTTGCGATTTTTCCCAGCTGCCCTACACCCGCAAATGGCCATCGTTTCGTTGGCTGGAGAGGGAAGATAATGAAGAGCTAAGGGCTCCTCTTAGTGTATGATCGAATGAGGACTTGTGAGGGGTGGTACTGTTTGAGGGGAGCTGTATGGGAGGCATAGGAGGAGATATACTACTGATATAGGTATCCATGGCCTGTAGGTAGAGAGGACCTGCATGTCCTACATAGTCATAGACTCAGACATGACAATAAAATGAATTAATAATAATAATAACAACCCAGAGCTGCAAAGCTGCAAACTTATTTAACGACAAAAAACAGGTAGACTTATAATGAACTACAGAGAGTCACCTATCCAAATACACCAAAACCTTAGCAGGGCCCAAAGCAGCATTGCCACACAAGTAAGAAGCGAGCACATTGGGCTCAATGCTTACTTATACAGAAGGAATGTGCCAGGAGTAGGAAAACCATGCTGCCAATGTGGATATCCGTCCCAAAATATAAAGCACATGGTGATGTCTTGTCCAAGGTGGGCAAAGGGAAGAGGTGAGCTGCTACGAAAATCGACAACTCGATCTTTCGAAGCTATGGTAAATAATGTCAAATATATGACTAGAATTTCACAAAGGATTCAAAAGGAAGAATGGCTAGAGCAGCTTCGGATGACGGGGGAAATCGAGGCGTTAATCAGGCGAAGAGAGGAAAATGGATACACAGGACAAGGACGGAATCCACACTGGCAACAACAGTGTGAGTGCACTTCCTAGAGGTAAGACTATAATCGCGTAGAGTCAAGTCAGACAGCTGAGGGGGTTTTTACTGCAAGGTCTCCTCCTATGTAAATATTAGAGTTCGTAGACACCTGCATGAGCTCATAGGGCGCCAAATCGGGTTAAATGAAATCAAATCCAAAATTCAAAATAATGGATTTTACAGTTTTTGTCGTCGTACTGTTTAGATTCTAGGCTAAAGCTCTGGGTTCACTTTGGGTACGGGGCCAGTCGACTCGGCGGAGATCGCTGCTTTTTTTTTTTTTTTGCATCAGATTTTAATTGCGTATGCAGCTATCTAGCTATGACACAATATCAGAGAAAAGTACAGAAAAGATGACTCAATTTGCAAGAGGAGCACTCATGCCTCGGATTTCATTTGCAAGTACCACTGCGAAGTTATGGCGGCTTTTTCTTCACCCCAAATCAACCCTCATCCGTGAATACCCACCCAGAGGAACATCTCAAATACCCTGAGTTATCCAGACATGCCTCCATCATCCATCAACCTTTCTCCGCGGGAAATGTGATCTGAGGTGTCTGCTTCCCAAGTGGAGTAGGTGCCCAGGCTACTCAAACTATACTAGAGAACATCACCAGGAGGCGGATCGCAACACCTTCCATCGTCGGCTTGTTTTTATAGTGTCAGCTGCACTCTCGCAAGCGAAGTCTTGGCGCGCAAAAAGCTCAATCCGTAAAACTCCTTGCCAAAATTCGGAATTTCACGCCCTTCGACGTTGTATCCTTCCTTTGCATCATTTTTTCAACTTGTCCTGATCCCTCTCACGTCCATCCCAAAGAGCTATCTCCCAGATTTGTGCGCCACGCTTTGCTTCCTCCGTCGGGTACAAATATCGGCGTGGGCGTGTATTTGTTGACCGGCTGAGGCCAGAGAAAGTCGACGAGAGGTGTGGTCATTGAAACAAGGATGTACTATGTCGTACTTGTAGACTTGATGAGGCTTAGATAGGATTCGATCTTTTTTGGAATGAAAATTTGATGTGGTGGAGTTATTTGAATCATTGCGTTGTGGGCCAACTTGTTCGGTATTGCGAAATTTGACTGAACTTGGCTCTGGGAGAATATTTCACTCCCAGGTTCGTAGAGAGCACCACTGACAGGTGTTCAGTCTTGCCCTCCGGATCGCTGCTTGTAGGCCTAATTCATTCCAACTGCGTGAACTTCGACAAAAGGATAATTTTTCAGTAAAACTGAAATCAAAAGCTAAATCAAAATTATAACAACCATGCTGGTGCGGATTCCACGCTCCTCTTTCGTTCTTTTTTCTGCCACATCTTCCAGGTAACGCTGTCTGACATCAGCTGAAGGCAAAGATGAGTTTTGATTTTGATTTTGATTTTGATTTTGATTTTGATTTTGATTTTGATTTTGATTTTGATTTTGATTTTGATTTTGATTTTGATTTTGATTTTGATTTTGATTTTGATTTTGATTTTGATTTTGATTTTGATTTTGATTTTGATTTTGCTGTGCTGTGCTGTGCTGTGCTGTGCTGTGTTGCTCAGTTTTTCGGGCTTGACCTTGTTCAGAGGTCAGCCACAATACAGATGTAAGTGCATGGACCGTCTAGCTTCAAGACGTAGGTTCTCGCAGTAAATGTCTTATCCAAACCGATAAATGAGGGCTCATCAGTTACTAAAATACATGTTGGCAATTTTGATCCATTCTTTTTACAGAGACCGGCATAACTGAGTCTCACAAGCTGGTAACATTATCCGTCGACCTAGCCCAGCATGTTTACAAGATCCGATATCTCCCTTGGTTCTATTCTCACCTGCAGAGCCAGTGCCTTTTATTTTAAATATCAATTTGATTTTGATTTTATTTAACCCGATGAGGCACCCTATTGTCCATGCAGGTGACTGTCTTCAATATTTACAAAGGAGGAAACCAAACTGGTGAAAACCCCCTGATCCAGCCTATTAATATTACTATCAATTTATTTAGTTTACCTTCAGGAAGTGCAGTGTAGATTATTTAGCCAGCGTGGATCCCATCTTCTCTCCTTCCAAATCGACTTGTGATAACCGACATAGCTACCTCGGCTTCCCCTGCAAATCGAAACTATTTTATCCACCCTTTACTTAGTATTCACTGTGTGATTCTAGCCACATCTTCTAGGCTATTCATCATTGCTTCAAATGACCTATCTATAGCTTATCGGAGAAAGTCGCCCCTTAAATTTGCCCACTGCGGACACGCCAATACCATGTGCTTGAAGTTTTGTTTTAGTATTAATGCTCCTTACCTTTTGTGTGTTTATGTTGGCCACAACATGGAATACGAGCTTCACGTGGCTCACTGAGAGCAAACCCTTGATGTAAAATCTAGATGAAATACAAAAACCGTCGACGATTATTCAACTGTATTTTACACTCTTATATTGGTGCACGATTGCATCATAGACTGCGACAATTTGGATATTTTTGTTAGGCCTGGTAAACATTGCGGACGGCTAATAATTCACCGCTAGGAAAGTTTGAGAAAGTGAGGTCAATGGGCTCGAGCGGGCACGGTTGTCAACGCTACACCTGTCCATCTCAAAATATGCCCTGTGGCAATGGTGAAACGGACTAAACTTTATAAATCTCGTGGCACAAAGCAACTTCCTGGCTTAGAGTCCGATGATAAGAATCTCAAGATCTTCATGGCCATGATTCGGGCCGTGATATCTCTTCGCCAACCAGACATTGGCGCAAGCAGAAATGGTCTGAAAACAGGCATCAAGCTTGATCGATGCTGGCGAAGATGGATTCCCACTGTCCCAAGATGCCTCATGACAGCAATTTTGGCACGCATTCGGATCAGCGACTCCTTCAAGATACTTCATTGATGGCGGGCTTGGTAGAGTAGGGCTCTTTGAGAGATGGGATTTTGTCAGCCCTGTAAGTAGTGGACGACCGATAGATTTCACTAACCCAGTCTGGCTTTGGCAGAAGCACTTCACTAGCTTTGACCTTAAGCCTCTGAGACAAAGGGTTCCGCTAGCATCCAACGTCCGCCGTAATGCCCCTCAGGATCGACTGTGGCAACCGAGGCCCCATCTCGTTTCTCCTGTCAAAGTCACGTGTGGATTCAAGGATGTAGCATCCGACAATTGACTGGTCCGGGTCGAGTTTGGCTTCCCTGAACAATCCAAGTTCAGCGAAAGAGGACTAGCTCGGACTTATGAGCGAATGGCGGCCGGCATCGGCGTAGTCAAGGGGACCAAAGGCATCAAGGACTGCATGAAGCTGCATCACACGGCCATCGTAGGATCCACAGGGCGCATAGAACAAAATAACATCAATGCATGTCGGCTGCTAACCGCCAATGTCACGGTGTCAATTCCAGTCTAGATTCTCGCGTGTCTGAGAGTCACTTGCGCACTTTGGGGATAGATTTCCTTGCCATGCTGGCTGGCTGGTTTATCACTGGAGGGCTGGACAGCACAATGACATACACATCTCTATATGTGCGCTGCGGTCTAAGTCACAATTAACTCCACTACCATCCACTCATAATCGCATACTTTCGCTGAATCACGGACTTTCAAGACAAGCTCAGTCACTATACCTTGTCCCCTAATCGTGTGATGATCAGTCGAGTTGACCGAGGAAATATAGACAGAGTAGATGGTGATGATTGATTAAGACTAGGTGGGTAGGTAAATGGGTATTTCTACAGGTAGTAGAGTCCCTAATTATGATATGACTACGAATTGTTGTGCAGTTCTCGGTGCTGTCAGATTTGATTAGAATAGAGATCCATCAAGCCTACGGCGTTCAGGGCGTGTTTAAGACCTCAGATGAACCTCTTTGACAGTAAAATTGAAGAAAGTTTATTTCAATGTTCTCACCTGGCTTTATTTCTCTCTTTTCATGAGGTTGTGAGTGGGTTTTTTGTGCTACTTGAGCCATAGACTATCTAGCATATTGAGCTCCTCTCGGAACCAGACCACACCTTTTACAGTGCTCCTATCCTCTTTTGTTACTCGAAATATTGTTGATTTACCGCCCATGATGAATTGCAATTCAGCTGAGTGTTTACCCGTGGAATTCGGCCACCTTTTCCACGGAACCTTCTTCCCAAAAAAAATGGTAGCAATGGAAACTACGTGCGCGGGAAAAAGTCTCAAAAAACCTGCCGCCCTAGCCAGGCGAGGCCTAGACACCGGGACCACATGAGGTGTGCATATTCATCTATATCTCCCTTCTTTGTAACATTCACGGCCGACTTGATCCAATCTACCACCTCTGTATCGGGTTCTGGGTACGCTCCGGAAACTCATCGGATGGCTTCTCCTCCATGATCAAGGGTGGGTGATGATAAGGGCTTCGACACTAGCATCTGATCTAATCGTGGCCATATTCATGATAGTGGTGAAAGGGGTATGTGTTGAGAGATGAAGACGATATAGACCGCGAAAGCGATAGGAATCCTCGTCGAAGTGAGGACGGAGATTTTACTCAATCTCGGCCCTGTAGACTGTACAGTGAGATCGGAAGTTTCGTAAGGGACACCACTGATAGATAATGAGAAAATTCCCCCTCTTTCCCAAGGTAGAAAAGGCTTAACTGGGATTTCCAGTGCGCGGCGGTAAATAGGAATTCCCAAATCACATTTAGTCGGAACATTCAGAAGCTGAGCTCTAACAAGCAGGGATCACCAAAAACACTGTCCTGGGAGATCGAATCCACATCAACATTCATGAAATGATCCATGTGGTCGGTTCGCGTTTTCTAAGTTGGAGCTGTCGTTGCTATTCTAAACACCATATGACCCTAGCCCTAAATAGGATCGCGCTAATTAGGTCGGACTTGTCAAACCCCGACAGGGGTGCTAGCAGCCAAGTTAATGGGATACTAATTTCCATCATCCCTTCAAGTGGGAATCCACATTGAATCCATTACCACTTTTTCTCTCCACCAGCCGGTTATTGAAATCCTGCCACCATCACTAATCACTATACGCTACATCTAATCCTTCATGACTACATGACGATCAAGTGCGGTCCACCTTCTTGGTTATATCTATTTTTGTCACTTTCAGGTCCTCATTCGTTTGTTGACAGTCCAAACATTCGCCGGCAAGAAACGCGTTCAGGCTGTCTCCTTAGATTGGCCCAAAAATTGTCTCCATCCTCACCCCACTCACGCCCAAAGAAATCTTTTAGAAGACACAGAGCACGTCTAACCCAGAAAATCGGCTGTTTCTTGCCACGGCCCAGGCTACTATTTGGGTATTCAATGGCTCCAAGTCAAAGCCGCGTCTCCCTCGATTGCGTCTCGGTACAATCTTTACTCAAGATAGGAGATACCAGTCCGCCCCTTACTTTTTTTACCTCTCATACGGCAACTGCAACTGTACCTACATCATTAACATCGTCCATAGCTTATCCAAACTCGAATCCCTCTCATGTCATGCCCAATCACCCGAGGCCGAAGCGCATGTCTCTCAGTTTTCCCGTCGCTCTGAATATTCCAGATCACGAATCCACTGATACTACTTCGCCACTCGTGGCAACACAGACATTTGCCTCAGTAGCTACCGAGACTGTACTTTCACCCGCCGACCCAAATAGCTTTTTGGTCGCTCTAGCAGGCCAAGAAAGAAGGGTACTTGAATTAAGAGAAGAGCTCAATAAAGCCGAGGAAGACCTAAGAATTTTGAAGCAGAAGTGGAAATCTTACGAAGCGCAACGAAAAAGAGGACAGGAGTCTAATATTGAACTGTTACCGTCTTCATCTATTCCTAGGTCTGCGAGAGGTCATGATTCAGACTTCGGCGTGGTAAATCGAAGGCACATAGAGGCCGACCGTCGTAAAGCACTCATTGAGACTCTCAACATTCCAAAGGAGTCACGTAGAACATTCTCTGGTGCCCACACTCGAACTTTATCCCTTCTATCGCCTGAGAGATCCAACTTTAACCAACTGTCACCAATTGCATCTGCACTAGAGAAAAAATCAAGTGAACATACCTCGTTACACCGTAGAAATACGACTGTGTCTAGCTCGAGCCAGGTTAGCCCTGAAATATATTCAACTCTATCAAGAAATTCTTGTCACTCAAATAACGTAGCTAGTGGCACAAAACATTTGGTCGAAATGGCCGAAGATGTTAAACGAGGATTTAAGTCTGGGATGCTGACATTCTGGGAAGATCTTCGTCAAGCCACGGTCGGGGATGAGGGTGTTAATGGAACTGCATCTACCTATTACACCCACGCTGATTCTAATCCACGAGACCTTCGCAAAAGTCGTCGAGCTGGTACACTCAACACTGATAATAGTAAGCGAGGCTCACCATCAAATAATATAATGCCTCAGACTCCAGAATTAGCAACTAGCGACGCTAGGCCCCTTTCTAACACGAATCTGCCTGTTTCATACCGTGAGATGAAGGCTCCTACCGGATCTAAACGACCAAAGCCTGTCTCAGTGGTGGCGCCTATCATCGATGAGCTTGACGATCCTTGGTCTATTTGGGATTCGCCACATAATAATTCTCCACGATGGAGCGGCAGTACATCAATGTCGAGTCCAGCTACACCTCCAGATAGTGGCTGTCTCGATAGAGATTTAAAGTACAGCATGACCCCTTCGCTTATAAGTAATAGGCTAACACTACTAGAATAGTTGGCCGGTCCTCTGAAGACTCTGTTGCTTCCCAGAGACGTGATCACATTCCGTGGCATGGCTTCGAAAAACTGTCACCTGCTAATCTTAAGGGAAATTTGCAAAAGACTATGCTGACCTTCATGAAAGACTGGGAGACTAATGCTATGCCTTCCCCAGAAACTCGTAACGATCCAACTTCTACACATTCAATGCGGGCCAGAGTTCAGTCCTCTGATTCCGAGCACATAAGTACTCAGGAAGATGTCATACTAATGTCCCGATAACCTTCACAATGTGGCCTCTGAATGGTAGATGAGATATACTACGTGGATGATGACGATTTAATGAATAATATAAATGTAATTATCTATGTCTTTTGGCAAATTCTAAACACACTGCGACTGAGGCACTCAAATATCACACTACACCTTGATCCTTCCTACACCAACTTTATTCCTCTCCCATGTGACTCTGCGGAGAACTAAAAAACTTCGTAAGACATAGATCTCCCTCTTGCCGACTCCATTTAGCAGTAGGTGTTCAATCAAAATACGTAAAAGATGTTTCTTCCAACCATTACACTTAATTCGTAAGTTGAGACGAAATGAGTCGTAAAAAATGCACGTGACTCTACAATAAAATCCGGCAGAGTTCATGCAACGCACATATCCTGTGGCTGGTCAGCTTTTAGGTTCGAGTTTCAGAATCTATACGGACTTAAGTTTGTGCCTCTCAGGTCATCACGTTCGTCTCATCTCGCATGAGCGCAAGGTCTACGAGCTCGCATGTCACAAGATCGACTTATGAATGACTTAGTGCTAGATCATGCATGAAAAATTTTACATTCACAAATTCGATTGGAGGTCACAGCGACCTCTTTATTTGCAGAGGTATGATGTGATGGCGCAAAATATGATATAATTTTTCTTTTTATATAATCATCATATTTCTTACAAGAACTGACTGCCATGCAGCGGCCCGAATACCAAGGCGCTCTATACATACACGAGATTTTTATCAGCGCCAAGATGACGGTTTGGATGAGAGGCCCGAGCTTGACCACCCTTGAACTAGGGGCACGAGCTGCCACCTGGTATTGTACCTGTGCATAGATTACCAGCGCCACCCCTGGTCATCTTGACAGAAGGGAGTGTGATAGCCGTTAGGTTAAATGATAGCACCCTCGCATGGGAAGATTATCATGGATCATTGGAAGGCGGATGGCAAACTATTAAATATTTGTCACTTCTCAATCTATGACTTTGCAAATCTCATTTTTGATAGACCTTGCATAACTCTGTTCTTTTCTTATGTCGAGTAATCAATTTCTGGCCTTCAAATCCTCCAATCTTCCATTACAGCCATTCGGCTCTATACGACCCAAGCCTCGCCCAATGGCATCCGGCGTCTTGCGATCCATTTGGCCTCTGGCTCAACCACTCGTCTCGACCGGAGTATATATAATAGACCTATCCGTCGTATCTTCTACCCTTCCGGAGACAAAAGTTTCTTCCACAGTCTAAATTTACTTGAGATAAAATGGGAAATTTTCTCATTATCTATCAGTGGTGTCCCTTACGAAACTTCCGATCTCACTGTACAGTCTACAGGGCCGAGATTGAGTAAAATCTCCGTCCTCACTTCGACGAGGATTCCTATCGCTTTCGCGGTCTATATCGTCTTCATCTCTCAACACATACCCCTTTCACCACTATCATGAATATGGCCACGATTAGATCAGATGCTAGTGTCGAAGCCCTTATCATCACCCACCCTTGATCATGGAGGAGAAGCCATCCGATGAGTTTCCGGAGCGTACCCAGAACCCGATACAGAGGTGGTAGATTGGATCAAGTCGGCCGTGAATGTTACAAAGAAGGGAGATATAGATGAATATGCACACCTCATGTGGTCCCGGTGTCTAGGCCTCGCCTGGCTAGGGCGGCAGGTTTTTTGAGACTTTTTCCCGCGCACGTAGTTTCCATTGCTACCATTTTTTTTGGGAAGAAGGTTCCGTGGAAAAGGTGGCCGAATTCCACGGGTAAACACTCAGCTGAATTGCAATTCATCATGGGCGGTAAATCAACAATATTTCGAGTAACAAAAGAGGATAGGAGCACTGTAAAAGGTGTGGTCTGGTTCCGAGAGGAGCTCAATATGCTAGATAGTCTATGGCTCAAGTAGCACAAAAAACACTACGGTGAGCTACTTGTCAGTGGTGTCCTCTACGAACCTGGGAGTGATATTTTCTCCCAGACCCGAGATTCAGTCACGAAAAAGGGTAGGACGAATTTGTCTTTGATGAGTTTTCAACTTGAAGGAGTTGCGCTCGATTTTTTGGTCGAAAAATCAGTCGGCAGAGATTTCACAGCCGGAATAACGTCGAACAAAAAATCATCAGCACCAACATACGATTCACGGATGGACCTAGGTCTGTCTGGGGGTCGTATTCATGCATCCGACATCCCTCAAACTCCTTTTATAATTGCGACGAAGTATTTCTCAGTTGATTCTTCACCTGCGACCCACCCCCATACTCGGCACATTACCTATCTATACACGCCCTGATGAGGAAAGCCATGATGAAAACGGGACGTGTACAAAGGAGAAAGATAAGGGAAGATACACCGAGGGGATTACACAAATCCCCAATGACGAAAACAACCCAACGGTATGATATGAAGGTGCAAGGCTAGAGTAACGATGAGATCTTGGACAGCATTTATGTTTCGGAGTCAATGAGGATGTCAAGGGCTCGGGTGCGTGGTGGCCGAGGTCGAGAAGAAATTTGCGCTTCGGCGCGTCAAAAGAGGGTTCTCTGGACGGTTAGGCTTGGTATGATTCAACACATAGATGAATCTGTCCTACATAGTTGTAAACTCAAATAGGACATAAATTGATTTAAAAAAAAACACATAGGTGAAGTCTGAGGTGGCCCGGTCACTCAAGTGGGACGAGGTTTATCTGTACCGTGGTGCCACGATTTCAAGTTTTCAGTGGATTTATATGGGGCGCATATTCGCTAACAGGGGTTACACCCCTGTTAGCGCCAATTTAAACAGGGTACATAATATTTGTCCTGTATTTCCAGGCCTAAACCGAGGGCACAATTTGATTTCATGTCACTCTCAGTTTTATGCAAATCGAACCCGCTCTTTAGTTCTTTCCCATTGCTTTGATGAGCGCCGACCGCTAAAAAATTATACAGCTCTTCTCACCTTGTGCTTGAACATAGATGCATTTTGGCATGGTTCTGGTCATTTAGATGGGACGAGGCATTTGTACTGAACGTTAGTTAACCTGATCCGGCCCGACCTCACTCGTGCTCAAGCTTCAGTAGGAGTGCGACGGTAGTCACTTCACCTAGCACGTTAATGAACAAAAAATGCACAATTCGAGAAATTCGAAAATTCATTTTTTCCCTCTTTCCTCCCTTCCCGACCTCGTCGCATCCATCTCTGAATTGTGATCGAGCTCAGGCATTTTTACCATGCCTCCAGTTAGCAAATAGCGTCCCAACGCCAAGTTGGACAACATGAGAGTCCACCCGAGGGCTCTCTAACAATTACCTGGCCTTGTCCAGTCTCCGAAATGCGCGGATATGAGCAAGGTCTCCATCAAAGAGAAGGAAAAAGCCCTCCCCGCCGCCGCTGAACCCGATACTTACATGATCGGGTCAATTGAAACTGTTGAGGAAATTCCTCAAATTCCCTCCGTCCCCCACGGGACTGGAGAATCGTCAAAATCTCCTCCGACCGCATCAAAACCGTCGGAAAACGCTGCACCTATATCAGCGCCAAAATCAACGTCGCAGCCAAAAGCTGCGTCGAAAGCACAATGCCCTCCTGAGCTCCGACCAATAGTCGAAGCCGAACAACGACGCGCCGCCGAAACAGCGGCAAATCTGGCCCTCTGCTCCGCCGCCATCTCTGGCGTCAAAGCCACCCTTCTTCCTTTGACCAACGGGTCAAACAGACAATTCGTAGACTCGATGAGAGTCTACCTACGCGCCGCCATTGCGCAATACATGGCCACGGGATCGGCCACTACGCCACCCGTCCTCCCTCCTCGCCCGGCTAACCCTCCCCCAAGGGCTCCCGACGCCAGGAGCATACATATTCCCGCTGTCCCAGTGCTGCCTGTAAAAAGAACCTGGGCTACGGTGGCCAGAAACGGACTGCGACAGAAAGCAGTCACAACTGTAAAGGCTGTGCCGAAACCTGCGGCAAAGGCCCCAAAGAAAGAAGCTCCCAAGGCGAAAGTCGAAAAACGACTATTCCTTCGCCTAGAAAAGGAGCACCCGTGGCGTCAGCTTACGCCAGCTGGCCTACGGCAACAACTACAGAGTGAGCTGAATTGCTTCTTGAGTGACGCCTGCTCCATATACCGTGTTAGAACCGGCTTTGCGATTCTGACAGGTAATGAAAATAAAAGGGAAGAGCTCCTAGATGCCGCACCAAAGTTTTCGGACTTCGGCGCCAAGCTCGAGGAAGTCTCCAACTTTGTCGCCTTTCGGATCGCGAATGTTCCGGCGACCATAAAAACAATCGACTGTACTTATACGGTCAATGCGGATTGGATCTCATTGGAGATCTACCGAAAAACACAAAAGCTTCCATACAAGGAGCTATCGCACGGGACATGCCGTCCTGGAGCGCCGTACAGAAATTGGAAAGCCCTTTTCGACCGGAACAACGCCCCTCGCCTGGGCTTCCGCATTCTCGAAGAGGCTGGTATGGCTACCATACACAAGCCACGACCACAAACTGAATAGTGCAAACGCTGTTTGGGCTTCCACGCCACCCGTGGTTGCTCCCGCGCTCCAGCCTGCTGGAACTGCGGCTCCAACATGCACTCAGAAGCCGAGTGCAAGGCCCTCACTAAGTGTCGTAACTGTGGGGGACCTCACCGATCGGATTCTCGGGCCTGCCAAGTCAGACCCAAAAAATCCGGACCAGTGACCTAAGAGCAGCTCGCGTGGATCCACCACATAGAACAATGTGAGTTCTCAGAAGTGGCACGAGCACGAGCAGGAGAAAAAAGGCCAAAGAGGCAATCATCGCCGCTGCGAAGGACGTCTCAATGGCCGAGGCTACAGGTTTCGGAGCTCTGGAAGCTGAAGAAGAAGTTTGAGGGCACAGCAACCTCGAAGATGTCCCCATTCGGGACATTTACTAACCAATAGCAGGATACCGGCTGAATCAAAGGTGCCTGCTAACCCATCTTTTACTCTCAGTGGAGAATGGACAAATTTGTCATCTGGGAGGTGTGACGGACGAGAGAATGTGTGAGGAGCGCGTTTACTGATCCAATATGGAGGAATCTTCTGGTATTCGGAGTTGTTTTGATTTTCTTGATTTTTCGTTCTTGTTTAATTAGCTGCACTTTTGGTAGCGATCCACGAGGTTGGAACGAGTTAGGCTGATTGAAAAGTTACAGGGAACCCTGCCGGATCCGCCGGTCCTTGACCCAATGTGGATAAAGAGCTTTAGCTTAGGACCAAAAGTATTAAAAAAAAAAACAATCAATCAATCTTGTGCTTGAGTTACAATAAGAATTAGATTTCTCAAATACAAAGTTATTTATTCAGAAGACACATGGCTTCACTCGTTAATAAACTTAATTTACAGATGAATCCACCTCAAACCCCACCTTCAACACCTCGAATCAAACACTTATCCAGAGATCAAAACATTTTTACATCTTTATTACCCTCCTTACATCTTATCGCTTTCCGTGCTCTAACATGGCGAGTGTGGGTGCTGGTGTGGGTAAATCCAGCGGTTTCGACGCGTCGCAAAATGCGACAATGGTACAATCAAACAACGGCAGCGGAGCGCAAACAGCTCCAAAGGATAAGAGCCTTGAAATCCTAGGGAAACTATTGAAAAAGGTCAGACTAATCGTGATGGGAGAGGTGGATGAGGAGGACCTACCCTCAATGGAGGACGTGAACGAGGCCGTCAAGGCCTTCAACGCGCACAAAAGGGCCTGGACGGAAATGTCCCGGACGAAGTCTCCTGTCGTGGAGAGGATGATGGCTTTAGTGGAAGTCGTAAAGAAAAACCTCGTGAATCCCGCTCGGAAAGCTGCTCCAGCAGCGGTTTCGGGCGCGCCGACAGCAAGGAGTTACGCGTCGGTCGTAGCTCCGCAAATGGCGAAAACGGCGGTCAGAATTAGAATTGACGGCGCACAAAACTTGCAGCCACAAGAGCTGCTAACAAAGGCACAACAACACATTCAAGGCGCATACGCGATTCGCCAAATGCGAAGCAACGACACTGAGGTGTTCGTCCAGTCGGCGTCCCAGAGAGACGTGGCGCTAAATATGCGACAACCAACGGACTTCAAAATTCTGCGGCAAGGTTTTCCAGTCGAGGTAGACGGTGTCCCATTGCGGACACGAATTGAAGGGGGCAGAGAGGCCAACAATTTTGCTATCATCAGGGAGATAGAGACGGCAACAAAAGCACGGATTCCAGGCTTAGTAATAAGTCGTATAAGGTGGTTACACGACGGAAAGGAACACTAGCGGTCAAAGAAGAATGGCCACACTCGTGGATCAATAGTGGTAAGCCTCCAATCGGAGGCAATACAGACGGAAGTGGTCCGAAACAGCCTTGTTATGAACGCCATGCTCTACACCGCGCAGGTGTTGCCACCATGATCCTAGCCAAAGCATTGTTATAACTGCCGTCAGTGGGGACACACGCAGGCGTCGTGTAGAAAGGCAGCTAGGTGCGGTGAGTGCGCTGGCGCTCACCAAACTCGGCACTGTCCGAAAAAAGGGGTTTTGTGCAAACAGCGGCAAGGAGATCCGCTCGTGGCAGAAAGCAGCGTGTCGGACCTACCAGGTCTACAAGGGAAGTGTGAAGAAGGCTCGGATGAAGCTGCTATCGAGAACGGCGGAAATATGGAATGAAAAACCTATGGTGGCGCCAACACAAACAGTCGTACCAACTGATGATCAGGGATTTACTTTGGACACCAGTAAAAAGGCTGAAGGGCTCAAAAGAGGGCCGGGACGACCACGCAAGGTAGTCGAAGCCCCAGTGGCACCAATAATCGCCTCGACAGCAGCACCGCCATCGGGACCAACTCTTCGAACACTTCGAAGACCAACGCCGAGTGAGGAGGTGCCTTCTCTTTTCAATTTCTCATAACGTTAGTCTGATTGAAGGGGGAGTTAACGAATTTCGAGGAAAGTTTAGATAATTGCGGTTGAAAGGAACGTCCTCAGCATTAAGCCGGGTCGGTTCAAAGTGGCAGGACATCGGGTTTTGTTTGTTGAAAGCTTTACCCTTACCAAAGCGGCTTACCGTCTTCATGGTTCTGTATATAGATACCGCATAGGACGTTAAACGAGACTAATTGAATTCAATTCAAAACATTTTAGTAAGTAGAAAAATTAGATATGAACAAATATAAATTAAAAGAAAATTTAAGATTTATGGGGGCAATGAATCTGGCAAAAACCAGACGCAGATTGCCGCGCAACTAGGCATCTCTCGGGGACAAGTTAGCTATTCACTGCGCCGCGGAACTGTCTCCCCAAAAAGAGAAAAAGAACATCCTCAAGGCTGAAAGCAGATGATATTGATCAGATTATAACTTACGTTGAGTCTCCACCTGGAAACTGCCGCAAAACATTTCTGGAACTCGCCTCTGGCCCCCTTAGACATCTTGGTGTTAGCGAGCGGGTAATAAAAAGAGAACTTTAAAAAAAGGATATCAGCGACATGTGGCTCGTCTAAAGCCTACAGTATCTCAGAAAACTATGAAGACACGCAGAGAAGGGGCCGAAGCTCATCTCAATTGGACATATGAAGATTGGACGTCAGTTTTATGGACAGACGAAACTTGGGTAGAGGATGGAAGACATTCTAGAGAATGGGTGACAAGAAGTGTTCGTACATTCCTCAATAAGAAGATGGTAATTTGATGCTCTAACATTATGAGCTAGACATACCAAGAATACAACGCTGATTGTGTTGGAGAAAAATCGAAGAAGAAGGTTGGCTGGATGTTCCGGGGTTGCTTTGCAGAGCCAGAAAAGGCCCTTGTTTGTTTTGGGAGAAGGAATGGGGTTCCATTAACTCCCAAAAATATTGCGAGAAGATAGTTCCTCTTATCGATGGCATGGTCTTGATGCGACCTTGGCTTTCCGTAATGCAGGATATTGCTCCTGCCCACACAGCCGCAATTACAATGGAAGATATGGGCCAGAGGCTCATTCAACCGATTTTCTGGCCGGCCAACTCGCCTGATCTTAAACCGATTGAAGCTGTTTGGAATTAGATGAAGGACTACATCCAGCGTCATCATCCGAATCTGGGTTGCGGAAAGCAGCGAACTCAAGATAATCTTCGCAACAATGTAAAGGAGGCATGGATTCCGTGTCTTCCGAAGATCTTGTGAGACTCATTCAGAGTATGCCAGCAAGATGTCAGGCTGTGGTAGATACGGATGGGGGACCGACCAGATATTAAGGCCTGAAAATATTCCAGCCACATGTTCAGATCTAAGGTTAGGATAAGACTGGCTCTATTTTGTAATTTGAAAACCTTTGAACTCGTGTAAATAAGTTATAAAGTCAAGTAGCAAAAATGCACAAATGTTATGCAGCCGATCATTATACAAATTAGGTTTAGTACGAAGGAAAGACCCACTGCAAACTATGGTGTCCAGATAAAAACTGCCATACAAAATGTTTCAAAAATTTGCACAAATACGGGGGCTAACTCCAATATGGAAGGTAACTATGCCTAAGGAGTGTTAGTTTACACGCTAAAACCCCTGCCAAAGCCCCATTACAAACTCGACACCGTGGCACCATGGTACTTTACGATGGTTAATCTGATCCGGCCCGACCCCACACGTGCTTAAGCTCTAGTAGGAGTGCGACGGTAGTCAAGTAACCTAGCACGTTAACGAACAAAACAAAACGAAAATAGTAAGCTACTTTTAGGTTAGTCGGCTGCAGCCGCCATTGCTGCCCGAGGCATCTACTGCTTAAAAAGACTAAATTACCGAGCTTGTGACCCCCTCAGTTATGACATTTTGTGCCGCACCTCCGCTTGGCCAAGCCCATAGTCACCAGTGCTTAAACATCTGAGCACAACATCAACATCACCACATACTCCACAACGTCGGCTGATTCATGTTATGTGGCGTCAACCGGCCCGTCGTTTCGGCACATTGGCCAGAAGGTCTGCAGAGTCGGTGTGCGCTGTGGCTCGGGCGCAAGGAATAGCAAGCGGCTTCACGGGGGGTAGGTCGGCTGCGTGCAGATAAAGACTTTGGTCATTACTAATGCATGCTGCATAGCCATCGGCAATACGCCAATCCTTCGACTGAATCACATATCAGAAGCGACGGGATGCGAAGTTTTGGGCAAGGCAGAGTTCATGAATCCAGGCGGATCGGTCAAGGACCGCGCTGCCTTGTACCTCGTTCGTGCGGCCGAAGAGAAGGGATATTTGAAGGCGGGCGGAAGCGTGATTGAAGGCACAGCCGGTAATACGGGTATCGGCTTGGCTCATGTATGTCGCGCCAAGGCATACCGGCTTATCATATACATGCCCGATACACAGTCGCAGGGTAAGGTTGACTTGCTTCGTCTCCTCGGCGCCGAAGTGTATGCGGTACCTGCCGTCGCATATAGCAACTCCGCCAACTACAACCATCAAGCCAAGCAACATGTGGACCGGCTAGTGCGCGGGGGAGAGAATGCCATCTGGACGGATCAGTTCGATAATGTGGCGAACCGCCAGGCGCACCTTGAGACAACAGGACCTGAGATCTGGCACCAGACTAACGGCCGCGTCGATGCCTTTACCTGTGCCACAGGCACCGGCGGAACCTTAGCTGGCACGACAAGGTTTCTGAAGACGGTGTCTAATGGCAGAGTGAAGTGTTACCTCGCCGACCCGCCCGGCAGCGTGTTGCATTCATACATCACATCAGGAGGGAAGCTATGCGAGCGAACCGGCTCTAGCATTACCGAAGGTATTGGCCAAGGTCGAGTGACTCGGAATCTTGAGCCCGACATTGGACTGCTGGATGGATCACTGCACATCAGCGATGACAAGAGCATCGAAATGGTTTATCGCTGTCTGCATCACGAAGGTTTATACCTCGGAGCTAGCTCGGCTCTCAACGTGGTGGCGGCCAAAGCTGTGGCCGAGAAATTGGGGCCCGGTCACACTGTGGTCACCATTCTCTGCGATGGTGCCTATCGTTATGCTGACCGGCTCTTCTCTAGGAAATGGCTTGAAGCTAAGGATCTACTTGGAGCTGTCCCTTCGGATCTTCAGCGCTACATTGTCCTTCCATGATATAGCTAACCAGTTTCTTCATTACTCCTGTCGATGAAATTATCTGCACTATTAGCGGTAATGCCCGAAATTTGCCTATTTTTCCAAGGCAAATTGATACCTTGGAATCCTTATCTATTTACCTGCCAACCTAAATTTGTGCCTGCCCATTCCTCTGATACTAATATGACTATTGTGTTAAATGGGTTAAAGTATCTCAGGGTATATTCTATTAGGATTGTATAGTATTGAAATACCTGAAGGATCCTCCTAAAGAGAGACATGTAGAGCTTGCATGGCATAGGTAATGTGATAAATTGGTGATTTAGTTTAACTGCAAACAGACTATTCACAATTACACGGTGGAGAGCTAGACGAAGTAAACCAACTCAGGATATATACAACACATATCACTTTGCCGAATTCTGCGAGTAAAGTTTGAGACCAATGGGAAAGCTAAGGATTAGTCTCATGAAATTTAGCCCTCTCTTTAGTGGAAAAACTAGTCCTTAGGGAATTAATAATAACTCATTTTCAACATTTTATTGCCTTTGATTAGACGAATCGCCATTTACGCGATAGAGCCAAAATTGGGTAAAAACACTCAAATCCAACAAGAATGTTCCGGCACTTCCGACAATCCAACTAATATTGACAACCACATAATGCCAGTACTCTCGCCATTGCCTGTCGTCTTCACACCGCCTACCCCCTGCTCGGCATGGTGGATCGTAAATTAGGATAGACAGCACTGTACATAGATTTCCAACACAGGCAAAGAGAAAGAAAAGCATGGATATGCCCTCAGTCGATTTACGCCGGTAGTTGAGAAGTAGTTGGGGTAGACGAGATGATAGGTAAAGAATGGCGCAAAGGTAACCGAAACTTTGACCCCAAAAGTTGAAGGTTAATTCAACCGACGAAGGTGAGGCTCGAGTTGTTTGGGTTTGGAAGAAATACCAACCCATTATGCCTATGAAAATAACTGCTATCACAGCACTGAGATTGACAAGTGTCACTTGTAGGCTGGAGCGAGTTTGGGTGAAGGGCTGGGCCTCGGGCACGAACGGAACGACCGGAGATAGATGCGTAGCTGACAAGTGTTGTGAAGAGCTTTGGGAGTGATCTGGACCGTTACAGACTGCAAGTAGACGTTGACGTTCATCTGGTTTTCCCGAAGGAGTTGTTGTTTCAAAGTTCTGATCATGAGGCTCAAGCCCAGATGAGCAAGTCATGTCTTCACTCCACGTAACTCCATGGTAATAAAATATCTGAGCAAGAAGCAAGATGTCCATACATGCATAATACACTGCAAGGATAATCTAGTGCATTATTATGACCCATTCTATAAACACAACCGTTGTAATACGGCCAGGAGGTGTTGACTTACCATTGTCGGCAAGACTCCCTGGAGAACGGCTCCCACTACATTACACATGTCGCCCGCAAGCCATATCGTCACAAAGCGAACTGACAGGCCATCAGTTGAGCCGCGCCGAAAATTATCAACGAGTTGTGGCAGGAAGACACAGAGCCAGCAGGCGATCGATATCGAACTAGAATCATCTCGTTATCAACTATCCAAGGGGATGGGAGAGCCCCGGAATCTTGGCCTGACAGTCTTACCCACAGATAGCACTAACATCGGTTAAAGTTAGATTCCATAGCTCGAGCGGCGTAGCCATTTTTTGTTTGCTAGCTATTGCTATTCGCAGATGTGCATGTCTCCGCCGAGAGGAGATCCGCCCCGCACTTGACTCGGAGAAGGCTGTAGCATGAGGCTCTGCTAGTGATGGGGATCGGGCGCGCGGACATGTACGATCTGTTGAGCACTATTCTATTGGACAGCGTTCATGTGGGAAGATTTTAACCTTGTCACTTACTAAGTTTTACAATAATAGCTATGGCCGAGTACTTGATACCTGGGGTTCAAGTGAAAATTGAAATCGAACCTTGAAGAGGAACAATTTTGATCCATGAGACCAAGACCTTAGACTGTGGCGAAATCATCTCATAAAGTTGCCTATGACGAGGTCTGGAGCTGCAATCTAGTAGTTATGACCGTGTAGACTCTCAAGAACCCCCCGATCCTCTACTTAGATCATGTAGGATTTCGCGGCGTAGTGGAGCCCAACTGGAGCATTCAGAAAAGGGCTTTCTTAACGTCGTATCGTGTATCCGAGCATTTAGCAACAAACGATTTAGCTGCCAAACGATTAGATACAATCTTTAGAAAGTAACGCGATCAATTACACCATGGATCTTTATGTGGCTACTCACCCACTAATTGAATACTGTTTTCAAAAAGCTCACGATTTCCCGGTAAAGGGTGCCCTAAACATTCTGTTTGTAACTATCATCTCGACCACCTGCCTATGGATGATCCTGAAATGAATGTTCACAACAAAGTAGTTGGTGTTAGATTGATGGCATCTTTGATTAATGTGGCTAGACTAGGGAGGGATATGTTTAGGCCATGAGTTGCCTTGAATTGATAACTTATTGTTTTGGCGATCAGGAGGGATTACTTGGACCGAGTATCGACGTCCATAATATGACTTGTCAGCTCAAGAGAGCTCGGAGGCGGCATAGGTCATGGCATGTCCACAGTGGTTAATATCCTAGTCCAAACAAAATGTACTCAAAAGCTTCGACAACTTGTCACTGCTGACCCCAAAACTTGGATAGCTGCCAACTTCTTCCAAAATTAAGAACCTGAGCGACTAAATTTGAGTCAACATAACTCACAATTCTTCCACGTCCGAACCTGACAAGGAACCAAAGTAGTTCAGCAATAAAAAGTCGAAGTGAGCACATGAGGCTCGACTTGTATTCACACGGAAAAGTACCCGGAGTATACAGTCCAAGCTGTCTATATGGCTATCAATCACATAACCTCAAGCGCATGATTATATCAAGTCTTCGATGGTCAAATTGTATAGGAGAGATTTGGAGACAAGCCAAAGAGCGGTCCTTCATTCCATTGATAAACGGTTCTAGTGACACTTAAATAACTACACAGTAGTTTGTAGATCACAGATAGATGCAGCATCTCGAGAATGCAAAGGTGGTCGCAGTGTAGCCCAGGAAAGGTACTGGAGGGGAAAAAATTGGGGTCGATTGATAAAAATAAAAATAGCCGACGTAAATGGTACTAAAATGTCACTGCGTCTCCCGAGGGAAAAATAAGGAAACACAGGACATGAAACAAATAGGTTTGGGCGTTTCATCAAGGTATTTCTGTTGTGGTTATGAGTTTACGGTAGTCAATGGGCTGAAGCTCCTGTTTAGCATTATGCGTAGGATGTGATAAGCTTATGATCTGATTTTTGTGTATTGGGGACTGTATTGATCCAATGAGAAGAATTTACTATATACAAGATTGAGGTGTTCGTGCACTGAATATTACCCAACACAGCTACCACTCTAATCTAATGGAATCCCCATAGACCACACATTAAAACAGTTTCCCCTCATGAAACTATTATGATTCATGGACATTTGCATAGGCCGATAGGCTAATTGGCAGCCTAATCTAAATAATGAACCCAAATCAAAACAGCCCCAAAAACTTGCTATGGCAGATCCTAAAACTAGGAAAGCAGCTAAGTTCTATCAATGCCGACATACTGGACGTCAAAGAATAAGTTTCCAGAAAACTCCCCTTACTCTCCAAAAAAACCTGACAAGGGGCCAAAGTAGCTTAGCAATCCAAATTCGAGGAGGGCAAGACTGAACACCTGTACGCGGTGTCCTCTACGAACCTGGGAGTGAAATATTCTCCCAGAGCCAAGTTCAGTCAAATTTCGCAATATTAAAGAAGTTGGCCTACGAGGCAAAAATCAAAATTACTCCACCATGTCAATCTTTCACTCCCAATGAGTCCGATTCTCAACTAAGCTTCATCAAGTCTACAAGTACGACCTAGTACATCCTCATACCTATGACCACACCTCTCTCCGACCTTTTCTGGCCTCAGCCGGTCACCAAATACACGCCCACGCCGATATTTATACCCGACGGAGGAAGCAAAGCGTGGCGCACAAATCTGGGAGATAGCTCTTTGGGATGGACGTGAGAGGGATCAGGACAAGTTGAAAAAATGATGCAAAGGAAGGATACAACGTCGAAGGGCGTGAGATACCGAATTTTGGCAAGGAGTTTTACGGATTGAGCTTTGTGCGCGCCAAGACTTCGCTTGCGAGAGTGCAGCTGACACTATAAAAACAAGCCGACGATGGAAGGTGTTGCGATCCGCCTCCTGGTGATGTTCTCTAGTATAGTTTGAGTAGCCTGGGCACCTACTCCACTTGGGAAGGAGACACCTCAGATCACATTTCCCGCGGAGAAAGGTTGATGGATGACGGAGGCATGTCTGGATAACCCAGGGGTTTTGAGACGTTCCCCTGGGTGGGCATCTACGGATGAGGGTTGACTTGGTGTGAAGAAAAAGCCGCCATAACTTCGCAGTGGTACTTGCAAATGAAATCCGAGGCATGAGTGCTCCTCTTGTAAATTGAGTCATCTTTTCTGTACTTTTCTCTGATATTGTGTCGTAGCTAGATAGCTGCATACGCAATTAAAATCTGATGCAAAAAAAAAATCCAAATTCGAAGCTAGCATATCGGGCTCAATTCGTATTTGCATTGAAGAAAAGTACCAGGAGTCTACGATCCATGCTGTCCGTGTGGCTACCAATCACAAAATCCCAAGCACATGATTTTGTCCTGCCCTAAGTGGTCAATTGGTAGGGGTGAGATCTGGAGACAAGCCAAAGACCAGTCCTGTGAAGCAATGATAGACAATCCTGGTGATATTAAAAGAATTGCGCAATAGATTCTTAGCCATGGTTGGATAGATCAATTCCGCATGACAAATGCAGTCGAAATGCTGATTAGGGAACGAGGCAGGACTGGCACAAGGTTGGAGTCGTTACAGGGGACGTGATTGGTACATACAGACGGCACTACAGTGTGTGTGTTTTTATTGTACTACTTGAGTCATAGACTATCTAGCACATTGGGCTCCTCTCTGACCCAGGCCACACCTTGTACAGTGCTCCTATCATCTTTTGTTACTTGAAAGATCATTGATATATTCCCCTTGATGAATAGCCATTCAGCTCAGTATTTACCCGTGGAATTCAGCCACCTTTTCCACGGAACCTTCTACCCAAAAAAAATAAAAATGGTAGCAATGGAAACTGCGTGCGCGGGAAAAAGTCTCAAAAAACCTGCAGTCCCAGCCAGGCGAGGCCTAGACACCGGGACCACATGAGGTGCGCATATTCATCTATATCTCCCTTCTTTGTAACAGTCGAGGTCGACTTGATCCAATCCACCATCTCCGTATCGGGTGCTGGGTACGCTCCGGAAACTCATCGGATGGCTTTTCCTCCATGATCAAGGGTGGGTGACGAGTAGGGCTCCGACCCTACCATCTGATCTGATCGTGGTTAGCTTCATGATAGTGGTGATAGGGGAATGTGTTGAGAGATGAAGACGATACAGACCGCGAAAGCGATTGGGAATCCTCTTCGAAGTGAGGACTTTGTTACTTAATCTCGGCTCTGCAGACTCTACAGTGAGAGCTGGAGGTTCGTAGGGGACACCACTGACAGGTGTTGAGAATAGTCACCCGACGGCACTACAGTGTAACTGTGCTTCCTGAAGGATAAATTGCAAATTTCGAAGAAACAAATCAAGAAGCTGGGGAGGTTTTTACCGAGAGATTTCTTCCTATGTAAATATATAGATAGGTTTATAGCCACCTGCATTCGCCCATAGGGCGCCAAATCAGGATAATGAATACAAATCAAAAGAACCCAAATCAAATAGTTTAGATATCAGGTTATTTCCAACTAAAGTTTCGGTGTCAATCGCCTACGCTGGTATGTAATATTAACATTTCTCTCTTGATATAAACCAGTACAAACATACTGTGTAGCAGTAAGTTATATTGTTACTCAGGATTGCGATGGATAACAGAGATGGATGGTGTTTATGGTAGTGCGGAATTGTTAATGATGGACAGGGATATGACACGTCTATATATACATCGCGCAGTTGACTTTACTTTAGTATGATGATGCTTCCGACTACATTCACAATGCCCATATCTATTCTAGACTAGTCATCTCTTTTTATATTAGAATTATCTCCTTATTTATATCTTATAGCCCATTATGACTTGAATGACAGGCCATGTTATTCTTCATATTGCAGAGTATCATCATGCTCAGAGTTATAGACAGTTTTGTTCCATAACACGTAAAGCTTGTGAAAGAGTTTATATATACTAAAGTGACCATGAGCTACAAGGTCGCTTAGCTCAGTTGGTTAGAGCGTGGTGCTAATAACGCCAAGGTCGCGAGTTCGACCCTCGTAGTGACCACTCGACAGCAGTGCTCACCTTTGATATGAGAATGAACATATACCGATACATCGTTTTTGAATCTCTATTGTCATTCGGTTTAGATTTCGTCAAAATGGAGTGTTGAATACCAAAGAACTGCATAGTACAAATGATCTCTGCCTCCATTCTGCAGCACCACCATTCGCAGGCCTTTGTTCAAAATATCCGCTAGCAGAATTCTTTAACGCACTTGTGTGACGGAAACCGAGTTGGTGACAAATAAATCAATTGCTTAATCTACATGAGGAGAAAAGAGAACTTTAGCTACTTCTAACAGATATTTATGGGAGTTGATTATCCTCGTAAATCTACAGACTAGTGTCTTGTCCCCAGGCACATTACCTTATACCCAGCCACGTATTTCCAGGTGTCACTAAGTTGTAATAACGTTCAGCCTCCTGATTAGTACTGCTGTTTCGTTAATCTTCATCTCTTCCCCATACAGTCTTATCGTAAGAATTCTCAACATTATGCTTAGGTGAATACCTAAGCATAAACAACGGTCAAACCGTAACATTTTGTTTTTGACTACTCTCATTGTCCTTTCGTGTTCTACAATTACATAAGACGTGTAGGTCGTTTCTAACTGCAGGCCAAGAATACGAATATAGGTAACATATTCCCTCCTTTCTCTATAAAATCTTTCCTCAAAAGGTACCACCCCTCACAAGCCCTTATTCGATCATACACTTAGAGGAGCCCTTTCCCTTCATTATCTCCCCTCTCCAGTCAACGAAACGATGGCCATTTGCGGGTGTAGGGCAGCTGGGAAAAGTCGCAAAAACCACTGGATGCGGGGTTCTTCTATACGGGGAGGCCGGCCTTCCGGGCGCAGTAGACCTGTGTATACCTAAGAGTGTCTCTCAAACTTCCTAGCATCCTCCTTACTCCTCCCATGATTCATGCCGCAGGACAAACCAAAGGTTATGAAAGGATGTCAGAAAAGTCTTAGTTGAGAGTCACTGTCGTAAAGGAGCCTAGCCTAGCATCCAAAAGTCGTTACAGACGCGGAGTTGTCGAATAACTCATGTATTTCAGAAGCTCTCCTGGCTAGTAGATTCGGAATTAAAGGTTATAATGGACAATATTTTTGACGAGTCGAAATCTGCTTTTCTTGAGGGTGGAAGGTTATTTTGTTTTGCTTTCGTGGGATTTTAGTTCGCCCGCCGTTGGGTAGCACATTTTGTAATATAACGAGGGCTTCTCTGACTACCGTTGTAGCGTATGGTACCGCATTATCCTTCCTCATACCCAGCATCATTATCGTCATCTTGGTTGTCTTATGTGTTATCGGAAGCTTATCTTTGACGGAGGGGGAGATAACTGAGCTCAAAATTGAAAATGTGATACTCAATCTCAGCTCTGCAGACTCTACAGTGAGAGCTGGTGGTTCGTAGGGGACACCACTGACAGGTGTTGAGAATAGTCCCCCTTTTATCCCAAGTTCATTTAGACTCTGGAAGAAACTTTTGTCTCCAGGAGAGTAGGGGATACAACGGATAAGTTTTTGTTATATCTACTCCGGTCGAGACGAGTGGTGGAGCCAGAGGCCAAATGGATCGCGAGACACCGGAAGCCAATAGGTGAGGCTCTTGGTTATTTTCTACAATTTCATCGTTCCCTAATCGACTGGGGGTCTCTTTCCATCGCCTATTCGACTCCAGGATGAATT
Source organism: Blumeria graminis f. sp. triticale (assembly GCA_905067625.1). Classification (NCBI taxonomy): domain Eukaryota; kingdom Fungi; phylum Ascomycota; class Leotiomycetes; order Helotiales; family Erysiphaceae; genus Blumeria; species Blumeria graminis. The sequence goes on along the minus strand of LR898470.1, from coordinate 609,284 downwards.
GAAGACTAACACATAGAAAACTATTGTCATTTCCGTGGTAAATTTTATGTAAAGAAAAATCCTATATTTAAAAATCAGCAAGAAAACTAGCGCGGAGATAGGGAGTTGGCACGTGTAAACATAGAGTCCTGACTCAGTGTCACAAATTGATAGCTGAATACAATATGTGCTCAAAAAATTATCTTCTATATCAAATAAATCAGGTCTAGGATGTATTAGAATGCACTTTAGGCTCAAGACGAAAGGCATTAAGTTTAGATGAAACAAAGATACTGTCACTTAAATTACATTGACTAACTGTAAGCAAGAAAAGGGAAGATCCTTTTCAAAGCTCTCAAGAGCTAAAAAATTGGCCAAGCAAAACGGGACTCGCAGGAATTGTTCATCAACCCAGACCAGGGCATAATCTTGTAATTTCCACGGTGTAAAACCCCGTGTATATACTCTATCCTGTAGGAGAAGGCTTAGGAGTTATTGAGCCAAAGAAGATGGATATCTGTTGGAAATGGAGACACGGAGTGTTGTGGACGTATGGGCCCTCCATTTCGTCTAGGTTCCCGACACGATCTCGTGTGTATTTAAGAGGTTGGAATAGGTAATATGGTAGCGCTTCAGGCTACCTAATGGACATATGAGCGGCTGTATGGTGTGGGCGTAAGGAGGTTATTGGGGGTTTTCTATGCCTAGATGGCGCCACACTCGTTTATGCTGTGGCTTAGGCTATGTGTCGCTTACACTTGTACTTGTAGCGCACACTTCCCACACTTTTAGCTGTAATCCGAACATGACACTCTTTTAGTCAACTTCTACTTTCGTTCCATGAATATTGCGCCCATTACATTGCGCGATATTTCCAACAATATCGAGTGTGAAGCTTTTCTTAACGTCTTGCAAAACGCCCTTTCCGGACACTTAGACCAGCTTGTCTTTTATGTTTTACACTGTGCAAACATGAAAATATCTACCAATGAGATCATGATAATAGTGAGTCTAGATATGCAAGATGTCTTTGTCAATTATCTGCAGACGCTTTCGAAAACTTTGATGTCTGTAATATTCTGAACGGTTTTAACGGTAAACACTTATGTGATCAAGTAGCATACCAAACAACGACTGAGTTTCGCTAAGCTAACTAGTAGTTACCAAAGCTGCATCAAGCGGCATTTCCTAAAATATTGACATAGGCGCATCTCTAGTTTTGGGATCCCTAGATGGAAATTAGCTGGGTAGAATATTCCTTATATGTCCAAAATTCTTGCTTCCGTATCAAGAGATATGTAAAATAGAGACCAGCTAGATTTCCTGAGATATAATGAGCAAGTCACTAGTTACATAGGCAACTTATTTAGGTACGTTCGCTTTCTATGTAAGTCTATGAATATCAGAGGATATGTGCAGCTAAGTTTATGACGCTTCTCCAATTTTGAAATTTCTATCGTAAAACAGTCATATTTTGATCAGCTAGTCTAGGCCTACTGTTCCAACATGGATTTGAAGCGGGTCCAAGCCATTAACCAGAACTCTAGTCCCTGAATCCATACGTTGAGGATTCTATTATCGTATTCTAGAACAACGCAAAGGAATTAGTAACAAGAACAGACGCGGAGAAGCTTTTTGACTAGAGCTTAGGAAATCCGCTCTTGGGAAGGACCTCTGACAATAATTGAATTCCCTCGCTATCAGACAGATTAGAGAATGATTAAACTCTACACTTATTATCTTTAAAAGTATTTCAACCCAGTTATAAAGTCTGCGCTGTACTTAGTCTTTCATGGTAATATTTGATTATCATAAAACGCGTAGATCCTCGTTTTACTAAAAAATCGAATAAGGATGTTTCCAGGTACCTATATCTGACTCGATGAAAATAGAGATATTCCAACAGACTAGCATGTTTAGCTAAAGCGGCTTTGAGCTTGTACTAAAGTAAAATCTCCTCTAAAAATATATCTCCTCTTTGACGCTCTCATCGTGTTGTTTGCATGCGTATATGACTCTAAGGATTTGCCTGCTCTAAAATCTGTTTATATAAATTATTTCTACCATCTTTGGTTTGACACTTTCAAAGTAGCTTTGTCCATGTAACTTTGTGACCATCAGAAAAGGTTTTACTACTCTCAATGATTGTATAGGGTTTCCCATCTTCTCCAGGGTACTGTTTCGATATAGTATGTGAAGATATGACACGTTCAGTTCCATTTTCTGGGCTAGATGTCTTCATAACACATGAAGACGTCTCCTTCTTAGAGGACAGTTCTTTAGTGTACTGATCCCGTTCTCGATTGAAAAGCTTAATAGTTTCCTCCCATAGGCTTTCATAATTTTTTCCTGGTGAAACAGCTGGTCCAGCGGAGAAATTATCTTGCGATTCTCCACTATGAAGAAATCTATTTACTGTCGTTTGAAGCTGTGAAGTAAATTTTGAGAGATATTCATAGACGTCCAATTCAGTCTCGAGGCCCCGAGGGTACTTATCTTCAGAATGATCCGACACCATGGGGTCTGAATGCATGAGTTCCGTGCTATAATCGGTCTGTTTTTGATGAAGTATTCCCCTTCTGTCTAACTCTTTGATCCATTCTATGGAATCACGAGCGCTGTATTCTGGTCTTATGTTACCCTTTTCTTGGATAGTATGTTGGTTACAATTATTTTCAAGCGAAGGTTGAGAAGCTTTAAGAGTTGTCTCGATCAGATCTTGAAAGGCATGACAATAGGGAAATGTGGAGTCTTTTTGGCCAGTCTCTGCATTTATCGTCAAGTTCAAAGGCGAGTATTGAGAAAATGCTAGATAAGGTAAGAGGGAGTAGTTTGACTCGTAGTTGCTCGATTTACTCAATTCGTTAAACAAAGCAATTTGGTTCAGCTTCACATTCCCTGTTCTACTGGAGTTTTTGTCATCCATAGTCATTGGGAATACCGGAGGCATAGAATTAAGTAATAAAAATTTAATTGGATTGCCATTGTCAAAGGTTTGAAAGCGATCAATCCAAGCCCAGTCAACTCTTGTGTCAGAAAGCGACAGCATTTGTGCAAATAGGGGTTTTGACACACGAGAGTATAGAGGTACATCAACTTGAAAATAATTTCCCAAGTGAGGAGCTGTAGGAAATAAATCTCTATTTTCGGAAGGGCTTGTTGATCCGTTGAATTTTTTCACAGGTATCGGTGTTTCATCAGATTCCTCATGCCTTTCCTTTAAATTTTTGTCAAGTAAATCTCGTGGAGACGCAGACATATGGTCCCATTGACCATGATATGTCTGCATCCGTGAGAAAGCTGAAGGTAGCCCAATAATTCCTTGAAGTAGTGATGAAATTTTATCGTCGGCGAATTGCCGAATCTTAATAAAAGGGCTGTCATAATTCAGTGTCGTTACTCTAGAAACTTTGTCATGCTCTGAAGGTAGGACCATATTGCAAATTGTAGGATGATGGCTACATTTAGGTTATCTGTATGCGTTGTCGTATTTCAAATGCCCGCGTTGCGCGATATTTCTATTATTGGTTAGATGGTTGGTAGCAAAATATCATCCTAACAACGGCACCGCGCGTGTCATGACTCACCCTACAAAGTTCAGTCTATTTCACTCATTCGCAATGTCCGCTCACAACGAGTGCTTTTGATAAACGATCTGTAGAATGGTATGACTCTGTCATGGTGGCATAGCCGTTTAGAGTGTTGTTTAACACCGGCAACATCACAAAAGCTAAACCTATCACAGCCTATTCCATTTTTTCCACGACAACATTCACCTTCATCTCAGATGTGGGATGTGAACCCTTCCTGTGCTAGTCTTCTCGAATCAGGTGAGGCGGCAATCGGAGAATGCATTTTCAGTCAAGATACGCTCGTTGATCGAATATCCGGCCTAAGGAAATTGCAACGGGCAGCAGCGGCTGAGGCTACACTCAAACTCTCTAAACCGAATGATACAACTAGCTCAAAACAAGATCAGCAGAGGGATTGTCGAGCTCAACGTAAGGGCAACAATGAAGATGGAGCATCAGTGAGGCCCTTTGATCCCACAGTCGTAAAATTACTCCCTGTCGAGCGATTTCCGGAATACAAGTTGAAGAGCAATTCAAGAAACGGATGCACAAATATAAAAAGCAATTATGCTGAAAATATTCTTGACAACAAATGTAATGTTTACCTGGAACCTCAAAGACGCGACAAACTTTTACTTCAAAAAGTCGACATAATAGGAATTCCTGTAACACTAAACGATGAACGATCTCGAGGTCAAGGGCTAGAATCGAGAGAACATCTACTCTCTAGATCTATAGCATATGGTACCATAGAAACAACTGCATCAGTAATGAGAAAATCTGAAGAACAAAATCTGAAGAAATTAACAACCATAACCGATATTTCGACAACAAAAGGAAAGAGAATAGACAAAATGAAACGAGCAACAAGTTATGTGAATAACTCCCCAGTATCAGAACCACTTGAAGGAAAAAGATCCAACCGTAGGCGATCAAAGTCAGCTTCCTTTGCTACTACTATCATTGATAGTGTAAATGGACTCCAAAGAAAAAAATCAAATCAGTTTATCCCGCAAGCTCGTCTCATGGGAAATGTGGCTCAACCATGTACTTCTATGACTCCAGAGTTGGATATTATATCGCCCCGTCATAAACAAGCAACCTACATGGACCCATACATAATATTGAAACCCTTTTTGACTTCTCTAGAATCGTCCTCTCACTCACAACAACTCGAAGTTGAGGATAGGTCAACGATTTCAGGAGTGCTAAACTTCTGGTTTCCATGGAGTCGGCATACCGACCTCCCTAATATAACTTCACATAATGCTGAGGGAGCTCTGAGGGAACTGTTGCGATCCGCGAGCCATGAGACAAAAGGTAAAGGTGTTTTACTTCAAACTTAGATTTACGAAGTTAATGAAAAAATATTTGTAAATAAAGTATGACAATTATGGTAAGAAATTTTGCAAGTTATAAAATTTATGTTTTTACAAAGATAGACTGGTCAATACCCTGAGCTACTTTCATATCATTATCCTCTCTTGTTTAAATAATCACTCAAGAACTAGATAAGGGTAATCTCCACGGATTCACGCGATACTTACTCGTATAATTGAGACTAGTTGACGAGGCATATTCGTAGTATCTACGGACTAGGAAGTCTCTACCAGAACTGAGATACCGCAACATGTTCCCGAGTCATAATATTCTTTAACTTCTATTTTTTGAGGAACTTGCGCGAATTGTTGTCATCTTCAGTTTGATAATTAGCAATGGTAGTGTTCAAGAGGCTATCTAGAAATCCACTTCAGAATAGGATAGATATCAATACTAGGCTATCTTGAAGGTAAAGAGTACTTTTGGAGCTATATCAGTTGTCAAACGGAAAAAATAGCTCGATTACATGGAGGATTCATTGCTGTTCAATCTATAAATTTATTCAAGTAACGTCGACATATATTCAGCTTGACCTTGGTACTAAACAAGATATCGACATCAACGCCAATTTCACATGTATTATGATAATGCAAGGAGTAATTACGAGGTTCAATTTTATCGTATGCCACTCTAATAATTCTTGTGGCGCGATGGTAGAAAATTTTTTCAGGGAAACACAAAAATAACAGAAAGTATCTCATCGCCATTATTAATCCGACTCCTAGTCTACGAGAGTCGTCGGAACTCTAGTAGTGAAGTGCTTAAGCGAACTGGGTAGCGTTTGTTTCTACTACTGAGTAGCGCTCGACTAATCTCGTTCCATAAAATTTTGAAGATAGGAATACTTTTGGTCAGGAATCGAAGACTAACTGATCAATAATCTGGTTTCTTAAGGATGTTATAAATTTTTCATCGGATGTTTGGCTCAAATGCATAAATTTGACAACTGCGGGTAATTTATTCGCTATTGCTAGGGTAAGTCTCCCAGTAGGAGATCTTTTATGAAAAGAGATGAAGGTAATTGTGCTCTACTTATCTGTGATACTCGAAACCATAGTGCCGGTCAATTTTTTTTCAGAGCGACGAGACCCAATTTGTAAGACAAAGCATCGTAAGCTGCGCGCAAACAATCTCCTATCTATGCGAGTGGTATTATTCGATTTGAAACACGGTAACTGCTTGGTAGCTAGTTTTCTTTGTTTTAAATTTATTAACTGGGGGCCAAGAACTAAACACATGTCAGCGATGTCCTCAAGAAACCTCCAAACCTGAATGTAGAGTCTGCAGTGCTGAGCCTAAGTCCAACAATAGCTATGAGAGCTTCTATTGTCGATGAGTTTACGACATTATACGCTACCCAAAATTGTAGAAAGTATTTGGGCTACGCTACCTCATTGCACATACACTGTCTGGAAATTTCCATCATCTCAACACATCCTTTGATTCATCTCAGGGCATAACTTACGAGAAGAATTGAATTAATTCTAGGAAGGCAGAGATTGATTCTTTTTCGTAGACAGGCCCACAGTGCCGGGCTGAGCGGGCTCCAAGAGTGCCTAGGAAAAATAACTAAATCTTGACTTCTTGTCCTGGCGTCTTTTGAAAGATAATTCCCGGTTTCCATATACACGCAGGTGACACTCTTTTGCTGGTTGTAGAAGGTATATAACAAAGGGCCAATAGCTCCTCGAGTTGTTTGATCAAGGGAAACTTTGGAAGGGGTATGCTGTTAGATAGGATAATAGAGGGAGCAGGGGTTAACTTTATATATCTTGAGGTATGGAAGACCTAACTATCGTGTACATCCTCGGAGTGAACGTAGGCTTTAGTGCATGAAAAATGGGATTATGCATGGCACTGGGGAATTTTCGGGAAGAGACCGCATAATAGTCAGTGGCGCCTCCAAAAATCCAGAATTAAAGGATTTTACCAGTACTAAGCACAGTCAAATTGCGCAATACCAGATGAATTGGTCGACATTGTAAAGGGTCAATCCTCATCAATCTTTCTGTCCGAACAAGGCTGAATAGGCCGAGGTCTCTATCAAGTACAGGACGGCCTAGTCTGCCTTTATTTCTATGACTACCATACACTTCACTAAGTCTCTAGCATCCAAATACACCACTAGGTGTAGGAAATTCTGACTCTCTAATTTAGGACTCGCTCATCGTCTGTTTGCCCTGAGTTGCCCGACAGGATCGACTCTCTCTACACATGTCCCGAGTGCGCTAATCACACCTACTGCTGCATATACTTTTGGGGATTTACGTGCTGCAGTGTACCTTGGCCCTTTTTTTTTGAATCATTTAATTTTTTTTCAGCTATAAAGCTATGACACATGACCGGTGCTATGTATACATGTTGGATGCCTCTTTTGACATTAAAGACACTCATACTCTGGATTTCATTCGCAAATACCACTATGAGGTATGCTTGCTTACACAAACAGTCGACCCTCCTCCGTAAGTACCCACCAAAGGGAATTTCAAAACCTTAGGTTATCCAAGCATGCCTTCGTCATCCATGCATACCAGCGCCGCGAGAAAAGTGGTTGTGTTTTACTGGATTTGAACCAGCGATCTACTGTCTCAAGTGGGATATGTGTCCAAGCTATCCAGACTCTACTTGGCAGACCGGCCAAGAAGATGTACCACCGCACCATCCAACCATGGCAGTTTTTATAGTGTCGCCTGCACTCTCGCAGCCGAAGACTTGGCACGCACAAAGCTCAATTTGTAAAAACTCCTTACCAAACTTCAAAATTCCACGCCCGTCGAGACTGTATTCATTCTTCGCATCATCTTGTTAACTTGTCCTGAGTCCTCTCACGCCAATCTCAAACAACAGTCTCCCAGATTTGTGCGCCACGCTTTGTGTCCTCATACAGGTGTAAATATCGGCGTGGGCGTGTGTTTGGTGACCAGCTGAGGCCAGAGAAAGTCGAAAAGAGGTATGGCCATTGGAATAAGGATGTACTAGGTCGTACCTGTAAACTTGATGAGGCTTAGGTAGGAATCGATTTCGTTGGGATTGAAAGATTGATATGGTGGAGTAATTTGAATCATTGCCTCGTGGGCCAACTTGTTCGGTATTGCGAAGTTTGACTGAACTTGGCTCTGGGAGAATATTTCACTCCCAGGTTCGTAGAGGACACCGCGTACAGGTGTTCAGTCTTGCCCTCCGTACCTTGGCCCATAATGGTAGATGAGAGGTGGCTGGTCATTACTGGGTTTGACAGGCACACAAGACTAGTGGGGATTTCTTCCATAGATGTATATATAAATCCAATGCTCGTGTAGTTGTAAAATATCAAGTCTTCTGTATCATATATATCCATATAATATCGTACAGAGTATATTTTCCAACACTATGGCAACAAGCATACCCCCGGGAAGATAAAGTTACACGGATCAGGCGAGACAAGTATTTTTGTGGGAAAGGAGAGAAATGAGAACTGGTAGGCAAGACAATGTTATTGATGAGTGCAATCACAGAATGGAGAACAGTCATTGGTAACAAGGGGCTTGCCGTATTTAATTGTAATATGCGCACCATGACTTCGATTGGGGGAGTACAGGTGACACTAAAAACACCGCCATGGCTGCATAGGGGAACGGTGTTTCATCTGAGCCACTCTCTCAAGCGGAGTCTAGATTAATAAAATCTTGAATTATCCTTATCTGGCAGCCCAAGGGCTCGCACAGGTGTCTCGGGAAGATGCGTATATTAGGCAGAATAACTTATTTTTACGTCTGGAGCACGCGGGCCCATATTTCATCCGCAGATATTACTCGAGGTTAGCGCTTGCGGCATGTCTGGATAACTCGGGGTTTTTGAGAGGTTTTCCTGGGTGGGTATTCACGGATGAGAATTGACTTGGAGTGAGGGAGAAGCCGCCACAACTCCGCAGCAGTACTTGCAAATGAAATCCGAGGCATGAGTACTCTTCTTTTACATCGAGTCATCTGCTCTATATTTTTTCTCTCGTACTTTGTCATGGCTAGATAGCTGCATATGTAATTAACATCTAATGCAAAATCCTATCACTTGCGTGCCCACCATAGAGAAAAGTGTGAACCCCTATGGTTGTCCGAATGTGCTTTCTCCTATCTCCAACGCGATAGATATTTAAGCTACCCAGAATCAACTCGGGAGAACGGCCGGAATGGTATACCACTGCACCACCTAGGCTTGGGTTTCGGATAGCTTGGCTACCGTTCCAAGTTGAGACAGGCGATAGCTGGTTCAATTCCAGCAAGATTCCATTACATTTCTCGTGGTGCCCGTGTACAATATCAGCTGAATTTTTGAAATTTCCCTCGTGGATACCCACAAAGGATGTTTGGCTGTTAGGGTTAAACTGTGTGTGCAGTAAACAATTGTCCTATTTCATGGCTGTCTAGTTGAAAACACATTGAATTACTTCCAAAAGGTACATAATTGCTCGTCATCATAAACAGACAAATTAGTGAGCATGTGCATGAAATCGTTGTAATCTCACGCTGCTTGGTTACTGCTAGTCTCTTTTTACACTTGGACTACATTTAGTTTGATTGGGCAATAGCATGGCTCCACGGGTCGTTGTTTACGGTGGAAACTGGTTTTCGTGTCCCTTGAGCCATCTAGCTACGATACAGTAGCAAAAATCCGGAGAGATAATCGATCATTGATTGAAGTGTTTCACTTCGTAGATAGGCCATCGATCGGCAATCTTGAGATAAAATGGTATTAAATTGATCAAAATGAACTCCAACCGTTCGCACATTGCATCATGCGGTAACTACAAGCTCTATATTTGAATGGGACCGAGCTGAATTGCATACTTTGATGTTTTTTGCCCAAGCTTGAGTTTGATGCAACTTTGGCCTTGGGTTAGTTAGAGATCATCCAATGTATAATATGCTTGTTTTTTACATTAAATGGATAGGGCTGACATTAAGGGCTAGCCTATTTAGGCCACAGGTCTGGCGATCGATGGCATGTAGAGCAGGGCTAACTAGGATGGTCCCTCACACTATCCAGCTGGGCGTTGGACCCTCAGCTGCGTCATCCGATATTCCTGACACCCACAAACTGGTACAGGGTCCGAGGCCCACAAATTAATGGCCGGTACGCTACGGTAGACCAGCATTTTCGGTGAAATATGCATCGTCCCGCTCCCACTGCCCGAAATTGGATCAAACACACAGTTACCGTCTGCCGGTAAGTAAGGCTCGTTCGGAAGATAAGCAGAGAATCACGCGAGCTTACTACACGTGTAGTATCTAGGACGTGCTGTTGATACCGGCAACGAGCTGAGGAGCTAAGGAAATTTCAAGTTGGCAGAACTCGGGACCAACGATAAAGATTGAGCCAGAAGCCGACCGTGTGAGACATTCGTCGCACAAAATGCCGCGAGCTAGCTGGAGAAGCTAAATCCCTATGAGCCGTAGCTTGCGCGAATAACAAGCTCATCGCATAGACCCGGCAAGCGAAACACAAAGTACCTTTTACTTGCGGGTTAACTATTCAATTTTCTCAATTTTCTCAATTTTCTTGCTGGCTGGCACATGTAATCTTCTCGATGTGAGGCAAAAATAGCAACAATACTGAATCTCTCATCCCACATCTAGTATGTGAGGGGGTATTTCCACTGGCAGGAAAGCATGCAGAGGGCACGTGGGCAAGTACGCTGTATGGGACATAGATACTCCCGACCTGCTGGTGGAAAGGAGTTCAATGTTCTCGTACAGCCGTAAACTCAATGACAATCACTAGCAAACAGAAACTTCCGTACCATCCCTTCGGATGCTAGGCTAGTACCCGGTCCCGATCAAAACTCCATCATCAAACAAAAACTAGTGTACAATACCCACTTTATCCTTACTGAATGATGCTAATTACATGCCACGGTTCTGGTTCAGATTGCCGTATTGCTGAAAACTGCATCTGACTGATCACCTTGCCTCTCAATCTGAATAAGCTCACACGACCAATCAAGACGAGAGGAAAGTCTTTTTGATGCCCATTCATGAACCGAATATGTGGAAAGTGTTTTCTCAGCTAAGCCGGTCATCAATGCAGCGCACTGTCCCAAACACAGCATCACGAACCACGAGTATCCATGGCATAGGCTTGTGTTGAGGTGTAACGCTCCAGCTGGCATAGTCGGCGACCCGAGCTCTGTGAACAAACACTTTTATTTTCTATCCATCAAAGGCTCGCGTTGTCCATGATCTGTGCGCCACTTCTTCCTCAACCATGAACTGAGTCAACTTTGATCTACTAGATACCATCTTCTCATAGGCTCATTGGCAAAATAAATACAATCACACGTATTCCTAAAATGAGGTACTTGAAAGGGATATACGAGGTCGACACTAACTACAGACTGGGACCGGGTCATAATAAGTATACTGTTAATGTCCATAAGACCATGCACACTCCCTCCCCGCGCCGAGTCTTCCCTGCACACTGCGCTGGGATGCCGATGTCATCCTAATAGTCGTGCATTTCCCAAAGTAGGTTAACGGCATTCAGCAAGGCGAATACCAAGCGAGATCTCGTCAACGCATATGTCTAATATTACTAGTGCATGCGACACCTGGTTCTGTTTGTGTTACCCAACGCTGATCCGGCAAATTATACAAGCGTTTGGTCTTCGTGCTGCACAATGCTAATCGTCAGGATCTTGGCGTTGCAGAGATGAGACGGGTCTGGAGAAAATGGCCAGATTGCCAACAGATGAGTTTATGTGTGTCAGCCACAGCCTCGTCCTCCTTGCGAAATGCTAACTAGTGGCCTCGTCGAACTTCGCTAAGCACGGTGTTCTACACACCCCGGTAATCCGTTCCCTCGCATGCTCAGTGAGTTCACATTACAGATGCAACACGTCATACTCCCTCCACCAGAAATTGCGTAAACAAGAAACGGGCTGGCCGAGCGGTGGGCAGCTTTGAACATGAAGTGCAAAGGTCACGTGCTTAGAACCGAACAGTCATGTGATGTAGCACACGGACTGATGTTGTGTGACCAATCGTTACAAGGTGATCAAAGGAGGATCGACGACAATTCATTTAACCAATACGTAGTATTCCCCCCATCTTCATCTTTCTTTCGAGAGCCCGCAGTGTGATCGGCTCTGATGCAAGGAGGAGCGCGGCTGCTGCCTAAACCGCGACCGTAGACTTGCCTGCAGCAGCACTGATGCACTCAGTGCCGCAGTGGGTTTCAAGAGGATTCTAGCAACGAAAGTGCCTCCTGCAAGAGCCTCAGAGCTCGAAAATCTCCAAAGACGATGACCATCAACATTAGCAAGCGAGACGCCCATAGGCTCCTATCAATCGAATGGCATGAGCAGTCTGGAGGCTGTAAACTGTACGTGTCGTGTTCGGCGGAGATCAGGTCGAGTCTCGAGCGGCTAGCCTATTGCTACAGAATTGGCGACGGAGCGAAAGAGGGCCTTGTACCAGACTAGGCCGATGCATTCCACTCATCGGCATGAGTGAATCGGTCCAGCCTCGTCTTCGGCCTCCGGAGCTTTTACGTTTGTGTTCACGAGCCGAAACGGCATTGAGCTTTTCAGAACTCCCGCTCATAACGTACTGAAGCTCGGCCTGGTCAATATCTTGGGAAAAATAAATATCTCTATTCCTACGCCTTTGCTTCAATGCTTGTACTTCGATAATGAATCCCTATTGTGACAATCAGCCTATCTGATGCGGGAGCTAATAATCTCCAGTGACCTAAATGTTGATGTAAAATAGCTGACCTGCGCTTAGAGAACTATATTCTCCTCATGCAATACGGTCCTTGTTCAAAAAATACATATCTGTGCCGGTTTAAGTGCATTATTACAGTGATTTTTATTAGACAAAAAAATGTACACTTTGTCGATGTTATCAATTACAGGTTGTCGCCTCAGCACCTAAATCTACATTGCATAACATAGATTTCTTCGTACTGTTCTCTCCCAATTTGTTGTATATTGGCAGAGTCGGATAGCTCTCATCGTCATGAACACACTACCTCTGGGACAGTGGTAAGCCATGACCGCAGTACATAACAGGCTAAGTTGGCATTTAGTCATTAGTACCAACGTTCTCCTAAGCGGGATGCGACGGAAAGCTTTGAAGCTTACTACATGCACACCTCATGTTGAGAGAGGAAAGGAGCTACTAGAACAAGACGTTCTGTGTCGTTAGGCGAACGTAATATCGTTATTATGCCAGGACTCTTGGCAGGTCCGGCCCCTATTTGCCAAGTCGAAATGGTCAAATCACGGTTGAGCCTAGCCTTGAACAAAATTAGGTGCAAAAAATAATAATCAGAAAAGAAACCAACGGTCGGGTCCCTTACCCTGAATGGGCAATGGTTCATGGCATAATCGCCATCGTTGTTTAGCTTTAGTTAGCGCAATGTGCCCCGTGCTCCGTGCCCCCAGCCCGGGTCTGAAGATGAGGGACATGAGATGGTATGCCAGATGAAGAGACTTGATTTTTTTTTAACATGACAATGGTAAACATATTTATCAATGTCGTTACGGAGGCTTGTCAATTGTGTCAGTCGGGCAAGCAGGCCAATCCTGCAACGGTAAATTCTGGTGGCCAATAGGACGATTTTCATGCGGGATCTACAGACACCAAGGGATCGGCCACTGTTGACTTCAGTACCCCTTGTGTCTAGTATTATTTTTCGCGCCTTTGGCTAACGATCCACAAATCTATCGAGTCACTTAATTTACAATACAAGTCTGATAGAGCACGTTCGCGCAACCTTTCGATAAGCAGCTGTGACTGGAGATCAGATAGCACGTATCGCTTGCCATCTACAGTGGTCTACACGACGTCGCAATTGTATGGGACCTGTCTGAATCGTTATATTGACCACATGTGGCTACCAATACAAACGACGGCGTCGGATGCAGGAAGCGGTGCACCTTCATTCTTGAACAAGATCGTCGTTGGATTCTGAGTCTTCGTAAGGGCGTAAAACGAGCCAATCATGGACTAGTGCAATGCCAGTCCCAGGTCTATCCGGGCGTCATGCAGAGGGGGAATGTTGTGTGAGAGAGACGACGGAAGTGGAAGCGTACTCTAGATGCAGCGAGTGTAGCAATTAGTCGGGAGCCTCTGTTGAAGGTGAAGCTTGAATCATCCCTACCCAATCTCAACCCCTGGAGATATGGGTTCTACTTCTGCTGCCGCTGCTGTCGGCGCAGTAGCTTCAAGGGATGGCCAAAGCACAATCCTATCTCTGGGTAAGACTCGTTGGATTAGCCTGGTCGTTGTCTCAAGCGTCAGTGCTTAGATATAATCGACATGTTTATCCGGTCGATGAATGGCGATAATTCAGTGTTCGTGGCATGATGCGCATCAAGTCGATATGCAACTCGCTTCTATAACCGTAGAAGACAACAGGCGGCCACTCATCGAGTATGCCGAATTGATCAACGTCGGAGTCTCTCTCATGTAGGGCGTCGGAAGAGAAGGGGCCGCTCCTGGTGCCACCAATCAAATCTGCATAACTCTAGTCCAGGCTCCTCCCAACAGAACCCGCTCAAACTCAACCAAATACCACTAAGGGGGGAGGGCGGAAAAGTAAAATTGATCCATATTTTCTGCCCCAAATAGGGGGGAGGGGGGGGGCATGTTCAACACTCTATCCGCCTTGCTCACTACACCCCCCCGGTCTCAGATCACTCAAGTAGAGCTACACTCTGTCTACGCACTGGGCCTTCGCCCGATCACTCATCCGCACTCGTGCCCATCCTGAGTCTTTCGTGCTCCATCTCACCTACACACACACTCCCTCATTGGGATCCACTCTTTCTCATATCTTTGCACGGCTCAGGTCCGCTTCATCCGCCCGGACATTTTTATTTGTTCTTCCTCATTAAAAGGGGTGAATCGCACCTTTACATCCTACATTACCCATCCTGTCTTCTTCTCTACATCTTACACTCGTTTGTCTACTAGCATTCCATAAAGTTGACATTCTTATCCTTACATCATGTCACTTCCAGAGCCAGTTGTCCAGGAAATCCAGTACAAGCCTGTCCCGCCTCAACGCATGCGTATGACAGATGCCGACTACTACGCATTTTTCCAAAACCAGGTCATATTTTTAACCGGTGCTACGGGCGGACTCGGTGGCTGCCTTTTATATAAACTTGCACTCAAGCTTCAGACCAAAAAGATATACGCCCTCTGCCGTTCTAAGACCAAGGCTCTTCGATCATGGAACGATACTATGCCCCACCAGTACAAGGCGATATTGAACTCGGGCAAGGTGATATTACTGGAGGGTGACATTACAAAGCCAAACTTTGGCATTGACCCAGCTCAAGTGCATGACACTACAATTGTCATAAACTCAGCTGCCGATATATCATTTGCTCAACAAGTGGATGAGGCTATCGAAAAGAATTGCAAGCCTCCACTCGAATTAGCAAAGATGGCTTCATCATTGCCACACCTCCAGTCATTCATTCAACTCTCTACAGCTTATTGTAATTCTTTCCTACCCGATGGTCTAGTCGAAGAAAAAATTTATCCCCTCGGAGACCCCGAAGAAGAACTCACAACTCACGCCAGCTCTCAGATATTCCCGTGGTCATATGCGTACTCAAAACATTTGATGGAACAACTTCTCCTATCAAGATACCCCAACTTACCCATACTCATAGTACGGCCGACTATAATAGGCACCGCCATCAAACAACCCTTCCCACTATACGGTCCAATTGGTTCAACACCTCTCGAATCATTCTTCAAATTTTTTGCCATATCCCCTGGAAACCGTGTCTTCCATGCAGCAACTGGCTCGGAGTCAGGAACCAACATATTTGACGAGGTGCCTGTCGACTGGGTAGCTAATCTGACCCTACTACACGCAGCATCAGGTACCAGAGGCATCATCCACGCGGGTTCAGAATCATACATCCCACGAACTCTCGATGATATGCTACGTGTTGCCCAGGAAAATGACGCGGACATGGAGGTTAAATTTGTCACCGACCGAAGTATACCTCAGTGTCCCTTGGCAGATTTCTACAAGGTAGCATCTCGGGATTGGCGATTCTCCAACAAGAACTCAGCCAAATTCCGCAGCATAGAAGGTCCTTTGAGTATCAGTGTTTATGGTCACGATCTATATGACTTTGACATGTTACGAGTTCTGAAATTAAACTCTGCTATAGAAGCTTACCGACGTAAGATTAAGGCCAGGATGTGAAGATTCGAAATTACAACACAGCTTTCCTAATTCCACGGTCACATATTAAGGAATCACTACATAGAGAGAAGCGTTATCACATGGGATTTTAATAGTACTTTACACTTCTTGGATGCATTTAGAAATTTTTAGTTTGGGCTTTTGGATAGCGGATAAGTGTAGGCATATTTCGCTGTTGTATGATGGCAAAGGGAATAGCGTAACACTGACGCGGTAATAAGGACGTTGATGGAGTTGGTGAATTGTGGTATGGAGGTCGGGCTCAGGCTACAGTCTGAGCTGGACTTGAAAAATTGTACTATGGGCCCGAGGTCCATTAATCTGTTTGAGAATTATAGACTTCAATACATGTTTATTACTCAAGTTCACAAGGGTAACTACCTACTGTCTAATCTAATGAAAAGTTTGTGACTACACCATAGTTTCGAAATTTATGGTCAGGAACTAAATTTTAATCTTTCCTAGATAAATTATTAATAAGCATGGAAAGCATCGTTTATCGTCGTCGGAAGAACAACCCAATAGTCTATGGAAGCACTGCAAATTGTTATCTAAAGTCTTGGCGTGGATATAAAATAACACACTCCCGGTTACTACCCAAGTAATTCACATGACCAAGGAGTCGTTTTAATCTTGTGACGGACGCGAAATTCCAACAATTTGGATAGCAAATTCCATCCTTGACACACTGTAGTAATGGGGAGCAAGAGGAAATGAGGAGACGACAATCAACACCGGTTAGATTTGCGCTCAAAGCGGGAGTAAACGGCGGGGCTTCTATGACGTCATATTACTGATTGTAACCGCCCTCTCCGCATTATCGGATCCGGGGTAATTTCCCTTGACCAAGAGGTGTAGTCGGCTTTCGAGTCCGGTGTCAGCAATGCCGGGATCGGCATGGACCGGGACGATGAAGTGCAGGACAATCAGGGCAGGAGATGAGAAGAAAGTTGTACAATTGTACGTCGAGTTGGCGCTTACGCACGCTCCTTGTATGGGCCATTGGCGCTGCTATCGTCAGCCGTGCGAATAGTCCGGCTCCCGCGTACTAAGGATAGTCGATCCCAAGTAGCAGACGAGGCGAGGGACATGTGAGAGTGAAATGGGGGCGGAGGCGAGGTGCAGCTATGGTGCTCGTATCGCTTTACGCCTCAGGCGTCAATCCCATTCGAGCTCCCCACCTTGTCGAACAAATACTGATCTTCAAGGCGATCGATTATCGTCCGCCCTCGCCCCACGCCTTGCCACCCAAAAACAAGGCTTATCCTGCACTGATCCACGTAGATTGCCTGAAAGCCGCCTATACTCATTTCGTTCGAGGGCCGAGCAATGATGTGTCGCTGAGCGAAGACCACCAGGCCAGGCCTGGTCCACACCCTCGCCAACCCGGAGCCTATTCGGCTAAGGAGATGGCGGAAGGTCTCATAGTGCAGTGGTACCCTATCCGCGCTCCCCAAGTAGTAAGCGAATAGTTAGCTAGGCCTCCCCCAACAGATGCGAGGGTTTGTAGAATCCTCGAAAATTCCACTGCATCCAACTCGCTGCTGTCATCTAGAATGTTCAAGTCACTCTCGCATAGGTAAAGGCTCTGAAACCTAAGCCTCGGCGAAGACTTATCAACGACATTAAATTATACACAGTAGGAGACGCAAGAATTGATGGTATGAAAGAGTAAATAACAGAGGGGCGGCATCTCTGAGGTTCCTAGTGGATTAGAATTGGCGAAAGGTGCAATAAGCTTAGCATTGTGATGGTGTGGGTTACGGGTGTCTCGTGGCTCCACCCTATTTTGTTTTTAAATCACAGTGTACTCAGCTACCTAGCTATGACACAGTATTTACATCCCCCAAACCCCCTCCTTGCATATAATTTACCCAATTACTTGTTAATTTCCAATTGGTATTTCCTATTTTTAATATCCTTTGCGTGCTACCGTCCACTTGGATGTGTCCAAATATGCAAGAAGAGCTTCCTATCTCTGTTCGAAATAAGAACGGAGGTGTTCTTGGCTCTCTGCCCTGAAAAAATCTTTTCCTTTTTTGTCGGAATTTGGGACAATATTACAGCAGGTGTTGCACATGCTGCCTTTCTTTCCTACAAAAATTGCACGTATTATCTCCAACTTTTCCCATCATATACAGAGAGACCCGTGTCTTTCCGATTCCAAGCCTTGCCTAGTGAAATCCTGACTCTGTCTCCCTGCTATGTCTTTGAAATTTGAAAGGGTTGGAAGATATACCGGGTTGATTGGTTTGGACCTGGATCCTACAGTACTTGCCAAGTCCCTTCGCCTTTCTGCCCTCCTCCTCACTCCGAACTACTAAAGTGTGTGGTAGAGATTAATACTAGATGTAACTTCATTTTCTGTTAATACAGGGTATCGGGTGACTGTTCTCAACACCTGTCAGTGGTGTCCCCCACGAACCTTCAGCTCTCACTCCAGAATCTACAGAGACAAGATCGAGTAACAAAGTGTAATGATCCTAGTCTGCGCAAGGAAGCACGGGCTTCAAACACGAGACTCAATGATTAGATCACATGACTAAATTGATGCATACCTCAACTGCGAGTCGCAAAATGGCCATATCTGGTGTTAAAAGCTGTCATTCATCGACAATTATCGTCACGTCCTCAACCGTAAGCTATCTCTAAGATATCGAGTTACGTTCATACCGCTATTGTGTACACACCTAAGTCTCTATTAGACAGCATGCCTCCTGGTAGACGGAAAAAGCCTGCTGCGATCGCATCACCTGCGAAAACTATTAAGCGTACTGCCAAACGTGTAAGATTTAAGAGCTCACTTCCATTTGCACGCGAATAAGCCATTCTCGCAGCTTCTCCCGAGAGTCATCATTCCCCGGCCCAGTCAATTCTTATTGACTTCGAAGATGAGTCCATGGACGCAGGGTCAGAAAATGCGACCTCACCGAACTGATGCATATGCTCGAGCCTGAAACTAAGGTCCCAAAGCTACAGGCCACAAGAGTCTTGAAAAAGAATTCTGGTACAGGCCTCTCCAGTCCTATACACGCCTCTTCTAAAAGTCAACCTATACATACTTCGAAAGTAAATACTCAAACTCACCCCTATCATACATCTAAGATCCTTCTTCCATTCCACACGCATAATTACTATATCCATCCGTCCAAACCCTGAAAATCAAGCAGCATCATGGCTGCGTACAACCAGCCGTCGTCCTCGGCGTCAATCGACCCAGGCGACGACCTACACCCGAGCCTTCTTGGGATTGCCGCCGCAATGGAGCAATCAGAACGCGACAGAAAGCAGCGAATGAGCCTAGCTCAAGAATTCCTGCAGAATATCGACGCCTGGGCGAAATCCAAGGCTGGAACCGATGGTGCGGCCTTAATCGCGCCTTTTATTGAAAAGATTTCACCTATTGTGACAGCTTTTGCAATAAGCAACGTCAACGCCACATACAACTCATGTAAGAATCCTTTCCCCGAAGCTACTCAGATGAAAACCTCTGTGCCAAGGGTGACAAAGATAAACGAGAAACCGCCTCATGAACTGCCGAAAAAGCCTCAAGTGGCTGAGTCCCCCTGGGTCACAGTGGCACGAAAAGCGGCCAAGCTCCCAGACCCGCCAGCCAACCTGGTCAAACGAAGGCCTGTTGTGCAGACACGACCAGCAGAAAAAGAACCCCCCAAAGAAGATAAACGACTTTTTCTTCGAATGGGACGAGAGCATCAGTGGCGCAAGCTATCACCAGTCACTATCAAGAAAATTGTCACAGAGAAAGCTGGGATTGCACCCTCAGCAATCATAGCAATGACACAAGTTAGGTCTGGCCTAGCAATGGAGTGCGCATCAGATGCACTCAGGGAATCAATTCTGGGTGTGGGTCCTTCACTCCAAAAAGAGGAAATCACAATCGAACCGGCGTCAGACTGGACATCCGTCATGGTACCGCATGTCCCAATCTACATCCGTACATTAGACGGAAGAATTGAAGTAACCAGGGAAATGGTGAAGATGGAATGCCAGGCAGCTTGCGGCGTCATGCCAATACAGGTGCGCCCAAACGATACAAAGTTTGGACAGTATTCCACTAGCTGGATCGTGCACTTTAAACAAGCACCTTCCAACTTGAGGTTTAGACTATTCGACGAGAGTGGACCTGCCATACCATTCTCTCGTAGACGCCCCATCGAGCAATGCCAACGCTGCTGGGGCTATCATTCAACAAGAAACTGCGTCAAAGGACAGCGCTGTGTAAAGTGTTCTGGCTCGCACGAAGCTGCCGAATGCTCGGCAAACATCCCCAAATGTTCAAACTGTGCTGGACCGCACGAGTCTACTCACTTGGACTGCATGGCCCGGCCAAGGCGATACAATAGACAAGTAACGCCCCGATCACCGGCCGAGCTCCGAGTTATTCGAGAA
The DNA here is from genome assembly GCA_905067625.1 of Blumeria graminis f. sp. triticale. Lineage (NCBI taxonomy): Eukaryota > Fungi > Ascomycota > Leotiomycetes > Helotiales > Erysiphaceae > Blumeria > Blumeria graminis. The sequence goes on along the minus strand of LR898470.1, from coordinate 588,729 downwards.
CGCGGACATATGGATTTTAAGGCTGCTATATTAAGATCTCAAGAAAAAGGTAAGGCCCGCGAGGTCATTAATATACCAGAAGAAACGATGGTTGATAATGAGTAATACACCAAATTCTCACAAGCACAACCAAAAATATAGCACCCTTCTATTTCACCATGTGAACGTGGGAAAGGGTGGACCGAACATGGACATAGCGCTGCAACAAGCTTGGGATGCAGAAGTGCACATAGTCATGGTTCAAGAACCATGGACCTTGCAAGAAGATGGAGAGTTTAGAACGAAAAGCCATCCTGGTTTCGATGGTTTTATACCTTTTGGAAACACGACACCGAGACCACGACCACACGCTGTCACTTTTGTGAGAAAAGGACTCCAAGCGGCTCAGATCTCACCCTCGTCATCAAGCCAGTCATCAGACTACTGTTTTGTGCAGGTGTGTGGACTGACATTTGTAAATGTCTACCGTGCTCCAGGCCATAGTGAGACTTTGGAACCATTACTAAGCTGGCAGCCAAGTGGACCCTCAGTGGTAGGGGGTGACTTTAACTCAGTCTCACAGTATTGGCAGCCATTAACAGAACGCCAATACGGAAATGGTGATCTCATCATGGGGTGGGCCCGCAGAAACAACATGCAGCTACTAAACACCTTAGGAAAAGTACTCATCGCGATGGAAACGTGCTGGATCTAACCTGGAGTAATACGACGGCAGTTGCATCGGTATCAGCACGGTTCGACTGTACATCAGACCACTCCACCATCGAAGGCTCGGTTGACACACCTGGATGCTCGCAGCTATCCGGGATCCCGAGGCTAATCCGCGTAAGAGACGGTGACCTAGACGAGTTTGCTCGATGCGTAAGGCAATAGGTAAGGCACGGCCCCCTCAGCAGTCAAACCGAGATTGAAGACTTCACAAAGAGCTTAATCAAAGTACTTCAAGACGCGATCAAAGTTGTCGGTCGAACACTCGCGGTGGGAAGGGGAAAAACAGCGCCTTGGTGGACTGATGAATGTAAAAGACGTCAGTTTGACTACAGGACAGCCAAAAGGACATCTAGAGATATAGTAGTGACACGTAGGGCTTTTCGAGCCGCAGTGAAGAGAGCCAAACGTGAATACTGGACAAAGCAAGTCGAGGCAGCAGAGACAGAAGCAAAAGTGTTCAAACTTATGCGATGGGCCAAACAGAAGCCGACGAAACAGCCTCCTCCTCTCCGGGTATCACCAAACGAGTGGCTTTCAGATCCACTAGAGCGGACAGTTGCGTTGCGAGATTCTCTTCTTGCAAGGTATAACGCGAGAAACGACATCGATACGTGGGAGAACAGTCAACCAGAGTTGATTCCATGGGATGGAGAGGTGTCACTGGAGGATATAACAGTATCAACCATTGGCAGCAAAGAAACAGCTCCGGGGTTCGACAAGATTACCGTACGACTTCTCAAAGCCTGCTGGAGCACGATTGGAACATACGTCAGGGACCTCTTCCAGGCTTGTCTTAACTTGCAATATTTCCCTACGCCTTTCAAGGTGGCGGAAGTTGTGCTACTTCCAAAAATTGGACGCGACCTCTCCAGCTCAAAAGGATGGCGCCCCATATCGCTACTCTCCAGCTCAAAAGGATGGCGCCCCATATCGCTACTCTCCAGCTTAGGCAAAGGATTGGAAAGGCTCATAGCTAAAAGGATGTCCTGGCTTGCATTAAAACACAAGGCAGTACCTCCACAACTATTCGGCGCGCTACCAGGACGCTCAGCAGTCGACTTGGCATCATGTGTTATACACGATGCAGAAGCTGCAATGAGATCCAACAAAGTCACAGCTATGGTCACGCTGGACATACAAGGTGCCTTCGATGCAGTGCTACACAATCGGCTGCTCGCACGAATGCGAAGTCAGGGCTGGCCAGTACTACTCTGTCGCCTGGTAGAATCATTTCTGAAACAACGAAAAGTTTTGGTGAGACACGAAAAAGGTGTAACTGATGAGAAGCTTGTTGAGTGCGGAGTTCTCCAAGGATCACCACTATCGCCACTTTTATTTATGTTATACATCTCAATCCTACTTGAAGATGGAACCCCAAACTGTATATTCGGATATGCAGATGAAATTGCCATTGTTCGCGTCGGTAAAAATCCTAGTGAGGCTGTTGAGGCTGCCCAGGTAGAACTAGACAGGATAATCCAACGCGCTTCAACGCACATGATAAGGTTCGACCCTTCTAAGTCCGAGCTCCTGGTTATAGGAGGAGGACCGAAGAAGAAACTAGACTCATCCAACCTCGCGGTCAGGGTTGAGGGACAGCTTATTACGCCTTCCGCGTACATTCGATGGCTCGGGGTCTGGCTCGATTCCCAACTGACGTTTAGACAACATGTCCAAGAATGGTGTAATAAGGCACAAAGACTATCTCACTTTATACGAAGTATTAATAGGGTCTAACGAGGTGCGGCTCCGGGACCATTAATCCGTGCAGTGAACGCATGTGTAGTCAGTACGGCAATTTATGGCGCTGAAGCTTGGTGGCCTGGACTCACCCGTATCACGACGGTACGAGATAAAAGAGTAAGTACGGGTGTCTGATGGCACCTCAAGTTACTAGATAGAACTATTTTGACTGCTGTTCGAGCCGCACTGCCATTGTGGTGAACTACACCAAATATAGTTCTGCACCGTGAGTCAGGGATACTACCGGCAGAAATTATGCTACAGCAGCGACAGCTCCGAAATGCAGCCAGAACCCGCAGACTCGACAGCTATCACCCTTTGTCGTCAAGGGCAGCTGAGACACCAAAGGAAGCAATTAAGCGACTCAAACTGAGAGAGGGGCAAAAAGATCGTGTCTTCAAGTTTCCAGAGCGATATCTGACACGCCTTCAGAATAGTAACCTCAACCTACCGGCATCAGAAGGGCCTGGACAGCTTTACCAACCGATGATCGCGAGGGCTATGGCTAGAGCCAAATGCGACAAGGAGGAAAAGTCGAAGCGGACAAATCATTGGTTTAGAAATCTCCCTGTAGGGACGCTGTGTGTATATTCTGATGGGTCATAGACTGGTACAGCATACTCAGCCTATGGCTATGCTATATACAGGGACAGAGAACTCATAGCGAGTGGTGGAAATTTTCTCCCAAGAGCAGAGGTCTTTGATGCAGAAATCGTCGGGGCAGTTCGAGGCCTAGAAGTGGCGTCGGAAATTGGAGGTAGTATAGGTATCAAGGTGCTCCTCGACAATCAAGAGGCGGTAAGAGCCCTTGTGAGTGGTAGAACGAGCTCTTCACAGTCTGAGGTCCGGAATTTTATTGAACTATCCAAGGCTCAGCCTGCCGTAGAAGTCCACTGGGTTCCGGGATACAGTGGTGTTGAAGGGAACGATAAAGCCGACGCAATTGCAAAGGAAGCCCTTGCATCAAAAACCAGGGAAGGAAATATCCCGAGACCAGAGTGCACTCAGGAGGAATCTGACAAAGTCCTGACATTCGCAGCACTTAAACGCCAAGTCACAATACGAGTACAGAAACTCGCGGAAGATTGGTGGCATAAAAATAGATCGGACAGGTATGAAGATCTGGACTTACTGATGCGAAGAAAACGCCCTCCGGAGCTAGCTTTACCTCGATGGGCATATCACCGCCTCATTGCGGCAAGGACTGGGCATGGTGATTTCGCTAGCTATCACAGACGATTTCAAAATCCGAATGAAGAAATGCGATGCAAATGCGGACGAGAGAAACGGCCATGGCATTTTGCAGAGTGTCGCCCGACCATCCAGAAATGGAGAACGGAAACGAAGGAACCACGACCTACGACAAGGGATATGACAGGGCAAGAAGGATGGCAGATATTCTGGCGCTTTCTAACTGTAACAAAATGTTACAGCAAAATTGAATCATAAACAGGGAACTTGAATGTCAGCTGTATTGCTTCTTAGGGCCGCTCAGTGTGGCACGAGGATGGAGGTGTAGTGCAGGGCGCTAGCACCTCAGAAATGGTGTTTTTTCTTTTTATTTGTTTTGTTTCTGTATTTATGGCTCCTATGAACCAATCATGTAGGTAGCGAAGAGTCTTATATAGATCTGGACTACCCGTGCCATGCCCCCTGGGTGTTGGGTCAGTACCCGGTCACGATAAAAATATCATCATCATCATCATCACCCCTATCATACGCATCTGTGGTGAAGAAAGGCTCCTCTACCCTAGCCCAGCTAATCAAAACTTAAGATAACTGCAACAGTGGCTGTAAAATTCAAGCCCGACTCGAGGGTTATGGTTCGCCTAGCGCCAGATCACCTCCTACGCCACCAAGATTCTCTCTTTGTCCGCACGAAGTTGAGAAGCCTTCTAGACCGTCCAGAGCTAATCAAGAACATTTGTTTGGTTCCATCTGGCATTGCTTTCGTTTCCCCCTCTCTCGACCAAGCAACAGATCTTCTCTAGGCAGCTGTAGCTCTGCAGCTCATGACTGGAGATGTACCAATTGAAAGGCAAGAAAAATTTGCAAACATTCTTCTAAGCCAAGCTCCAAAATACGGATACAATTCCTGCGGATCACCAGAAGCTCTATCCGACGCAGATGTCCGGCAGGAGCTAGCAGGTGCTAAATTGACACTGAGTCAATTTTTTCCATCTCATGACTGCAGGCTTCCACAAGGGTCTCCCGCCTCTCAAATCATATTCCTACTGGCAATTGAAAGCCTCCTCAATCTCTCTCCAAAACGCTATGGTTATGAGGACGATGTGGCATTTGTAGCATTTGCGCTGTCTCTCACTCGATGCTCATAACTATTTCAGAAGCAGTTAGACTCAACCCTCTCCTAGGAGCGTGGGAACGGCATCAATTTTGAAGTATCAAAAACTGAGCTGCAATATTTCCACCGAAAGCATGGATCCTCAGCAGAGCCCAGCGTATACGCTAATCAAGTAGAGGTCACTCCAAACGACCACACACGCTGGCTTGGGGTCATTTTTGACCGAGGCCTTCGGAAAATGGGCCGAACAGACAAAGTTCCACGACGAAATCATATGAGCCCATTAGATATTTCCAAGCGAAATTTTACAATCTGGTGTAGGATTTATGTTAGATGGAAGGATTTGTTCTTACTTTCTTTTTCTGCAGGTATAATTTCAAACTACTTGTGAAACAAGAGTGATGTTCCCGGTAGAGGAAAATTTGCTACATTTAAATTGGAAAGCAGAGTTGCGGACAGCTGTTTGTTTGCGCATTAACGTGCTAGGTAAAGTGATTCCCGCAGCACTCCTACTGGAGTTTAAGCACGAGTGGGGCCGGGCCGGATCAAGTTAACTACCGTGGAGTACATCTACCTCGTCTCACCTGAATGACCGGACCACCTCAGACTTCACCCATGTGTTGAATCATACGAAGCCTGACAGTCCAGAAACCCACTGTATATAAGCCGTGGCGCAAATTCTTCCTCAGCCTCGTCCACCACGCGCCTAAGCCCTTGACACCTTCGCGATCTGCGACATTTCCCTTCCTTTCAGTCCCAGCTTTGGCTCATCTCATTCAGGGGTCATTTTCTTCAATGGAGGCTTCATCCAGTCGCCCACCAAGGCCTCCTCAGTTTATATTCGCTTTTCTCCCCCATACAGCTGGAGGAAAGTTGTTCGGGCTCTTTTTTGTAATTTATAGGTGCTGCAGGGCGCGCTAGAGCGTCGGGTGGTTCTGTAGGACTAATCTTCCCAGCACGTGACAGTAGTCACGAGCTGTGGACAGGCACGAAGTTAAATTCAATCAAAATCATCAAATCCAATCAGATAAGTAAAGTAGATAGGTCCAACACGTCGGGCTATCGGAAGAATTACTTGTCAGGCGATCGATACAATCTGCGTGCAGCAGAGTCAAGCAGACCACAAGGGGAACCGAGAACAGGTACGCCAAGAATCAAAAGCAAGACATTGAAGAATGGACCAGAATGGTATGGAGAATGCAAAAGGGAGACAAAATGAAGTCGGTAAGGTGGCCGTATTCCAGGAGTGGAAAAACTCATGGACACGTTCAGAGAACGAGATACTGTCTGGTCATCGAGCTTTGGCAGACCCTGAACATTGGAAGGCCGCGAATATTGTTACAGATGAGACAACAGGCAGAAAAAGGATATCCTAATTAAAAACACCCTCAAATATCCACCGGAACCTTAGTAGGGCCCAAAGCAGCATTGCAGTTCAGATAAAGAGTGAGCACATTGGTCTCAATTCTTATCTGTATCGAAGGAATATCCCCGGAGTGATGAATCCTAAATGCCAGTGTGGATATCCGTCTCAAAATGTCAAACAAATGGTCTTGGCGTGTCCTCAGTGGGTAAGGAGAAGAGAAGAGGTTTTTTAAAAGGCAAAAGTTAGGTCCTTTGCGGCAATGATGAACAGCCCAGATGACATGGAGAGAATCACAAAATGGATCCTGGCAAAAGGCTGGTTTGAACAATTCTGGCTTGCAGGAGAAGTATAAATAGCATTAGACGAAAAGATGAGACGATGTGGACAAGGATAAGACGGAATTCACACTGTATAAATAGTGTAAACGAACTTCCTGTTGGAAACCTCGGAAATCCGGGGGACTATTCTCAACACCTGTCAGTGGTGTCCCTTACGAACCTCTAGCTCTCACTGTAGAGTCTGCTCAGCCGAGATTGAGTAACAAAGTCCTCACTTCGACGAGGATTCCCAATCACTTTCGCGGTCTATATCGTCTTCATCTCTCAACACATACCCCTTTCACCATTATCATGAAGCTAACCACGATCAGATCAGATGATAGGGTCGGAGCTCTACTCATCACCAAACCTTGATTACAGAGGAAAAGCCATCCGATGAGTTTCCGGAGCGTACCCAACACCCGATACGGAGATGGTGGATTGGATCAAGTCGGCCTCGACTGTTACAAAAAAGTGAGATGTAGATGGATATGCGCACCTCATGTGGTCCCGGTGTCTAGGCCTCGCCTGGCTGGGGCTGCAGGTTTTTTGAGACTTTTTCCCGCGCACGCAGTTTCCATTGCTACCATTCTTATTTTTTTTGGGTAGGAGGTTCCGTAGAAAAGGTAACTGAAATCCAAGGGTAAATACTGAGCCGAATGGCTATCCATCTGTGACGGGCTTTGCCCTGATTGGGACTGGTCACTAGTACCACTCCGTCTCCGAGCTAAGGTAGTGGCAGGGCAACGCTCCTGGATATACGAACGGGGCACTAAGGGGGTACGCACCAGATGGAGAGTATGATACAGGAGAAGAGTTGTGCCGGGAGAAAGGATGATTCTCAGGGGTCAATGGAGGGAGTTAAGAATATTCTACACAGAGCATATAACGTATGGGAGAGTACGTGGTAGATGGTCTTCCAAAGGAACAAGTTATTGATTCCTATTGAGTTATTGTCTTTCAAGTATATCGGAATTCATTAAACCCTTACATCATCACAGGCAATATATCAATGATCTTACAGGTAACAAAAGAGGATAGGAGCACCGTACAAGGTGTGGCCTTGGTCAGAGAGGAGCCCAATGTGCTAGATAGTCTAAGACTCAAGTAGTACAATAAACACAACCATCTCTCTGGTTGAGGTGAGTTAAGTTTATTTTCCTAATGGTAGCTTTTTTCGTCCCTATTATATTCAGATGGAAGACTTCATTATGTGTAAAAGAAATAATGCCCACTCAATCATGAGTTTGTAGAACACGTTCGTTCAAATATCTACCCAAGTGAAACTAAGTACATAATTTTTAATCACGTGGGTAAAAACAACGTATTCTACTTTATAGCCCAAACTTTTCCAAGCATCCAGCAACAAAGCCGTACCAAAATATGCAAGCTATCCGATAGAGTCTTATAGTTGCGTTGGCCAAGTTATGTGGTTGTCAGGTAATGATAGTCATCACACCATCGCGCGAGATGAGATGGAAGTGCGAAGATTTTTTACGGTCAGAAAAATCTTTGCAACACTGAACTAAGAGGCAAAGTAGGATTTGAGGACCTTTTCTACAATTAAGTCGGCGATTTGGCCCTCTTTCCAAGCAGCATCATGCGTACCGATAATGATTTCCTCGTTTACTTCGATACGGGCGTTGCTCCGCGCAAGTGACGAAGTGGTTATGTCGCTGAGTTGGACTGCTTCGACTAAGTTATCATCGCGGGAGTGCGCCAAGACTACCAGCTTCGCTTCCGGCCAGGAAGTAGGAAAGGCTGGATAGTTGGTAGGCGCCGCAGCGTGTAAAATGCTTTCGTCTGCCCCAAATGCAGCGTTGAGAAAGACCCCATATGTGGGATCATCATGGCGGTCTCGCAAGCCCAGTAAGTTATAGATTCCAGCGATACCAACGATGACCGAGGGTTTGGGGGTGCTTGAGGGGAAGCAATCGCGCATAACACTTTGAAAGGCAAGCGTGGCGCCGCACGAGTGTCCGGCTAAGAGATAGTCGTGGCCAAAATGATACAGATTCTGCAGTAACGTAAGGCCGGCAAGGACATCATTGATGTGATCAGGATGCTGCGCATTCCGGCACTTGCTTGCCGGTGTCGCTGCCTCTTGCGGGTGTGTGGGATGTGGTGAGAGGCGATACGATATGGACGCAAAGCCCTTTATGCGTCGACGGAGAGGGTGTAAGAGTAGGCGTTTGATGGTCGGAAAAAACGAATCTTCTGTAATTTCAGGGTCTCGCCAGGCACCACCATGAATATATCTTGGTTCATGTTAGATGCTTCTGAGTACAGGTAGGGTAAATGATCTACACTAGCCAAATTGCACCATGCTCAACTTCGATTGGCGGTACGGAGTAAACGGCGACGCGCTGGAGCTCATGATCTCCGTAGGCAAGCTTTTTAACTGTAATTACTGGAGATATCGTTTCGCTGTTGAGTTCAGGCTTCATAACTGTAGTCTGGTCCATGATATGGTTGTATCAAACACTCACGAGCGGGGTAAAGAATAAATAAGTTCTAATCCAACCCGAAATTGCCCATTCTTCCAATGAGAATAAATGCTGGTGGTACAGTGGTCTTCCTGTCAACAGCCTCCTACTCTGATTCTACAGAGACTAAGCAGCTATAAAATTGTCAAAATAGGAGTACTCATAATCAACAGTATCCTCCTTCAAAGCTTCATTGTTTTAGCCTTCTCTACGTCATCCTGGAATTCGGTTATAAATCAACAGACCAGCACCGACTCTACTCGCACTGCCAATATCTATCAATAAACCTTCACTCTGCGCCAATTGCTTCTAAAACTTACTGGCTTGCACAATACTGCATCCATTGAATAATAACCAAGCTCAATCAATAATCTCTTGCTACCAATGCGGCGGTTCAAGCCGAGTCATCCCGAATTAAGTTTCCAGCATCAAATGGGGGCGTAAAGTGATTCTCTTTCCAAACGACAAAGACTTGGTTTGTATCTCTACAAGAGAATTCATCACTTTTAATTAGCGAAGTTAGGAGACAACCCTACTTCACGACTCAATTTAATCATCATCGTATCGTCCAAGCCTGTAGCCAGTGGACATAATACAGTCAGTCACGACCAGCCTAGATTCTTGGTCAGAATCATAACTAGTACTTGGATGCAAAATAAAGTTAAAATATAGAGAAAAAGCTATAGCTTAGTCTCCAGTGACGCCTCTAGTTCCGCGACTCGAGAGAGAATATACTAAGAACACATCACATTGAAGCTACAGATTCCCGAAAAAAGCCAGATGTAACAGTCTAAATAATGAGCTGCGACAAATATGACAATCATCATCTTCAGAACCTGTAGCATAGATCTTGATCCTTGAATAGCCACTCACAATCTTTCAAGTGCTAGACGAATCTGGGATGTAGCTTGGCTATTTCTTTTATCCATATTTGCACATGATTTATCTTTATTATTTAAACCTTGAGATTGATTGGTTAAATCATTTGGCTAGGATTTGCTGCAATTAAGCAGTAATATGTTTATCTGGGTTTGATTAGTTTAGGTGGCTATTCTCGTCACATGAATTGACTTTATACTTTGTACCTGATGAACCTGAGTTCAAGCCAATAACCTATGTATTTTTTTGGATGCGCATATTCACATGAAGCTTCATAGGCAAACATTCAGTAAGCTCAGTCTTCACTAGTTAGGATGCGGGTCAGACTATCAGACAACTAAGCAACTAGAACTTCTGATAATCTTACACGGGTTGCACTTGCCTCCGACCAAGGTCCATAGTTTTGATATTCAATAAAAGTGGAATATTGGACGTTGACGCTCAAATTTCGATCAGATTCCTCAATCTAAAACTAGGCTACTGGATTTCTCGTTTTCGCTAGAGCCCGAAACTTCTCAAGCATTATCTCTAGCTTATTAAAAAATACGGATCCTCATCATACATCGCTATGTGACTCTTTACATGTCTATTCAATCTGCCTTCAGGATATCTAAATCTATAATAATTACCAATATGCAGAGTAACACGAAATTATAGATCATTTAATTGTTGTGTAGCAATAAGTGGCTGGAATTTCTTCTCGGATCGTATTCCAACTCTTAACTGAGACCTGACAGTCTAACTATTTTGGTGCATGACGGTCATAGTGTCGCCACTCTCCGCCACAAAATCTAATGGCCTTAGTTTGATCTGGTTCAAACTTATATTAGTGGAGGCATATGTGAGACTAGCTATACAGCCATATTGCAAAATACGAAGTACGGCTTAATCTGAAGATGCGTTTTCTCAATTTTTGGGGGCAAGAATGGAGCCACTATTTTAACCATCTATTTTCTCTCACTACATCACATATCTTTTAAATCTAGATATCTTGATATCTTGAGATGAAAATGTCTTGATCCTTGCAATATCTTCTCAACTCTTAAGTTTTGAAAATATCTGATCAAAAAATCCTAGGTTCATCGGCGAAGATGGTACAATCTCAAGTCTTACTATGCTGGCTGGTTTTTTTGATATTTTGGGTTCCAAGTCAAGGTACAACCAGCAATGAGATAGCCGAGTTCGTCGAGGCAACATCAGCAATGACTAGGTTGGAGATTCGAGTAGCGACGTCACTCAAAACGTTATCAGGGGAAAATTACATGACTCATATCCGAAGAAAACCCAAGCTTCTTCTCGGTGAATATTTTTTGCTTGAACAAAATGAAATATAAACTAACTTCATAAATGTCTAGCAATTGAACCATCAAACCTCATTTTAATACCAGAGACCTTTGAATTTCGTGATAAGAAAAAGAGTCTATCAGGTACAGCAAGCTCACAACTCATGATAATTGCCAAGAAGATTGAAGACCTGAAATTGATTTGTTTCCAGCAAAAGCTACACAAAGCCTTTCATGATTGGGGTATAGTAGAGCTGTGTGAAGGAGGGTCAGAGAAACGATATTTTGACTATTTAAAAAGACTGTTTGACAAGAAAGCTCTTATTGCTATCTCGTTGGGAGATTTGAAAAGTGCACCGATTGTGGAAATAGGAAAATTCAAATGCCTTAGGACCCATGGAGCTTGTCTATCTCCACGGCCCAAAGAACAAGACGTTGCCTCGATTCTCAAGTCAAAAGAAGAGCACCCCGACACTTTAACTGCATCTGTACCATTATCTTTGTCTTCTACCGCGACTTCGTCTGTTGTGGTTACAATTACCATAACTTCACTCTCAACACTCATTTTGTCGCCAAATACTTCCCTCCTGGAGTCATCGGCTAGTGTTACAAGTCCTATCATAGACTATAAAACAAAAATTTTTAACGATGATATCAACGAACTTGATCCTCCACCTTCTTTCGAACTTGATCCAGTTGCGTACGAGATTTACCGCTCCAAACTTGAGGCGCAAAGAGCGACGTCTAGTTCAAAAAGTGTGAAGCCAGTTTGGTGGATAAATCATATCACTACTCTGACCAAGTCAACGACTAAAACACCAAAGCATCATCATACTGTGACAGTCACGACAACAGAGACTTAAAAATGCGATGAGGCGATGGTCTTTTCCATTGGTGGTTTGAAATTTGGAGACTTGTTGTGATTTATTGCAGTATGTGTTGAAATTATGGATTACAGAGATAATTCAGGTGATGATTAGTGGCAGTTATTGATGAAGGGTTTGGTTGTTAAGTTTTCTATTGTTTCTGTGTTGGGTTACACTTTGTCGATCCTACGAGGCTCGATAATTAGTAGTCCCGATCGACTGGTGTTTGGCGAACGGAGATTGCTTATACCCTGTGTTAGAGTTTTTTTTTTTAAATCATTTAATTTTTTTTCAGCTATAAAGCTATGACACATGACCGGTGCTATGTATACATGTTGGATGCCTCTTTTGACATTAAAGACACTCATACTCTGGATTTCATTCGCAAATACCACTATGAGGTATGCTTGCTTACACAAACAGTCGACCCTCCTCCGTAAGTACCCACCAAAGGGAATTTCAAAACCTTAGGTTATCCAAGCATGCCTTCGTCATCCATGCATACCAGCGCCGCGAGAAAAGTGGTTGTGTTTTACTGGATTTGAACCAGCGATCTACTGTCTCAAGTGGGATATGTGTCCAAGCTATCCAGACTCTACTTGGCAGACCGGCCAAGAAGATGTACCACCGCACCATCCAACCATGGCAGTTTTTATAGTGTCGCCTGCACTCTCGCAGCCGAAGACTTGGCACGCACAAAGCTCAATTTGTAAAAACTCCTTACCAAACTTCAAAATTCCACGCCCGTCGAGACTGTATTCATTCTTCGCATCATCTTGTTAACTTGTCCTGAGTCCTCTCACGCCAATCTCAAACAACAGTCTCCCAGATTTGTGCGCCACGCTTTGTGTCCTCATACAGGTGTAAATATCGGCGTGGGCGTGTGTTTGGTGACCAGCTGAGGCCAGAGAAAGTCGAAAAGAGGTATGGCCATTGGAATAAGGATGTACTAGGTCGTACCTGTAAACTTGATGAGGCTTAGGTAGGAATCGATTTCGTTGGGATTGAAAGATTGATATGGTGGAGTAATTTGAATCATTGCCTCGTGGGCCAACTTGTTCGGTATTGCGAAGTTTGACTGAACTTGGCTCTGGGAGAATATTTCACTCCCAGGTTCGTAGAGGACACCGCGTACAGGTGTTCAGTCTTGCCCTCCCCTGTGTTAGAGTTGTTTACTGCTACTAATAGGAGATCTCGCACGGGCTATTCATTGGTATTAAAAGGAGTCTGGTACCTATGTTTAGAAGAGTAGTCGAATTGACATCCTTTTATCCTTCATTATTGCATAAGCTTCCCTCTATCTATAAGTCCACGAACTAAGTAGTGGGTTATACATTTTAATAGTATGGGAATTAAATTATCGTGTGAAAATTAGGATATAATGCAGGATATGAAGGTTATTAAATATTCAAGCATGTGGCGTTGATATTGGAAATGTAACACAATGGGACTGGTGCAATATTATCGGAAAGATAAGAGATTATGACTGATCGAGTATCGTGTTCAGATTAGTATTAAAATAAGGCGAGTATGGGAATACTCGGGTGGTATTTATGTCATAAGCTTTCAATAGCAGTAATAACAATTGGTGATTAACATGTATCTTGATTTTTGACTTTCTAACCAAAGTGTGATGTATGGAACATGTAGAATTAATATCTATTTTGTTTTATTTTTGATTTGATTTGATTTCAATTAGCCCGTTCAGGTGCCCTATGGGCCCATGTAGGTTTATCTAGCTATAATATTTACACAGGAGGATCCCAAATTCGGCAAAGACCCCTAAAACTGTCTGTCTCGTGTCTATTGGATTTCCGAGGTTTGTTTGTTTGTTTGTTTTTACATTTGGTCCTAAGCTAACGCTATCTTTTCCACATTGGGTCAAGGACCGGTGGAGCCGGCAAGGATCACTGCGTACAGGCCCAACTCATTCCAACCGCATGAACTTCTACTGAAATTGTAGAAGTTAACAGCAAAACTAAAATCAAAAACATAAATCAAAAACTGAAATCAAATTTGGAAGAAATACTGTTTGGTCCGGATCCCGCGCTTCTCGCCCGTTCCCTTTCCTGCCACATCTTCCACATGACTTTTTCTTATCTCCGCTGAGAGCGAAAGACTAGTTCGCAGATACCCTGAATTCAGCTGGTATCCTGCTATATACTTTGAAGCTTTTTGTAGACTTCACCGAGGGTTGCTGTACCCTCAAACTTCTTCTTCGGATTCCAGGATTCCGAAACCCGATCCCTCGGCCATCGAGACATCCTTCGTTGAGGCCATCGTTGCCTCTTCGGCCCTTTTGGCTGCAGCCCTAAATCGTGCCACTTTCGCGAACTCCCCTTGCTGGATCTGGCGGATCCGCGCGAGCTGCTCTTTTGTCACCGGTCCGGACTTGCTGGGTCTGGCTAAGCAGGCCCGGGAATCCGATCGGTGAGGTCCCCCACAGTTTCGACACCGGGTGAGGGCCTTGCACTCTGATTCTGAGTGCATATTAGATCCGCAATTCCAGCAAGCTGGAGCGCGGGAACAACCACGGGTGGCGTGAAATTCAAGACACCGTTTGCATTGTTCGATTTTGCGACGAGGTCGGAAGAGCTTTGCAGCTCCAGAGTCGTCGAAAAGGCGGAATCCAGGTCGAGGAGCGGATTCTCGGGGAAATAGCGCTTGCCAATTTGAGTAGGGCGCCCCTGGTTTGCTAGTCCCATGAGGACGAACCAGAAAGGGAACCAACTGGGTCACTCGCGTGACTTCGTCGGCAACCATCTTTGCCGTCACGGCGATTGGGCCAGCAAGAGTTCGAATTGTCTCCGGGACGGTGGCAATTTGCATGGCAACCAGATTTGATGCTGGTTCCAGTTTGATTCCAGATTCGCTCCGTGATGTGGAGGAATCTAGGAGCTCTGTTCGAGCGAGTTCATCCTTTGCGGTTATTGCAAAGCCGGTCTTTACCCGCTGAACCAACGTGATATTGTTGGCAGCGGTTCCCAGCGCCTGAGACACCGCTAGCCTTACTCCAGCTGGAGAGAGGAGACGGTGGGGGTGGAAGTAGTCAAGGCGCAGAAAAAGTCGTGAATCGGCTTTTGTCCTCGAGTTGGCACTCTTTGCTTTGGGGGCGGGTGGTGCTGCCTTTTTTGTCGATGGCCCAGCGCTACTGACTAGGCCTGCCCGAGCTACGGTGGCCCAAGTTGTCTTTGGGGCCGGAGCCTGGATTGTTGGAGGGTTAGGAACCCTTATTTCTGGTGCCCTCGGCGGAAGAGGGTTGGCGGGGCGAGCAGGGAGAGCTGGTGGTGTGCTCCCTGGGCCAGATTGTACGAACTGGCCGATGGCTGCTCGAAGATAGACTTTGATTCCGTCTACAAATTCTTTATTATCGCCAATCGAAAGAGGCGAAAGTGCTGCTTCGACACCGCTGATTGCAGTCGAGCAGATTGCGAGTCGGGCGTTTATTTGCGTCGTGCGACGCTTTTCGGCCTCCATCACTGATTGCAGCTCTGGTGGAAACTCCATTGCTGATGTCGATGCTGCGCCTTTAGAGGCTGGCACAGCATTGTTTCCTGCAGATGATTCTGCACGTTCGGTTGTCTTTTCTCGAACAACTTCCTTTCCTTTCCTGGAGCTGCTTGCCAAAGGGGGCAGTTCGACGGGGGTTTTGGTCTTGGGACCATTGTTTTCTGCTCTGATCGGTTCAGAATCAGTCATCTCTTGATCGGGAAGATTGGTGGACTTCCCTGGGACAAAGGCCTCACTCGCAAATAGGCTTGATAGTTTTTGCGCGAGGCCAGGTGTTTTTGCAGGAGCCCTCGGGCGGACTCTCGCGTTGTCCAACATTGAGTTGGGGAGCTTTTTTCGAACAGGTGGCATGACGAAAATGCCAGTGACTCGATTACAATTTATTGAAGGGATGCGACGAGCGCGAGAGGGAGAGAGAAGGGGTAAAGGGGGATATTCGAATATTCGAATTTCAAAAAATTGTGTGTGTGTGTGTGTGTGTTTGTGTTTATTGTGCTACTTGAGTCTATGACTATCTAGCACATTGGGCTCCTCTCTGACCCAGGCCACACCTTGTACAGTGCTCCTATCATCTTTTGTTACTTGAAAGATCATTGATATATTCCCCTTGATGAATAGCCATTCAGCTCAGTATTTACCCGTGGAATTCGGCCACCTTTTCCACGGAACCTCCTACCCAAAAAAAATAAGAATGGTAGCAATGGAAACTGCGTGCGCGGGAAAAAGTCTCAAAAAACCTGCAGCCCCAGCCAGGCGAGGCCTAGACACCGGGACCACATGAGGTGCGCATATCCATCTACATCTCACTTTTTTGTAACAGTCGAGGCCGACTTGATCCAATCCACCATCTCCGTATCGGGTGTTGGGTACGCTCCGGAAACTCATCGGATGGCTTTTCCTCTGTAATCAAGGTTTGGTGATGAGTAGAGCTCCGACCCTATCATCTGATCTGATCGTGGTTAGCTTCATGATAATGGTGAAAGGGGTATGTGTTGAGAGATGAAGACGATATAGACCGCGAAAGTGATTGGGAATCCTCGTCGAAGTGAGGACTTTGTTACTCAATCTCGGCTGAGCAGACTCTACAGTGAGAGCTAGAGGTTCGTAAGGGACACCACTGACAGGTGTTGAGAATAGTCCCCCGGATTTCCGAGGTTTCCAACAGGAAGTTCGTTTACACTATTTATACAGTGTGAATTCCGTCTTATCCTTGTCCACATCGTCTCATCTTTTCGTCTAATGCTATTTATACTTCTCCTGCAAGCCAGAATTGTTCAAACCAGCCTTTTGCCAGGATCCATTTTGTGATTCTCTCCATGTCATCTGGGCTGTTCATCATTGCCGCAAAGGACCTAACTTTTGCCTTTTAAAAAACCTCTTCTCTTCTCCTTACCCACTGAGGACACGCCAAGACCATTTGTTTGACATTTTGAGACGGATATCCACACTGGCATTTAGGATTCATCACTCCGGGGATATTCCTTCGATACAGATAAGAATTGAGACCAATGTGCTCACTCTTTATCTGAACTGCAATGCTGCTTTGGGCCCTACTAAGGTTCCGGTGGATATTTGAGGGTGTTTTTAATTAGGATATCCTTTTTCTGCCTGTTGTCTCATCTGTAACAATATTCGCGGCCTTCCAATGTTCAGGGTCTGCCAAAGCTCGATGACCAGACAGTATCTCGTTCTCTGAACGTGTCCATGAGTTTTTCCACTCCTGGAATACGGCCACCTTACCGACTTCATTTTGTCTCCCTTTTGCATTCTCCATACCATTCTGGTCCATTCTTCAATGTCTTGCTTTTGATTCTTGGCGTACCTGTTCTCGGTTCCCCTTGTGGTCTGCTTGACTCTGCTGCACGCAGATTGTATCGATCGCCTGACAAGTAGTCCTTCTGATAGTTACGTAGTAGATTCTTAGTCATGGTTGGATAGATCAATTCCGCATGACAAATGCAGTCGAAATTCTGATTAGGGAACGAGGCAGGACTGGCACAAGGTTAGGGTCGTTACAGGGAACGTGATTGAAACACAGAGGGCACTACAGAATAACTTTGCTTCCTGAAGGATAAATTGTAAACTTTAAAGATGCAATCCAGAAAACTAGGGAGGTTTTCATCGAGAGTTTTCTTTCTATGTAAAAAATAGATAGGTTTATAGCCACCTGCATGGGTCCATAGAGCGCCAAATCAGGAAAATGAAATCAAATCAAAACCCCCTAATATTTTACTATTGAAACATAGCCGACTACTTAGTTCGTAGAAGACAGCTCATGCTACCTTCTTTTTGCATCAGATTTTAATTGCGTACGCAACTATCTAGCTATGACACAATATCGAAGAAAATTATATCGTAGATGACTCAAGTAAAACTAAAGCACTCATGCCTCGGATTTCATTTGCAAGTACCATTGCGAAGTTATGGCGGCTTTTTCTTCACCCCAAGTCAACCTTCATCCGTGAATACCCGCCGAAGGGGCCGTATCAACCCTTAGTTATCCAGACATGCCTCCATCATCCATTCACTTTACTCTGCGCGAAAAATGGTCTGAGGTGTCTCCTTCTCAAGTGGGATAAGTGCCTAGGCTACTCAAACCATAACAGAAAATGCTATCAGGAGGCGGACCATAACACCTTTCACCGTTCACTTGTGTTTGAAGTGTCAGCTACATTCTCGCAAGCGAAGTCTTGGCGCACACAAAGCTCAATTCGTAAAGCTCCTTGCCGAAATTCGGAATTTCACGCCCGTCGAGAATGTATACCTCTTCTGCATCATCTTGTAAACTTGTTATTGTGAATATCGTGAGCATGACTTGTAAATGTCTATTTACGACTGATACAAGGTCTGTAATAGATATCTTTGCAGGGGCATCAAACCACCACGCATGACGAGTTTGAGGCAGAGTCATATATGCTTGGGTGAAGCATCCGGGTCAGGAAACCGCAGCCAAGGAGTATCATATATACTTAGCATTGTGTCATAGTTGTGAACATAGGGTCTAGTGATACGTAGGCAACGGGAGATGTAAATGAGTCAATGAGTTTCAGTTTACGATCAAGTAGTACTGGCGTAGTCATGTGGGATAAAGGGTAGCACAAGAGACTTGTATATGATATGGCGATATCTTTATGTTCAGATAGAAGTAACAACAATAATAAGCAAGCAATCAATTGAATATTATCGGGATTCATTATTCATATCATTCTAGTATCATCAATTACACGATAATATTCCAATACTTGTTCTGATCCCTTTCACGTTCATCCCAAAGAGCTATCTCCCAGATTTGTGCACCACGCTTTGTTTCCACCGTCAGGTATTCGTATTGTCGTAGGCGTATTTATGGGGAAAAGCTGATGCCAGAAAATAATCGATTGGAGTCGTGATTATTGAAATGAGAATATATTGAGTCGTGCTTGTAAACCTTATTAGGACTTAGCTAGGATTAGATATTGTTGGAAGTGAAAATTTGATACGGTGGAGTATTTTTAATCATTGTCTGTGGGCCAACTTCATTGGTATTGCAAAATTCGACTGAACTTGGCTCTGGGAGAATATTTCACGCCCAGGTTCGTAGAGGACACTGCGTACAGGTGTTCAGTCTTGCCCTCCGACATGTGTCTCTGCTAGTTAGTTTAGATTAAAGGATTAATCAATCTGATATATACCCTGACAAAAAAAATCACTTAGGAAGAAAATAATGGAGAAAGTTTTTAGATACATTTTGCATGTTAGAACTGTTTGTTTTTTTAAATTTTCAAGTCCTAGGTTACACTCGCTATCCCCTAAGGCTCAAAGACTGGTGTTTACAACTAATATCAAATCAATGACACGCTCAGCTTGTTCCCACCACGTGAACCACTTCACAGATAGTAGCTGGTTCAATTACATGCAGCCATATAAAAAATAGAAACCATAACATAACTACAGGCTCCAGAAATTTGAGCTCCAACTAAATATCAGTACTTATGATTGGGAAGCAAAGCTCCTCGCCTCGTTCTCCTTCCGATCGGGTCATATTACATGACTAATTTATATGGACCTCGCTGAGAGCAGAGGTCCAGCTTGCAGCTGTTCACCCATAACATCGGGTTTTTTGTGCAAAGTTTCTGAAGTCTGCGAGGCGCTTGGGTCCGAGAAGTTGGTGTAAGAAGTCCTCATGGGACTTTAGACCTCGTATTCGACGTATTTCGTGAGAATATAGTCGACAGTGTATAAAGTGTGTTGGACTACTCTCTTTCCCACACGCGCACTCACTAGGTGCGTCTGCATTGTTGAATCGGCGATGATAAGCCGCGAAATTGCCATGTCCCGTACGGGCTGCAATAAGTTCGCGGGGTAGATGTCTTGATAGAGCCAGCTCTGGCGGCTTGCGCCGTTTCATGAGCAGATCTAGCTTTCGATACCGAACAGGACACGCTTTATCCCACCAATCGCTGAGCAAAGCTTGTAGCCGGTTTTTCATGAAACGGCGAAGGTATACAAACGAGATAGATCCTGGTTGACTGTCTGGACTAGACAACATTCGTAAACCGGAGCGCGCAATTGCGTCTGCTTCTTCGTTCCCTTGTATTCCTGAGTGACCGAAAATCCACTTGACTATCACGATAGCTGATGCTGAAAGCATGCGAAGCTGTCGTACCTCTTCGAGGCTGGTTGAAGAGATGCCCGTCTCATATGCTTTTACAGCATGCTGACTGCCCAGCAACACATTCACTCGCCGTATTGTCCCCCACTGCTGATGTTGCGCTTCTTTTATTCTCAGCGCCGCCTCAAGAGCCTTTAGCGCCCCTGTAATTTCCGCATCCAGAACCTCTCCTCCGTATCGGATACCATTCTCCTTGTGAAGAGTTTTACCAAATCTCCTCCAAAAAAACTCCAAGCTGAAAGTCCGATTCCCTCCGAAGAGCCGTCTGAGTAGGCGCAAATTTCCGATGCGGGCACGTTGTCTATCCAAAGTTTGTTCACTTCTTTTACTTCTGACTTAGTCATGGATCTAGCAGAGTAGGATGGCGGCGGCAGATGCGTCGAAGCTTCTGCGTCCGGAAATTGTCGATAAGCTCGCTGTGCACGAGTCCTTTATCTATCTACATGATCAAATCCTCGTGGATTCTTCTTGTACTTTCGGGTCCCAACGTTTGGGCACATCGTAGCACGAGATCTTGGCAGGTGCTGATCATCGAGGGTTTTCATTCTGGCTGAAAATCGTAGTCGGTTTCCCTCTAGAATAATGTTTGCGGGAGGGATTCCTACTTCCCTGTGCAGGACCACATTAGGAGTAGTCCGCACAACTGGAAGTGCAGATCGGAGACCCATCATGTTGGCTTTGTCTATCATAGTACAGAGGCTCGCGGTAGCTGGCGTGGCTATTCCTGCTCTCGTTGGGCGTTTGAGGCCTGGCCACCAGACTTCCGCACCAAACGTCGCGATTGAAACAATACAACTGTTTGCTGCCCGTATCAGCGCTCCTGGTGCGGCTCCTCGAAAAGTAGAATTGAAACGTCGCATAAGATGTGCGACTTTCATTGCTCTCCCGGACCAAAACAACACATGATGCTTGAAGTTAAGTCGCGGATCGAGGTGAACTCTAAGCCAGCGAATATGTTCGGCTGGTTCTATTAAAGTGTCGTTTACACGGACGCCAACAGCTGCCTCGCGGTGCCGAGGTGGGAATTGTACTACCTCTGACTTTTCTGTGTCAAAATGGACGGCATTCTCCTTCGCACAATCCAGTAGGTGATCAACTTCCTTCTGAGCAGCGGCAGTAGAGTCAGCAGTGGTGCGGCAAAATCCAAGAATGCCGATGTCTTCAGCGTAACTAAACCTTAGATCGGTCTTACCGCTGCACATTGGTTCTGCCATGTAGAGCATGAAGAGAAGTGGAGAGATCGGCGAGCCCTGCGAGACTCCGCAGACTAGTTGTCGCTCCGTCGTGAATCCTTCCGGGTGTCGTACTTGGACCATTCGCTGTGCAAGGAACGACGTTGTCCACTTTAAAACTGAGTCTGGCCATCCTTGTTCTTGCATTCTTCTCACTAGGCGGTTATGAAGAACTGCATCAAACGCACCTTGTACGTCTAAGGTGACGAGAGTAGCCGCCTATCCCTGAGTGCGCGCCTCCTAGACATCATGCACCACACAGAAGACTAGGTCTGTTGCTGAACGTCTCGAGAGCGCGCCGAATTGTTGTCGACCAACCACATGACAAGTTACTGCTAGGTGAGCCATCCGTTTTACAAGAAGTCTTTCTAGCCCTTTACCAAGGCAAAAAAGAAGGGCGATTGGTCTCCAACCTTTGACTGTTGTTGGGTCCTTTTAAGGCTTCTGTACAAGAACCACTTCGGCCAATTTGAAACAAGTCGGGTGCGTACCAAGTTGTATACAAGCTCTGAAGGGTTTGAATATGCATGGTCCGATTGTCTTCCAGCAGGCCACTAGCAGCTTTACGGAAACTCCGTCTGCTCCCGGGGCCGTGTTTCCACAGCCGATGGTACAAGCTCGGACTTTTTCCTCGGAGATTTCATTGTTCCATGGTATCCAATTATTGCTCGCGGCAGTGTATGGTGGCAGGTTGTTCAATTTTTTGTGTCTTGCCAAGAGAGAGTCTCGGAGAACTGTGGCTCGTTCTAGCGGATCAGAGATGAGAACTCCGTTGTATTTAAGAGGTGGAGGAATGCTTGACTGTCTAGAACTAGCCTTTCTCATCAAGCAAAAAACATCGTTCGGCGTGGTCAATTTTTCGACTAGCTGTGCTTGATATTCCTTTTTAGCGGCTCTAAGAACTGATCGGTGCTTTTTGGCGTACACAGAACGTTGAGGGGGTGTTCGGCCCTTGCAGCCTTGCACGCCGGGGTCCACCATGGGGCAGATTGACCGGCGTTTGCTCTAGATCGAGTTCCTGTTGCACTGATGGCAGTCTTGAGGTGGGAACAAAGTTCCTGGGCGTAGTCTTCGACCTTATGAATCGTGTCTAGGAGTGGCGGCAAACGAAGCAATTTAGCAACAGCTCGCGCAAAGTTTGGCAGTTTTTCACTAGTCACTCGAATCTTGGCTAGCTTGGGTCTTAATACTGCAGACTGGACCGGAACTATTCCTCGGATGGGAAAATGGTCGCTAGTGACACATTCATCACGGTCTACCCATGAACGGCTACCGTTAATGTTGGTCCAGGCAAGGTCCAAGGTGTTTCCAGCTTGATGTGTGGGTTCTCCGATAATAAGGCAAGTTAGATGGTGTTCTTCAGCCCATCTTTCAAATATTTCGCCTTATATGTAGGGACGAGTAACTCCTGGTTGCCAGGCACAGTACACCGAATTGAAATCACACGCAGCAGCTGAGTTTGGTGGCGGGGTCCAATTAATAATTGGCTGTACGGCTGATGTTTCTCTGGGCGCCTTGTACACATTGAGGAAAGTGATTCCATTCACTACCACCCAGCAATAGTCGCCCGTCAGCTTAGCGCAGGGAAAGATTTGCCTCGCTGATATCGTCCTATCATCTTTCCGGGTGTAGGTCACAGCCCTTGACCTGACGTTTTCGCCACCATGAGGTAGGTGACAAATATATCCAGGATGCGACATTGTCTCTTCCTTCCACCGAAGTTCTTAAATGAGAACAACGTCGATATTCAGCTCGAATGCTCGGGCGAGTGCAATATTCTGTGTCGGACCTCCTCTACCTACGTTTATTGATATGAAACTTAGAGTAGGAGGGAGGCGGAAAGAGGCCCGTGTGGCGCCCTTTATGAATGATTTTTCGGGATTACCGCCTCTGTGACCTCAGTCACGTTTGGCATCTCATCCGTCATTAGAACTTCGAAGCTGTTGTTAGAGCTGTAGTTCTGTGGACTTATTTGGTCTGTTTCAGCGGCTGCTTTGATAGCGGCCTCTGCTCGTTGAACGTCTGTTTTTTCTCGGACCACCGAAGCATGTTCACGTTGGCTAGCTTGTCTGATAGACAAGAGATTTTCTCTCGAGGCCGTTCTAGACTTGGTGGGACGAGCCAGGCAATCTCGGCTGTCCGATCGGTGAGGCCTCCCACAGTTGCGGAACTTTGTATACTCTTTGCATTCAGACGTGGAGTGCACTGTTGAGGTGCAGTTCCAGCATACTGGGGTGCGCGAGCAACTTTGAGTCTCTTGGTATAGGAGACTTCGCTTGCATTGACTCACAGTTGGGCGGGGCTGATGTTGAGCAGCGATTCCCGAGTCGTCAAATAGTCGGAATCCCGGTCAAGGGACGGACGCTCTTTCGAAGTGAGCCATCCATGTCTAGTAGGGGGACTCGACTCGTCCTTTTCCATGAGGGCGGACCCTTGCCGGAACTTTGTTGATGAGTCGGGTGATTTTGTCGGCCACCATCTCGTCGGTGACAATTACTTTTTCCTGGAGTGTATGAATAGCGACTGGAATTGTCACAATACGAAGGGCCACTGGATCTGAGGCCTTCTCCAACTTTGCGTCTACCTGGACGAACGATGCAGCAGAGTTTACAAGAAGCTGTCGTGCTTCCTGGTTTTTGGCTCGAAGTGCGAAACCAGTCGGAACACGGTATAGGTGTTCAATATTTTGTGAGGGAAGCTCGAGCACTTTTGCTGCCGCATCTCACACGCAAGGCGTGGTTTTTGCCGAGTCAAAGAAACAAACGATCGTCTTTGACGGCTATTGTCGTAGCCTTTGCTGGAGATTTCACTGATACGGAGGGTTTGTTGTGGACTCAAACGTCTTTCATTGGTGCCGCAGGCGTCTTGAGTCCAGTACGGGTAACTGTCGCCCAGGTAGGTTTGACCTGAATCACCTTGGCCTGGGTCGCTTTTTGTAGCAGCTCTTGCTGCTTTTCAATCGTTTTTTCCACGATCTTCCCGCAATGATTCTGGCAGTTTGGTCGTGGGGGGAGGTTGGGAAGGACTGTTCCTGGTCCCGACATCATGAATTGAGCTATTGCAGCTCGGAGGTAGACTTTGATGGAGTCTATAAATTGAACTCTCGACCCTTTGGATAGAGGTTAGAGCGCATTCTCCACAACATTGATAGCAGCGGTGCATATTCTGAGATTAGTTGCGGTCTGGGCCGCTCGCTATTCTTCGGCTTCAAGTATGGCTCGAAGCTCGGGAGGACAAGTCGCAGTTTTCTTGGAGCTACTGTCGCTGCAAGAAGTTTGATTGTTACGAATTTCCCTCGGAATGGTATTCTGAGGGGTTGTGGTGGACGCGGCTAATTCGGCCTTTTTTGCGTCAACATTAGATGTCCGCTTCATGGCCGGCACAGCAATCTTCCTTGTGTTTATATTGACGGGGGCCTCTGAGGCTTAACCGTCTTCGGGCTCCTGTATATTCCATCTCGAGCTCTCAAGACCCTCTTTGATATATTGGCTGATGGCTGCATCACCCATCTCAACATCTGGGTTTGTGGAGTTCGAGTCTTCTTCGAAGGCTCTTATCCTCTCGGTCATGTCCAATTCCATCTTTTGCCCGTATATCGAGCTCAATGGTACTCTTTTGCGTTCCACGTGCTTTTTCAGCTTGGTATTCATTCTGTCCATAATTCTTTTATGGCGAATAAGCCGCGATGATTTGGCAGGCCCCGGAGAAATGTTGGAGATCTGAGATCTTGTTGCTATGAGAAGTCGAATTAGTGTAAATGTATGCGAATCAAAGGGTAAGGGTGATGATTATAGGGTATCTCATCGATTTTCTCAAAGTTATTCAGGAATTGTGGCACTAATATTGTGTCATAGCTAGATAGCTGAATACACTATGAATTAAAGAAAAGACATGGCCGGCAAAGTCGAATTCTTTACCTTCCAGTTGTGCCGGTGTAATCGCTCAGTTTGCTCTACGTATCTGGGATAGCCAAGAAGAATCGCATCCTTCGCAACGGTAGCTTGCTGAGCGTGGCCCAGTTGATTACGATTGACACATGGTGAAGGTTCCGTTCCCGACACGATAGATCAAAAGTTGAAGTTTGGGTCTCTTCTATTCAGTCTTCTAACAACTTCCCGATTGAGTTTGGCTGGGAGGATTTTACGACCCACCAACAACCCTCCAAAATCAAAGGTAAAATTCCTTTCGCTTTCAACCTTACTAGCATTGTGTGCAGGACTGGGCAATTGCTCGGCCTCATTTTAGACAAGCACCTCGACCACGACATCAACATTCTCAACTTTTCAACACATACCAAAGACGGTGCGAACGAAGAAGCCTCACTCAGACAACGAACAATGTACGACAAAAGCTGGGGCACCGATGCCTCGGTTTTGAGCTCTCGATTTCGAAATTTCAGCCCTCTCAAATGGGGGTTGAGCGTAATGCAGGGGAGAATTTGAGAAGAACGATATGTGTTTTTCAACAGGCTGTTGGCACAGTTGGTCGGGTGCTGGTTGTGCTTTCTAGAAGTGGTAGGTTGGATACCTACACGGCCTGTTAAAGGGGGAACTACGGCTGCTCGTCGTGAAAGAGTACAGGAGGAATTATTGAAGTTTTCCCACGAAGGTTTGCCCTAAATACATGGTCTTCGGATCATAGTGAATGCGTTCCTACCTATTCGACCCGATGTAACTAGCGTGAGGCACGTATTTGGAAAATTCAGGCACCGGATGGGCTCTGCTGGAGAATGGAGGAACTTGTTTTCTAGATGTCCTCCATGCGTGTCACGTCCATTGGATGGAGGGTGTAAGCCTGGCACGATAAATTAAACTAAACTAAAGAAAAGACATGAATCGGCACCGCTTTGTGCACACTAAGGAATGAGGAGGATTGCCCAGAACACTCAAGCCCAAGTCAAAAGAAAGAAAAAAAAATTTGTCCAAGTCACTTGATTTGATTTCATTATCCTGATTTGGCGCCCTATGGGCCCATGCAGGTGTCTACAGTCTATAATATTTACCCGGGAGGAAACCTTTATGGTGAAAACCTCCCACACCTTTCTTTTTGTTGTCTATAGTCCTCACATATTTTCTTCAGGAAGCGCAGTTACACTATAGTGCCATCCATGTAAACTAACCAGATCATCTCTATCCTCCCCCAGCATTATTTGACCTTTTCCTTTCCCTCAGCAGTATTTCGACCGCTTTTGTCATCTGGAATTGCTCTATCCAACCATGGTTTAGGATCCACTGTGTTATCCTTTTTATATCTCCAGGATTATTTAAAATCGCTTCGTAGGATCGATCTTTGGCTTGTCTCCAGATCTCAGCTCTACCATTTGACCATTGGAGGCAGGACATAATCATGTGCTTTGGGTTCTGTGATTGGTAGCCGCATGGACAACCTGGACTTAATACTTCGGGTACGTTTCTCCTGTGTAAATACGAGTTAAGCCCCATGTGCTCACTTCGTATTTGCATTGCCAAACTGCTTTGGGCCCTTGTCAGGTTACGGTGTAGGAAGAATGGTGAGCCTTGAAAACTCAGTTTTTGCCGTCCAGACTCTCTACGTTGGTAAATTGTGGCTGCTCCATCCAAGTCATTTAATATTTTGTTTTCATCTACATAGACAGGCGCCATCACTTTTATTTACAATTACTTGATCTTAAATTGGTTTTCATGCTTAGCGACATGGTTTCTAATGCATATTAATTATCACGGCAACTTACGGCTTAAAAAATCTCCACAGTATTTGATTAAGTAGTGGGTCTATGGTTGTCATTGAAATTTAATCTTTCATATATCTATGATTCTTTGCAGATTAATACATGTGAAAAAATACATCAGCTATTTGAGTCATCATTCCAGATGCGGGTTACAGTAAATCTGCCTAGTTCAAAATTTAGACACTTGCATCTTATTCTTCTTACTGCGGCCACGTCATTGAAGTTATCATTGCAATACGACGTAAGTGGATATATCTGTGATGACCAAATATTCTGGCACGAAGAGGCTCAAGAGGTGGCTCACTTCGCTTCCGAATTGATGACACCAGTGAATCCTCAATATAAGTATCCCGCACTGCTTGAGAACACCCAGCTATTCAGTAAAGCAAACCAAAATCTTTTTGTGGTACCTTTAAGAAACTACAGGTCTATTCGTATTGGTGGTATGCATCACATTTTGGCTTACTTGCTTTTCTAATCAATATGGCTTACCAGTATCGCAGGAAGGCCCGGGTCTCATCGCGTAGTCATAGACGATCAAGGCAGCCTTGTGGGTGTTGTGATGAATGCAAAAAATGGAGCTGATGTGAAGCCCACCTATGAAAAGTGTACTCCTTTCCTGAAATACGACAAATTAAGTCCTGAGCTCAATGTGGACAATAGATATAAGATTTCTGGGTTTGCATGCGGCTCGAATTTTCTGAGCACAGAAATCGAGAATGAAATGAAATGCAAATGTAGTGGACTCAAAAATCTATCTCCGACTAACAAAGGGTTTTTTCAGTTTCTTGATCGAAATGGTATTACATGGTCAGACAATAAGTTATGGTATAAACACGTCACAAAAAAGGATTATAATTCTCAGCATATATGTAAGTAGACTCCACATAAATGATTCTCTTCTACCCCTGATATGTTTTCAATAGACCGGGCAGCTGTCTACCACGTAGAGTTCAATTTAAGATGTCATTTAATTCAAATAAAGCAAGTGGTCCGATGTGCCTCCCCTAAACCTGCATGCACAGAGATATGGATACCGAAGCCACCAGCAGACATAATATCGATAAAACCATCATTGAGTCCTCAACACCAAAATCAAGACAGTAGTGGAACATATCGTTGCAGTGATGTAACATTCAGGGTGATAAACCTACAAATTTACCTTACTCGATTCAACAGTCTATCAAATACTGCTACTCGAACAAGTGCAGAAGGCGCTCTGATCAGACCATATGAGAATTTAATCATGTGGCCGATTTTCCCACCTGAGTGGCCTGAAACAAGTAAGTCACTCAATAAAATTTCCACGGAATAAGCTAACAGGTCAGAAACAAAAATCCGCAATATTTTTGCGATGGGATTTGACGATAAAAATCATTTTATGGGACTATATTTTACTTCTGCTAGAGGTCCGCCTGGAAGACTATACAAACCATGTCCTCATCAGGACTTATTAAAATCACTTCTGGTAGACAGAAATCCGATAGAAGGAGACAGACAAACAATAAAATTCTTTTAATAATATTTGGTATCAGGGAATATTAGCGTGAATTAAAAGTGTTTTTTGACTTTTTAACTTCCTTGCATCGTTTTACAACTCGATTCGACTTTGTATAATTTAATCAGTGTATACACACTTCGGCTTTAACACTAAATTGCGTGGTACGAATGAGTTAGGCCTATGAGGAGATCCCCGCCTGCTTTATCGGTCCTGCAAACATAGTGAACTTTGAGTTTTACCTTAGGACTTCTTCTTTTTAATTCATTTAATGTGCGTTCAGCTATCTATCTACAAAAAATGATCGGTGCTATGTTTACACGTTGAATAACTCTTTTACCGTTAGAGTCACTCATACTCTGGATTTCATTTGCAAAGCCACTATGAGTTATGCTTGCTTACACAAACAGTCGGCCCTCCTCCGTAAGTATCCGTCAAAGGGAAATTCAAAACCTTTGGCTGCCCCTGCATGCCATTGTCATCCATGTTAATTTGCGCCGCGAGATAATTTGTTGTGTTTTGCCGTATTTGAACCAGCGATCTACTGTTTGGGTGGGATATGTGTCCAAGCTATCCAGACTCTACTTGGCAGACCGACCGAGACGATGTACCACTGCACCATCCAGCCATGGCGGCGGTTAAGGTGCAGCCCGCTACCCCAACTACATTTGTGCCACGGTGTCAAGTTTGTAGTGGGACTTTGGCAGGGGTTTTAGAGTGCACAGTGTCTCATGGATGGTAATTGTACAATTGTCAAAATGATTGGGGTTAGATCCCTGTACATATCAATTAGATTGGTTTAGCCTTTATGCAGGCCCATGTCTAGTTTATCGACTAGTTTTGCAAGCAGGGGTACTATTCAACGATATTCCGTGAAAGTCGAAATTAAGGAGATAGTTTTTAGCTCTATGTGAAAAATACAAGAGTCCTCATTTAAAATAAAAATTAAAAAAAACAATTGATATTATCAGACAACCCTGACCTCACGAAAGAGGCCCGCAAGATCTTTAAAGCCGTGGTTCGAAAAGCCAAGCGAAAGTCCTGGAAGAGGCAAGTTTTTTTTTTGCATCAGATTTGAATTGCGTATGCAGCTATCTAGCTATGATACAATATCAAAGAAAAGTGCAGAAAAGATGACTCAGTTTGCAGGAGGAGCACTCATGCCTCGGATTTTATTTGCAGGTACCACTGCGAAGTTATGGCGGCTTTTTCTTCACCCCAAGTCAACCCTCATCCGTGAATACCCACCCAGGGGAACGTCTCAAAACCCCAGAGTTATCCAAACATGCCTCCATCATCCTTTTACTTTCTTCCGCGCGAAATGTGATCTGAGATGTCTCCTTCCCAAGTGGAGTAGGTGGCCAGGCTACTCAGACTATACTAGTGAACACTACCAGGAGGCGGATCACAATACCTTCCATCGTTGACTTTTTTCTGCATCAGATTTTAATTGCGTATGCAGCTATCTAGCTATGACACAATATCAAAGAAAAGTACAGAATAGATGACTCATCGTTAAGGAAGAGCACTCATGCCTCAGATTTCATTTGCAAGTACCACTGCGAAGTTATGGCGGCTTTTTCTTCACACCAAGTCAACCCTCATCCGTAGATGCCCACCCAGGGGAACGTCTCAAAAACCCTGAGTTATCCAGACATACCTCCATCATCTTTCAGCTTTTCTCCGCGCGAAATATGATCTGAGATATCTCCTTCCCAAGTGGAGTAGGTGCCCAGGCTACTCAAACTATACCGGAGAATACCACCAGGAGGCGGACCACAACACCTTCCATCGTTTGCTTGTTTTTATAGTGTCAACTGCACTCTCGCTAGCGAAGTCTTGGCGCGCACAAAGCTCAATTCGTAAAACTCTTTCCATAATTCGAAATTTGACGCCCGTCGAGAATATGTCCCTCTTCTGCATCATCTTTTCAACTTGTCCTAATTCCTCTCACGTCCGTCCCAAAGAGCTATCTCCCAAAATTGTGCTCCACGCTTTGCTTCCTCCGTCGGGTGTAAATATCGGCGTGGGCGTGTATTTGGTGACCGGCTGAGGCCAGAGAAAGTCGACGAGAGGTATGGTCATTGAAACGAGGATGTACTAGGTCGTACTTGTAGACTTGATAAAGCTTAGTTGAGAATCGGACTCTTTGGGAGTGAAAGATTGACATGGTGGAGTAATTTGAATCATTGCCTCGTGGGCCAACTTGTTCGGTATTGCGAAGTTTGACTGAACTTGGCTCTGGGAGAATATTTCACTCCCAGGTTCGTAGGGAGCACCACTGACAGGTGTTCAGTCATGCCCTCCTTTTAAGGAGTTTAGAGTGCAGAGAACTTCACTCTACGCCACCGTATCATCAAATGTGCAGAAGTATTCCGGGAGCTGCAATTGGTTGAATGGTGCTGTGGTGTAATATCACGTTTGGCTCTGAAAGGGGGCCACGCCGATTTAATACTGAAACAATTGTGCTCAGAGTAAGTGATCCGATCAGGCTGATTCTAGATTAGCTCCCGAGACGCTAGAATTTGCGGATCATGAATCATGGTTTAGTTTTGGAGTGGATTTAAATTTCCTTTTAACATGTTTTCACGGAAGGTCGACTGTTTGTGTAAGCATGCATATCTCGTAAATGTATTTACAAATGAGACCCAGAGTATGTGTGTCACTATCGTCAAAAGAGTTATCCAAAATGTACACATAGCACTGATCATGCATCATAGCTAGACAGCTGTACATACGTTAAATGCATTCAAAACTGACCTCTATCTTTCTGACTAATCGAGTGAGGAAGGCTGAGCCTCTTGCAGATAAACCTGTGTATTCAGGCCATTCTGTGTAGCATCTCAATTCTTACTACAAAGGCACTGTTCATAGCTATCAACAGCTAAACAGCTCAACACTCTAGACCAAGACAAAGACGCGCCAAGCTATTCCGAGCCTAGAACCTATCAGTTACCTAATTCCAGAAACTCCCAATCATCCGTTTTGAAGCCTAATCGATATGGCTTCCGGATATGATAGAGCCCTTTCAGGTATTAACTTTAAATTTAAGTCATAATTATTCTGATGCTATACTGACGAATCTACAGTCTTTAGGTCTAAGCTTGCTACAGATGGGCGTAGTAATTTACCGCTGACTGATCCATAGTCCTGACGGACATGTCTTCCAAGTCGAGTATGCGTTAGAAGCGGTCAAAAGAGGTACACCTGCAGTGCTGGGTAATTTCAACGCAAGCTTATCTGGAACAGGTACATGTGCAGTCGGTGTCAAAGGTAAAGACATTGTAGTTCTCGGATGTGAAAAACGTTCAGCAATGAAACTTCAGGATACCCGTATCACACCATCTAAGATTGGTCTTCTAGACACTCACGTCTGTCTTGCGTTTGCAGGCCTTAACGCCGACGCTAGAATTCTCGTGGACAAAGCTAGATTAGAAGCTCAGTCTCATCGCCTAACTGTAGAGGATCCAGTCACGATCGAATATATTACCAAATATGTGGCAGGGGTGCAACAGCGGTATACTCAGAGTGGTGGTGTTCGACCGTTTGGAATAAGCACACTTATAGTTGGATTTGACCACAATAATAAAACTCCGAGATTATATCAGACTGAGCCATCAGGAATTTTCTCAGCTTGGTACAGGGCCTCCATTCCTTTATACTTGTTCGAAGTAGCTGACAACTGTATTTAGGAAGGCAAATGCCATAGGGAGATCAAGCAAGACTGTTCGTGAGTTTCTTGAGAGAAATTACACGGATGACATGGATCGAGAAGCAACGATTAAGTTAGCCATCAAGTCTTTACTAGAAGTCGTTCAGACTGGGGCCAAAAATATTGAGATTGCAATAATGGCGCCCGGAAAGACAATTGAGATGCTTCCAGTGGAGGATATTGAGGCTTTTGTTAAGAACATCGAGCAAGAGAAATTAGAAGAAGCTTCAAAGAAAAAGAATAGCCGAATATCTGGCCCTGCAGGATCTGGAACTGCGGCTATTCTGACGTCTAGACCTGGTGAATCATCAAATTAGAAAGAAAATGATTTGATACTCATCATGATATTGCTGTGTGAAAAGAAAAATTGTTCACTACCTTCCTCCCACACATAGGTCTTGTAATTTATGCATAATTAGTGAAAAATTGTATTTAATGAGAGATCGAATTTATCCGACTCTTAGAACATATCTCAAAATAACACAAGTGTGGGCACCAATGATTAATTGTATATCGTCTGTGATAAATGAGAAGAATTTGCTCCGCTTTACCCCAGTTTGTTTGGAGCTTCTTTAACGTCAAAAACAGTCCTGTCCTCTTCTCCCTTAAGACGATGATCACGGTTACTTATCATTCTGCTATCGATTCTGGCATCTTCACCCTCTACCTCCAAACGTAACTGGGGTGTGACGGCTTCTAGTACGAAGTGGTTATCACAGTGTGGGCAATATTCATCGGATTCTTCGAATTCTTCAACATCCTTCCGGAATGTTTTCTTGCATTTTTTGCAGGCAAAAACCATTTCGGCTCTTTGAAGAATGGGGTGTGACTGGGTTTCAGCGTGGCATTCAGCACAGTCAAACCATTTTCTGCCTGAAAACTGTCAGGTGCATGCTGCGGTAAAGTGAAATGGAGTGGGCAAATCATGTACAGCAAGGTGATCTTATCGAGACTTGAGCATTGATAATATGTTTGCTAGATTCCGGTCAGATATAAACCGTATCTGATGGATTCGACTTACCACATTGCGAATTTGATAATAAGCACTGGCTTTTTTTAGTGTTCTTGTTGTCGGTCACAGAGAGTACACGATCGCCGTAACACTAGTGACTCACCACTCTAATTCAATCGCACTTTTAACCGCCACCAGCTTACAAGCTAAAGTTCCTCAACAGCTTGCGGCACACACAAAAACTTGTGGCTCGTCTCGTTTCTCTTCACGTCTCGGCGTGTTCTCCTGGCACTAATTCAAAGATGCCTGCGAAGAGAAAGGCGACCTCAAGTATGCCCTGTTTTGGCACAACAAATCTCCACAACTAACTTGTAATAATTAGCCAACGCAGGTATTAACAAAGCCAGCAAAGATACAGCCGCTTCTACGCCTGGCACAGCTCGGGCTCTTGACGAGAGTGATTATGAATCTTCTAATGCTAGTGAAGAAGAGAACGAGCAAGCCAAAGAGTTAAAAACACAGGTCTTAGCTAAGCTTGATGCTCAGTCATATCAGACTCAGCGAAATAAAACTTTAATAAGAGGACGAGATTCAGCAAGTCAATACTTCGGTGACCACGATTACTCTTACCTTTCGTTGAAACCAGATCATAATAATCGGCCTTTATGGATCGACCCGTCGAAGGCAAATATAATATTGGAGAGCTTCCTACCTCTAGCATCCCACGCTCAAGATTTTCTCACTACAGTGGCTGAGCCTCAGTCGCGTCCACAGTTTTTGCATGAGTACTCTCTAACTCCACACAGCCTCTATGCTGCGGTATCAGTTGGTTTAGATCCCCCAGATATAATTAATGTCTTGAATCGGTTGTCAAAAATGCCTATTCCTGAAGGCATCAAAGATTTCATTACAGGATGTACTCATAGCTACGGAAAAGTAAAACTAGTGCTGAAGAACAATAAACATTTCGTGGAGAGTTCAGATCCTAATATGTTACAGCAGCTGCTAAAGAATTCCGTTATAAATGGTTGTAGGTTCCAGGGTGCTGAAGCCATAACAACCTCTGTAGCGCCAAAGATGGGTGCACTTGTCATACCTGGTACAAAAAATGCCGCTGGTGTGCAGCAGACTGAAGCCCAGCCGGCCGAGCCTAAGCAAAGTGATTCTGTTAGCCAGGAAGATATATATGCAACTCTAAATGAAGAGGATGACGAAGATGAGGCGGAAGCAGTTCACTCTTTCCAGATTGCGGATGATAGTGTAGAAATTGTTCAGAAAGCATGCTTGGAAATGTCCCTGCCAATACTTGAGGAATATGATTTTAGGAATGATGATGCCAATGCAACACTCGACATTGATTTAAAGCCTGCCGCTCAAATCAGACCATACCAAGAAAAATCGCTAAGTAAAATGTTTGGAAATGGGCGAGCCAAGAGTGGACTGATTGTTCTTCCTTGTGGCGCCGGAAAAACATTAGTTGGCATTACTGCAGCTTGTACCATTAAGAAAGGCGCCATTATTCTGTGTACAAGTTCTATGTCTGTTTTTCAATGGCGCCAGGAGTTTTTGAAGTGGTCCAATATCAACCCTAACGATATAGCTGTCTTTACTTCTGATAACAAGGATAAATTCACCGGTAATACTGGTATTATCGTTACTACATACAATATGGTCGCTCAGAAAGGCAAAAGGTCTTACGATTCTCAGAAGATGATGGATTTTCTCCAGGGTCGAGAATGGGGATTGATGATTCTGGACGAAGTACACGTCGCACCAGCTCATATGTTTAGACGAGTCACCTCTATAATAAAAACCCATTCAAAACTTGGGCTGACCGCTACACTTTTGCGCGAGGACCAGAAGATTGGTGACTTGAACTTCTTGATTGGTCCTAAATTGTATGAGGCTAATTGGATGGAGCTTGCGGAGCAGGGGCACATTGCCCGGGTCCAATGTGCAGAGGTTTGGTGTCCTATGACAACAGAATTCTACACTGAATACCTCCGGCTTCCAAAGGCCAAGCAGTCACTACTGTGGATCATGAATCCAAGGAAATTTCAGGCCTGTCAGTTTTTAATTGACTATCACGAGAAACGAGGTGACAAGATCATCGTCTTCTCAGATAATATTTACGCTCTCACGGCATACGCAACTAAGCTTCGAAAAGTATTTATCCATGGCGAAACAAGCAATGCCGAGCGCTTACGCATACTTGAAAATTTCCAGCATAATGATCAAGTTAACACGCTTTTCCTCTCTAAGATTGGGGATACTTCCCTTGATCTTCCTGAAGCCACATGTCTTATCCAGATTTCCTCCCATTTCGGCTCGCGTCGTCAAGAAGCCCAACGTCTTGGTCGAATTCTACGAGCCAAACGGAGGAACGACGAGGGCTTCAATGCCTTCTTCTACTCTCTCGTCTCTAAAGACACACAAGAGATGGTGTATTCATCCAAACGCCAGGCATTTCTTGTCGATCAGGGCTATGCTTTTAAAGTTATTACTCATCTTCAAGGCATAGAAAAACTTCCGGAACTTGCCTTTACAAGCCCAGCTGAGCGTCGAGAACTACTCCAAAACATCATGATTCACAACGAAGCCGACACTAGCAAGGATTATGAAGATGTCGACGACCTGTTTCACCGTGTCGATGGTACTGGGCGACACGCAAAGAAGAAAAAGGGAGCACGTAGGACGGCAGGCATGCTGAGTGAACTGGCTGGTGGACAGGATATGGCATATGTCGAGCAGAACAAGAGTATGAACAAGGAATTAAAGAAGAAGAAGGAAAGTAATCCCTTCTTTAAAAAGCTACAACGTGATCAACAAAAGCGACGCGTTGCTCTTGAAAGCGATCCTTAGTCTGTTTTCTTTACTTCCACAAGCATTATTACCTAGGCAATCTCCTATCAGTAGGTCTCACGGTAATGATTAATACCAGCAACCCCATCCGGTGGACTGCTATTACACACGTTCAACGAATTCTCCCGAAATTTTGGGGTATGCCAAATTATCAGCCAAGCAAATCAGCTTTGGAAAGCAAGCCATGTCAATTAGCCTCTATTTCCACGTAAAATACGCGTATCTCTTTAAAGGAGGCGCTCCAAGGCCCCAGTAATTGATGTATTTAGAGTACAATTGTGCTGTATGTAGAAGCTCTAAATTCATCGTAGAAATCAATATATAAAGATGCAATTGTAAAGATATAACTTCATCACTGTGTAACCTTCCGCTTCTTTTTCCCACAAAAATAACCTGATATCATATATCTATATCTCTTATTCATTCGCCCAACTTATAAGTTAGTAGACACAAACATCTTCACCTACATAGACTCATTTTGCGCCAGTTCTCCAATTGCATAGTCTGTGGACTTGGATCCTAGTGATTGCCTGTCAAGGTCCCATTTATAGCCTCAACTCCTTGATGAGCTCACTTTTTTTTTGTTCCTTCTGTAGCATGGACCGATATTAGCAGTAAATACAAATACCCTAGCTGAGTTGGTATTGTAAGTTACTGCTGAGTTTCTTGGTGATTCTGCATCACCAGGGCATGCTTCGCTACCCTGCCTATATAGCTTTGGGTGCATGTGGAGGTCTCCACGTCATAGCCTACTTAAGAAATAAGTCGACGGCGCCATTTCTTACTCCTCTCGATCGATCAACATGATCAAGTCCAAGCATGTCATCACGATGAGTCAGATGTTCTTCGAGTATATCGTCTATCCAAATGTAAGTTTTGGAAAAGTTAATCAAGGATTTCACTTACCATCATTAAGATATAATGGTTTTGCAAATGACCCACGAGCAATGATTGCAAACTTAATTTTCTCAAAAACTTTACCCTTGAAGCCGGTACGTTTCTCCAGCCTCTTTTTGGTGTCTGAAAACTTCTCAGAAATAATGGTGCGAAAAATAAAAGGAATACCGTGAGTTTTGCTAGGGTCGTTTTGGTAGTGAAAGGCATACACCCAATTTCCGGCTTGATTTGGTTCAATATCTTCCACTGGCAAGCGTTCAGCAACAACATTGACGTAGTCTGTGATGCTAGAAATTTGATATTCTTTTCCAATGACTTTGTATATTCTACTGCTGTGTGTTTCATAAACGCGAATAGGGCCGCCAGTTTCCTCATCATCATCAAGCTGTGCTTTCTTTAATAGGGCTTGAATTAAATCTTCAACGTTACCGTTCTTTGGAACAAGTATGTCAAATTCTTCAACCTTCGAAATACCTTCACTTAACCAGTATACCTTGAGCGCCCTTTTTGTATCTAGCTCGGATAAACTTATTTCAAGTATCTCGAAAAAGAGCGCATCATATTTTTGAGTGGCATTTGAGAGTGAGCTATAGGGAGGGTTAAGAATTGAAGTAACATTTTGTGATTGGACGCGCTTAACAGCTATCTTTGGTGCACCGGTTGCGGCATGAGTTGTCCAGAATCGAATATGGGTGGGATCTACCCTTAAGTGCTGCCCTACTCTGGCAGCCATTTGATCATATGAATATTTGCTGCTAAGAGTAAGTGTAAAAGGAGCGTAGACCTCGGGATTTGGATTCCGAGTGGGATGAGGACTAAAAAGTACATCTCTCTTATTCGATAGCCAATCATAAAAGAAGCGCGCATCCTCAATGAAGTCCTGAGACGAGCGTATGGGATCAGTATTTAAGGAAGTCAAGGTGGAGATACTTTTCTCAGACTGGGTTTGATCAAGCGAGCCTAGCTTGCTATTAACATTTACTCCATTTTTCGAGTTAGGTCCTCTGAAACTATTAGTAATCATAATATCATGAGAAGAATAACCAACTCATCGAGCTTCACATCACAGGATGGTAGCTGAAAGCAGACAATATCACCGTCTTGAAGCTCTGCTGCTCTTAGGGTTTGCTTGGCCTTCATTGGCTCGATCATGGTAGGCTTAATTTCCTTTAAATTGTTAAGTAAATTTGCTGGAAATTTGGCGTAAGGACTTACTTCAAATAGGGTTAGCTGAATCTTATCACCATTTAGTGACCTATCTGGCCAGCCCATCTTCTTTAAAATTATTGGTACTAGATCCTCGACTCTTTTGTCCTTATTGATATATATGTAGCCAATGCAGCTGAGCTTTTGAGCCCTGATATCAAAATGCTTTAGGAAAAGAATAATTATATCAGACTTAGTGAGAGCTTTGTTCGTAACAAGACCAGGACTAGCTGGCCATATAGCATTGCCTTCTGAATCAACCTCCTCAGCAACTTCCGCCCATAAGCGGAACTCTCCGTTCTTGTTACCGGCCATTTTTTGGTATGCTTCCTCCATGGTGACATTTATATCATGTATGGGCTGATCAGGTCGAACAGTTTTATTCTGACGACCTACCATTGCCCACATACGTACGCGTCGAGGGTCAACATCTGTATCGTGAGATACCTGTTGAATCAGTTCCTTCAATAAAGACTTCCGTAAGAGCCGATAATAAGAAGCAGAACCCGGGCTCGACCATTCGTTTGAATTTATAACGGCAAGATCTGTGCCACCATGTTCTCTTAGTGTATTTTCTGTGATAACACGGGCCACTAAGTATAAGTGCTGTTCTTCTCGTTCTTTTTTTCGTGCATCTCGTATTCTTGCTTCTTCATCTAGCTTGTATTCTTTGAATTTTAGCAAGAATATTTAATTTACAGAGCGAGTAACTTACGTAGATGCGCTGGGGTGTCGTCTTTCGTGACTGGGAAGAGGACATCGTCCAGTCGAGTCTGCCGAATATATACCAGCATGTAAGCATTGTTCTGCCGCATAAGTGGCTTGTTCTTCCTTATAGGAACTTGACCATTAGGATATAAAAATTCACCGCCATAGTTATCTTCTAGAACTTCTCTAATAGTTGCTCTCGTTACTTTGTCATCATCATATTTGTAAAACCATCCGTTCTTCTCAGGCTTAATAAAAGCGTAATAGTGTCCAGCATTCAGATCGCCGCTATGGACTAACACACCATGAAGTTGGTAAATGTAAGGCTCCGATTTGTCGGCATTATCGGCCAAGTAAGGTGAAGCATCAAAAATTTCCGGGAACTCATATCGGTCATTGATCTTCATCATAGCGTCTCGCTCGACGTCATACTGGAAGCGCTTTAGTTGTAAATGAAGAACATCGGGAAAGGTCTCAAATATGACACCCTTTTTAGCATCCTGAAGCTTGTATTCGTCTCCTGCCATATACTGATTCTCTCCATCCATAATCTCTTCTTGAATATAGTCCTGGAAGCTCGTCTCGAGATCTCTGTTTCCGCTCACATTTAATTGGATATCCCAAAAGTCTTCGAGTCGGTGAGATTCGTAATCGACATTGATACAAGAGATATAGGTCCGAACCTTGCCACTAAACAGTTTTGACAACACTTTTTCAGCCTCAGTTCCCTTCATCTTTTCTTCCATACGCTCCATCAGTTTTCGTGAGAGTTCCTGGACATCCTGCTGCTCAAAAATATGTCTAGTCTCCCAGCCAAAAGATTTGGTGAGTTCAGAGGTACCAACGGCATATTTTGATGTTTGCAATTGATAAAAAAGTCGTTGAAGTGTATAGGCACTATTTGTTAGAGTTTCTTCATTTTGAGTTGGTATTTGATAGACAGCCTTGTCTTTTTTTAGTAATCTTGATCAAATCGTAGTTAAAAACACGGTACTAACCTTGCGGAAGGCGTTGGTAAAATAAAGAGATTGAATTAGCGAATTAAGATAGCACGTTGCGCCTTGATTTTTCAAGCCGACGTAGCCTGTCTCTTGCTTTGAATCATAATTTTGAAAATTATGCCATAAAACGCCAGTTTCATCTTTAACGTGTCTAACATATGCAGTTAAAATTGCTCTTTCACCAGGCGCCAGATAATTATTTTGGTTATCCCATGGCACATTCCACAATTTTCTTAGCTCGACAAATCTAGTGAATCCCCAGTCACCCTCGTCTTTAGTGAAGCGATGATTAGCGGTATTATGAACGAAGCATGTGGGCGCGTCTGGGTTGTACAAAACAAACCCAAATTGCATGCAACATGTAAAGTTTTGCGGGATTGGCCCTGCCTTTGAGCCATCTTCATAACCATGTTCCAAGTAAACTGAGCAGTAATCAACATTATTGCCTTTAGGAAACATTAAGATTCGCCTGGGCTAGTATCAGCATCTGATTCTTAGAGGATTCCATCTAAGTGAATAGAGAAGATATGTACCATGGATGGCCCCCACACCAGAATACGGGTGAGCGATGTCTCCTAGGAAGCTGCGTCCAATCTGTAATTTGCCAGCTGTATGATTTGTTCTCAAGAATTTCGGGTTGCTCATGTATAGGTGGCAAGACAAGTTCTCGCATTGTTTCTACTAAAATGGAGTCAGCCTTGATCTAGCTAGAAACGTTATGCTGAGCAAGTCGTACCATCGTCGCCACGGAGAATTATTTCATCAGTAAGAATATCATGTACATTTCCATCATCTTTCTCATTCTCAACGTCGTTTAACAGTTCATCTGAGTCGACTAACATGTCACTAGGAGACTCGATATCTGTAGAGTAAATCTGTTCCAGGCCCAATATTAATAACTCATCAGCATTTTGGGAATTAATTATAGAACACGCAGTGTGATGAGGGGTGAGTGTTTGGGATATGAACGGAATGCATGGGATCTCAATGTTCTAAACTTACAGGATTCATATCAGTTACTATAAATGCGCCTTCCCTGGGAAAAGGAAGACACAGGTTTTAAGGAAGCCGAGTGAAATATACAAACTTGTATTAATACAAGATAGATGCAAGTATCAACTAACTTTACGTTCGTATAGTTCTGCTGCGCAAGCAAGATCAGGCTCGTGCTTTCGCTTGGTGGCGGGTGCGCGTAAATGATGTCGTTTAAACAAGAGGAAATGACCGTCGGAGACATCCGGTCACTACTCACAACCATGAATGGATATCTATTCGTGACGGGCACAAACCTAGCACTCATGGAACATGATACGGGACTCACAAACATGTTCCTAGAATAACTAATTTTCACAATTGAAGACGTCAAGCTGAAACTCGTGATTTGAAATTCACAACATGTACACTATTTATCCTAATTTACTGTCTAAGGCGGCTAAAAGGAACTCTATCGATGCAGCGAGAAGGGCTCCTTGGATCATGACGCACAGAGAAGCATTTCTCAACCAAGCCCCACAAATTTACAGATGAGTATGTTGGAAATTGATTCAAGTTTAATTCAAATAGCAGAGGGTAGGCTTATCAAAAAGGTCTGTATGTCAAATCTTAACCTCTTGAAAACTACACTTTATCAAGCCCAAGAACTGAGAGAAAGGATATAAAGAACTTTGAAGAAGTTAGAACTAATTCATCATTGTCAGTCGGGAAAAAACTGGTCAATGGAGACCTATGTAATTTACAATATTGGATCTGTACGTCATCTTCTTCGACCCGGTGAAATATGATAAATTCAAGATTCTGTGCTATATCACATGCAATATCGGACAACATACTAAATGTTATACAATTCTGGCAGTAGAGCTGATCTGGTATCCATGTACGAAAAAACTTTAGTCACGTACCTCTTCAGCGCTTTACTGTTACTGGACTTTATTGTGATAGAAGTCTGTGCACGACGTAATTCTCCCCCTTTGAGTGACGAAAAGCTGGGCTTTTACACATATTGAATGTGTCCCGGGAAACATAGGTCTTCAATTTATGAGTGATAACCACCTTGAATTAAAGCAAATATCGTTTTTGCAAGAAAGCTGCGCAGTGTTTCACGCTGCCCTTATCATCAATTTAACATCGTGAATTTCATTTATTTATCTTCTATACCAATATCCCACATTTTCACTTTCCGTGCTATAACATGTTGGGTGTGGGTAAATTCAGTGGTTTCGACACATCGCAAAAAGCGACATCGGCAAACAAATCTGAAGGCATCAGAGTGCAGATAGTTCCAAAGGATCTAAACTTAGAACTTGTAGGGAAACTACTGAAAAAAGTCAGACTTATAATAATGGGAGTGGTAGGTGAGGAAGATCTACCAACAATGGAGGACATAAATGAAGCCGTAAAGGCATTCAATTATCACAAGAAAGTTTGAACAACGATGTCCCAGATCACATCTCCAGTAGAGGAGAGGATGATAGCGCTAGAGGAGGTCGTCAAGAAGAGCCTCGCGGACTCCACACGACAAGCTGCTCCTGTTGTAGCTATGGTAAGGTTATGGATCGTAGAGGAATGCTGGAATGGTATAGGGAGGTGAAGGATATATGCCGAACAATGAAGCAGTTGAATAGAGCTTAAGAGTATAGCTTGGTAGGGTGACACGAAGAGGGTATGAATAGACCTTCAGAGATATTCAGTAAATGTAATGAATTGAGGATCTCTGAAGGAGAAGAACAGTACATATATATACAGGAATTAGTCCTACTGAGAAGAATTTAGAAATAAGCCAGGATATGCGCCCATGTCCCAGTATGGCGACATTATCATGGTGAAGGTATGTCCTGACCACCAGTAGACCCCCAAGCTAGCTGAGTGTAAGACAGAATCATGCATATACCATAATTTCCAACATATCTTGTGTTAAGCGCCAAGGCTAATTAATATTGCAGAAGATGGATGTGGCGCAGTATTAAATAATACGAATAAGGGCAACTAAAAAGATATAGTACATGACTAGTGTAACAGATGCAGGACAGTTAGAATTACAACAGTAGCGTCTGGGAAGCCTTCACCATGGGCCAACGTGTCCGTCGTAGCTCCGCAAATGACAAAAATGGCAGTCAGAGTAAGAATCGACGTCGCCAAAAATTTGTAGTCACAAGAGCTGCTCTCGAAGGCATGACATATCTAAGCAACATGCGCAATTCGCTAGACGCGAAACAATAATACCGAGGTGAATGTTCAAACGGCGTCCTAGAGAGACGCGGTACTCAATATGCGACAACCTCAAGAATTCAAGATTTTACGTCAAGACTTTTCAGTTGAGGTTTCCGGAGTCCCACCGCAGACAAGAATTAAGAGCGACAGAGACGCCGACAACTATGCCTTCATCAGAGAGATTGAGACGTTGACGTTGACTGGGGCTCGGATTCTTGGCCTTACAATTAATAGAATACGATGGAAAGTAACACCAGCGTCCAATTATAAATGGCCGCACTCGTGGATTAATAGCAGTCAGCTTCCTATCGGAGGAAATTCAACCGAATATGATTCGACATGGCCTTATCATCAACGCCATGCTCTTCACTGCACAAGTGTGGTCACTACGGGCTCAACAAAGCAGTGCTACAGCTGCAGCTAATAGGGACACACCCTGGCGTCATGTGGAAAGGTAGCCAGGTGCGGTGAGTGCGCTGGTGCTCACCAAACTCAGAACTATCCGAGTAAAAGAGTTTTTTGTATGAACTGCGGCAAGGAAAAATTTTCATGGCAACAAGCAGTTTGTCGAGCTTACCAAGTCTACGAGGTGTGGAAAAGGCTCGGATGGAGCTTCTGTCAAAAACGGCGGAAATCTAGAATGAGAACCTGTTGTAAAGGTAAGAGCTTACAGAGGTTAATTGGCAGAATGTTTACGGATGATTATCGATGAATCAATGTGAACTGCTGATATATTTGGTATTCAGAACTTTGAGTATTTAGGAGGTAGAAAGCGCTAATTATATACACATCTGGGGTAGCTAGACTCTCGCCTTATTTACCCAAAATATTATCACGGAATTTACTCGTCTCCTCCATCTGGTAGTCTAATCTAGAAACACCCTCCATACAGTGCTTCATTGTTTCTCTAATCATCATGGAGCCACTTGGAAAGTTCTTCCTTCACCCTTGTGCATCGTAATCCTAGGCATCACCAGCACAATTGAACCCTCCAGCGGAACTTAGACAAACAGTCCGGATGACAGATGATCAGGGATTCACTTTGGTCACTAGTAAGAAGACTGAAGGACTCAGAAGAGGGCCGGGACGACTGCAAAAGGTAGTCGATGCCCAAGCGGCACTAACCATCCCCGCGACAGTCACACCACCATCGAGGCCGACTCTTCCAACACTTCGAAGACCAACGCCGAGTGAGGAGGTGCCTTATCTTTTCAATTTCTCTTAGCAATATTCTGATTGAAGGGGAAGTTATTGAAGTATGGGGAAAGTTTATGAGGTTATGGTTGAAAGTAACGTCCTCAGTATTGAGCCAGGTCGGTTCAGAGGGGCAGCACTGGGTTGTGTTGCTTGAAAGCTTTTTCCCTTCTCAAAATGGCTTACTGTCTTCATGGATCTGTCTAAATATACCGCATAAGGCGTTGTGACAGCATAAAAGTCAGGAAAGGCTCTGGCTGAAGGCAAAACAATAATTTGATTGTA
This sequence comes from Blumeria graminis f. sp. triticale, assembly GCA_905067625.1. Taxonomy (NCBI): domain Eukaryota; kingdom Fungi; phylum Ascomycota; class Leotiomycetes; order Helotiales; family Erysiphaceae; genus Blumeria; species Blumeria graminis. The sequence continues at coordinate 544,154 of LR898470.1, read as the reverse complement.
ATCTATAGAGAGGGAACAGGTCGTCTAACTAGATAATGAATATACATTAAAGTAGATTAATATTAGTTCTAGCGACTCCATAGCCCTCGAGAAGCGTCCTATTACAGACATTGAATTAAAGAAATGATTGAAGGAGCCTTGAATTGATGATAAATTGTTAGATTGGTTTGGTTTGGTTTATTATTTTACGTCTATCTAATATAAATCCTAAGTAGGACATAAGACGCCAAAGCTTACTGCCCTGGAAACCTGAGGCCTTTGACTGTCCAAACCTGAATTGCCAAAGCCTTTAGTTTTTCTGGGCAAAGGGTTATAGAAGGGTTATCCTGCTCCATAACATGAAATGAATTTGCGATAAAGTTTCTTGGGCATGAAAATACTGGGACAGCTTACTATCTATATATTTGAGTTGGTTTAAAGGGCCAGAGTATAACATCCTTCTGTGCAAATTTCTAGTCAGCATAAACGTGGTAAGATTCTGCTCTGTGTCGGGGGCAGATTTTTGGAAAGAATTCTGTATCTTGCAGCCACTATGTCAATTTTTTTGCTCCATCTTGACTACCAAATAGGTAACTAACGTTATCGCTGTAGCTCCTTGGAACTCTAGGTAGCCTTACTGAGGGAATGTGGCAGGTTAGGAGATGCCTTGGTGACTTGGGAGCCCCGCAACTGCATATTTTGTGTGCGTCGACGTGTTTGAAACGTTCGCGGTAAGCAGCAAAGTCGCCATGCCCTGAGCGGGCAGCATAAAGATGGGCTACGAGGGAACGTTTTAAGAAAAGTTCGCCCGGACAACGTTCGATGGTGTTGATTCCTAGTGCTCGATATGACGTTGGGGCTTCCAGTCTCCAGAATTCCTCGAGAAGGGAGCCTGTTAATGATTTTAACCGGTTTTTGGCAGATGCCAAAGTTAGGGGCGTGGTTGAGGGTGGAGGTAGGAGTAGGCCCGCTTTGGCCGCAGCATTTGCCTGTTCGTTTCCTTTAATCCCGGAGTGTCCTGGTATCCAGAACACTTTTATTTCACCTGTAATGGTGTGTGGAAGTCGGGGCCGGTTTTTCCAAGCTGTTGCATACTCGGCGAACTGGACAAACTTATTCTGTGAGGAGCAAATTGGAAGACTTTTTAATTTACATGCTACGTCTTGGTTATCTAACAGAACCCAGAGATTATTAGCGAACCTAGCGGTAGGGAGGCCCAGAGCAGCTTCTTCTGCGAGGATAACTGCAGTGACTTCTGCGTCAAATATGGTTAGTGAGGAATTGAGTGCTACTGACTTGTTAAGTAGAACTCTTCCAGCTTGGTGCAGAACTAATCCACCCTCGACGCGAGGCTCTGTGTCTAGCGAGGCTTGGAGTCTACTCCCATCGGTGTATGCAATGAGGTCCTGGAAAGGAATTTGAGTTGGCAAAGAGATTGGGTGCTGGGATATTCATTTAATGCTATTGCGCCAGCTTTCTTTCATGGACCAAGGTGCATTGATTAGGGGATCTATGTCCTCTACTGGAGGGCTTGCCAAGACCCACTCCGAGAAACGGGAGACGCGGCTCCGATTTTTGATGACTAAGTTAGCTCTTCGTCGGAGGGGGTGCCTGCTATCAAGGCGATGTATTCGCAGGACAGCCTGGCGAGCTCTAGAGTCTAGTTCAAGCTTAGGTGGCAAGAGGCCAGATTCTCGAATTAGTGCAGGTGTTGGAGTGGTCCTGTACACTGGGAGGATAGCTCTGGCACATGTCATGATGACTCTATGCAGGAAAGAAACGTGTCCTTCAACGCGATTCGAAACTGTGCGGGTTTGGTTAATTTTCCTATTGCAGCCTGGCCACCAGGTCTCTGCTCCGTAATAAGCGATCGGTAAGACGCAGGCTAGAGCAGCTTGACGAAGTAGGTAAGGGGGGGCTCCTTTCGTTGTGTTGCCTAGAGATTTGAGTCCATTCGCGACTTTCAGGGCTTTACCGGCTAAGATTTGTACATGCCATTTGAATGTCAGTTTTTTGTCAAAATATATTCCCAGCCATCTAGTGTATGGTCGCGATGTATTCTCAGTAACCTCCATCTCGCCGGACGATACTTTTGGGGTACTATGTGGATCCCTATCGCAGCGGCGCCTAGAAAAGTGCTGCAGCTCAGATTTTCTAGGGTCAAACGTGATACCCTCGCTCTTACCCCATTCGGAGGCTTGTTGTAGGGACTTTTTAAGGAATTCACGGTTTTCTGTGAGCGATTTTTGAGTTGCTAGGATGGCCACATCGTCCACGTATCCGAATGCATTTGTGAGGTTTTTGAGACTTAAGAGAGGTTCAATGTAGAGCATAAAAAGGATAGGGGATACGGGTGATCCTTGCGGGAGACCACATGTTACTTTTTGCAGAGGGCCCATTTCTCCATCTATGCGGATCCGTACTGAGCGACCCATTGCGAAGGAGCCGACCCAGTCGACGAGGTTGTTGGGCCAGCCTTGGGTACGCATGGGGTACAAGAGTCTTCCTGGGAGAACGGCGTCAAAAGCGCCTTTTACATCGAGTGTGAGCATGCTTGCTGTGCGTCCTTCGTTGAGAGCTCTCTCCACATCATGGGTGAGGCTGGTTGTGAGGTCAGTCGCAGATCTGCAGGGGAGAGCTCCGAATTGTTGAGATGCCAGGACCTTATGCCTGACAGCGATCCAGGATATACGTTTTGCTATCAATATTTCCAGACCTTTTCCTAGAACTGAAAGTAGTGCAATCGGTCGATAAGATCGGGGCGAAGATAGATCAGTTTTGCCAGGCTTTTGAAGGATAACTACTTCAGCCTGCCGGAAGCAGATGGGGTGGTATCCCAGTGACAGACAACTAGTGAAGAGCGCTATGATATGATCTTGAATAAGTGGCCATGCTTCTCTAAGGATAGCTGGTGGTATCTCGTCAACCACTGGGGAGGTATTGCCAGCTCGGAAAATCGCTGCTTTCACTTCTTCATAAGCTAGAGGAGGGAATGGTGGTTGGGTATTTGGCACAGCGGGAGTATCTAATGGCATATCTTTGGCGTTTGTGGAGTTTGTCAGTAAGTTTGCTAATAAAACTTTCCTTTTTTCCTCTGTTGTGATTGCATGGTCACTATTTGGTGACTGCGGGTTTTTGAGAGGGGTTGATCGGAAGGTCCCGGCTGATCTATGCCACTTTGCCATTTCAAACACGTCTTTACCCGAGCTAGCTCTCTCAACACGTGTCTCGAAGAAGGCGTGCTTGGCTTTCCTTATCACGTTGCGATAGGCTTTCTTTGCGTCTCTAAGTTCTATCTCGTTATTGGGGGGGGAACGGGCAAACTGTTTATACTGTGTGCGAGCAGACCTGCATGCACTGTTCCACCATGGATTACCACGACTAGTTCCAATAGAGCGTTGAGCGGATCCATTGAAAGCGGTACCAATGGCTTTGATCAGGCTCTCTGTCAGTATATCGAGGTCGCGTTTGGAAGGATGAGGTGGGAGGGGGACAATACAGCAGGTCGAAGTCTTCAGCAGGCGACGGAAGAGGTCTTTGTCGACGGTATCTAGGCGGAGTCTTTTGAGCGGCTCGCTTTTCCGATTCCATGCGATTGTTGTTAGGAGGGGAAGATGGTCTGAGGTTGTGTCTAGGTGTTATGATATGAGACAATGAGGTAGTCGAGGCTAGGGCATTGCGTGTGGCTCAAGGCCACAGCATACATCACTAGTGTACTGGTTAGGCGAGCATGTATGTCGTTTCATAGATGTACCCACATTAAATGGACACAGGTTTAGTCTTATACTTTCTGTCCATATACCTACAGCATAGTATTGTATGAGGCTACTCACTGTCAACCACAAATTATAACATCATCCACTCCTCATCACTCCCCAACGTGACTTCCGCATAGCTCATAACCACAACACTAGGTCTGTGGCTATTTCACATTCTGCACCATGCAAAAGAGGTCCTCGCCCGGGCGCCAGGTCCAGTTTGTTTCCACGGTTATGAGTTGCCTCTTCTATAGGCAAGAGGAGATGGAAGTTATGACTTTCAGCCCATTGCACGAATGTTTCTGAGCCCCTAGATGGTCCACGTGGCCATGATGGCTGCCACAGAGTGTGGTGAAGGTTAAAATCCCCTTGGAGTAGACAACTCCCGCCGAGTTCTTTAGACTGATATGTGTACAATTTTTCAAGCGCATATTCCCCACGAGAGCCAGCGGGTGCGTTATAGATATTAAGTAAATTGAGTATCTGGCCATATTTTGATGTTAGCCGTAAGTGTAAAATGTCTCGAGATGTTACAGTGCGGACTTGTTCTGTACGGAGACCTACTCCTCTAGAGACATAGGAGATTACGCGCGGCTTTTCCGTTGTCCAGTTATCTGTTGGGGAAAAGGATTCGAAGGATGGATGTTGTTTGGTTATTCTCCTAGATCGGTCTTGAAATATGTAAGGTTCTTGTATGAAAATTATATCTACCTTATTTGCATAGGCTTCGTTAAAGGCGATTTCGTGGGCCTGTGCTCCTCGTCCAACATTTTGAGAGAGTATCCTTAGCGGTTTGTTGCGAGCTGTGTTTCGAGGTTTGCCGCTCATTTTTGTTGCATTTGTTCCTCGCTCTGACTATGTTCGACGCTAAGAATGTCGAAACGGCTGTTTGAGCTTTGAGCAGAGAAGCCAGGGTGGGGTGCCGCTGTCGGGGATTCTTGTCTACTTTGTGGTATCGATCCTGACGGGAGATTATCTACTGCTGGGGTAGAGATGATTTGCTGAGTGTCATTGGAGGTCTCTGGTGTGGGTTTTACACAGCCAGCTTCTGCTTGGTATCGCAGGCGAGCTTCTGCGCTGATTTTCTTGATTGCAGATATTTGCGGTTTGGATTTAGGGGGTGAATTAGGCTTGGGGCGGAGTTCACAGGTGGCATCATTAGCTGGGTGAGGGCCATGGCAATGAAAACATCGAGGGGGGCATATGTGCCCCGCAGGAGCAGCGCAGTGGTTGTTGTGTTCCCTTTCGGTATATTGCAATGAACCACAGAGACGGCATCTAATTGGAGATGCGCATGAGCGACTGTTATGCCATAACCAGCAACGGGTGCATTGTATTACTGACTGTCGTCTCGGAAGAAGCTTTGTTACTGTTCGGCATTCAAATAGGTAAAGGACGCAGGGTAGACGTTGTTGACTCTCTGAGAATCGGACGATCCATGACGTGGCTGACGAGCTTGGGTGTGCATCATTATTTTGTGAAGGTAAGACGGCGACTGGGGATACACCTGTGGGAGTGGAGAGGGCTTCGTGGATATCTTCTGGGGTTACTGGCCTTAAGCAATACTCCAAGTTGTCATTAATTGTCCCAAAGGTGCGTGGAAAATTTTCAATACGGAAGGACACCCATGGGGTTGCGCTCTCTATGATTGCATCGCCTATGAGGTCCACTGAAGCAATTTTTTCTTTCAGAGCAGTGGATTCGCCGGTTTTCGGGCACAGAGCGAATCCTGTCTTAGTTGCTTGGACGTTGGTCAAGAGCGGGCCGCTAGGTCCCAGCTTTGATTTCAGATGTGTCTAGATTGCGTACGCAGAAAGATTCCTACGTTTGTCTCCCTCTGGTATGCGGACAAACAACCTATCTTCTGGGCATTGGTGTTGTTTCTTGGTTGCGCCTGGATGTGTAGAGTTTTTCTGCAAGGCCTGGCTATCTCTAACCGATTTGTTTTGTGGCGGGGGTGCCTGCGCTGCGCGGTGTGCTGCTCCAGCGTAAGTGTGAGTTGTGGTAGCGAGCTGAGAGGATAGTCTTCTTTCGTTCTCGCCTGGGGCTGTTACTGTGGGCTCCAATATTATCCCGCTGATGTAGGCCGAAAAGTGGCTTTCAGTAATATTAGAGAGATCTGTGAGGAATAAAAGCAGGGCCTTTCGTTGGTTCTCTGGTAGGCTACTCTGTGTAAGATCATTGCACTGCTGATCAATAGTGTGGAATATGTTGCCGAACAGGTTCTCTGCCTCTTTGACACGGGAGGTTGCGGTCTGAACGCTTTTAGCAAGAGCGCTTCCGAGGGGGCTGCTCTCGATATGGTCGTCGTAGTCGAGAGTAGCGACTGGGCTACACATTTCAATGTTGTTTTCGGGATCGTCCAGATCCATCATTCTAATCTGGGTTTGGGCGGTCTCATCGCCCGTTGCGGGCTGAGCACGTGCTGGAGGGTGAGAATTCGGGTTCGTAATTTTCTGTTTTGATGCTGTTTTGAGTTGAGTTTTGTGGAGTACCTGGGTTAAAGTAGGTTTCTCCCGAGTGTCAGTCGTTCTTATGGGAGCCAGTGTGAATTACAGGAGAGTAGAATTTTGTTTCTATGAGATCTAGACGTTTGTTTAATGGAATGTTTATGTATAAGTGAAGATAATATGATAAACTATTAGTATTTAGAATAATTGGGGCTATCAAGTGGGCCACGTTGTTGATCTGCACGTGACTGCAGATTCTGTACTTAGTTTCACTTCGGTAGTTACTTGAGTCAATTCGCTCATCATTCCATATCTTTGGCACGACATCTATTCGAATCCTAACGCTACCGACGAACCTATATCACTTACGATAGATACACAACTGGAAACTGACCGTCAAGTCGGCGACAATGCCTGCTTTAAGGCGGAGGAAAAAGCTCAACCCCAGCCCAGTAGGGGCTGCCTCATCCACTCGCATTACAAAGCGTAATAAACAATCTTCTCAAACAGTCATCGTGGAACCTCGGTTGCCTGTTGAACTAAATCAAGTTCCCCCCGCCCCTCTAGACATGCACATAGATTCTGAGGATGAATTCATGTACCTCGAGGCATAAGATGACGCGCCGCAGACTTTGTCTCAGCCGCCGTCAAACAGCCATATTCCGTACGTCCCTTTACAGCGGACAACGCCCAAAGTTCCGAAGAGGCGCGTGGTGTCTAAGGCGGAACAATGGAAGGGAGATTGTTTAAGTTTTTCTTTTGTAATGCAGGATTTCGCGGGAAAGTTTTTGTTTTGTTTTGTTTTCAATTCTGGGCTGCTGAATTCGTCATGATTCAACACATAGATGCATTTTGGCATGGTTCCGGTCATTTAGGTGGGACGAGGCATTTCTACTGCACGGTAGTTAACCGGATCCGGCCCGACCCCACTCGTGCTCAAGCTCCAGTAGGAGTGCGACGGTAGTTATTTCACCTAGCACGTTGATGAACAAACAAAACGCACATTTCGAGAAATTCCTCAACGACTCTCCATCTCCCACGGGATCGGAGAATCTTCAAAATCTCCTCCGACCGCATCAAAACCGTCGGAAAACGCTGCACCTATATCAGCGCCAAAATCAACGTCGCAGCCAAAAGCTGCGTCGAAAGCAGAATGCCCTCCTGAGCTCCTACCAATAGTCGAAGCCGAACAACGACGCGCCGCCGAAACAGCGGCAAATCTGGCCCTCTGCTCCGCCGCCATCTCTGGCGTCGAAGCCACCCTTCTTCCTTTGATCAACGGGTCAAACAGACAATTCGTAGACTCGATGAGAGTCTACCTACGCGCCGCCATTGCGAAATACATGGCCACGGGCCCGTGGCCGGGCCCGGCCACTACGCCACCCGTCCTCCCTCCTCGCCTGGCAAACCCTCCCCCAAGGGCTCCCGAAGCCAGGAGTAACACAACTCCCGTCGTCCCAGTTCTGCCTGTAAAAATTGCCTGGGCTACGGTAGCCAGAAACGGACTGCGACAGAAAGCACTCCCAACTGTAAAGGCTGTGCCGAAACCTGCGGCAAATGCCCCAAAGAAAGATGCCCCGAAGGCGAAAGTCGAAAAACGACTATTCCTTCGCCTAGAAAAGGAGCACCCGTGGCGCCAGCTTACGCCTGCTGGCCTACGGCAACAAATACAGAGTGAGCTGAATTGCTTCTTGAGTGACGCCTGCTCCATATACCGTGTTAGAACCGGCCTTGCGATTCTGACAGGTAATGAAAATAAAAGGGAAGAGCTCCTAGATGCCGCACCAAAGTTATCGGACTTCGGCGCCAAGCTCGAGGAAGTCTCCAACTTTGTCGCCTTTCGGATCGCGAATGTTCCGGCGACCATAAAAACAATCGACTGTATTTATACGGTCAATGCGGATTGGATCTTATTGGATATCTACCGAAAAACACAAAAGCTTCCATACAAGGTGCTACCTCACGGGACATTCCGTCCTGGAGCGCCGCACAGAAATTGGAAAGCCCTTTTCGACCGGAACAACGCCCCTCACCTGGGCTTCCGCATTCTCGAAGAGGCTGGTATGGCTACCATTCACAAGCCACGACCACAAATCGAACAGTGTAAACGCTGTTTGGGCTTCCACGCCACCCGTGGTTGCTCCCGTGCTCCAGCTTGCTGGAACTGCGGATCAAATATGCACTCGGCAGCCGAGTGCAAGGCCCTCACCCGGTGTCGAAACTGTGGAGGACCCCACCGATCGGATTCTCGGGTCTGCTTAGCCAGACCCAGCAAGTCCGGACCGGTGACAAAAGAGCAGCTCGCGCGGATCCGCCAGATCCAGCAAGGGGAGTTCGCGAAAGTGGCTCGATTTAGGGCTGCAGCCAAAAGGGCCGAAGAGGCAACGATGGCCTCAACGAAGGATGTCTCGATGGCCGAGGGATCGGGTTTCGGAATCCTGGAATCCGAAGAAGAAGTTTGAGGGTACAGCAACCCTCGGTGAAGTCTACAAAAAGCTTCAAAGAATATGGCAGGATACCAGCTGAATTCAGGGTATCTGCGAACTAGTCTTTCGCTCTCAGCGGAGATAAGAAAAAGTCACGTGGAAGATGTGGCAGGAAAGGGAACGGGCGAGAAGCGCGGGATCCGGACCAAACAGTATTTCTTCCAAATTTGATTTCAGTTTTTGATTTATGTTTTTGATTTTAGTTTTGCTGTTAACTTCTACAATTTCAGTAGAAGTTCATGCGGTTGGAATGAGTTGGGCCTATACGCAGTGATCCTTGCCGGCTCCACCGGTCCTTGACCCAATGTGGAAAAGATAGCGTTAGCTTAGGACCAAAAGTAAAAAAAATAAAAACAAAGTTCCGAAGATCCTGTCAACTCAGGATCAAGGCCTTGCTTCATCCATTTTTGCGGTAGTAATCCTTCCCCCTCCGAGCGGCCAAGCTGCCAGAAAAACAAGGCAAGCGCCTGCCCCAGCCGCGGCTGTACAACGCTCTGTGGCCAACCCATCATCGGCCACCACTAACGAAATAGTCACTACCCTTCTAGCCTCACAAAATGCCGGGGCTATCCATCTTCGCTCCCTCCCACCTGCAATAGCGGCAGATCTCAAGGCAATCGTCACTCGTAGTGCTGCTAGGGTCATTGCTAGCCTATCTGTATTTGATCAGACAACCACAGGCGAAAACCCTCAAACAACCAATCGAAGCGCCGGACCGGCAACTCGTCAACACCGTCCCGATACCTCTCAGAAGCAGACGTACGCGACGGCAGCTTCCCGAAACCCCATTCTAGCGGCTCAGACTACCCCAACAAAGAAGACTCTTATTGCACCGCCACCGAAGCAGACTAAGTCTCTCCCCAAAGCTCTTAAGGTCGACTCAAGAGTTATCGTACGCCTACCGGCCGATCACCCGCTCCGAGGACAAGATACATTTCTCATCCGCGCAAGGCTTTGGAGACTAACTGACCGGCCAGAGCTCATCAAATATGTGCGCATAGTACCCTCTGGAATTGCCATAGTAGCGCCCACCGCCGCCCAAGCCCCCGAACTACTTCAAGTAGCCTCAGCATTTCAGACGATTACGGGAGACGCTCCAATAGAGCGCCAGGAAAATCGCAATACGTTCATATTAGGACCAGTCCCTAAGTTTGGCTACAACCATTTGGGGGAACGTGAAGCCCTCACCATGTCTGAAATTCGGCAGGAACTAGCCGCTACGAAGATTGACCCCGAAGCAACCTTCTCCATGTCGTGGAATCGCCACTCTGAACTCTCTCCGGACCACGAAGGGACTACTCGCCTAGTGATAGCTTCCGAGTCCGCTAAAAAGTACCCAACAAACCTGCAACCATTTGCTCGAGCGGTGAAGCTCCGGCAAGTAGACCACCAGCCCCCACTCCAGGTGTGTTCTCGTTGCCACGCGTTCCACAATGTCAATAGATGCACTCGCTACCCTTGGTGTGGGACATGCGCCGCGGATTCCGACGTCGGATCCTGCACCAGGCCTGAAAAATACCTTAACTGTGACGGACGTCATCCATCATCTTTTTTAGGCTGCCCCGCGCGACCCATCCGCGCCAACGGAAGCTTCGCCCGCCCTGATAAAACTAGACTCCGAGCTATCCGAAGCGAGGGCCTAAAGGCCTGGACTGCACTACACCCTCCAATCTCCCCCCAGGCCGCTGCGAGCTCCGGGAACTATCAGGTTCCTACCCAACCCACAAGAATCGCCTCCCCCTCTCCTCCACAAATTGGACAAGAGTCACGATACTCCGCCCTGATGACCATAGAGGAATCATTATGATGACTCGGGGTCGGACGCACAAATCCCAATCAATCAATGGTTTGTGCATATTCCAGGTAAATGTGGGTAAGCGGAGCCCGGCACACGACTCCGCCCTCGAACTTGCCTCTAAAAGCGGAGCAGATCTAGTACTAATTCAAGAACCCTGGATAAGTACTGATCTCTCGCGCAAGTTAACTAAAAATCACCCAGAATACATTTCTTTCTCCCCCCTTCCAATCTGGACCAGCCGGCCTCGCGTGATGACCTACACTCGCAAGGGGTGCGGCCTTTCACCTTTCCAACCCAGTATTCACTCACGAAACCTTCTCTGGATTTGCGTCTCTCGACGCGGCAAGCGTAGCATTGACTGCTGGAATATATACAATGCTCCAGTAGGCGAGGTTGGCGCTGGGGATGGCCTTCAGCTTCTTCTCAACCTTTCTTATACCCCAGACGTTTTAGCTGGTGACTTCAATATCCACCACTAGGCCTGGGACCCAGCAGCATATAACGAAAATTCGGTAGGCGACTGATTACTCGAATAGACAACTGCAAGGGGAATAACGTTGTTGAATGTATACTATGCCCCCACTCATGATGCCGGCGCTACTATCGATCTTTGCTTCGCACTATATAGTCTCAACGCATCTTGTGCTATCCGAAACGACCTGGAAGTCGGGTCAGACCACAGAACTCTACTAACTCGACTTTCAGACACAGGACCTGAAACATATACCTCTGGAAAACTCAGATACTCTGCTTGCGACTGGGTCACCTTCCGTAAAATTATCTCCGACAGACTAGTGGCTGCACCCTCTTCAGACCCAGAGAGAGAAGCTTCTTTCCTGGTAGATGCTCTCCAAGGTGCTCTCAACGCTACGTGTCCCAGAAAACGTACACAGGGACCGCGAAATCGATGGTGGACCAGGAACTGTACAAACGCGCACAACGCACTCTGCCAAGCCAAGCGCCCGGGATCAGTGGCCATAGCTGAACGCCGCGCCTTTGGCAAGGCGGTGAAAAAAGCTAAGCGAGAAATGTGGCGCGAGAAAGTAGATCAGGTCTCTTGTCTCACAGAAGCGTATAGGGTTACAAGCTGGCACAAGAAAAAACCCCGGTTTCATACCCCTCCACTCAATGGCTTTCATAGATCATTGTGGCATAGCGTATTATGAAACGCCATGCAGACGGCTAACTTAAAACACAAATAATAGTTCAATGCACTTCTAAAACCAGCAAGGAAGACTGATAAGAATGGGCTGGTTTCATTAAGTGATGTGTAGCAGATTGTTGGGCATAGGGGCTGTGTGCTACGTGCTATTTGGTAATTTTACGTATATAAATACTCGGCGTGAAGAAGCATTATTCTTCACGCAACGTCTTCTTCAATTAATTTAACAATACATTTGTTTACCCATCTCTTCTTCGGGAAGACCATTTATCTATTTCCAGCTCTTCATCAGCAAGACCCACGTGTAGCCTCTAGCGCTAATATCTACCTATTTGTCTTTTCCTAGAGAAGACCAGTCATCCCTTCGACCCACTCATCACCTTCATCTACCACCTAGATCTTCGTTAGACCACATACGCACCCTGTGGAAAACTGTCCTAACCTCGCCTTGAGAATGGCCCAGACGGACTAGTCTTCACTCCAATTGCCAAGGCACAACTACTACAGGGGGCTCTACTGAGTAGGCACATGGAGCATGAGGATATAGTCATGGGAATTTCAACTGTTGCAAGAAGAAGCCTCCCCTGGCCTGCACTTACTAATCAGGAAATCTTCAGATCATGCTGAGTAGTCTCCTCATCGACTCCCAGACTAGACGAGATAACCGCAGAAGCGCTAAGACAAGCGTGGCCAGTTTTAGGGCCTCGAGTGACCGATTTGTTCCGTCTGTGCGACCTGCAAGGACTACACCAAAATGCCTTTAAAAAGGCCAGTATAATTATTCTCCCGAAGGCAGGCAACCGAAACAAAGCTCTACCCAAGTCTTACCGACCAATTGCTTTGCTGTCGTGCCTTGCGAAGGGGCTGGAACGCCTGATGGCCCGACGTCTCTCTTTCCTTGCCCTCTCACAAAATATCCTTGCAAACAACCTGTCGGAATGTTAGCTTTGTAGTTATATTTGTTGGGATAGGTTAAAGCGTTTACAACTGGGATGATTGCCACTTGGTTTTAGTTGTATGATTAGTCAGCATGTCCCTAGACAAGTTGTTTGAAAAACTAGATAGAGAGGAGAGAGAGATAGACATATACAATTAACACTAACGATCAAGTCGACTGTTACAGTAGAGAAGTGATCACTCCTGTTTTTACCAACAGAACTAGTGCAGCGCTGTTCCTCACCGGTCAGCAACGGATCTTACCTCAGCCCTCGCCTCTGACATCCAGTCCGCCTGGTTAGAGAAGAAGGTTGCTGTGACGCCCCGACATTTCAGTGGCCACGTGGCCGTCGGCTCAATAGTTGGTAAGCCGACACAGGGTCAATCCAGGAATTCCAACGACTAGTTTCACACACACGAGTCTTGTGTGTGACAAATCACGATACGAAAGGTTTGTCATGGATATTGGTTTTCATGCGAAACCCTTGGGTTGCAGGCAATGAGGGACAGGAGGTTTCGTGTTGGCAACTCTATTTCAACAGTTGAACTCCTATGTAAATATATACAGATTCATATCCTCCTAGGTACTTTTCTCTTTAGTTTAGAATCTTATGATTTGAGTCCACGCCAGCTTTTGACCACTCGCCAATCGTCTTTTGTCCCTCGAGTTTCCACAGTTGCAGGTATAGTAACGGTAGATGTCAAAGGTGCATTTGATGGCATTCAGCGAGGACGTCTCTACCATAATCTCCGTACTTAAGGCTGGCCCCACAATCTTATAAAGTGGGTTGCATCATTCATAGAAAATCGCGAGGGCGTAGTCACATTGGACGGGACAACAACTCCACACTTCGCCATAAAATGCGGCCTCCCACAGGGATCACCGGTCTCACCTATTTTTTTCCTCCTGGCTATTGAGGGCATGCTGCGCCTCTCGCCAGGGTGCTTCGGCTATGCTGACGATGCGGCAATTTTTGCTTCCGCACTATTTCTACCTGAATGCGCAGCTCGCCTCCAAGAAAAGCTGGACAAAGCACTTGCTTGGGGAAGTCTTAACGGAATCGAGCTAGAGATATCAAAGACTGATCTCCGATATTTCCACCGGAAAAAGGGGAAACCCTTTGAGCCAAGCCTCCGTGCAGACAGCGTCGAGATCAGGCCTAACGACCAAACTCGTTGGCTGGGAGTCCACTTTGATCGCCGCTTGAAATTTCGCCACCACATTAAGTAAGCTTGCGGTAGAGTTACAGCCGTCACAGCGCATATAAAAAGCCTCTGCGATACCGCTCGGGGTAGCCGACCAGCTCTAGCCAGACAGGCTTTACAAGGGGCAGCGTTTACAACCTTTTTCTACGGAGCCGAAACCTGGCTCTCAGCAAATACCTGCAAAGAAGATATTGCCCGTATTCAACGCAGCATAAACGATGCAGTCCGTGCAGCACTGCCAGTATACAAAACCACTCCAGTGGCCGCCCTTCTGCGGGAAACTGGATGGTTATCAGCTCAAGGGTGGCTCGAACGTATCCACAACCGGCTTGCAGTGCGAGTTGCCTCGTCAGATCCCCAACATCCCTTGCGACTTCACTGGAAATCTCCGAGAATGGCTTGGATTCGGCGCAGAATTTCCCCAGAACTATCGGTGAACACGACTTCACCTCCCTGGACACCAAAAAGAGACAAAATACTTGCAGCAATTGGAGCAGTCGGTCGTGAAGCAGGGCTCGAAGTCTTCACCCAATGGCATTCCTCAGCACCGCCCCTGGACCTCTTCGTTTTCTCAGAAGGAGCTCTGATGGAAGGCTCAGCAAGGGCAGGTTACTGCATTTATCGCGGCGCAAAACATGTGATTGATCAAGGCTCTGTTCCTCTGGGTCAATCAGCAGAAGTTGTCGGGGCCATGGAAGGCCTCGCAGCTGCAATTTGAAACCCAATGGCATACTACACCACCAGTATCACTGTCTGTCTCGACAACCAAGAGGCAGCGTCTCGCTTACTCCTTGGACCGCCGACCCCATCCAGCTCGACTCAGATCGCAAAATTTTGGGATCTCGCAAGATCCTGGCCTTCAAGGAACCGTGCCAGATACACTGAGCCAGGAAGGGTCTCTGTACGTTGGTGCCCAGGGCATTCAGGAATCCCTGGAAATAAAAGGCAGATGCTCTCGCAAAAGCGGCCTGTATCATAACCGCCCCCAACCTGGCCCCTTCCATTGCCAGAGCAAGGAGAATTGTCATTCTTCGCTACGAGGCCTCTGCGTCGGAATACTGGTCGCGAAATGCCCCTGACCGGTATAGAGCGCTCAGAACCGGGCCAAGCTCCCGCATCACCCCAGAGCTTGCTAGTATGGGTCGTCGGTCCCTCGGCCTTCTTCTCGCTGCGCGGTCTGGCCATGGTGATTTTGCAGCATACCACCTTCGTTTTGCACACAACAGCGCACCTTTAACATGCTCCTGTGGACATGATAAATCGCCGGAGCATTTCATGACCTGTCAACATGGCCTACTACAGGCGCGGCTTCGTGGAGCCAATCGCCCCCGTCCCCCAGACGCTCGCTGGATTTTAAGCTCACCAGAAGGAGCTATCTTGTTCCGAGACTGGCTTAAGTCCACTCTATTTTTTTTTATAAGAGTTTTAAAGGTACCATTAATGGGGGAAGCTCTGTTTGCACCTACATTTGTAGGACAGCCCTGATTACTTAGACACCAACGCTATCTAAACACAAACATCTACATGTAGTTTAATTTCCGCTTTTAATTATGTAATTTATATCAATTTAAGAAGATTCTCACTGATCTGGCGATCATGCGGACCGGGAGCAGTGGAGTCTTTATCGGGTTTTTGTTATGGCTATGCCGGTGCATCGGGTAGCCCTTCACAGACTGAGCTAACCGGTATGGGGCTTTAAAGCACTATTTTTGTTTTGTTTATTTTGTCCTAAGCTAAAGCTATGTTTTCCACATTGGGTCAAGGACAGGCGGAGCCGGCAGGGTTCCCTGTAATCTTTCCTACAGCCTAACTTGTTCCAACCTCGTGAATCGCTACCAAAAGTGCAGCTGATTAAACAGAAACGAAAAATCAAGAAAATCAAAACAACCCCGAAAACCAGAAGATTCCTCCATATTGGACCCAGTCAATGTGCTTCTCACACATTCCCTCGTCCGTCACACCTTCCAAATGACAATTTGCTCCTTCTATGATGAGAGCGAAAGATGAGTTATCAGGCACCTTTGATCCAGCCGGTATCCTGCTAATTGTTAGTGGATGCCCCAGAAGGGGACATCTTCGAGGTTGCTGTGCCCTCAAACTTCTTCTTCAGCTCCCAGTGCCCCGAAACCTGTTGCCTCAGCCATTGATACATCCTTCGCGCGGCGACGATCGCCTCTTCGGCCTTTTTGGCTGCAGCCCTAGCTCGAGCCGCCTCCGCGAACTTCCCTTGCTCGAGGTGGCGTATCCATGCGATCTGCTCTTTTGTCACCGGCCCAGACTTTCTGAGTCTGACTTTGCAGTCCCGAGAATCCGATCGGTAGGGTCCTCCACAGTTGCGACACTTAGTGAGGGCCTTGCACTCGGCTTCCGAGTGCATGTTTGAGCCGCAGTTCCAGCAGGCTGGAGCGCGGGAGCAACCACGGGTGGAGTGGAAACCCAAACAGCGTTTACACTGTTCAATTTGTCAACGAGGCTTATGAATGGTAGCCTTACCAGACTCGTCGAAGAGGCGGAAGCCCGCACGAGGGGCGTTGTCCCGCGTGAAAAGGGCATGCCAGTTTTGATACGGTGCCCCAGGTCGACATGTCCCATGAGGTCGGATCTCGATTGGAATCGCGCCGGTCGTAGCGAGAATCTTGGCAGAGACCCAGCTAGCATCGACCGCCCTGGTGCCGCACACTGTTACTATACTTACAGGTACGTTCGGTGTCTGTAAGGCGACAATATCCGAAGATGCCTCGAGTTTGACGTTATGACTCGCCAGCTTCGAAGAGTCATCTAGCATCTCTTGTCGTGTTTTTTCGTTCTTTTCTGGCATAGCAAAGCCCGTTCTCACTCGGTGGAGTGAAGTTATTTCTTGGTTAAAGTAGCTGAATGTATACTCTAACTTAGTTCTCACGCTACTTGTGGACAGTTTTCGCCACGGGTGGTCCTTTTCAAGGCGAAGGAACAGTCGCTTATCGACTGTCAGGAACTGAGGATAGAGGTTACTGGGATACAATGGTTGCCATGGGTTACGGATTGAGTAATCGAGTAGTAGAATGAGGTTTTAAGTTCCTAGGATGCTAGATTGATAAAATGTGAATATACGGAAATCGCAGGTCACGATGTCTCGGGATTTCTGCTATATCTTCTACATAGTGAAATCTTAAGACGGTGTGTGACTCCCCCTCTAAATATACAGGATGTGTCTATTATATACAGGTTTCTAGCTTAGTGTGCATTATGCATAAAAACTGGGGTACACGTGACAAATTATAATACAATATTTATGATCCTGGATCCTCAAGAAGGTGGACTCTATGAGACCTAGGTTGCTCTGGTTACTATGATGTATATATGGATTGGACAGAGCCGCAGTAGGGGGCCACGTCTTATCTTCCGTCTTCCACTGGCCTTGTCTCCGACCTAAGATTCCCTCGTCCTTAGTTCTAGTTATAATTATAAATTTATACCTTTGACTCTTGCCAACCTCCTCAGATATTTCCCAAGTCACTTAGTAACACCCCGGACGCTACCTTTGGCACCATCGAGTTTGACATCGACTATCGCCTTGGGGTTTTCTTTTTGTTGGGCTTTGGCCGCAGGTCGCTGCACAGCCTTCACAGTTGGGACAGCTTTTTGTTGCAGTCCGTGTCTGGCCACCGTGGCCCAGGTGCTTTTGACAGGCAGAACTGGGACGGCGGGAGTTGTGTTACTCCTGGCTTCGGGAGCCCTTGGGGGAGGGTTTGCCAGGCGAGGAGGGAGGACGGGTGGCGTAGTGGCCGGGCCCGGCCACGGGCCCGTGGCCATGTATTTCGCAATGGCGGCGCGTAGGTAGACTCTCATCGAGTCTACGAATTGTCTGTTTGACCCGTTGATCAAAGGAAGAAGGGTGGCTTCGACGCCAGAGATGGCGGCGGAGCAGAGGGCCAGATTTGCCGCTGTTTCGGCGGCGCGTCGTTGTTCGGCTTCGACTATTGGTAGGAGCTCAGGAGGGTATTCTGCATTCGTGGCAGCTTTTGGCTGCGACGTTGATGTTGACGCTGCTATGGGTGCAGCGTTTTCCGACGGTTTTGATGCGGTCGGAGGAGGTTTGGACGATTCTCCAATCCCGTGGGGGGACGGAGACTCGTTGAGGAATTTCCTCAACAATTTCGATTGACCCGATCATGTCAGTATCGGGTTCAGTGACGGCAGGGAGGGCTTTTTCCTTCCCTTTGCTTGAGCCCTTGTTCATCTCCGCGCATTTCGGAGACTGGGCAAGGCCAGGTAATTGCTCGAGAGCTCTCGGGTGGACTCTCGTGTCGTCCAACTTGGCGTTGGGACGCTTTTTTCGAACAAGTGGCATTGTGAAAATGCCAGTGACTCGATGATAATTTTTTTGATAGAATGCGACGAGCGCGAAAGGGAGGGAGAGGGGGAAAGGGTGAAGATTCGAAAATTCGAATTTCAAAAAATTGTGTGTGTTGTGAGCTAGCACGACGTTTAAATAAATAAATAAATATTGAAAAATCGCATTTATTCATCAATCTTACCCCATTTCCGTCCCTAAATCCACTGTGCCACAACATGGTGGGTGCTGGTGCCGGTTCGATGGGATCCAGCGGTCCCGACGCGTCGCAAATCGCGACAATGGCCAAACAATCTCAAGGCAGCGGAGCGTCAAAAGTTCCTCCAGATAAGAATCTAAACATCCTAAGGCTATTACTAAAAAAGCTCAGGACACTTTATTCAGACGAAGACGACGATGGCATTACTATCACCACGGAAGACATTGCGGAGGCCGTCAGGGCCTTCAACGCACACAATAAGGCTTGGAAGGAGATGCAGACGATGAAATCTCCCATCGAGGAAAGGATGTTGGCTCTTGAAGAAGCAGTCAAGAAGAGTCTCGCGGAGCCCGCTCGCAACGCGGCTCCAATAATTTCTGGGCCGCCGGCCCCAAGAACATACGCGTCGGTGGCAGCACCGCCAATGGCCAAAACAGCGGTTCGAATACGCGTCGAGGGTGCAAAAGACATGCAGCCAGCACAGCTGCTAATGAGGGCACAAAAACACATACCAGGGGCATACGCAGTGCGACAAATGCGGAGCAATGACACCGAGGTGTTCGTTCAGTTGGCAACCCAGAGAGACGTGGCTCTCAACATGGCAGAAATAGAGGACTTTCAAGTCCTAAGGCAAGATTTTCCAGTGGAAGTATACGGAGTCCCGTTGAGGACGAAAATTGGAGGCAAATATGCCAACAACACAACTTTGATACGGGAGATAGAATTGTCTACAGCAGTACGAATTCCAGGTTTAAAGATTAATAAAATAAGATGGATGCACGACGGAAAGGAGATCGAGCGGGCCAAGACAAATGGCCGCACAAGGGGCTCAATTGTTCTGAGTCTTCCCACGGAGGTCTTGCAGAAACAAGTTGTTCGACATGTCATCGTCATTAATGCCATGCTATACTCAGCGCAGGTGTGGTCCCCGAGGGCTCAGGCAAAGCAGTGCTACAACTGCAGTCAATGGGGACATACGCAGGCGTCATGCGGAAAGACAGCTAGGTGCGGTGAGTGCGCAGGTGCTCACCAAACCCGGGACTGTCCTAGGAAAAGAGTTTCTTGCGTCAACTGTGGCAAGGAACATCGTTCGTGGCAGAGAGCGTCATGCCGAACATTTCAAGCCTACAAGGGGAGTGTTCAGAAAGCCCGCTTCGAGCTTCTGGAACGAACGGCGGAAATTCGAAGGGAAACCAGTCCCATAATTGCGTCGCAAACAGCATCAGCGACCACCGACGATCAAGGATTTACACTGGTTACTAATCGCAAGGTTGAACCCCAGAAGAGGGGACCAGGACGTCCACGAAAGGTGATCGCAGACTCAACGGCAGTTTTAAACACATTAAGGGCTATGACACCGGCAGTTCCAACTATTCCGTCATCGAAAAGAGGAGAGCAGGATGGTGTAAGAAATCTTCCGAACTTCAGCTAAATAGGGATCGGGGCGATAGAGGAGTTAACATTTGGGGTGAGACAAAATTGAATGGAACAAAGGGACAGCCTCAGCATCAAGCTGGGCTGTGCCGTCGCGGCGGAACTATGGGTTTTGTTGCTTGAAAGCTTTTTCCCTATTTTACATGGCTTACCATCTTCATGGTTCTGTATATAGATACCGCATAGGACGTTAAACTAGATCAATGAAATGAAATAAATAAATAAATAAATAAATAAATAAATAAATAAATAAATAAATAAATAAATAAATAAATAATAAATAAATAAATAAATAAATAAATAAATAAATAAATAAATAAATAAATAAATAAATAAATAAATAAATAAATAAATAAATAAATAAATAAATAAATAAATAAATAAATAAATAAATAAATAAATAAATAAATAAATAAATAAATAAATAAATAAATAAATAAATAAATAAATAAATAAATAAATAAATAAATAAATAAATAAATAAATAAATAAATAAATAAATAAATAATAAATAAATAAATAAATAAATAAATAAATAAATAAATAAATAAATAAATAAATAAATAAATAATAAATAAATAAATAAATAAATAAATAAATAAATAAATAAATAAATAAATAAATAAATAAATAAATAAATAAATAAATAAATAAATAAATAAATAAATAAATAAATAAATAAATAAATAAATAATAAATAAATAAATAAATAAATAAATAAATAAATAAATAAATAAATAAATAAATAAATAAATAAATAAATAAATAAATAAATAAATAAATAAATAAATAAATAAATAAATAAATAAATAAATAAATAAATAAATAAATAAATAAATAAATAAATAAATAAATAAATAAATAAATAAATAAATAAATAAATAAATAAATAAATAAATAAATAAATAAATAAATAAATAAATAAATAAATAAATAAATAAATAAATAAATAAATAAATAAATTAGAAAAACATCATCATCTTGAAAAATCTGCCCCCATCGATTTTAATCCCGTGAAGTTGCAGCCTAGTTCTATCAGTAATGGAGAGTAATCCTAAGAAGGATTCTCATAGTAGAAAGTCTCATACGGCCCCGAAAGCCGGACACGACTCGTCGAAAACGCCCCAAGACACTGACACAGCCTTAAAGAGGTTCAAGAATGCAGTTGAAGGAGATGAGCTCTCAAGCAGAGCATACAAGAAACTAATATCGGACGCGATTCTAATAATCGAGGGCCTCAATAACGCGAAAGTTCACTCCCAAATCACTAATAGCAATGAAAACTCATCTACAGCTAAGATATTGCAGGAAATTCAAACAATCAAAGCGTCTATTTCACAGACTAAAGCTCCAGCCGTTACACAACACTCCTGGGCACAAATTGCTGGCAAACCTGAAGTCGCGAGCACCACAAATAAGGATACATAATGATGAAGAAAAGAAGGAGATATCCAAGCTCTCGAGCGAAGAGCTCGTAAAGAAGATAGGCATAAATGAGGTTATCGCAGCGAGACAGATGTCTAGTGGACAAGTTAAGGTGTACTTCGTAGGTCAAGAATCAGAGGAGAAGATTGAAAGACAGAAGGAATGGACCACTAAGCTTGCAGCTACAGCACAAGTAGCCAGCCCTATGTACCAAGTATTGGTACACGATATGCCGCTCTCATTTGAGCCACATAATATGGAACATCAGAAGTTGCTTCAGCAAGCAAATGACATGTATCTCCATGGCATAAAGTTACAAAGAGCCACATGGCTTAAAAAATCATCACAAGGAGGAAAGTCATCAGGATCTATGATCCTGTGGTTTGAAGAGGCTGAAGCTGCAGATAAAGCGATCGCAAAAGGGATAATGTGGCGCTATGAGATTAAATCAACAGAGATTTTCAGATCCGGTTTCCGTACAATGCAGTGTTTCAACTGCCAGAGGTATGGACACATTGCTAAGGTTTGCACCGCTGAAGCCAAGTGTGGCCAGTGTGCCAAGGCCCATAACACCAGAGAATGTGGTGAAAGACAAGAGACAAGGTGCTGCAATTGCAGCAGAAATCACGAGTCATGGCACCCGAGCTGCCCAGTTAGGATCGCTGCCAAAGCTAAAGCAGTATTGAATCGTAACCAAGATCCAGGAAGATATCAACGCCCGGAAATCTTGGAAAAAGACCAAGAGAGCGAATGGTAGACTGTAGGGTCTAGAAAAAGAAGAGCTGGTATGCTAGGTACACAGGTGATCGGAGAAGATGGCGAAGTAATCGCCCGCCGAAGCCCTGGAAGACCACGAAAGACTCCTGCTGCTATGAATAACGTAGCAACATGGGCCACGATGCCAATAACCTTCGGTACGACGACCCCGTCGACCGTAATCCAATCTCGGACTGTGACACGGGAAGATCAGGCAGAAGGAAGCGATGCACCGCTGTGCGATATGACCCAATGAAAGGCACAAATACGTGGAATATCATACAGTATAATGTGAATAGAAGCAAAGATAAAGTACAGCATCACTTCCTCCAAGAGCTGAACCCCGAGGAGCACCATGTAGTAGCAGTCCAAGAGCCTTGGCGAAACCCATCGAATAACTTAACCCTTAAGCACCCAGGATATCACTTGGTATCATCAGATAGACCGAACAGCCGAACTTGCATATACGTCAGCAAGCGGCTAGCCACAGATAAATGGAGAGTCGAAAATGTCCCTGAAGAAGTCGGTGGAGACATAACTTCGATCAGCCTCCAGACCGAACAGGGAAAAGTGAGGGTTCATAATATTTATAATCCCCCACCTAAATCCCATAGCAGCACAGAGCTGGGGACACTTCAATGGATCCCTCAAATTCTAATGCAGGATGACCTCCACATATTGGTTGGAGACTTCAATCTCCACCACCCAAAATGGGGAGGCCAGACAGCCATGTCACACCACAAAGGCTCAGAAATTCTTATCGAAATGCTTCAAGGGTGTAACATGGAACTCATACTGCCCGAAGGAACCGTCACTTGGAAGAGTAGAGGGAGCCAAAGTACTCTTGATCTATCGTTCGTCTCAAAGAAACTTGAGGAGACCGTCTTAAGGTGCCAACCAGCAAACGAGCTTGAGGCATCTTCTGATCATATCCCCATACGCACTGAATTACAAATATGGCCAATTTCTCAAGTGGAAAAGACAACTTATCCCCAGTGGAAGAATGTAAATTGGGAAGCATTCAACGAACGACTCGCCACAATTCTGTACCAGAACCTGGATGATAGTCAGCTAGACTCCAGGCAAGCTATTGACAAGAGAGTTATGGTTATTACTAGTGCTATCCAACAAACAACTGAAGAAATGGTGCCTAAGTCGAAACCTTCTCGATATGCAAAGCCGTACTGGACTAAGGAATGTTCAGCTGCAGTGAAAAGGGCAAGGAGAGCAAGAAGAAAATGGACCCGTGACTGCAACGAGGAAAGCTGGATTGGAAACCAAGAAGCCACAAACCAGAAAAAAAGGCAGATAAAGAAAGCCAATACGCTAGGCTGGAGAGCACTTGTTTCGGAAAAAACAGAAGACCCGATCAACATATGGAAACTAGCTAGATAGGCCAAGAAGAATGACGGAGAAGTAGGGAGGTCCACTCTGATACCAGACTTCAAGGACGCCAAAGGAAATACTGTCAAAGAAAACAAGGAGAAAGCCAACATCATGGCTTCTCATTTTTTCCCACAACCCTCGCAGGCAGATATCAGCGATATTGCGAACACAATATATCCCGCGGAAATAGAGACAATCTCCAACCAAATGACTGAGGATGAAATCGAAGAAATGGCAGGATCCCTACCCAGCGACAAAGCCCCAGGTCCGGACGGTATACCGAATCGATTCTTAAAGCAGTGTAGGAAGACTCTGAGCAAAATACTAACAGTCTTGTTCAATGCCTATCTCAAAATTGGATATCATCCGAGAGATTTCAAGGATTCTACCACTATTGTCTTGAGAAAGCCTCAGAAGCCAAACTACGACACTCCAAAAGCTTATAGACCGATCGCACTTCTTAACACTATAGGTAAGCTGCTAGAAAAGCTGGTAGCCAATCGTCTCTCCAAGGCAGCCGAATCTTACAATCTCTTTCCCGAAGAGTAGATGGGTGCTCGACCACAACGGTCCACCATCTCGGCAGTAGAGCTTCTCACGGAACAGATTCATACAATTTGGAGTAAAGATAAGAAGCGAGTGGCCTCTCTGTTAAGTCTAGATATATCGGGAGCCTTTGACAACGTGTCCCACCAAAGGTTACTACATAACCTGAGGGTGAAAAGAATTCCGGGGTGGATTATACTATATATAAAATCTTTCCTCGAAGATAGAACAACCTCCATGGTACTGGGATCATTCCGAGGAAAGAAGATCTCTACCAGTACAGGAATACCGCAAGGCTCCTCTCTATCACCTATACTGTTTCTATTTTTCGTCAGTACACTCCTTCCAATGTTGAACACTTCCTCTACATCAGCAGTAGGATTTGTTGACGATACCAACATTCTAACTTGGTCCAATACAACGGAGGAAAACTGTCGAGAGCTTGAGAGGCAACACAAGGTCTGCGAGCAGTGGGCAAAAACGCACGGAGTCAGATTTGCGCCTGAGAAGTATCAACAAATGCATTTCTCACGAGCTCGGAAGAGACATGATCTTAAAGCAACAGTCCAGATCCAAAGTCACACTACAGCGCCACAGCCTTCCCTGCGCGTCCTTGGAATCTACTTTGATCCAAAGCTCAACTGGGGGGCGCACATCAAAAGTCTAAAGCTGAAAGCTGAGACACAGGTCCAGGCCATAAGTAGGCTGACGCAGTCCACGTGGGGAGCCACATTTCACAAGTCAAAGCTGCTTTATAGCGCAATAGTGAGACCAGCCCTTACGTATGGATCGCCAATCTGGGCTGAGGCCGGGCCAGGAGGTAGAATACCCGAGAGGATAGTCAAACCCTTTCGAAGCTCTCAAAGAAATTGTCTGAAAGTTGTAACTGGAGCATAAAAATCGACAAGCACCAGGGTGCTGGAACATGAATCTGCTACTCTTCCGATGGAAATCTACTTGAAGCAACAAAGGGCTCAGTATGTAGGCCGCTCAAATTCTCTACCAGTTCAAAAGACTATTCAATCAGCATGTGCTAAAATAAAACTTCCCAGAAGAGGAAGAGAAGATATTAGAGCACATAATAGAAGAGCAGACCTTGCATACTGGAAAGAGATTTGCGGAGAGGAGATGTTCGGATTAGGTCCTGGTCAACGATGTCTAGCCTAATTGTGCTATGTTGCAGGCTACTGTTCCAATTATTCATGGGGTCATCATCAGGGTTGTGAGTAGTTTCGGTTTTGGTGTGGGTTTTTAGATTGATACCTAAGCGTGTCGCATAGTAGTCAGACATGCGACTCGAGTAGCATATGCACGGTAGACCTCAAACCCAAAATGATGATACGAATCAGGCTTTACATGCTACGTCCTGTATGGCTAGCGTGGTTGGAATATGGGGAATTTACCTGTAGATAGATAAAGACGTTGTAGCCCTCTGATAGTTGGGACAAGTCTTCTACAATATTATATCGGAATCAATACTAGCCTCTCATTAAGCAATCTCATGAATTTTTTCCAATGTGTGTGATAACAGACAGACATCTACAATGTCGACAACAAGTTTTAATGTCGATAAGGAGAAATTCAAGGACTTACAAAAAGAAGCGATAAGAGTTGCAGCGTACCTAGAATGGGCGAAATCTTGGTCAGCCACAAAGCGAACTCGACAGCCTAAAAGATTTGCTTCAGCAGATCCTAAAACTTGGGCAGCAGCAAAGTTTTACCAATGCCGCCATTCTGGACGTACAAAAATAAGCTTCCGGGAGTCGCCATTTTCTCTCCACAAAAACCTGACGAGGGCCCAAAGTAGCTTAGCAATCCAAATTCGAAGCGAGCATATCGGGCTCAATTCGTATTTGCATAGAAGAAAAATACCAGGAGTCTACAATCCAAGCTGTCCGTGCGGCTACCAATCACAAAATCACAAGCACATGATCATGTCCTGCCCTAAGTGGTCAATTGGTAGAGGAGAAATCTGGAGACAAGCCCGAAATCGCTCCTTTGAAGCAATGACCAACAATCCTAGCGATATGAAAAGAATCACACGATGGATTCTTAATCATGGTTGGATAGAACAATTCCGCTTGACAAATGCAGTCGAAATGCAGCTCACGGAACGAGACGGAACATGAAGAAGGTTGGGGTCGATAGAGGGGACGTGATTGGTACACATCGACGGCGCTATAGTGTAGCTGTGCTTCCTGAAGGATAAATTGCAAACTCTAAGAATGAAATCAGAAAGCTTGGCGGGTTTTCACCGAGAGGTTTCCTCCTATGTAAATATATAGATAGGTTTATAGCCACCTGCATGGGCCCATAGGGCGCCAAATCAGGATAATGAACCCAAATCAAATAATAATAATAATATGGTAATGCAGCAAATTTCTCTATAGATGCAAAGACGGGAAGAACGACAATGACCTCTAGAGGAACACCCATCAGTATCCACAAAGACCTTAACAGAACCCAAAGTAGTATAGCCATGCAGATAAGATGGAAGCACATTGGGTTCAACTCTTATCTGTACAGGGGATATGTTCCCGGAGTAAACTGCCTACGATACCAATGTGGATATCCGTTCCAGAACGTCGAGCGCATGATCATGGCTTGCTCCAACCAGGCCAAAGAAAGAGGAGAAATACTGAGAAAGGCAGAGAATCGGTCATTCGAAGCGATGCTGAATAATCCGAAAGAAATAGCTAGAATTACAAAGTGGATTCACTATGAAGGGAGATTGGAGCAGTTTCGACTAACGCTTGAAGTCGAGGCCACGATGAGGAAGAGGGATGGCAGTAGTAGAAATGTGGTCTCCTGCCAGTAATAGAGAAGTGAACGGTATGCGCACTGGACATAACAGTTTGTTTGTTTATTAATTTAGGTCCTAGGCTATACCCGTTATCCCCTAAAGGTCAAAGACCGATGTTCACAGCCAAGATCATATCCCTGATAAGCCAAACTTGATCCCACCGCTTGAACCACTACACAAATAGTAGCAAGTATAAAATTCGCACTGGTACAAAAATTCAACCTTTAAAAACCAAACTCCTAACCACAAAACTATCCAGCTCTGTAGATTTACCAATCTCTGGTTCGGAAACAAATCTCCTCGACTTGTCTTCCTTCCTGTCATATCATCTGTATGACTAATTTATATTGTCCCCGATGAAATCAGAGGACGAATTTGTAGATGGCAAACCAAAACAGCAGGTTTCCTTCTCAAAGATTTTGAAAAATTCGTGACACTTTGGCCCGAGAAGTTTTTGGATAAAGCCACCATGTGACGATCTCCCTCTGAGTCGACGCGTGACGTGAGCGTGTAGTCGACAGTGAATAAAATGGGTAGGAGTGGTCTCCTCCCCACAGGCGCACTCCATTATAGCGTCCAGATTGTTGAAACGGCGATGATGCGCCGCGAAATTGCCATGTCCAGTACGAGCTGCAATCAGATTTCGGAGTAGGAACCTCGAAAGTCCCAGCTCAGGTGGTTTCCTTCGTCGCATGAGCAGGTCGAGCTTGCGATATCGGGGCGGGCAAGCTTCGTTCCACCAATCGTCGAGTAACGCCTGCCGCAGACGATTCATTTGGCCATAAAGAAATGCCAGAGTGATGGATTCTGGATGCATTTCCGGGCTCGGCAGCATTCGTAGGCCAGACCTGGCGGCCGAGTCGGCTTCCAAGTTACCCTGGATTCTTCAGTGCCCGGGAACCCATTTAATTGTCACGCGAGCTGATTTGGACAACTCCCGAAATTTTCGTACTTCATCGTGGCTTGTCGTGGACTTGCCTGGACATAACAGTGTTGGTGCACTTCTTGAAGGTAACAAGTTAAGTGATTAGGGATGTAGTGTAGAGATAAGGCGTTGAATTAAGGTACCCACGGAGGTTTGGCGTTATGGAAGCACTAATGACATTTTAATTACTAATCGCTTAAATCTCATTATATATGTAATTTGTAGATAGAGCTTTGCTCTTTAGCTTTATTAACTTTTAAACCTTGGGTTCTTGCTTGCCATAATCAGCGTGTCACAGCATAGACCAACATTAAAGTGTATACAAATTGAGAAGTTGAGGGGTTTTTACCACAAAGGTTTCCTCCTATCTAAATAATAGAGTTTGTAGACACCTGCATGGGACTTAAAGCGCCAAATCGGGCTAGATGAATTTAAAATCAAAAAATAATATGGTAACTAGCAACTGCAGATCCTGAAGCCTTGGAGAGCGGCCAAATTTGATCAAAATAAAGAATCTTGACGGCAAAAACCAGATCTTACAGACTGACCATTTTTTCTACAACGTAACTTGGCTATGGCCCAAAGTAGTTAAACATTGTAAATTCGCAGTGAGCACATGTATCTTATCAAACTGTTGATGGGGATGGAGGGACTAAATAATTAGGGCAAGACCCTCAGTATCTATTGGTACATATTAAGTAAATCAATTGTCAAAAAGACTATTAAATTTTAAAGTTATTTTGTTTTCTTTAGCAGTCCTTCATAGTCATAGACTCAGTAGGGACTTAAATTGAATTCTATTCTATTCTATTATCAAACTGTGGATAGTTTGAAGGCGATTAATGTCAGATATAAAGTTTAAAGAGTTAGGTTTACAAAGCTTGGAGTTAATTGTTTCGGAAAAAAGTGTTTCGCTTGGGCTGTAGCAATAAGAACTCTATCTGTTCTGACTAGAGATGTTTCGTTCCAAACCATGAGAAACTTGGTCAATGGGGACAAGTTGGGGACACATAGAGCATTTGCCATTTTCTAGACGTACATAATCTAGATAGTATCAGTAAGAGAAATGGCAGCCAGGAATTAATTGACACTTTTTGCTTTTACTTCATACATTTTTCAATTGACTCTTAGAGTCTAACAGGTCTCAACTGGTATTTGCAGAGAAGAAAAGTACCCGGAGTATTAAGTACAGGTTGTCCATGTAGCTACTGATCACAGAACCCCAAGATTATGATTTTGTCCTGCCCCTGATGGTCAAATGGTAGAGCTGAGATCTGGAGACAAGCCAAAGATCGATCCTACGAAGCGATGTTAAATAATCCTGGAGATATAAAAAGGATAACACAGTGGATCCTAAACCATCGTTGGATAGAGCAATTCCAGATGACAAAAGCGGTCGAAATACTGCTGAGGGAAAGTAATAGGGCATGTAATACTTGGGGTGGATAGAAATGATCTAGTTGGTTTACATGGATGGCACTATAGTGTAACTGCGCTTCCTGAAGAAAATATGTGAGGACTATAGACAACAAATAGAAAGGTGTGGGAGGTTTTCACCATAAAGGTTTCCTCCCGGGTAAATATTATAGACTGTAGACACCTGCATGGGCCCATAGGGCGCCGAATCAGGATAATAAATTCAAATTCAAATTCAAATAATAAGAATTAGTAATCAATAAGTCATTCGGCTTCCTTAGGCCTAAATTTCATCGGGATTCCAAGTCTAACTTCTCACATCCACACTATATATTTAGCCATTTAACAGCACCCGGGTGGATTATCACTGCACGGAGCCTTGAAAGAAGCGTAGGATAGGTTGCACCTTACGAGACATTGACTATCCTGAATTGATGGAAGAACAACACTGCCCAAAAAATTTTCGGCTGTTATGAAAATCTAAGTCTCTAGTATTAACTTCGAATCAGCTATGAAAATCGAGAAAGTGCCTTTGGAGTCACTTCGATGTCTGGTTCCTTGAGCTAACCTCATTCGGACACATGTGCTTACTGCCGTCCTACAAAACCCAGCCCGTTTTTCTGCTAACCAGGGGCCCCAGTGGTGCCATGGCGGTCATATTCCATCTTCCTTTCCTCAGTTTACCCATCGAAATGCAAGAACTGCCTAGCTAAGGGAAAGTGTTGAAAGCATATCTCTACTTTCGCATGGAAGCATGGGCATGTTACGGAAATTGTCGCAAGCGAGCTCTGATTCTCTACTACCAACCAGATTCATCAATTATGCTGAATCCAAAAGATTATCTTCGGGTGGGCCACATTTGCCGCCTTGGGGACCGGTTTCCGCCCTAGACGAGTAGACTCTATCTTGTCGAGCTGACCACAGTAGCTGACAATAATAGATGGGTTGCAAAAGAAGCCAGGCCAATCTCCATCAGACAGCTAATGGTTTTCGGACGTTTCTTGAGCGAGCCTAGACTGATACGTTCAGCAAACTATGTGCGCACCGAACTTCCTCGACGGTATATATCCTCATATCTCCATTTAATTCCGTTTGTTTAGACTCTGTAGCCTGGCGCATCGGATTCGAGATATACAGACTTTGCCATACGTCGTGGTCACGAATCCTTATATGAGCCAAGTCTTTGAACTTTACTACAAGGCATTTGAGACACTCCGCCGAGTACAGGAAATCAAAAACCTCGAAGGTAATAAATTCTTTTGTGAAACAATCCGGGAGACGTTAGACGAACATTTGGAGGTCATACCAAAGCTAGCAATGGGTATCTTGGAATGTCGTGATCTCATGAAGCAACAAGACTTAGATGTGTTTATGAACACAATTCTTCGCTCTGTAAGCTATAATGAACGACGGCGTGGAGGTGACTGATCAGATATATCGTAGCGAATTTCTCGCCGTGTCATCGCCGAGCAACATATAGCATTGACTCAAACCTTCAACCTCCGCCAGCGCCCTACCTTTCCCACCACTCAATCCCGCAGTGATGCAGTGGGCGAGGTTTTCCCGAAGTGTAATGTCAGTACTCTCATCCAACGCTGTATGGCCGTTGTCTCAGCAATTTGCTCTGCTTCTTACGGACCTTCAGTTACACTTCCGAAAGTACAAATCAAAGGTCATGTCACGGCAACATTTCCATATATTCTTACACATCTTGAGTATGTAATCGGAGAGTTACTACGCAATTCTATTCAAGCTACTGTGGAGGCACATAAGTTTGAGGAAGAGCCCCCTCCAATTGAGGTCACGATTTGCGAGACGCATTTGCACGTTACTATTCGCGTGTCTGATCGGGGTGGTGGTATTGATCCTGACGTACATTCCCATCTTTGGTCATTTTCCAAAGGGGCCCGGAGCATACAAATCATGGATAATCTTTCCCGTGTCCCCAGAATGGCTGCTACACTTCAGGAGCTACGTATTTCTACTCATTGGGAAAAAATGAAACCCTTGAACCCCACTGGATCGATCCCTACCCCTTCCCTTAAGTCTATTTACGAAGACGGTAATACTTTAGACCTAGGAAGCTTAAGCAATTTAAGCGAGCGACCAGCGAATCTTCGGCTAGGTATGGGATTGCCTCTAAGCCGGGTTTATGCTGAGTACTGGGCAGGGAGTCTGGACCTTCACAGCCTTGATGGCTACGGAACCGATGTGTTTCTGGGAATTAGTAAGCTGGGAAATAGGAATGAGCAAGTAAGTACCCGTGCTCGTATGGATGCGTTGTGACGAAGTAGGGCGTGATCTTCGTCACACTGAGAAAAGTAGTAATAGAATAGAGCGAGAAAAGAAAAGTGTTATTGCTTTTGCACTAGACATGAGTTTGACAGCTATATGTTTGTCCGACAGTAATATTGCCAAAGTATGGGCTGGAACCCTTGAGTCAATTCTCGGTTCGTCAGACATATTATTGTCGCAAAAAATAAACCTCTACTCCTACGAGGTCATACAATTAATTTTCGCTTGTAACACTCGATCAATTGGTTGAACTATGCTCCCTTCTCAACTTGAGATCAGAGATAGTTAATTCCTAGTCTTTCCTACTTGCTGTATTAAGCTTGGACAAGATACATGAAGGGGCTCGCTGAAAAAACTCGGTATTTTAACTAGTAGACTAGATTACCCTTGGTGATAAAGAATCGTAAGGATATGAAAACTTGTCCTTGATAAGCTCTTAACACCGAAACAGCCCAAATAACTGGATTAACTTTCCCAACAGCATCTTGTTGCGCACGAGGATTGACCCCTCTATCGATATTTTATTGCCTGCTTTACTTTCTATGTCTTTAAAGAATTGGGTCAACGACGACCATAAGAGCGCACAGCTGCACCCTGCATCTGGTCTAATTCGCTTTCTAGACTTTTGATGGCTGCGTGTGTACTCTCTAAATCTTTGTTGAGACGATCTCGTTCGCTTATTAGTTTCTGTTCCCATTGCCTGAATCGGTGCTCTTCGATCTTAACCTGCTCGGTGAATCTTTTGCGCAAACTCTCTTCCTCCTCCTTGAACTTCGGATTATCTAACTTGCGAGGACGAGCTTCACCAAATTTTCGCGTCTCCATCTGTTGTGCACGGTATGCCTCATAGTGTTGCTCTTCTGTTGTATGTATTAAGTCAAGCATGTGCGTGCGTATTAAAATCGAGCGAACTTTTTTGAAGTCACAATGCTCTTCATTTTCGACCTCGGCGACACCCCAAGAATATTGGCGACCCTTGACGATACGGCCGTCACTTGTTTTTACGTCTTTTTCTGATCCTATTACTGCGAATGGCATTGCAGTCATTAGGGATCGGGCGTGTTGTGCAGCAGCCTCATCGTCTTCCTCGACTGGTGGAGTATATATTTTGATGTTTTGAGCTTCAATCACAGCGCGAATCTAGGAAAACTTAGTTTTTCCCTCAAAATAAGCACTTATACATACTCTCTGCTTAAAACGTGCTAAATCAACTGGGCTGAGAGTGTCAGCTTTGGCAACAACCGGAATCAGATTAACCCTTGAGCTGAGTCGCTTCATGACCTCAATATCTAGGGGTTTTAAAGTATGACCTGTTGGCCTTATAAAGTAAAGACATGCATGAACACGAAGGTCAATTTTATCGACACGTCTAGGCTGCTGTTCTTGCAGCATGTATGACTCATGTTGGTCATCTAGGAATTCAATAATTGGCATCCAAGAGTCGCGATTGTTGACATAATCTCCAAAGCCAGGAGTATCAATGACAGTCAGTCTAACTATTAACTATCAGTATAGTCTCAACTGTTGAAGGTAATCCAACCCTTGAAAAACTTCTCTTCTAGTTCTGCCTTGGTGATTTCAATTTCAACTGTTTTGTCAACCTGCTTTGCGTGTCTACGTTTGTGGTCTGCATAGTTTTTTATCGTAGTTGAGAAGAGCGTATTAATGAATGTAGTCTTTCCTAATCCGGATTCACCGGCGACCTATTTTTATTAGCATAAAAAATGGGGACACCAAGTCAGATTAAAAAATACCATTATGGTAAATGCTGCTCCTCTCTTTGCAACTATTTTGTGTCGTTGATTTGGGAGGTTTGCGATTCCAATAGGAGATGCGCCCTCCGTGGTGGGAGAAGCCATTTCGAGCAAATGTTTGTTTTTGTGTATGATAATT
Organism: Blumeria graminis f. sp. triticale; assembly: GCA_905067625.1. Lineage (NCBI taxonomy): Eukaryota > Fungi > Ascomycota > Leotiomycetes > Helotiales > Erysiphaceae > Blumeria > Blumeria graminis. The sequence continues at coordinate 510,968 of LR898470.1, read as the reverse complement.
TTACAGCTTTGATATTCCTGCTTTTTGGCATAAAGTAGAGTTGACCTCTTTCGGGGAGTATTTCTGGATGGAAGGTGGATGTGCCTATCACTTATCCAGGCAATTATGCTTCCCCTGAGATAGAAGCTTCCCGCCGGGACGCTAACCGAATATGAGGGCGGGAGTTAACGGCAGTTTTGAAAAAGTAGGTTTGCTGCGAGTTAGTGCATCGGAAGAAATAAACCCTCAGGAGCAGATACTATGAAGACTGAGTACAAGGTTTATCTCTACCCAAACCGCGATCGCAAACCGTACTAACTTATCTCAACAGTTTTCTAACTTGTTGGGAACTGTTTACCGTCAGGGAAACTTACTCTTTAGTCCTGACGGCACATGTCTATTCTCACCAGTCGGAAACCGAGTAACGATCTTTGATTTGGTAAAGTGAGGTCAAGCATTTCAGATTAATTGCAAAATTGTAACCTTTAGTTAGCAACAAGTCACACACTCTACCTTTTGCGCATCGAAAGAATATCACATGGCTCGGTCTCACTCCGCGGGGGAATCTGCTACTATCAATTGATGGAGATGGCCAAGCAATACTAACAAACGTGCCCCGAAAAGTTGTACTTCATAGGTTCTCATTCAAAGCCAAAGTAACTACACTTGCCTTTTCTCCATCGGGACGTTATTTTGCAGTTGGTTTAGGGCGCTTAATAGAAGTTTGGCACACACCATCTACACCTGATCAAAATCAGGATGGCGAGCTCGAATTCGCACCATTTATACGACATCATGTGCATGCAGGACATTTCGACATAGTTCAAAGTATCGAATGGTCTAGTGACTCTCGATTTTTTTTAAGTGCGTCCAAGGACATGACGGTAAAAATATGGAGCTTGGAAACCGAGGAAGGATTTGTTCCTACAACGCTCGCGGGACATAGAGAAGAGGTTTTAGCAGCTTACTTCTCGGAGGATCAGGAGACGATCTATACTATCAGTCGAGATGGAGCGGTCTTTCACTGGGCATTCCTTTCATGCGAGTCAAAGAGAATTAATAATGTTTCAGACCAACTAGACGATGCAGCCAATGAAGACCTACGATGGAGAATTAAAGAACGGCATTATACAATGCTACCTAACGCTAAAGTCAAGTGCTCTGCTTATCACCCTAAATCAAAAATCTTAGTGGCAGGATTTTCTAACGGTGTATTTGAGCTTTATGAAATGCCAGAATTCAACAAAATACACAGTCTCAGTATCTCTCAGAATAACATTGACTTCGTAACAATTAACAAGAGCGGTGAATGGTTAGCATTCGGAGCTTCAAAACTCGGACAGCTATTAGTCTGGGAATGGCAATCAGAATCCTATATCCTAAAACAACAAGGTCATTTCGATTCAATGAATGCCCTAACATACACACCCGATGGACAAAAGATCATAACTGCAGCTGACGACGGAAAGGTTAAGATATGGGATGTAAAGACGGGCTTCTGTATCGTTACTTTTACAGAGCATTCGAGTGGTGTTACAGCTTGTGAGCTTGCTAAAAAAGGAAGTGTTCTGTTTACGTCTAGCTTGGACGGCTCAATAAGGGCTTGGGATTTGGTAAGATACAGGAATTTCAGGACTTTTACAGCCCCTACACGACTACCATTTTCTTGCTTAGCTGTTGATCCAAGTGGCGAAGTGGTTTGTGCTGGGTCTATTGAATCCTTTGATATTCATATCTGGTCCGTACAAAATGGACAATTGTTAGATCGGCTGGCTGGCCATGAGGGCCCTGTTTCATCTCTGAAATTTTCTCCTAACGGTGGTCTGGTTGTGAGTGGGAGCTGGGATCACAGTGTTAGATTATGGTCTGTTTTTGATAGAACACAAAGCAGTGAGGCTCTTCAACTTCAATCCGATGTTCTGGACATAGCATTTCGACCGGACTCTAAACAAATCGCCGTTTCTACTCTAGACGGCCAGCTTACCTTTTGGTCAGTATCAGAAGCCCAGCAACAGTCAGGAATCGACGGTAGAAGAGACGTCTCGGGTGGCCGGAAGATAACCGACCGACGAACCGCTGCCAACGCTTCTGGAACCAAAAGTTACAACACAATAAGCTATAGTTCCGACGGCACTTGTGTCCTAGCTGGAGGAAACAGCAAATATATCTGCTTGTACTCTGTGGACTCACTTGTACTTTTGAAAAAATTTACAGTCAGCGTCAACTTATCTTTATCTGGAACACAGGAGTTTCTCAACAGTAAGCTCATGACTGAAGCTGGTCCCTTGGGGCTCATCGACCAGCAAGGAGAAGCATCCGACCTTGAAGATCGTGTAGATAGGACACTTCCAGGCTCCAATCGTGGAGGGGATCCGTCCGTTCGGAAGCATATGCCAGAAGTTCGAGTGTCTAGCTTGGCATTTGCACCCACTGGAAGAGCATTTTGCGCGGCCTCTACCGAGGGATTGCTGATTTACAGCCTGGACACGATGGTCATATTTGATCCACTTGATCTAGACCTAACAATAACCCCTGCATCGATTTGTCATGTTCTCGAAAGAGATAAGGATTATCTGAAGGCATTAATTATGGCTTTTCGTTTGAATGAGGAAACCTTAATACATCGAGTTTTTCAGGGAGTTCCACCGAGGACAATTCCTCTCTTAGTCAAGGATTTACCAATAGTATACCTACCACGCCTCATTCAGCTCGCCGGTATCCAAACTGAAGAGTCACCTCATCTTGAGTTTTGTCTCAATTGGGTTCGAGAGATTCTAGTATCGCATGGGGAATGGATTCGCGAAAATCGTGGTATTGTTGAGACCGAATTAAGAGTCATTGGTAGCGCCGTTGCCAAAATGCGGGATGAACTAAGGCGATTAGCTGATGAAAACTGCTTCATGATTGACTACTTTTTGAGTCAGCCAGTAGAGCCTGTTATTGCGAATACGTCATAGCAATCATAAATAGACGAGGGAGACTTAAATTGAATAGATTAATTATAACGTATCAGGCTAAAGCCCTACACCTAGGAGGCTTGACACAGATGCGTGCTCCCGGAGTACTCATTGCCACCACTAAATTTGGCTTTATCTGGCCAGGAATCTACATGATTGAAATCAAAAACATCAAAGACAATTTTTGCTGCCCTGATTCGACGCCCTACACCTAATCAGCTTTCTAATAACAGTTTACGTGCGATACGTGTTTCCTGAACATCTATGGCCTTCCAGTCTAGCTATGTTTAGCGTAGCTTCTCATCACCGTCAGAAATCGGTAAAATTTCTCCCATCCATTCTCTTTCAACATTGCCTTTTCATAGGGCGCTATATCATACTTTGAGCTCCGCCATTGTTGCAATGTTAACCTGCATTCCGAGAAATATCACGGACGCTTCTCTTAGCCACACACGCATCTACAGGCTATTCCTTCGTAATGAAACTTCTCATGATAATTAGTGAAGTTTTCTTGATCAGTTCTAGCCGCTAATAGAAAGTGATACGCCCATATTGGTAGAGCCAGTTATGGTGAACGTTATAATTTTATCATCAGTTTCAGGTCTTTGTATCAACTGGGTCTATTCTCTCGCCACCAAGACTCGACTATCTGTTCCTCACGTTCTCTGACTTAGCGGATTAGAGCTGTGAGAGTTTGTCTTTTATAACGGCTTTTAAGCCGAAAGATTCCTGTAGCCTACGCTAGCTAGCGTAGGCAATGACACCAGGGAAATCTTCAGGAAAGGTCTGGGAAGCCTCGGAACTTCGCATATTCTTAGTGAACCCTCTAGAAACATACTGAAGGTTCATGAGGATGACAGGTATATCGAAGACCTTCTAGGTGATTTTCGAAGAGTCTCAGCAATTCAGGTCAGAGGGAAAATCTTCTCGAAGGGCAATAATTTAAAATGTATATGTGTATAGCCTTTAAATTGTATAATTATCTCTCAAGATAATTATAATTAATGTACTGTACCTACAAGATTGCCAATGCATTTTGCACTGAAACTGTGACAGCTTTGATAATTATTTGACTTCTAAATATCAAAAGCGCTGGAGGAAGTTGGAAGAAATTTTAAGGTTAGTTTAGCCAGTTTATGGACACAGGAGTTCTTGACTATCTCGGAATAGCCTAAGACCCATCGTATCTCTACTGACTCTTGTCATGGATCAGGTATAAAAGCGATGAGCATATGTATAGAAGATGGTAGTTTACCATTCGAGTAATGGCGAGTTATCCGGGGAGTCAGACAGGTATTTATACATTCCTTTTCATACTATTTTTAGCCTTCATTCCAGGAGTAACCACGACTTATCGACCTAGATCCTTTCATTAACTTCTCGTCTCGTCCTCGGAAGGTTCTCTCTTCATTGCTGCAAGTTTTCCACTCTTTCTAGATGATTCTCGATCACCTCTGTTCTAGTCTCGAATGTTACACTAGAAACATATGCTGGGTAAGCATATCTAAGAATCTACGGAAATATTCCTGTGAGGTATGATCAGGAGTCGAGGATTGTCTACGTTAGCCAGCGTAGACTACAGGCATTACTCGGTTTACAAACCGTCACAACCCGTTGGGTCTTTGTAAAGTTGTTAGTCAACTGTGACACGGTTTGACCGTGGTTTGGCTTAGGTGGAGACCTCAGCGGAGTTTGGGGGCGCAGTAGGGAGAGTTTTCCATGTTATCTTACACCAGGCAACTAAGATTCACGTCGCCACATTACATTGGAGCTGGGAAGGAATGTGAGACGGCGAAGTGCAATTGCCAATTGAGAGAACCAAGCTAGATGGCATGATAGGATAACAACGGGAAGTGGCAGAGCAATATATCATGCTCATCAATGGAGGACATATTGAATGAGCTGAAGGATTTACAAATAGCCAGTACCCGTAATTATGTTACTTCTCTCTTCATATAGTTCAATCTTTCTAAAAGTACACTACAACCAGCTTGGTTTCGTCATAGATGCTAGCTTGAGAAGACTTGCTTCGACTGGTTCCAAACGAGTAGAAGGCTTCAGAACTATCTAGTACTCGATAGGGCCATCTCCTGCCAGTGTTACGGAAGCTTTGAGGGCTTTCTCGGCTCCCAGAAGTTGCGCATTGTACACTTCAATTCCGATGCTTGTTCCCGAACCGCTTCCGATTAGACTGGCTCCTTCATATGAGGCGTAGCCCTAGGCAGATCTCCCAGTGCCGTCTGATGAGCCATCTCCTCATTTTTTTTCAATCATTTAATGTGTATTCAGCTATCTAGCTATGACACATGACCGGTGCTATGTATACATGTTGGATGGCCATCTCCTCATGCATATATTATCTCCAGAGGAAGATTATCTATCCATATCCTTGCATAATCTGCTTCTTTCTGCCTAGGTAGACCCTATATGTTCCTGGTGGGTTAGCTTTTCGGGTATGACAGCTGTCCGAGACCTTTGGTGATCGGTTCACTTAGAGCACTGTTCTGGAGCCGTTTATGATAGTACTCTGGAATGGTAAGCGGTCGGGCTCTCTGGCCTGCTCGGGGTTCGAGTCTCTTTACAATATCTTTTGGTTCCTCTCTGGATCTTAGAGCTAGTGAATGCCATACATCTAATCATTGAAAGCGCGCAACTGCCCGATATTTTCTTCGTTCCAGAAGAATTGCTACTGTTGGGACATCTGACACTCTACGTAGAGCTTAAATTGGGGCTGCGCGCCAAGCTGGCAGTGCTGCTTTGACAGCCTTTAGGACTGTCTTGTCCAGTAGATCCATACGTGTTGCGGGATTGATTCCTCGGGTCATTACTGTCCGCGCCAGGACGGCAGGGATGGAATGTAGGGCCTAGCTAGCTACGGGGGCTACCAATGTTGCGGTCTGTACATGGCTGCTTAGTAACACAGATTGTTATTATCGGCGTTGATAATTACAATTCCCTGTGTATACAGCAAGAAGTGGGAATTTTTGTCCCTAGATTTCATTAATTGTCTGATTTTATTCTTGACTTGCTCTGTTGTATATTGACATTAATTGATCCGGGGACAATACGCCAGCTAACGCCGGCGCTAACTTTTTTGTGTCGGCGAGTGGTGAAACGGGCTGGGCCTGGGTACTATAACTCCGCTCCGTACAGTGCCACACCGAGTACACGGGGGACAATTCTCAACACCTGTCAGTGGTGTCCCCTACGAACCTCTAGCTCTCACTGTAGAGTCTGCAGAGCCGAGATTGAGTAACAAAGTCCTCACTTCGACGAGGATTCCAAATCGCTTTCGCGGTCTGTATCTTCTTCATCTCTCAAAACAAACCCCTCATCACCATTATCATGAAGCTAACCACGATCAGATCAGATGGTAGGATTGGAGCCCTACTCATCACCAACCCTTGATCATGGAGGAGATGCCATCTGATGAGTTTCCGGAGCGTACCCAGCACCCGATACGGAGATGGTGGATTGGATCAAGTCGACCTCGACTGTTACAAAAAAGGGAGATATAGATGAATATGCGCACCTCATGTGGTCCCGGTGTCTAGGCTTCACCTGGCTAGAGCTGCAGGTTTTTTGAGACTTTTTCCCGCGCACGCAGTTTCCATTGCTACCTTTTTTTTTTTTTTTTTTTTTTTGGGTAGAAGGTTCCGTGGAATAGGTGGCCGAATTCCACGGGTAAATACTGAGCTGAATGGCTCTTCATCAAGGGGAATATATCAATGATCTTTCAAGTAACAAAAGAGGATAGGAGTACTGTACAATGTGTGGCCTGGGTCAGAGAGGAGCCCAATGTGCTAGATAGTCATAGACTTAAGTAGTACGATAAACACAAACACACATACAGTAGCTGTAAACCTTTGGCGAGCTTAAGCTGCCATTCAGAAATGCAGAAGAGGGAAATTTGGGAAATATTGCATACAAGTTTTGATGTCACATGGTTACTCTAAAGATATAGTCGCTAAACGAGTGAAATTCCCCCAAAAATTTAAACTTTTTTTATATCCCGTAAGAGATTCGGAAGTGGTATAAGTCGCTTGTGTAGAGTGTATATTTATAGCCTACTGAAGAGCTTATCCGTCTTGCCATAGAATCCTCTGGCGCTAAGTCCGAGGCACTTCGTGACTCCTTGATAAACATCGCTACGAAGTAGTAATAGCCGTGTTGGGTTCTGACTGGCAGGCGGATCTCTTCTCCACAGTGATCAGCCTCATTCATAGAAATGAAATGCTTTCTGCGGAGCATATGAAGCGATACGTGATCACTCGTTTGCGACATCGTAGTGTCGTCTAGACACGAGACCAAAAACTTATCTAACAGAAAACAAATAAACTTTAGTCTTGTCAAGGCAAATCTGCTGGGAATCTTCATTGTTTGAGATGATCTCGGCGTATGCTAGTTTTGGTTTTTATTGTAAGATTCGAGTCTGAGACCGTGTAGCACATTGGGCTCCTCTCTAGCCCAGGCCACACCCAGTACAATGCCCCTATCCTCTGTTGTTACGGAAAAATCATATCTATTGTAATGCCAATGAAGCAGCATTATGTAGCTCAGTAGTAGCCCGTAGAACTCGCCCAAAGAAATAAAAATCATAGCAATGGAAACTGCGTGCGCGGGAAGCCTGTAGGGTATAATTCCAGGGGAAGCGTACTGCTTGCGGTGAATTACAAGTTATATTTAATCTAAAGAGAGACAACTCACATTGCTGTACAGAAATTACTAAGAGTACGGAATCCCGGAATAGCTATATGCCGAGTTTAGCCCAATTAGAGTGCAACATTGAGAAGAGACGAGAGCTCAGATATCAACAGGCTACGTGTCATGGCGAGACATTCTGGAACCAGAGTCTAAGCAGAATGCCTGAGGATAAAATTCACGGAACAGGTTTTTCGGCTCACCCTCAACACTTGCACTTTTATGGTGAGACTAGATAATGCGCCAACTGGAATTGATATGGTTGAGGTCACAGTTTGAGTCATGATGGGAAATTACAACAGTCTTAGTTGAATTACGTTAGATAGTTATTTGTACTTAAGGAAGCTGGAGCTACAACAAAGTAGTTCTCCAGCTTCACAATCTTATAATATTATTACAGTATTCCTCTCGCAAACCCGCTTCCTTCTAGCCATAGTACTTCGTCGACTTTCCACCTCTATAGTATTCACCACTTGACCTTTTCATACCTTCGGCGAACGGCGATCTCGATCTACCCTATAGCACGCCGTAACACTACGACTGTCACAGATACCGCAGTCAAGAACTGAGTTTCGTCACCCCCTGGCGAATGCTGGTGATAGAGTCGTAGATAATTAGTAGGTAAAGACCTCTCATTGCACTACAATGCCATCATGCCGCCGCCCCCAGCGAGCCCTCGAAGAAGCTCGACCATTTGCGCCCCGAGGCGTTGGGTGAAACGATAGGGCAAAACCGAGGAGACGCGCCATGCATGAACATGTTCATTATTCCCTCACTCGCTACTTCGAGCCGTGCGGTCTATGCTTAGTCACTGGACCTTGACTACAGCTCGGAGCATTTTTGATTCATGACTTTCTCGTCTGTGCCATCAATCTTCCAGCCAAGTGACTGTGGCGTGTCGGGATAATGCAGCTAGACATGATTGAGGCGTCACTTCGGCCCGTCCCTGGGCGGCCTTGCCTGTAGCTTCGTTCCCTCCAACGCAGGGCTGATCCCTTACCCCGTTGCTAGACCCTGATGTACACAGAAATTAATGGGCACAAATAGGCAAATAAACATATTACTGTGCGGACTCGTCACAACGAAATGATTCCGTGAGGCTATATATATCGTTCTAACGCTTTAGTGGAGAGCATTAGATCACGTGATTATAGGAACAAACATATTCAACTACTTCGTCCAATCGATGAAAGTTTCACGCCTCTTCGCACATCAACCGTGATAGAATAGAATTTTATTTATGTCCCTACTGAGTCTATGACTATGAAGGACAGCTAAAACTATCTAAATAGCTTTAAAGTTAACAGTAAATTTGTATGTTTCAACCGTGATATCATTCTACCTTACACATTATGTAAACCAGATATCTAATGTAATTTGCCCTATTTTATGCTCTACCTGCTGCTCGAGGCTTCTTTACATGCGCATGGGTATCGTGGGGAGGTGCATGAGATATTTGGAATCAGACTAGGAAATAGAATTTCACTCCTTCATTATTAGGCACAATACTAAGTCTTATCTATTTATAATATTTATTGCCAAATCCTACATTTTTGCCAGAAAGCTGCATAGCGCCCCACGCTAGTTTATTATCTATTTGACATTGTGAATCCCATTTATATACCTTCTTTACCTTCAATGCATAATTTCGCTTTTCGTGCTACAATGTAGTGAGTGTGGGTGCTGGTGTGGGTATATCCAGCGGTTTCGACGCCTTGCAAAAGGCGACAATGGCGACCACAAACAACCGCAGCAAAGCGCAGACAGATCCATTGGACAAGAATCTTTAAATCCAAGGGAAACTATTGAAACAAGTTAGATTTATCGTCATGGGCGAGATGGATGAGAAGGACCTACCATCAATGGAGGACGTGAAGACTTTCAACGTGCACAAAAGGGCCTGGACGGAAATGTCCCAAATGAAGTCTCTAATCGAGGAGAGGATGATGACACTAGAGGGGGTTGTCAAGAAGAGCCTCGTGGATCCTGTCCGTAATGCTGCATCAGGAGTGGCAGCAGGGATGCCGCAACTAAGGACTTACGCGTCGATCGTAGTTCTACATATGAAGAAAACGGCGGTACGAATTAGAATCGACGGAGCAGATAAATTGCAGCCAGAAGAGCTGCGATCGAAGGCGAAAGAGCACATCGATGGCGCATACGCAATTCGTCAGATGCGCAGTAACAACACTGAGGTTTTCGTCCAGTCTGCGTCCCAGAGAGATGCAGCGCCAAATATGCGACAACCAACCGGCTTGAAACTTTTGAGGCAAGACTTTTCAGTTGAGGTTTCCGGAGTCCCACCGCAGACAAGAATTAAGAGCGACAGAGACGCCGACAACTATGCCTTCATCAGAGAGATTGAGACGTTGACGTTGACTGGGGCTCGGATTCTCGGCCTTACAATTAATAGAATACGATGGAAAGTAACACCAGCGTCCAATTATAAATGGCCGCACTCGTGGTTCAATAGTGGTCAGCCTCCCATCGGAGGAAATGTAAACGAATGTAGTTCGACATGCCTTGTCATCAACGCCATGTTCTTCACTGCGCAAGTGTGGTCACTGCGGGCCCAACCAAAGCAATGTTTTAACTGCAGCCAGTGGGGACACACGCAGGCGTCATGTAGAAAGATAGCCAGGTACGGTGAGTGCGCTAGTGCTCACCAAACTCGGGACTGTCTGAGAAAAAGGCTTTCTTGTGTGAACTACGGCAAGAAACAACGTTCATGGCAAAAAGAAGTGTGTCGAACTTACCAAGTCTACGAGGTATGGAAAAAGCTCGGATACAGCTTCTGTCAAAAACGGCGGGAATCTGGAATGAAAACTCCCCAGTGGAACCCAAACAAACAGTCCGGATGACAGATGATCAGAGATTCACTTTGGTCACTAGTAAGAAGACTGAAGGACGTAAAGGAGGGCTGGGACGACTGCGAAAGATATCCGATGCCCTAGCGGCACCAATCATCCCCGCGACAATCGCACCACCATCGAGGCCGACTCTTCCAGCACTTCGAAGACCAACGCCGAGTGAGGGGGTGCCTTATCTTTTCAATTTCTCTTAGCAATATTCTGATCGAAGGGAAAGTTATTGAAATTTGGGAGAAGTTTATGAGGTTATGGTTGAAAGTAACGTCCTCAGTATTGAGCCGGGTCGGTTGGATTGTGAATTGAATTGTGTGTTTGTTTATTGTACTACTTGATCTATAGACTATCTAGCACATTGAGCTCCTCTTTGACCCAGGCCACACTTTGTACAGTGCTCCTTGCCTCTTATGTTCCTTGAAAGATCATTGATATATTTCCCTTGATGAATAGCCATTCAGCTCAGTGTTTACCCGTGGAATTCGGCCACCTATTCCACGGAACCTTCTACCCAAAAAAAAAAAAAAAAAAAAAAAAAGGTAGCAATGGAAACTGCGTGCGCGGGAAAAAGTCTCAAAAAACCTGCAGCTCTAGCCAGGTGAAGCCTAGTCACCGGTACCCCATGAGGTGCGCATATTCATCTATATCTCCCTTTTTTGTAACAGTCGAGGTCGACTTGATCCAATCCACCATCTCCGTATCGGGTGCTGGGTACGCTCCGGAAACTCATCAGATGGCATCTCCTCCATGATCAAGGGTTGGTGATGAGTAGGGCTCCAATCCTACCATCTGATCTGATCGTGGTTAGCTTCATGATAATGGTGATGAGGGGTTTGTTTTGAGAGATGAAGACGATACAGACCGCGAAAGCTATTGGGAACCATTATCGAAGTGAAGGCTTTGTTACTCAATCACGGCTCTGCAGACTCTACAGTGAGAGCTAAAGATTCGGAGGGGACACCACTAACATGTGTTGAGAATAGTCCCCCTCATCCCCCGCTGTATCCAGCCTATTGATATTGATCTAGACCAGATTTAGATCTGGTTTCTGAGCGAGTCTATAAATTTGAGAGTCTGTTCACCACAAACATCAAGGCTTTAAACTGATAGTGGATTCCAGGACCAATAAGTTGCTTTTATCTGGTCGAGCCTGTGGGTTAAGCTGGCCTAGATAATTCTAAAAGTCCGGCGACACACCAGAATCCAATCATTGCATAGCCTTCCATATACCGTATTTACCATCCGCGTGGAAATCATGTTCCCACTCATGCCCCGTGTACAATCGTGTGATGGCTAGGCTATTGATACACCTAGATAGCTCAATACAGTACGATAATTAAAAAGATTGCCTAGAGTTGTGGCTTAACGTGTTGTCCACGGCGACTGCTCTTCCGAATTTCGAGTACAGCTGTGTGAAGCTGCAGTCGCTACGAGGCTATCGTTATAGTTCAGATAAATCCAGCGTTCAAAGTTCCCAGCGAACTCTCAATGCCACCATTACAGACGGGCGAAGCCTCTGCAGAACAACCCATCGCATCGGGTAGATAATTTTAGTGGAGGCTTCGATAGGATATTTGTTTGAGGTATACAAAAACGCTATCGTGAAGTGTTATCACTCACATACTACAGTAAATGTTGGGCAGTGAGCACGCGCCAAAGAGAGGTCAAAAAGACATTTGGGTTGGCAAATAATACTCATCATCCCTGGCAAAAACGCAGCCAGCGGTCAATAGAGCCGTACTAGACACGAATCCCTACTTTCTGGCTCGGATTGGAACCAAAGGTACATGAACTGTACTGGGAGGAACTCACTCTGATCTTCCGAGCCGGATTACAGATCGAGTCGCATGAGGCGGCAGAGCGGTCCGGCAGAGGATGGCCATGACCAGAATAAAGGAGAAGATGAAAGTGAAGAGAATGGAAGGGCGTCGGGCTCGAATGCTAGGGATCTACTGAAGGCAGCTAAGCTACCCAGAGGCAAGGCAAACCCCGCATGGCGCCGGATAAAGTGCCAGGGCTAATTTTTCGAGAATCTTAGGGCCTTTGGCTTGGATTAATAGGAAATTCTTTACACCACTTTCCACTTCCAATGGCGCCCTAGCCAACTAGCTCTCTACTTGACGTGTAGAGGTGAGATATGTGTCTGCGACATAGCTTTCGAATGGAAGAGGAACACCTTCCCTCGGACCCAAGGCAAAGCCGCTCGCAAGGGTGAGACAAGCCTAGACTTATGCCATGTCGACGCGAAGGAATAGCTTTAAATGAACTACTCCTTACCATCTGAGACCATCTGAGACCATCTGAGAGGCGTAGGATGCCCCTCCAACCGACTAGAATTGCCTGCCTGCCGTGGAAAATGCGCAGAGCAGGGTGTGCGGCAAAGTCGAGACGTAGCTATTTCACCACTGCCCGGAACTCGCGGAACTTCGTCGGCCTCAAGCTACGTGGCACAGGGGCTTCCGAACGGACCGAGTCGGATTTGTGGAATCAAGGTAACTTCGTCTCTACGACGCCACGCAACCATCATTTCCGGCCGAAACTCCGCGTGCCATCCGACTCCACCGTCATTCTACGACGCGACGTTGCCCAGCCTGCAAGGCTATTGGGGAAGCCTGACCATGCGCAGGATCGCAGGGAAGATAGCGCGAGGGGAGAATTGGCGGCGGAACGTGAATCCCCGACGACGAAGACGACGCCAAAGTGCGATGATTGACCGCGACGTTAGCATCGCCAGCGTATCGATGCGCAGAGAGGTTCAGGAGTGGTGAGCGCGTCGCTGTCGCCGAGACACAAGAGGATGCGGCGCTAGTGCTGGGGGAAGAGAATCCTCTGGACGGTCCGACTCGACATGACTTATCACACGAGCGATGCTCACTCAATCAGGTGGGTCCAATTTCACATAAATCGTGAGAGTCAACAAAATTCAACTCTGTGCAAGCTCTAATTCTCAGGGATGCGGCGACCGCCATTGGCTGAGCACAACAGATGACCACCCAGACTAGCCACAGATATCGCACCACAGAATTTGAGCTTTACTGGACTCACAACGATTATGGTCTGTACAAAATTTAGAGAAGACCGACTCACGCGAGCCTTAAGAGCTTGGGTGAAGATGGCAAGGCAGCGGTTGGAGATTTATTGAAGCATGGAAACCAGTGAAGTGTGAGCCAAGCACATAATTTATTGGACTCCAGGACCTCTCTACGTTAAAGGATATAAGAATAGTAATAATAATACATGTGCTTGTGCCCTCATGCGCAAGTCTTTTTAATTCCTGCGCCCAATGTGTCTGCGCAAAGGCTTCCGGCGCCATATCCAAAAATTCCAACCCTCCAGCTTGTGCCCTAATTATAGTTTCGGTTTTTTAGACTCGCAGCTCTCCTGGCTGCGCCTCCGTCGCCACCACTGATGAGCCCACCTTTCACAAACGGGCCCTCTGAAGCTGGAGTCGTTCGGCATTTTTCGCGAATAGATTTCGCATCTTCACGACGGAGCATACTATTAAATCGTGGAATATCATCACCAGGTAGAACTGGTGATGTGGCAGCTTCGATTAGGGGCCCACCATCAATAGGTCGAATCACCTGACCTTTTCCACGACGATCCCACTGTGGTGGTCCTTTGAATATTGGTGTGAAATCAAGTAGACTGCGCTGGTTTGGCCCCTTGTAACTTGGTTCTATTGGCCCGTCAATGTTCGTTGGACAGCTACCAGCACGCTTGAGACCAGCATTACTACTAATGCTTGCCGAAGCTTCCTGTTCGCGCTTTCTCTCAGAGTAGGTGCGACCCAATAAACTCGACGATAGAAATTCACCGTCTGTATCAGTTGGTCCTGGTGCTTTGTATGATAATGGTGGGTGTCTACGTGGGTTACGTTGGTGTAAGGAAGTTTGAAGTGGCCGATCATCAGAATCTTCATGTCTAGAGTGGTACTCATCTTCGACATCCCTAACATCACTGTTGTTCATTTGCAGAAGGGGCTGGAAAGAACTAACGCCCGGAGAACTTTCCTCAGCTGAAGCCTTTGCCGAATTCATGCCATAGCTGGCAGATTTTGTTGCCATAGCTTTGATATCTTTAAAACCCTGATAACCGTCGCCTTTTCGGTTTATTATAAACCAACTACGCCATTTCTGTACAGCCGAGTGAAATTTCTCTCCTGTGGTATCATCTTCCGTGCTAAAGTAGTGCACAAAATTCTCACCACTGAGAAAAACAGTCGTCTTTTGTTGACTCTTGATAGCGTAACATATTTTCTTGGGCGGACTCAGCGAGGCCCAATTATGTGGAGAGCTGACTGTGTAAATATCAAAATCTGATAGGTGACAAATATTTGCGTAATCTTTGTCCGTTGATTTGGCACCAAGTTTTTTTGCGATGAAAATCTGCCCAGAAGGTAGGAGAGTGACATATCGTTTGTTCCATTTCCCCGCCTTCTGGGAGTGATAAAGGTGAAATGTTATTTCCGGTGGTGCCTCGACCCGTGTAAGATTCGTGTCAAGTTCTTTATCATAGTTATCAGAGGTAGTATGTTCTAGAAGAAGAGCATTTTGTGTATCGCGGTCCCATGAATTCATGACATCTCTGATGCATTCATACCTCCGTATGCGGCGTCCTAGCCCGAGATTAGAATAAGATTCGAGTAAAACAGCACAAGACAGCGTCACTTTCTGGCTCATCATGTTGGCAGCTGCTTGGATGATGTCGGCCGGCTTCGTGTCAACAGTCACTGGTAAATTAATAGATGATTCTTTAAAGCGAATAAGAACACGCTAGGATTTCTTAGCAAAAAAAGGGTGATTCCATGGATGGTCAAAGATACTTACTCTCTCTTTGGCATTGACAGCAGATAATGGGGCGTCAACTTGGGGTGTACTATTGACCGAATCTAATCCTTGGCTTCTCTGACTCTCTGGGCTTGTCTTGGTCATGGAGGAAGTTGGTGTGTAGGGAGTACAGGGAGGCGAAGTTTTTGAGTATTTTCTCCGTGAAAATAATCCTATCAACTTTTCTTTCTTCGGACTGGGTGAAAGGGGAAAATTTGGGGTAGGTGGTGCTGCATCTAGCTCTGCCTGCAATCGCATAAGATCTTTCAGCTTTTGTAAGGCGAGTTGATCGGCTATCTTTTGGGGATCTAGTTGAGGTGGTGTCGGCACGTCTTCTTTGCTCTTTATTGTCGACTCTGAGCGAGTTGATTGAGATGCTGTCGTATTATGTTTGTGCTGTTTTATCTCCCACGGTCTCTTTGCTTCATTACTTTCAAACATAACTGGCGCTGGTTTCAAGGCATACATTTGTGGTTCGGGCATCGCATGCGACTTTTCTCCCGGAACTCGAGCTTCGGGTGATATAGGCGGGGCATACTGCGATTCGGCGTTTTCGGACGAGCCCCTTGTCCGTCTATAGCGAGCGATATTTTGGGTTTTGTAGCCATCGTTTTTCTGGGCCGGCAGAGATTCTGAGGAATTAGTTTGGCATTCGTGGGTTGTGGCACGCCGTGTATTCCGATACCTCAGATATTTCGGAGCAATTGTTTCAGTGTTGGCAAGCATCTTTTCAAAAAATACTGAATTGCAGTTTAAAGAGTGTGTAATGGATTTAGTATTACAGATAAATGTTGTGGCAAAAGTGAATGTCCATACTCCAGATTAAAGATGGAATGAGAGAAAATAAATGCCGCGAAGGCATTAGTGTAGTGTATCCACTTGTATCTTAAGGTACTGGAGGACACCCGTGTTTTAACACACTCCTTGGCAAGGTGCGCAATGCACACGGTTGATATTTCCAGGTCGTTGTGCGATAGCACGATTCGAAAGCTGGGGAGCGGAGGATTTGAATAATTGCTGGGGCACCGCAGCACACAGACGATGGAGAATGAGAAGACGGTGATTGGTTGGGTCTATGGCAAGGACTGGGTCGATACCAATGGCCTTTGTATTTTCTGCTGTTCCACAACGTTATGGAAAGGTGAGGCTCTATCGAAGATGATGATGTTCGCACATAGATACCCCTCTATCCAGCGTGGCAGTCAGAGGCCTAGATGACGCGATAGTGCGATAGCGATCCGATTGAAACACCCAGCAAACTTTTTGACAAACTCAATCACCCGAATCCTGAGGCTGGTCCTGGTTAACTAATGCGACGTAGCCCTGTCGAAACAGGCAGAGGATGAGGCTTATCATTCGCTTGCCCTCTGACGACATTCCTAAACATAGCGAATTGTCGTAGCCATCGACATAATGATTGAGAAAATCTTGAAGCTACTAATTGCCCACCTGCAGTGTTCCGTCTACATAGCGAATCTCAGACTTTGTGACTTTTACCAGTTGTGGGTTGCGCACTCCTGTAGCCAACCTGCTCGGCGGTGTGACTCATTGTGTTGTGGTAAATCTGCGATTGTCTACAATGCAAGTTACATACCGCGCACTTGCTATACAGAGATAATTCTAAAGCTAATGATACCGACAGATTTTTATGCTCTTGCACTCGGGACAACTGTGGCTTCGTCATGCACTCTTGCGAATATTCAGGGCCAGCATGATGCCGCATTTGTGACAGCTCTCGCCGCTCGGACAGCCGGCGCTATCTAGCTTGTCCAATGCAAGTCTATCATTTTTACATCTGGCTAACATGCCACGATATATCAAGCAAGCAAGTATGAATCGATGAACGTGTAAGTATTTTGGTATAGCTAAAAGACAGTCTTGCTAATACTAAATTATTTTCATGGAACTTCAATATGCAGAATCGACAGTGGCAAGAGCTCCTCTTCAGCCCCCTGGTTTTCCTAACCCCATACCAACTAATGGAGTTAGAGACGGTCTGATACATGAGATTGAGCTTACGAGAGAGCTTTGATCTGATAAATGCACTAAATTACCCCTTATCATGATTATCACAGGCATTTCAGAGGAGTAGGTTGTAGGCGTAAACCTTCACCCTATGCGAGAAAATAAAGTCAAAGGTACCAGGTGAAAGTAAATATTCACGGCGGAGAACGCATCAAGCTATTTCAGACGGCTACGTTTGAATGAGCGAAACTGTTCAATTGTTCCCGGCGCTCCCATCTATGTTCATGCCGCTGGTAAGGATGGGGAGAGTTAAGGACTGTGCGCCAAAACTCTGAGTTTGTCTCGTAGATATCCCAAAGTCCTGTGGTACCCGCTCTAATCAGGGCAGCGGCAGATCAGCCCCCAGAGGACCCTGGGATGTAAGAGGTGCAAAGCAGCCTTCCGAGCGGTGTCAGCACCCCAGAATCGTACAAATCTCGCCAAAAGCTCCCATCAAACTGGTCAAGGGAAGCACTGATTAAAGAACAGTCCAGGTGCTGAGGAAGTCGTCTGACAACTACAGGTTGGTACGCTGGGAATTACCCCTTAGATCAAGATCCTAACCAGTCGTCTCATGATGGTAGAATTGTCTCTTACTAGAGGCGCGTGCTACAAGTAACCGCAATATTATCACATGCGTTGTTAATCCATATAGCTTGAATAAATAAAACTCTTTAACAAAGATAAATCCTAATTTAGGCTTTAGTGTTTTCTATTTTTCAGCGAATGGATCTATAATTTTAGCAGATATATTTTGACAGACTGCCCAAAATTTATCAAACTGCAATGTAGCACGTTCGGACATCCATTCGTGTAAGCGCCTATCCCTTCCGTTTCAAAAAAGCGGAGGTGGAGCTTCTGCGGAAGCCTAGATGAGACCCTGTCGCAATGGGATAGACGCCCACAGCGCTTCTTAAACCCGTATACGGAGATCGGGAGAGGACATCCCAATATTCCATCGCAAGCAAGATGATCAGCAGCTCCACTTCACAGTGTTACTAGCAAATGAAATCCGAGGCATGAGTGCTATGTTTTTAAAATGAGTCATCCATTTTGTACTTTAGCTCCGATATTGTGCCAATGCTAGATAGCTACATAAGCAATTCAAATCTGATGCAATGGAAAGATCAGCTGCTTATGGATCGATTCTCTCCTGAACTAAGCTGTTAAATTGTTGTCACCTGCTTCGCCTATGATTTTGATGGACAAGCTTACATGACAGACTTTGAATTTTTTTGAAATTAAAATTCAAGGATAATTTGAGGTAATTCTTCACTGAAGGTTGAATAATCCGGCGAAACTGGCGAATAAAATGAACAGGCTGTTTTTGAACCAAACATAGTTGTCCACCCTCGAGATCTCGTAACTGATGCTCTGACATTCGATGTTCCGGCAAAATCTCAACCTAGATACTGGTGAGTAATATGCTGTATAACTATCTGTGTTGCCAATTTTATTTTCCTGGAAAATGCCGCGCTAGTGCACATGTTGGATCCCACGATACAATGTAGCTCCACAAATCAAAGTGGACACTGGGGCATCCATTGAATAATTTCCGAAAAAAAGAGCCAGGAGACTGCCATCTCTCTCAGCACTGGTAAGTCGGAGATGATTTTGTTTACCAGACGCCATCAGGAAAGGGCTGTCGGAGCGCAATTCAACGATACTGCTTCAACTGTTGGAACACCCTGAATGACCTGACTAGGGATGAACCCGCGAGATGCTCGTTAGAACTTCGGGCTGCGGAACCCACTGAAATTTGCAACGCATGAGACGTTGGACCCCAGCAAAAGGGGTGTCATTCTTGGCTACCTTGTCCGGGCAGTAACGGTCCGTGTGCTCCTTGCCGCCACAAACAGATGCCGCATCTAGTCACTGGCAACAATCTGATTCCCACTCGCTCATCTCAACTCTATGGAAAATGAGGATTGTCGGTCGTAATTTTGACACATCAGACATGGAGGAGCCGCCCCGACGCAATGGCGGCATCTCAGGCGTCCAAATTATCTCCAAAGTCTCGGTCAGCGTTCAGCAGTATTCAAAATTGAGGGAGATCCCGATGGTTTAATGGTACACCGCCAGAATTAGTCTTTCATATGTAGTTAGAGCAGATACAACATCTATTTCGCGTGAGAGACGCCGTCACCGGCGAGTGTTGAACGAGATGTCGTCACACCTATCGCCATCAATGTGAAACAGATGGGAAATTTCTGCTTAGATTCCCGTAGGCAGTGTAATTTATCTCTTGTTGAGGTTCACGATCGAAGGGAAACAACGCTGCGTGAGGGGAGACACTCGGTGGTTTGGCTCGCCAATTAGATGTGGAGAGTAATCCGCCACCTGACAGTCTCCAGCTTTTATGATGATTCTTATAATACATTCACCGGGGACTATTCTCAACACCTGTCAGTGGTGTCCCCTACGAACCTCCAACCCTCACTGTAGAGTCTACAGAGCTGAGATTGAGTAACGAAGTCCTTCCTGCGATGAGGATTCCCGGTCGCTTCCGCCGTCTGTATCGTCTTCATCCCTAAACACAACCCTCCCCATTACCACTATCATGAAGCTAATCACGATCAGATCAGATGGTAGGGTCGGAGCCCTACTCATCACCAACCCTTGATCATGGAGGAGATGCCATCCGATGAGTTTCCGGAGCGTACCCAGTGTCTAGGCCGCGCCTGGCTGGGGCTGCAGGTTTTTTGGGATTTTTTACAACGCACGCACGCAGTTTCCATTGCTACCATTTGACTATTTTTGGGTAAAAGGTTCCGTGGAAAAGGTGGCCGAATTCCACGGGCAATATGTCAATGATCTTACAAGCAACAAAAGAGGATAGGAGCACTGTACAAGGTGTGGCCGGGGCCAGAAAGGAGCCCAATGTACTAGATAGTCAAAGACTCAAGTCATAAATAAACATACCTCTCTCTCTCTTAATACATTCACCAGTGCTGGACTGTCAGCAGCTCACTCTAGGATCCATCTAATGTTGTACGGGTCAGCACCTTTCCTCCAGCCACAGCCCGAATTGAATGCGATTACGTAATATGGGCATACCCATGTAGGAGGCCATACTTCAGGCACTCTTACTTAGGCTTGTCGCAGCGCGGGACAGCTTGAGAATACTCTGGCTAGCCAGCCTGCCTGTTGCATCTCTTCTGCCAAACGTCCGGGCGTATGTTTCCGTGAGATGGATAACCCCATCGTGTACGTGACGAACTCGCACGGGTTTGATTTGAATGCAATTCGTATCAGGCCTGTGCCCTACGCACAAGGGACGTGATACACGTATGTGGTCCCTAAGGGCTCATATTAACCTACATGAACTAGCCCTTTTGGGCTGGAGTAAAACAAAGAAGATGAATATGAATTTTCACAGCAAAAAGCTTGGTCCACCCACAAAGAGGCGACAAATTTTTTCATCGATCAACATCATCGACAAATCTCCTTAGTGATCCCTACTTTCCCAGAGAATACCTATATGCTCACAACATTGCTAACTCTCCTCTCCAATCATCGTTTTAAGCCGTGATAGGGCTTTCTGCTCACAGTTTCTTCAGCGCTGCAAAGTGCCATGGTCTCTTCTCCCGATGCCGAGAGCAACTCAGGCTCTCATTCTCGTGGCGAAATCGCCAATGGTCGCCGGCAAAGTCCCCGGGACTGGCACGAAATAAGGCGAATTCTTAAATTAGGAGTTTGGCCTGCAGAAATGATCTGCCGCATGTGCAGCTACATAGCTACGGCACACAACCTCTGCTGTGTTAACATGATGTATGCCTCTTTTGAAGTCAGGCTAGCTCGTACTCTGGATGATCATTTCAAATATCACTAATGGCCCACTCTTACACGTAAATATCTGTTACTAGTGAGTTTCGAAATCTCTGACCATCTGTGCTTGATCGGGCCGAGAAATTTGAGCGAATGCTGCTGAATTCGACCTAGAATCTCCTATCTAAGATGGGATGGGATTCCCAGCCATCCAGACTCTACTTGGCAGGTGAACCCGAATAATATATCGCAGCAACATCAGGTATTGCCATCATCATAGTCTTGTCTGCACTATTGCAATTGAAGTCGTCAAGTGCACCATGCTCTTCAACTTGGGACCCCTTTTCCGAGATTGAATCCATCCTTGAAATCATCTGAATTATTCGATCTGATCTCTATTACTTTCATAAGATCTGCATCGGGAGGACAAAGACTCAACGTCTGTCCGCCGTGTTCTCTACTAGCCTGGGTGTGAAAGATTCCCGCAGAGCCAAGATTCAGCCACCGCCAACGGTCAAATCTTTTTCCTGACTGAGAGTCTTGTCGGGAGGAGCGTTGCTGGCCTGATTTTGGTTGGAATTCCCAGGTTACAGAGATTTATCGCCTACGCAAGTCACGAATCCTCCTCGCTAGATTTGTGGCTAGCTACGTATATCTGTGTTGTCGTCAACAAGTATTTACGCGTTTGTTTTATTTTGCTACTTGAGTAATAGACTATCTAGCACGCCATTGACTTGCACCTCAATGCCAGTCAAGCAAAAGTATGGTCAACTTGAAAAAGGATCATCATTATCACATTCGTAGGTTCGATCTAGCTTCGGTCGGAGTTGGCATTGTTAGGAGCAAAATATTTGCCAGATAACTGGGAGCCTGACCTGTGACAGGCGAAGTGTATGTACCTAAAGTAAAAGGTAACTCCGTGTAAACAACTTGACTCCTATTTGTCCCGGAATTCTAGGACTATGTAAACTTATCATGATTGACTTGATCTCTTGATCCCTAAATATAGACATGTGCTAGGAATAGAATAACCTGCGGTTCTAAATACAGAATGCAAGCACTGACCGAAACAAACAGCCCACGTACGTATGGAGAGTCCTTATTTTTGGCCTAAGACATTTCCCTGTGCAACTTCGTCGCCAGTTATTCCTAGCCTTCAACAATATTGTAGCAGTTGAAATTTTTGAATTATCCCTCGTGAACCTATATTTTTAGTGAGGCAAATTTAGTTGGACCGCGGCTCGAGGCGAATATGTTACTTTTGGTTCACAGAGAAGACCAATGATGGATGTCCATTTTTTGAACTCAAACACCTGGGCCGGTTAGGGATTTTTTTGCACCAGATTTTAGTTGTGTATGCAGCCATCTAGCAGTGACACCATATCAAAGAATAGGTTCGTGGTATATGACTGAAGCATAATTAGAGCGCGCAGGCCTCGGATTTCATTTGCAAGTGCCACTGCGAAGTTGTGCCGGCTTCTCCTTCACCTCAAGTCAGCCCTCATCCGTGAATACCCACGCAGGGGAACGTCTCAAAACCCCTGAGTTATCCAGACATGCCTTCATCGTCCACTGATTTTTCTCCACGCGAAATATGATCCGAGATGTCTCCCGACCAAGTGGAGTAGGTGCCCAGGCTACTCCGACAATACTGGAGAACACTGCGAGGGGCGGACCACGATACTTTCCATCGTTGGCTTGTGTTTATAGTGTCAGCTGCACTCTCGCAAGCGAAGTCTTGGCGCGCACAAAGCTCAATTCGTAAAACTCTTCCAAGGATTCGATATTTCACGTCATTCGGGGCTACAGGCTTCATTTGCATCATCGTGTGAACCTTTCCTTATCCCTCTCACGTCTATCCTAAACAATCTCTCCCAGATTTGTGCGCCACGCGCTGCTTGCTCCGTCGGGTGTGACTACCGGCGTGGGCGTGTATATTGCGAGCAGCTGGGGCCAGAGAAAGTCGAAGAAAGGTGTAGTCATTGAGATAAGAATGTACTAGGTCGAACTTGTAGACTTGATGAGACTTAGGTAGGAGTCAAACTCGTTGAGAGCGAAAAAACGACGTGGTAGAGTAGTTTGAATCATTGCCTCGTGGGTCAACTTGATGGGTATTGCGAAATTTGACTGGACTTGGCCCTGGGTGAATATTTCACTCCCAGCTTTGTAGAGGGCATCGCGTACCGGTGTTCAGTCTTTCCCTCCGCCTGTTTGATCGTAGTTGTAGACAGGGAATATTCTAGTATCTTATTCCCTTTCAGCATATCTCTTCTACCTCATTATACTGATGTTCTCAGCTCCTAGTTTGATTTTAGCACACTACCTAAGCCACGAACTATCTAGCACATTGAGCTCCTCTTCATCCCGGGCCACACTCTACACAGGGCTTCTGTCTTCATTAGTTACGAAAAGACATCCGATGCAACACTCATGAAGCACCACAATTTGGCTCAGTAGCTACCTATGTTAATCAGCCGCCATTTTTATCGTACATTCTACCTGTACAAAAATGATAGCAACGGAAACTGCGTGCGCGCGGAGAGTTCTAGATAGACCTGCAGCCCCAGCCAGGCACTGTCTGGACAAATGGAAGCCCTACTACAATATTTGGAACTTAAAAGCGTATATCAATACCCAATGGTGATATATTAGGCACCCAAACGATAGGAGTTGAAGAGGAATAGGTACATTAGAGTACAAAAGATCGGGAGGAGGGGTTTGGAATCTTTATTCTTATCTGTATATGGAACAAGCTTGATTTTCGCCATGTTTACAGAGTTCAATTGCCATGGCTTAATAGCTGAATACAATATGAATCAAAAAAGAGTCCTAGACGCTGGAAGCACGACAGGGACGTAGACTGAAAATTTTCCCTTCTTTGTACCAAAATAGACTGACTAGAGCAAATCCATCAGCGCCGCGACGGGTGCTGGGTGGACTCCGGAATATCATCAGATGGCCCTTCTTTCGTGACCAAGAGAGAAGGTTTATTCGTAACGGGCACAAGTCTAGCAGTCATAGAGCATGACACGGTGAAGACTAGCTTCCCCGACGACTAAATACGACAATAACTCATTTTGACATTGGCACTACTCATGTAGTGGGTGCATTCACTGATACCACTCGAGACTATGGTGCTCGGGACTTTCACCCTTCCCTCAACCGTTAGTATCCACCAAAGTGAAAACATGAAAAGCCTTTGGCTACCCTAACATGTCTTTGTTATCTTGTATGTGGCCGCCACGCGAGATATGGTCCCACAGTCCTCTCTTTCTCGAGTACGATAGGTGTCCAGGCTACCCAGACTTGAATTCGCGAAGATGACGACCAGGAGGCGATCAAAACACACTCCATCGTTGCCTGTTTTTAGAGTGTCGGTAGCACTATCCTAAATCGTTGCCTCGGCACCCACAGACACCCTCAAGTCGAAAACACTCGAAAAATGTGCGTCCCAGCTGCCTATCTGTAGGCATATCACGGGTATTAAATGTGCTAGCATATTAGGTTCTGAATTTCAGAGAGGTTAGTTTGTTCTTCTCTATTCTCTATCTACGCTATCAAGTGAGAGTTAGCCTATGTAGATGCCAAGGCGCTAGTGCGATCAACACCCGTACATGAGGGCCTACACTTCAGACCAATCAGAGGGATCCAGACACTACTGCTCCTTAGTGGGTGATATGATTGTCTCTAAATAACCATATTTTCCAACACTGAGCTACTGGTAATCAGGGGAGGGCCAAAGAAAAAGCTAGATACCTCAGGCCTGTCCGTTCAGATCCAAGGCCATAGCATAACCATATCCTCGTACGCGAGATAACTGGGAGTATGGCTAGACTCTCAGCTCAACTTCAAGCAACACGTCCAGGAATGGTGCGGAAAGGCACAACGCATAACACAGCTTATACGTCGAACAAATTCCGCACAGCGCGGCGCAGCCCCGGGACCTGTAATCAAAGTATTGCAGGCTTGTGTCCTTAGTACAGCGCTATATGGAGCAGAAGCGTGGTGGCCAGGGCCCACCCGAATCACAACTCAGCGGGGAAAAAAGCGTGGCAAAGGAGTAGTGGGAAATGGCCGGTTTTTGATGAGGCCAATGCCCGATTAAAACTGGAGTGACGCCATTATCGGTATTTGAGGCGAGGTGGAAGACTCGCGTGAGAATGATAGGTCCGACATTGACGAGGAGTCGTCAACTTCAGATATGCCTGAAGTTTCTTTTGACTTCGATTCGGATGCGATTCTTCTTGGCTATCCCAGATGTGCAGAGCATACTGAGCGATTACACCGGCACCACTGGAAGGTGAAGAATTCGTCTTTGCCGGCCCGCCGAGTTAAAGGTTCCATCAAAAATGCACCCCTCGCATTCTTTGGTCATAACCCGTGCGCCTAAGCACCTCACTTCTCCCCTATCGTACTCTGATAGTTTACTTGTCATGTATCATGGATCTTTACATTATCTGGATTATAAAGGATTTCATGTATTTAAGGAGTAGTTAGAACGTTGATAGAAATACAAGTTTACACCTAGTCTCAAGTTCTACACACATATGGATTGTCGTAGTCGGAGCCACGAGACATCCGTGAATTTCGCAGTCAACATTTATCATTTTATTCTTACTAACGTTCACAAGAAACCTCAACGGTAGAAAGATTTTTAGAATCATTAACAAAGATACTAGTTCCATACTCCCATATTTTAGTGGTGCAGTGGTACATCGTCTTGGTCGGTCTGCAAAGTAGAATCTGGATAGCTAGGACATATATCCCACTCGAGACAGTAGATCGCTAGTTTAAATCTGGCAAAACACCACCACAAATTCGCGGCGCTGATGTCCATGGATGACGAAGGCATGTTTAGTCGGACAAAGGTTTTGAACCTCCCTTTGGAGGGTACTTGCAGAGGGTTGACTGTTTGCGTAAGCGGTCATACCTCGTTATTAAGGAAATAATGACCTCTCAGTCCATGCAGATAAGAAGCGAACACATTGGGTTCAATTCCTATCTGCACAGAAGAAAAGTTCCAGGAGTAGATAACCAACGATGCCAATGTGGATATCCGTCCCAGAATGTGAAGCATATGATCATGGCCTGCAGCAGCTGGGTCAAAGGTAGAGGAGAAATACTGAGAAAGGCAGAAAACCGATCATTTGAGGCCATAATGAATTGTCCCACGGATACTACAAGCATAACCAGATGGATCTAGCAGAAAGGAAGGCTAGAGCAGTTTCGACTGACGCTTGAAGTCGCGGCTGTAGGAAGACTCTCGCATACAGTATCCTAATCTGCTTGGAGTAAACTTAACCCTGGAACTGAACAGGAAGGAGCTTTGGATTAGTCATGAATTGGTCATAGAAGGAAAGGTGGTCAGAGCTGAGATGGAAAACTATTCTGGCGAGTAGTACCTTTAGGAGAAGTGTCAGTGGATCGAGGTAGTTGCGATATATATACTTAATATAATATATTTGTCAATTCGCCCCAAAGAAAATCTACAGTAGCCGTCGCTCAAGATTTTGGAACAACGGAGGCCACGATGAGGGAGAGAGGGGAGAGCAGGGGAAAGATGATCTCCTGCCAGTAGCAATGAAGTGGACGGTATCCGCACCGGATATAACAGTATTAGTGCACTTCCTGAAGGTAAAACAAACTTAAAGTGTATATAAATTGAAAAATGAAGGGTTTTTTACCATAAAGGTTTCCTCCTTTATATATATTAGAGTTCGTAGACACCTGCACGGGCCTTAAGGCGCCAAATCGGGCTAAATGAAATCAAATTCAAAATGACCTCTTAGTCATTGAGGTTGTAAAGCGCGTTGATGTAAGTTACTACCGAAGTGAAACTAAGTACATAATTTGTAGTCACGTGTGTACCAACAACGTGGCCTACTTGAAAGCTCCAATTATTCCGGATTCTAACACTAGTAGTGTTATTTGCAGTTGAAATGTAGAGAATGAGTGTCTCTTATGCAAGAGGGTCATCCGACATGTAACAATAATTCCGGTCATGTGTCATAGCTCTATAGCTGCATACACATTAAACGATTTTAAAAAAATACTAGACGCTCTGTAGGCTCCTAAATGGAAGCTGGAAGGCTTTAGATGACGTAATAGGCAGGTGTGAAATTTTTGTCTCTTACAACTTATGTTAATCTTTGGCGTCAGGCGAGGCCTACATAGAGGGACTTACGACTTTAATTAGGAGCGGAGCTACACCAACATACATTTATAACGATAGCCCAACTCTGTTTCCATGGCAGTGAGATAATTTATCGGAAGATGTCTGGAAGATAAAAAGTATTCAAGTCTGCACAAACTGATAGGGCAGGAACGACTCTTGACCCCACAAGCTAATGCGAGCAGAGGTCTGAGCTTGGTTTAAACAATAGAAGGGTTCGTCGAATGAACTTCAAAATTTCAATAGAAAGATGCTAGATAAAGAGGCCCAGTAAACAATTGAAGCCCAGTAGAACCTGCGTTGAGAGAAACAATTGGAGTTGAAAGAGCTAGCTATACATTTACATCTAATTTGAGTCTACGACTATTAAACAAGAGCTAGCTATAGATTGTGTGGGTTTTCACGTTGAGAGGCAAGCCTAGGCATGATTTTATTTGTGACTATAGCTTGTTATGAAATCTTAGCCGGGGGCAAAACTAAGCGTTTCGACATGAAATAATAAATTAGAACATTTTTGGAAGAGAGTAGTGTCACTGTCTGTGGCGTTACCTTTTTAAGGCACTGAGATGACACCTCCACCATTCTTCAAAATCAACCGTTGATACGTCAACACCAAGGTCTAGTAGACCTTTCGTAGATAAGTGACAGTCATAAGGCCGCTGTATTCCCCCACATGTATCACGATCCGGGAAATCAGCCTTGAGGTTGTTGATGGGAAGATCTAAGATCCTGGCCAGAAGTTGGCAGATCTCATACTTTGTAAAGTGATCCTCAGAAGTAAACTGGACCTTAGTCGGGAGTTTGGATTTATTTGGAGTGGAAATAATCTTCATAGCAATTTCTATTACAAATGTTAGAAATGTTTTGGCTTCAAATTGCCAGAATAAAGCATACCTTCTACGACTCTAGCGACGTCTTCAGTATTAGTTGGGTACCTGATGGCCCAATGATCCATGGGGATAATCACACCATCCTCTTGAGCCTTCCATATGCTGTCCACTAAAACATTCACTGCACTCTCCTTATTGTACTCAACCTCACCATATAGTACAGGAACCCTGAGGACAATTCCCCATCCGGTTCCGTCGGCTCTTTGATACGCTCTTAACACCGAATCTTCACCTTTGCTTTTTGTCTCTCCATAAAAATTGGTTGGCTTGCGTGTGCTATCAGCGTCGTAGGGTGCCTCACCCTGGATGCCTGAGAAAACGTAATCCGTAGAAATGTAAATCAGAAAAATATTTCGTGCTGCACAAATGGAGGCAAGGTTATCAGTAGCTGTGACGTTGAGCAATTGGGTACCTTCGTGATCCCCGTCGCATTTTTCGGGAAAACGATACGCGGCGCCTTTGCGAACGAGGTAAGCATTTCGAAAAGAATTCTCACTTGGAACTCACAATGCACTACAACCTTCGGCCTTTACGCTATTAGTTAGCGTTCGTTATGTAGTATTTTGGGCTCTTGCCTGATAGATAACAGTGCTTGTAGGACAGAAACCTCAGAGCATAGATCAAGCTTGATAATGTTGGGTGCTTTAGCTCTGTTATATCCGGCACCTATAGCGTTCCATCCAGACCGCTCAAAAGCCTGCACAACCTTTCTTCCAAGAAGTCCAGTGGCTCCTGTTATTAAAACTGAACTCATGTTTGTGTGATGGATAGTTGTGAAGTGAAATTATTCATACATATAAACAATGTTGAAGTCTAACTATGTTGGGAATTTCTTCTTCCCGACCGCCTATGGCAGCACGAAATGAAAAATGTCTTCATAGAAGTTTGGTTCCAAAAATTCCTCACCCTACCGAAGCAAAGTGAGAGCGGTCATGGTTATAGTTTTCAACTAGCAAAAACGCAATCTCGGACGAATCCTCACTGATATGCGTAATACCCATGCACTAAGATAGGGAGAGAAGGGGAGACTGAGGTGAGCGAGGATTATATACTTAATGTAATTCCACTAGCGGCCGCAAGCGAACAAAACCTATGGCAAACAGTGCAAACAGCTACACTTCGGCGTCACGTGTTACTTACTGTAATGAGAATATTCTCAGCTGCTTAGTAATTCTTATTTCTGCAGGCGCTATCAGCAACATCTATCAGGAGCCCTTGCAACGTGTGTTCGCTCGGTTAGGTCTGCACATCTGAGACAGTCAAGTTATGCCGCAACCAAATCGAATTCGAGAGCAGTTCAAATTATATCTATAATGGGCGATATCTAATTAATGTCGGTTCAAGCATTCTCCTGTCAGTTCTTCAGCTTAATCTCATCACACACTACCTCCCCTGACCACCTTTCGAGATGCTGCTTCAATTGCAAGCGGAGGCGCGCCTCATTATTTACCAACCATCACCCATCATCAAATTTACGGCCCTTCGTATACCCACAAGAAGAAAACTGTCATAAAGTACAAAGCTCAAGTCTTAATTTATGGGGAGACTTTAACTATAAGAGGTCTCATTTCTTGTTCATTCCACGTTCCAGCCACCCGTTTCTCTCAAGATATAGAGCCCTATTATAGCAATTTTAGGACTGATAATTACGGAGGGTTTTCGAAAGTTGGTATGTTTGAGGGAGTCAAATCCAAGTATTGGGTGAATTAGTCAGAAGGACTTGAATTGTCGATGAGTCAACGGCACTCCCTAGCGCCCTGGATGGCACAAAAGATTTTGGGCTAATCTGACAAACAGCAATCCCACTCTATCAAGGCTTTTCTGACATTTCAGCACGACCTTCGGGAAGGAGGCTAGAAAGGCAGAGTGTGAATTTCCTGATGTACCTGCAAGTCTGCAACGCCCAGCCGACCGGCCTTTTCGAACGCCTCAGACGGATCACTATGTCTTCCGATTTAGTCCTAATATCAGTGTTAGGAGAGCTTCGCACCCAGTGGTTTTGGCGAATTTTCCCAGCTGCCCTACACCCGCAAATGGCCATCGTTTCGTTGGCTGGAGAGAGGAGATAATGAAGAGCTACGGGCTTATCTAAATGTATGATGGAATGAGGACTTGTGAGAAATGGTATTGTTTGAGGGGAGCTGCATGGGAAGCATAGAAGGGGATACACTACTGGTATAGGTATCCTTGTCCTGCAGGCAGAGAGGGCCTGCATGTCCTTCGTTGTCATAGATTCAGACAAGACAATAAATGAATTAATAACACCTCGTACATTGTTCCTTGTCTCGTTTATCATTGAAAGATCATTCATACATTACCCTTGATGGATAGCCATTCAGCTAAGTGTTTACCAGTAATATTCAGCCACCTACTCCATAGAACCTCCTGCACAAAAAAAAGGTAGCAATGGAAACTGCGTGTGCGGGAAAAAGTCTCAAAAAACCTGCAGCCCCAGCCATGTGAGGCCTAGTCACCGGTACCCCATGAGGTGCGCATATTCATCTATATCTCCCTTCCTTGTAACAGTCGAGGCCTACTTGATCCAATTCACCATCGCCGTATCGGGTGCTGGGTACGCTCCGGAAACTCATCGGATGGCATCTCCTCCATGATCAAGGGTTGGTGATGAGTAGGGCTCCGATCCTACCATCTGATCTGATCGTGGTTAGCTTCATGATAATGGTGATAGAGGAATGTGTTGAGAGATAAGACGATACAGACCGCGAAAGCGATTTGGAATCCTCGTCGAAGTGAGGACTTTGTTACTCAATCTCGGCTCTGCAGACTCTACAGTGATAGCTGTAGGTTCGTAGGGGACACCACTAACACGTATTGAGAATTGTCCCCCTTCGAATCACCATAAAGTGTCCCTTTCTAATTATTTAGTCGTTAACGTGTTGATTTAAAACATTATCATGTAGTTAGAAGTGGTATCACGTTCTACAAACGTTTTTTGTATCGTTTCGTAGATTATTACCATCATAATTGACCCATCTTATCTCTAAAGAAAGATTTTGTCTTGCTGCGCTTCGGCATGTAGGGTTGAGGATCTAGAAATGTGGAATTCATGGCTGGAAAAATGTTCACGGCACCAACGAGAACACCAATGGACAGCGTAACAGCTGCAAATAAGGCTTAAGATTCTCTATCGATTTAAAAAGACGTTTAAATGGATAACCTGAAGGCTACGGTATTACTCAAGTTCGATTCGAGATAAACTGGCTATCGTAGACACTGACAAATCTGCGACACCCATGATTGAGATGCATGAGAATATAGAAGCCTTTAAAGCCCGTGCCGACATGTTATGATCGAAGATGACGGTAGTCTAAATGGGGGAAAAGGATGCTGGCCTTAGTAAAGGCAGTTGAGAGGAGTTTCGTGGAGCCGATGTCACCACGGCTCTTCAGTCGGCACAAACAACAGGAGGGCGACCTACTTACGCCTCAAATATCGCACCACTAGCCTCCAAAGCGATAGTACGGATATGAGTTAAAGGTGCAAATAAAATGCAGTCAGCAGAGCTACTTTATAAAGTTAACTAATTTATCGAGGGGGCATACGCAATAAGGTAGTTATGGAGTAATGTCACTGTATTGTTCGTGCAGACGGTCTCATAGCGAGACGCTGCCCTGAATATGGCACATTCGAAGAATTTCTGCGTCCTTAAGTAGAATTATCCCTTTGATAGTTTAGGAGTCCCATTGGGGACAATGATACGAGGAGAAAAAAATGCCGACGGCACAATGGTATACGAAATGAATGAAGAGACAAAAGGTCTGATTCCAGAACTAAAAATCAGCCGAGTAGGCTGGCTTTTCGATGTGAGAGAGCTTCAGTGGATGACGAAAAATGGTAACACTCGAGGATCAGTAATCGTGAGCCTGCTGATAGAGTCACTTTTATAAGAAACGATAAGAAACGGCATTGTTTTCAATTCCATGTTGTACAAGGCCCAGCTCTCGTCACCCAGTGTGCAAGTCAAGCAGTTCTTCAACTGTAGTCAATGGGGACATACCCAGGCCTCTTGCAATAAGGCAAGGTTTTGTGTTATCCATGTTACTTATCATGGTATTGAGTATTGATTGCTATTCGTATCAGGCATGTGCTTAAACCAAATAGGCGAGATACGGGTATGTGATCTATGCAGACTCACTACTACCTACGTGCATGGCTTTACTTGCCAAAGAAACCATAAGAAATAAACATAAGAAAGCAATACAGTGTGTCTAAACACAAGCGCCCTGTCCTATTCTTCCCAGCAATTGACTACTAAAATAACCACTGATACACCTAGGGGAGCTTATGACTCTCTATCTACGGCCTTTTCCCTGAAACATCTTGTTACAGTTGCAAATTCGATAAAATTTTCCCAACCTTTTCCTCCAAGCATCTCAATCGCCCTCGGGGGCGGTTCTCGTTTCATGCCTCTCCACCCTTGTAGGACTGATCGACATTCTGCAAAGTGCCAAGGGCGTCTTTCTCGACCTCACCCACATTTGGCTTCGAAATTTACTTACCATGGTACATGCTTTAGGTCACATCATATCTATGCACGTGACTGTGGAAGTAAACCGTGGGGTGTTTAGGGTGTTTTTTGTTTTGTTTTATTCATTAACATGCTGGGTAAAGTAACTACCGTCGCACTCCTACTGGAGCTTAAGTACGGGTGGGGCCGGACTGGATCAAGCTGACTACCGTAAAGTACAAGTGCCTCGTCCCACCTAAATGACCGGATCACATCAGACTTCACCCGTATATTGAATCATGTCAAGCCCAACCGTCCAGAGAACCCCCTTTTGCCACGCCGAAGCGCAAATTCCTCCTCAGCCTCGGCCACTACGCGCCCGAGCCCTTGACACCTTCGCCGTCTGTACCTTTTCCCTTCGATTCATTCCCAGCTTTGGCTCATCTCAGCATCTCCTCATCTTATCCAGGGGTCGTTTTCTTCACTGGACGACCTTCCTAGTGTGACTTGTTTGTGCTAAAGGTGAGGACCCTAACGAATCAAGCTAGTCTTAATCTAGATTGGTAATTAGGCTAGTTTAGACTACTCTGGTAGTGCTAGCACATGCGCTCCTTCGCTCCATGTCGGACAATTTATCATATTGTGGGCAAGGCAACATAATCATCTTAAATTCCAATTGCACCTATTTTTATCATTAACTAGCTTACTCGCCTGCCTCTCAGTTATATCCTATTAGCTCAGGCGTTAACATCTATTTCTTTTCAAAGTTGTCTGAAAGCCGAATAAGTCGAGCTCAGTACTTTTTGGTTCAATTCACTAAAATCTACAACAGAGCTTGTACCACTCAACCATGAGAAACCAGTCACGATCAGCTTTGTTTCTTTGCCGAGCGTGGAAGAACTCAGCTCCCTCTCGCTTTCATCATCCCAATATTTCATCCCGATGGCTGAGTACTGCAGGTAATATTAATAAAGAAGTAGTGACTCAAGACACCCTAAAAACCTCCAAATCTACTAGATACACCTCAGATGCATACCCTGAACTTGAGCGCAGATCGAATTACGCTCAAGTAACCCCTCAACATGTTGATTTCTTCAAAGCAATATTAGGCAAGGATGGAGCAGTTATCGATGGCGTGACAAAAGATGCCGAAGATGACCTTGAGCCCTTCAATTTAGACTGGATGCGCAAATATAGAGGTCATACAAAGCTTGTACTCAAACCATGTTCGACAGATGAAGTATCGAAGATATTGAAATACTGTAACGATAAGATGTTGGCGGTGGTGCCGCAGGGCGGCAACTCGGGCCTCGTCGGTGGCTCAGTCCCTGTTTTTGACGAAATTGTCATCAATATGAGTCGTATGAACGCCATTCGCGATTTTGACGAGGTCTCGGGTGCTCTCGTGGTCGATGCAGGCTGTATTCTCGAAGTAGCTGACGCTTATCTTAAGGAGAGAAGCCATATTTTCCCTCTAGACCTCGGCGCAAAGGGCTCATGCCAAATTGGGGGAAACGTTGCGACAAATGCCGGAGGTCTTCGGCTCCTAAGATACGGTAGTCTTCATGGAAGTGTTCTAGGAATCGAAGCAGTATTACCTGACGGAACAATCATGAATGACTTATCGAAATTGCGAAAAAACAATACCGGGTATGATCTAAAACAACTGTTTATCGGCGCAGAAGGCACGATAGGCATAATAACAGGGGTCTCGGTTCAATGTGTCCAACGATCAAGCGCCAAAAATGTGGCATTTTTCGGTCTCGAGTCTTATGAGAAGGTGCAAGAAGCATTTGTTCTTGCCAAGAAACAACTTTCTGAAATTCTCTCTGCATTTGAGCTCATGGATGGGCATTCGCAAAAGATAGTGAGCCAAGTGACTCAAAATAAACGACCCTTGGAAGATGAGTATCCATTCTATTGTCTCATCGAAACTAGTGGATCTAATCCAGAACATGATCGAGAGAAGCTCGAAAACTTTTTGGAGAGTGTTCTGGATAAAGAAATTGCACAAGATGGGGTATTGGCTCAGGACGAGACTCAAATGATGGCGTTGTGGGGCTGGCGTGAAGGAATTCCTGAGTCCTTGGGACACTGGGGAGCCGTCTACAAATATGATTTATCCATTCCTATATGTGATCTCTATGCTTTGGTAGATGATGTTCGGCATCGTATAGACTCCGCTGGGTTGTTAGGCGATTCTGACGCGTATCCGGCTGTTAGTGTAGTTGGTTATGGACATATGGGTGATTCAAATCTACATTTGAATATTGCTGCTCGAAGTTTCGACAAACACCTAGAGAGAGTCTTGGAACCCTTTGTTTATGAGTGGGTTGGAAAGCGTAATGGCAGCATTAGTGCTGAGCATGGGTTGGGCTTGTCTAAAAAGAACTTTATCGGTTACAGTCGAGATGACACTATGATTCATCTGATGAAACAGATTAAAAACTTATATGACCCGGTAACTATCACTTTCCAAATCTTTGATCCTGACTGACGAGAGCAGCACGGTATTATGAATCCTTACAAATATATCTGACGGACCTATTTATCTCAATTATCATATCTTGTTAGAATTAAATTATTTATTTTTTATCTCTACCGGGCACTAGTTACAAATAAAGCCCCATCCACGAGGGGAAATGGTGACTACTTAGAATTCGGAATAACTGGGGCTATCAAGTAGGCTACGATGTTGATACACACGTGACTACAAATTCTGTACTTAGTTTCACTTCAGTAGTTACTTGAATCAATTCGCTCTCGACCTCAATGACTGAGGGGTCAT
The DNA here is from genome assembly GCA_905067625.1 of Blumeria graminis f. sp. triticale. Taxonomy (NCBI): domain Eukaryota; kingdom Fungi; phylum Ascomycota; class Leotiomycetes; order Helotiales; family Erysiphaceae; genus Blumeria; species Blumeria graminis. Next base: position 475,548 of record LR898470.1, on the reverse strand, counting down.
TATTTCCTTAACATATCTTCAATTATATCCCTGATCGCGCCTACTTGGTATATCTCATCTTAATTTCACGTTACTTTGCTGCCGTCACTACTAGATTGGCATCTCAGACTGGTGCATACCCAAAGAGTTGGAGTGATACTTACGAGCACCAGAATGGTATTTGACAAGACTTTTAACCTATAAAGTATGCCACATAGTTGTTTTACCTCCTCCCTGATTGCTTTATCTTGGTCATGATGGCCTTAAATCATATATTTCCTTTAGTCTAACAACTTTGAAGTGCAGCACGTTTCTACTCGAGGATGAACTATGTAAGCGCTTAAAAATAATTACTGACGAACTTTAGTAACCAATCAAGAATGGCTCACAAGTATTGGTGCGGGATAATTCAATGGTGATAGGTCCTCAAGACTTCGAAAGTGTTAAATATTGTTAAATATTGATCACAATTGATGGGAGCACGGTGTCAGTTGAATACTTCTATAATGAAATCGTATCTATGTTCATTTCCTTATTCTTTCTAACTACAGGATTTACTAGGCTTTTAATACTACGTTACAGAGAACGCTAGTGATAAATCATGTGGCAACTTGTTGGGGCAAAGAATCTAATCGCGGCTTCCTTACGAACTGTACTCCCTCAACAGAAAGTAGGCCTCAAGATGAGCAGACAAAGACTTCATTTTTAAATATCATGGAAGAGTTTTCCAGCCTCAATGCAGAAAGCCATTAAATATTGAGGATCCTTTGTGAGTAAAGCATCTTTTCGAGGCTGTGCTAAAATGTCGACGTGACTGAGACGTGACTATACCTCATTATATACAATAGATTTTACATTCAAATTTGCCACCAAAGACGGATTCTTCATCTTCCAGTGGTGTCGGTGTAATCTCTCAGTATGCTCTTCATGTCTGGGATAGCCAAGAAGAATCGCATCCGAATCGAAGTCGAAAGCAACCTCAAGCACATTTCCATTTGACGACTTCTCGACAATGCCTCTCTTACCACACTCATCTGAGTCCTCAACCCCTCTCTAACCACGCATCATGTCGCCTCAACGACCAATAAAGAAGTTGCTCCAGTTGCAGATAAGAACTTGCTTCATTAATTTCCAGTCATCTCTCACTATATATTTACGACGCTACGTACACCCGCAAGGAGGGAATCAAGTCGAAAAATAAAAAGCCTGGGTCCTGGCTTGTGGGCGACTGTTGCTCTTTCTTTGCCACGCTTAGGGTTGCACGCAACTTCTTCGCATGCAACCATCGTTGCTCTGGAGTCATTGCTGCACGATATTCTGTGCGAGTCAGTTTGCATTCTGGAGTCCACTAGGGCGCAAATTTGCCGTGTCATGTGTTCCTGCTGCTTTGGTAGCGTTAGTAAGGCCGTAACAGAGATCGTTGGCGTATTCATCCGCTTTGTGAACCGTGTCTAAGACTAGTGGCGGATGTGTCCACTGCGTTACGGCAGGAGCGAACTTCGGCAAGTTTCCACGCGTTACCCTGATCAACGGAGCCTCCTGGTCCCTTTTTCCGGATCCGATGAGAACTCGTCCTCGAATCGGTAGATGGTCGCTGGTTACGCACTCGTTGCGATCCACCCATGCTTGAGCTCCGTTGATGTTGGTTCAAGCAAGATCGAGCGTGTTCTCAACTCGATGCGTTGGCTCGCCCACAATCAGACAAGTGAGATTGTGGCGTTCCACCCATCTCAGGATTTCAATTTCTTGTCCACGTGGGTGGGTAACTCCTGGTTGCCAGACGCAGTGCACAGTATCGAAGTCGCCAGCTACGACGAATCGTGGTGGTAGGTCCCAGCTGAGGAATGGTCGAATCGCTGCCGGGTCTTTGTACACGTTGAGGAACATGACTCCGTTTACCACAACCCAGCTGTTGTCCGCTGTCAAGGGATCGCAGGTAAAGGTTTGAGTTGCCGAGTGGATTCTCCTGTTTATTAGTGTATAAGTGAATGCCCTGGGTCGTATTTTTACGCCGCCATGTGGTATGTGGCAGTCGTAACCAGGGTGTGACTTTGTTTTCTTTGTGGCTTTGTTCCACGAAGGCTCTTGCATTAACACTACATCTACGCTTAGCTCGTAAGCTCGGGAAAGCGCGATGTCGTGTGATTGGCCTCCCCTACCTACGTTTATCGAAATAAAACTTATCATAGGTGGGAGGCTGGAAGGGACCCGTTAGGGACTTTTCAGGAAGATTCAACAGGATTCGTCGTTCTTGTGGCCGTGGCGTCGGGGGCGGTGTCGGTCATCAGAACTTCGAACCTGTTGTTCGATTTGTCCGCTCCGGGCGAGGCTTGTGTCTGCCGAGCGGCTGCTTACGCTGCTACCTCAGCGCGACGGACAGCAGCCTTAGCCCTCGTCACTGCCGCTAGCTCGCGTTGGCTAGCTATGCGAATGGTGGCCAGTTGCTCTTTGCTTGTCGGCCCGGACTTTGTGGGGCACGCCAGGTAGACTCGACTACCGGACCTGTGCGGTCCTCCGCAGTTGCGGTACTTGGTGTGAGCACGACACTCGTCTGTCAAGTGCATCGTGGAGGTGCAGGTCCGGAAAGCTGAGGCTCGGGAGCAACCACGGATTTCGTGGAACTGCATGCAACATTTGCATTGATACACAGTCTGTTGCGGTTGATGTCGGACCGTGAGGCCTGAGTCGTCGAACTGTTGGAACCTTAGTCTTGGCTCCGCTCCCTTCTTGAAATTGGTGAGCCATGACTTGTATGGCGCGTCGAGGCGATTTTTTCCGTGGGGCCGAACCTTGACTGGAACTGCTTTTGTAATCCTGATAATTTTCTCGATCACTATCTCCTCTGTCACTGGCACCCTTCCAAGAAGAGTGTGGATGACAAAGGGGACCGTCGAGATCCGGAGTGCGAAACCAGCTGGGACACGAAAGATGTGCTCAATGGTTGCATGTGACGCGTTGGTGAGCTGCGCCACAGCTTTTCTGATGCCAGCCGGCGAAATCTTTTGCCATCTGTTGTTTTGAACCCAGCCGGAGAAGCAGTCGGTTGTCCGGCGAGGACGAAGGGGTCGGCATTTTTGGGGCACGACTAACCATAACTGGCGTCGGCTGATTAGGTAGCTCTTTTCGGGCTACAGTTGCCCAGGTTGGCGTTACCTGGCGCACCGCTGAGGCAGGCCTTGCTAGCCTGGCGGTTGATGGTGGAAAAGTCCCGCTGGTGCTGGCCTGCTGGCCGATGGGGCGGGAAGGGAGGCTTATCGGCACTGTTGTAGTTCCGGTGTGTAGGAATTGAGCGAGGGCGCCCCTTAGGCAGACGTTCATGGCGTCCAAGTGCTCCTTATTATCTGTCGTTTTTAGTGACAGGATAATGCTTTCAAGGGTTTTCAATACCGTCGAGCCTATTTCGAGTCTGGCGGAGGCGTTCGCAGCCCGCTTATTTTCGGCTTCTAGCAAAGCTTCCATTTCCGGCGGGTGTTGTTGTGCCGTACCGATGGGGGCACCACCAGCAGTGTTTTTGTGGCGCCCCGTCGTCCCTGAGGTCGCGGCCGGTGGTTGAGGAGGTCTGAGAGCATCTGCTGCCTCTGTGTTGAAGGGGGCTTCCGTTCCCCTCGGCGTGTTCGCCATTAACATCCGCTTTGCTACCTGAATGTTACGGTTTGACCGTTGTTTGAGCTTAGGCCAATACCTAAGCCTAATATTGAGAATTCTTACGATAAGACTGCATGGAGGGGTAGATGAAGCTGAACGAAACGACACTACTAGTCAGAAGGCTGAAGCGTCATTACAACTTAGCGACACCTGAAAATACGTGGCTGGGTAAGAAGTATTGTACCTAAGGAAAAGTCCCTGGTCTGTAGATTTACGAGGAGGATTAACTCTTATAAATATCTGTTAGTAGTAGCTAGAGTTAGCTTTTCTCCTCACACAGTTTATTAAATCGATTTATTCATGACCAACTCGGTTTCCATCACACGGAACCGCGATTTTTGGAGCCGCAACGTGTGCGAATTAGGATGTTGTTCTCGCTGAGACTACTTTCTCGACGACATTTAGTGGCTCAGTCTGCATCTTGTGGGAGCTCTCCACTTCCACGACTACCCATCGCGAGTCCTTTAGACCCTTAGTTATCATGTTCTTAATTATCACATTGACCTCTGAAATAACAATGTCGATTTGACCGCGTTCTTCCAACTGCGCGACGAAGTAGACTTCCATCGTGTCGAGATTGATGGCGCTAAGTGCCAGTCCTGTATCTGTCATTCTTTGTTTTGCGATGCTTCCTGCCATGCGCAGCATTTGCTTTTGTGGTTCCAGACGCGTCTGGTGGTTGTTGTTGTTGTTGTTGTTGTTTTATTCAAGTCCTAAGCTAAAGCTCCAAATCCACTATGAGTACAGGACCGATGTTCACAGCCAGAACTACATCTAAGACATACCCAGCTTGATTCCACCGCATGAACCACCACAAAACCAGCAGTAAGTTAAAAATATGCGCCGACGCGAACTCCTTTTCCCAAAATTGACAAAAGAAAAGATAAATTGCAAATAATTTAGAATGGGAAGCAATACTCCTCGCCTCGATTCCCATTTTGTCAGGTTTAGTTTCCTGACGAGTTATATTCGATCTCCACTGAGAGTAGGAGATGGGTGCACAGGAGAATACCCAAAACAATTGGTATCCTGCGCAAACTGCTTGAAGCTCTCGAAGCACTTAGGCCCGAGAAGCTTATGTAAGAAGGCATTGTGTGACAATGATTCTCTGATTCGACGCGTGATATTTGCGTTGAGTCGACAATGTATGAAGTGGGTAGGAGTGGTTTCCTCCCCACAGATGCACTCTGTAATAGCGTGCGGATTGTTGAAGCGACGATGGTACGCCGCGAAATTGCCGTGGCCCGTACGGGCTGCAATGAGATGTCGTAATTGTAGCCTGGAAAGCCCCAGTTCTGGTGGTTTACGACGGCGCATGAGCAGATCTAGCTCACGATACCTTGACGGGCAAGTTTCATTCCACCAGCTGTCGAGCAAAGTCTGTCGCTGTCGATGCAATTTTTGGTGTAAAAATGCTGTCGTGGTGGTTGCTGGCTCAGTTTCCACGCTGGGAAGCGTTCGTAGGGCGGATTTGGCCGCTGCATCTGCTTCCTCATTTCCATGTATCCCCGAGTGTCCTGCTACCCACGTTATTCTTACCTGAGCTAGCCCAGATAATTCGCGAAACTTTCGTACTTCCTCGTGGCTGGTCGAAGACCTGCCCGTGCTCAGTGCATTTATCGCCTGTCGACTATCCATCAACACATTAATGCACTGCGTCGTTCCCTTCGCCAGGTACTCCTTCCCTCTTAGGTGACCCAACGCTGCTTTAAGAGCTTCCTGTGCCCCCATAATCTCTGCATCTAAAGCCTCTCCACCGTGCTTTATGCCACTTCCTTTTTGAAAAGTTTTCCCATCCAGCTTTAGGACAAACCCCCAAGCTGAGCGTCCCTTTCCCTCCGATGCTCCGTCCGAGTAAGCACAGATTTCTGACTTTGGCACATTATTGATCAAAAGTTTACAGGCTTCTTTTTGGTCTTTTCTCGAACCAACCTTCGAACCCGGCCGCGATTGATAAAATGGTGGGGCAAGAGGTTCCGCGGCCTCTGCCTCTGGTAGCTGTCTATAAGCACGCTGAGCCCGTGACATTTGAATTTCAGGACGCGCAGATTTTCGATTATGCTTCTTATATTTTCGCGTACCGACATTTGGGCAAACTGCAGCACGGATCCTAAGCGGATGGCGGTCGTCAAGTGTTTGCATTCTGGCAGAGAGGCGAAGTCAGTTTCCTTCGAGAATGATTTTCCCGGTTGGTATTCCTCCTTCCCTATGTAGTACGGCGTTGGGGGTTGTGTTTTCCTATTTTTGTTGTTAACACAATTTTCGCGGGTCACGTGTATTTTGGGGGTACCGGTGCCATTTTAAAGTTGAGTGGCTCGGTATCAGGAGAGATTGATGTGTAGAGTTCAATGTGCGATTTCGATGGGCTGATGAGGCAAATTTTCATCGATTTCTCGAAATGTGCGATTTTTTACTTGTTCATTAAGTGCTAGGTAAAGTAACTACCGTCGCACTCCTACTGGAGCTTAAGCACGAGTGGGGTCGGGCTGGATCAGGTTAACTACCATTAAGTACGTCTACCTCGTCCCATCTCAGACTTCACCCATGTGTTGAATCATGTCAAGCCCAACCGTCCAGAGAACCCCCTTTTGCCACGCCGAAGCGCAAATTCCTCCTCAGCCTCGGCCACCACGCGCCCGAGCCCTTGACACCTTCGCCGTCTGTACCTTTTCCCTTCGATTCATTCGCAGCTTTGGCTCACCTCAGCATCTCCTCATCTCATCCAGGATTCGTTTTCTTCATTGGAGTTTTTAATGTGTAATGCATGTGTGTGTATTATGGACCAAACTAGAACTCGATAGAATAGAGGTAATGGAATCAGTGAGAGACTGAAGGATTGAGGAAGAACGAGCTGGTCAATTCTCGTAGGAGAGAAATGATATCATAAGAGAATGTTCTAGCACTAGGCTGTGAACAACGCAGTAAGTCTGGAGCAAGCTATAAGAAGGTCTCAACCTCCATCCATCCATGGTAATCAAGTTTCCTTTATACGAGAATATAGAGTCAAGTCTTACATATCGAGAGAACACACGCGATAGCTACATACGAGACCTACTGTGAGCATGACTTCCCCAAGAGAATACATCGTCCTGCTCCTACATAGCCTAGTTATTATAATACAAGGGTTGGATGGTGCAGTGGTACACCATCCGGGCCGTTCTCCCAAGTAGATACTGGGTAGCTTGAACACCTACCCCATTTGCGACGGGAAAAAGCTGGTTCGAATCCAGCAAGAACCACACACCACACTCTCTCGCGGTGATATTGTGCTTGTGGGATAATGAAAGCACAATCGGATAGCCACGGGTTTTTCACGCTTTTCCTGTGGTGGATATGCACCGAAGAGGTTATACGCCGTAAGAGTTAACCTCGAGTGGTATCTGCAAATGAAATCTGAGTGTGAGTGTTCTACACGTCAAATCGAGTCATCCTACTTAAAGCACATATCTCCCGATAAAAACCTGCATGGGCCTCAAGGCGCCAAATTAAATCAAATATATATGTATATATTTGATTTGATTTAATTTAGCCCGTTCAGGTACCCTATGGGCCCATGCAGGTATATCTAGCTGTGGACGTTCCACAATCTGGCGAGAGGCTAAAGCAGGCTTCATGAAGTCATTACCGATTCCTGAACGCATTGGCAGTAAATTACCTTTCGACATACGAACGCCAAGCTTTATTTATCGGAACTGTTACATATTTACTAATTCTCACAATCAGAAAGTCTGACTGTTCAGTATATTCAGTATATTCAGTATATTCAGTATATTCAGTATATTCAGTATATTCAGTATATTCAGTATATTCAGTATATTCAGTATATTCAGTATATTCAGTATATTCAGTATATTCAGTATATTCAGTATATTCAGTATATTCAGTATATTCAGTATATTCAGTATATTCAGTATATTCAGTATATTCAGTATATTCAGTATATTCAGTATATTCAGTATATTTGTTTTATTCCACTATGTCAGACGCGTCATTAAAGCAAGAATTAATCGAAATACAAGAAACGATCAATGAACTTCAGGCTTCTAACTTGGCCAGATAACAGTCAATGCAATTCGAACAGGTTATCGACGAAAAAGACCCACCTACAGGAGGACAGGGACTGAAGTCGATTAAGCTACCAGAGTACGATGGTAATAAGGGCAACTATTCATCGTGGAGAACAGCAGTCCTAGATATTGCTAGAATGGACTGGAACGCTTTCGGTTACGACGGTTCTAGGGCATTTTTAATGATATACACCACGCTTAAAGGCTCAGCATTAAACAAAGCCGGCTCATTTTACGAGGTTGGAGGAGTGCACGGAACTAGAAAGCCGGAGGAAATCATTGAGTTCTTAGATAAGCTATACCTCGATCCCTCGAAGGCTGTAAGGGCAGGCAGAGAACTGCAGGCCATGATGATATCTGAGGGCCAGCGTTGGCCAGATTTTTTTGCAGCCTGGACTAACAAATTGACAGAGGCACAAGGAGATCTTTGGGAAGATAATAACAAGATATCAATGCTCTGGAACGCCCTAAACAAGGATTTGATACTGGCTCTTGCGGGAAATACTAACTTGCCACATAACAATTTCAATGTCTGGATTAGACTGGTAAATCAGGTAGCGCAACAGCTGGAAATGTCAGACAACTGGGTGGGACAGTATCAACCTGTCCTAATACGCTAAAGGAACAGCTATTCTGCTACAGGACCGGCAAATTATGCGAACAATGGCAATAAAAATCTTCGGGAAAGTATAAGTCCGATTGACTCGTCTGGCGATGTAATTATGGGTGGAATAAATGCGACTGGTATAACAAGCACGGATAGACAGCGTGCCAAGTGGAAAACCCATGCACAGCTAGATCGACTAAGAGCAGAGAGGAAATGTTTTCGTTGCGAAAGGGTTGGTTGCCCGTCCAGAAAATGCCCACTTCTGCCCACACGAAATCCGAATAAAGCGAATATACATATCAATCTCGCGAGTTTACCAGAGATCGATCCATCAGTGACTGATTCAGAAGGACAAAAAGGATCGGTAAGGGGATATTTGAGCGGGTCGGAAAATTAGAAGCTCCTGTATACAGTCGCGCACGGGAGCCCAAAACAAGTTATAATAAAGAAGTTAGGTTGAATACAGATCCATTTCTGATTAATGTATTGTTAAATAATACTTTCGTGGTGCAAGCCTTAGTAGATAATGGATGTCTGCGTTCTGGAATCATCAGCGATGAACTAACTGAACGATTGAACTTGCCGCGCATAATAATACCCCCACGAGCTCTTGAGACAGCAGAGAATTATTCGAGGACTAAACCTGTTTTTAACTACATAACCCACCTTTCGCTCGACCTCGATGGCTTTCATATACATAAACTTTGGCTGTATGTCGTTCCTTCGAGCATTCACAAGATGATTCTAGGAAAAAAGTGGCTTGAAGCCCAACACGCAATAGTTTATTCAAATGACCAACGTCTTGAGCTCATAAAAGGAAACATGAATATATATAGTTTTCAGAGATGGAGACAAAATCTGAGACAAGTGCCCCATCTAAAATATTCATCAACTAAAGATTTGATGTCGATGAGCAACTCAGTGCCAATCGGCAAAATCACGATAGAGGATATAAGTAAAGCACTCCGTGAAAACCCTACTCTCTCGGAAAATGACGCCAAAGACCGTCTACCGGAAAAAGTGAAGGACTTCGCCCAACTTTTTGCTGATAGCACCGGAGCAAATAACCTACCCCCATTGAGAGCTAACTTAGATCACGCAATCAACCTTCGTTTAGAGAATGGAAAGCCTTTGCCACTCCCGTGGGGGCCTCTATACAGCAAGTGCCGAGAAGAGCTTTTAGTGTTGCGGAAAACCCTTACAGACCTTTTAGAGAAAGGATAGATAAGGCCGAGCAGTTCCCCGGCAGCATCCCCGGTATTATTTGCGAGAAAGCCTAATGGCGGCCTTCGCTTTTGTGTGGATTACCGTGGTTTAAACGCAATAACGATTCCGGACCGCTACCCCATCCCACTTTTTAAGGGGATATTACGGCAGGTTTCTAAATACAGATGGTTCACGAAACTGGACGTCAAATCGGCTTTCCATCGCCTCCGAATAAGGAAAGGAGACGAGTGGATGACAGCTTTTAGGTGTTGCCTAGGACTATATGAGTGGCTGGTGACTCCATTCGGATTGATAAATGCGCCAGCCTCATTCCAGCGGTACATTAATGAAAAGTTACGTAATCATTTGGACGTGGATGTTACTGTATACATGGACGATATTTTGGTGTATACCGATGGAAGTGAGGATAATCACTGGGAGATAGTTCGGAGTGTTCTCTCGAAGCTAAAAGATGCAGGGTTATATTTAGACATCGAGCTGCAAGGTCTGTGGGAGCAAGCCACTGCGAAGGATAAAATCTGACAGCGGGCCTGTGAAGCTGTAAAATTAGGGGAAAGAAGCTTTCTACCCGATATTGCGCACGAATTGAAGGCCAATATTGCAGAATTTACAGTAGCCGTAGATGGTCTCTTACGGGGAAGAGAGAATCGTATGTGGGTGCCAGATTATGAACCTCTCCGAATAGCCATCATGCAGCAAACACACGATAGTTATCTGACAGGCCACCCAGGTAGAGATACTATGATCGGAATTCTATTGCGCCGATGGTTTTGGGCAAAAGAGAGAGAATCGGTTCGTCGGTTTGTCAGGAACTGCGATGTATGTGGACGTTCCACAATCTAGCGAGAGGCTAAAGCAGGCTTCTTGAAGTCATTAACGATTCCTGAACGCATTGGCAATAAACTTACCTTTCGACATACGAAAGCCCAAGCTTTATTTATCGGAACTGTTACACTAGTTATCATATTTACACAGGAGGAAACCAAATTCGGTAAAAACCCCCCACAACTGTCTATCTCGTGTCTATTTGTTTTCAGAGGTTTCCTACAGGAAGTGCGTTTCTACTGTACGTCCAGTGTGAATACCGTCCTATCCTTTTCCTGATCGCTCAATTCTTTCGCTGACTGCTGTCTGAACTTCTTTCAAAAGCCGGAACTGTTCGAGCCAGCCGTTTGTAAGTATCCACTCTGTAATTCTCTTCATGTCTTCCGGGCTGTTCATCATAGCTTCGAAAGACCTATCTTTTGCCCGTTGCAGCACCTCTCCTCTTCCCTTAGTCCATTGAGGATAAGCCATGACCATATGTTTCACGTTTTGTGACGGACATCCACACTGGCACTTTGGATTTGCCACTCCAGGGACCTTTCTTCTATAAAGATAAGAGTTAAGGCCGATATGCCCACTTCTCATCTGTATTGCAATACTACTTTGGGCCCTGCTCGGGTTTCGGTGGATGTTAGAGGTTGTGTTTCTGTAGGTGATTCTTTTTCTACCTGTTCACTTATCGGTGTTTATACTTGCTGCTTTCCAATGGAAATATATATATTATAACACAAGGAGATGTGGAGGGTGTGTGGGCACCATCAGATCAGGGACTACGCGAAACAAATCGATGCTTTGCGCTGGAAATGGAGAGATAGAGTGTTGTAGACGTACGGGCCCTCCATTTCATCTTGGTTCCCGAAACGATCTTGTGTGTATCTAAGAGGTCAGAGTTAGATATAGGATGGCGCTTCAGGCTACCTAATAGATAGAGGAGCGGCTGCATGGCGTGGGCACAAGGAGGTTATTATGGGTTTTCTATTTCCACATGGCGTCATATTCGTTCAAACTGTGGCTTAGGCTCCGTATCGCTTACACTTGCACTTTTTTTGCATCAGATTCAAATGGTGTATGCAGCTATCTAGCTATAGAGCAATATCAGAGAAAATTTTATAATAGATGACTCAATGTAAACGGAGAGCACTCATGCCTCAGATTTCATCAGCAAGTACCACTGCGAAGTTGTGGTAGCGCTAAGGTACCACGTATATGTGTTCAGTCTTTGTCCTCCCCATTTCTCCTCTCGTCTAAGTGAAAGCCCTTATAAATAGAGGTGAATAGCTTGACTATGTTTAGCAAATTACATTAGTAGACCAATTTCACCCCTCGCAATTCTTAGAGGCTTTCCATGCATGGACTGTAGCTGGTAGATTTCCAATTGTAGCTCAATTGATCTGGGTCCGCACGAATGATCAGAACACACTAGATTTTACATAATTTCTGTACCATGCCAAGTCTGGCCTCCAAAAGAACTCACGATAAACGAGCCGGAGCAGAAAATCCTCCTCTGCTTCGTCTACTGCGCGCGCAGTGCCTTGAAGTTTTCGGTGTACAAAATTTCGTGGTCTTGCTAGATACTTGCATTGTCTGAACCTTGTAACCCCTCATCGTCGCGTTGGATTGTTTTCGTCATCGGAAATCTTCAGTCTGTCCAAAGAGTATGATCCTCTAGCCTTGAGCGCCCAAATTGTCTCCACTGATTTACGCTCCAGATCTATCATTTATTTCCTCATCATGATTTAAATTAGCGGTTAGTGAAATGGTTTTAGGGTTGTCATAAGTTCAGGTTCGTGCGGTAGAGTGTCGGCGTATTTGATCTAAGAATGTAGAATCTAACGGTTGACCGGGTACCGTCTCCAACCCAATTGAGGCTAATCGACGAATCACGCGTTGACGGTTGCGAGATTTTCTAACGCTTTAGTGCGTTGACGGAGTGAACAGGCGGTTTTGGGGACTGATAGGTCGATGACATTCTCACTAACCCGAAAATCCATCAGATTAAATTGAGTCCACCTTTATTCGTGATTGAATCTCGGCCCTAGCTTCAGTTGCCAACCCACGGTTTGCAGCCTTCTTCCTGCTGGAACAAGGTGAATTTTGTGCAAGACATGAGGCAGGTAGCGAGATGAAGGCTAGGCATGCCCACCATTACATCGGCTCTCATGGCAGTTGAGCTTGGCATGGTTACCACGCTAGTGTAGTTTGGAATGGTTTTGTTACTCGGGTCAGGGAAGGGTTTTCTGCTTACTACTGGCCAGGTCGTGCTCAAACTCCGTACAGAGTGCGTTGTAACCTCTGAGTGAGAACAAGAAGATTAAAAAAGCTGAATAATAGTATTCTTCGACACATAGATAAACAGAACGGAGAGAGTGGCCGAGGCCCGATGGAAATGGATCATCGCTTAAATGTCTCATGATGGAAGTACCGAGCCAGCCATGCCCTTTTAATGCCGGCCTCAAAAGCGCATCACTGTAGTCTTCAGCCATAACTGACTTTCATCTGCCGCTCGCACTTCAACGAACAAGGTCATGATGCGCAACATGGTTCTCGAAATCTGTATCATTAAATCAAATCGAAAACTCACTTGGCCCTAGACCTTTTTCCCATTCTCCACTCTCATCTGACTTTCCTACTATCTGTCCTACTATGTCCGACATATGTCTCAAAAATGGTTCCTTCGTAATCTAATGTTCTTCCCAGGGTAGCTACAGGCTCCATCATACATGACGCAGATTTCGTCAAAGACTAACACGGCAATTTGAGATATAAGACTGTTGAGGCTTCCCGAGGTCATCTTTCATTACACATTCAATCTCTGGCTTTGCGAACCAACTTAATTGAGATAACAGTCAAGGCCGTACAATGAGAAAGAAACGCTCAATATCCCATTCACTAGTCTAGTGGCCTCTAGTACAGGTATCTAAGGCTAATCATAAAGTTCATGAGATTTGTGGAGCAATAATATTTGTAAATTATGCTTCTACAAATTCAATGCAAAATCAACTGAATCCTTCTACATTTATGTCTGAAAGATTACCTTACACCTTAAAATTGACTCCTTCGACAATTTGCTTTTTTCTTTGATAAAGATTCCTGCAGTCCATCCAATATACCTACTCCACTTTTGTATTGTTAAGTATTAGCCAACTTTAACTCATTAGACAGTCCTTATTCTATATCTAGTCCCAAGATTCGCATAAGTTTGGGCGTATGTTTTTCAATATGGTTATATCTTTGCGTTAAAATAGTTGCTTCGATTTTCCTCATTTTCTACTTCTGCACTTCTGGAGGTCATCGTTAGCCATCAACGTTCGCCGATAAATTTCATATCCAGGTGCGTCGTCATATATTTAGTAGCTTGACATTGCATGCTTACATTATATAGTGACCGCTATAGCCGTATTGCCATTATGCAGTGCATTTTTGCATTTCTCTTGAATCCGCTGCAAAACTCGCTATACCCGGAGCGTCTAGTTGTTGCGAGTGGCGACCCAACGAGTCTACACTATGGCGTTTATGAAAACAATGATCGTGGGAGTTTTCCGCATGTTAGCTCTTCGGATATATTCATGACTCAGGCCAAAGTCACTATTCCTGGCACATATGTGAGGTTATTTTGCTCCTTCAAGTTGAATAGTCAAGCTTTGGTGGAAAAGGTCGTCAAAGGGCTGGAAAATATCACGCACAACTCCCATCGGAACTTTGGCACGACAAGCATTATGGAAGGCGAATGTCTGAACTCTATTACGAAATATGCTAAGCATGGTCACTATCCGATTACTAAATCAAACGTTCAGAAAAAAAGGGCCTGTACTGATCTTGTCCTTGTCAATTTGGCCTCTCGGGATTTAATAGAAATAAGTATTGATCAAAGACCTTCTTATGAGTCAGGATCTAGAGTGCCGGTCCTTGTCAAAGCTGCTTCAGAAATATCATTGAGATTTGTAGTCCCGGGCGACCATTTTTTCAAAGGATATGATCTAGATTTTGAAGAAGCTCTTGCTTGGTACCGAGGCAATCTTCATGTGTTGAGGCGAGATGCAATAGACCTACCGTGGTACTCCGTTACGAGTATCAAACCTAGGCCCGAGAATGGTGCGGTAATCATTGATTTTTTGCTCAGAAATATCCAGCCCTTTATTGCCATGAATGGCGACTTTGCGGTCGGTATAAAGAAATCCGAAACGACGGCTTTTGAACCTGCGGTGAAAGCTTTGAATAATCTCAATCTAGACTCTTCGGATTCTCTCTTGCGCGCTGCTTACTCCCAAAAGGATATCCTGCCACTTATTGCCTCGTATCCTACAGGCTTCATGGGACATGATTTACTTCACATCCTGGAAGCAAGAAGACCACCTCGCAAGAAGCAAAGAATTAATCAGCGCACAAAATTCAACTTATCCGTAGAATTAGGTGTGGCTTAGCTCTATTTTGTCGTCACCAATGTATCTGGGTAGTCCACACAGGGCTCAGGGGGTCTTGAAAATTTACACGAAATATAATGGCGCGATAGATAGATAATAAAATTTATTCGCCCATTCAGTATTGCTAGCTCCATTCCAAATATTGTGCCTCCGCAGTAATAAGAAGGTTAATATCTGATCTCACTAATAAACCATACAGCTTCGTAGGCCACATGACTCAAAATTTATCTCATCACTGATAAATATGCACTCCAATGCTGAAAGGGGATTTCTCTAGATATGATTAATTGGTTCTTGAGGGACTAGTCGAAATAATTGGGGCTATCAGGTGGGTCATGTTGATGATAAATAAGTGACTGTAAATCGTGTGCTTGGTCTCACTCCGGCAGTTGCTTGCTTAATTGTGCTCCATAACGTTAAGCCTAAGGGGTCATTATTTCCTCAATTAGTTACGTCAGTACGTGCCATGGTACTCGAGATTGGCCACTCATTATTCTAATACAACATGATCGCATTCAATTATTTGTGAAGAATACATCACTTTTTCACGAAAAGCGGCACCACGTTTCATGAAGGTTATTTCATCGTATTGATAATTGTTATCATCTTAACAGTCCATTATTAGCCGACTACGCAAAAAATTTCGTTTCGCTTCGGCATGGCGAGTTGGGAAGCCAGTAGTGAGGTTCCGAGCGCGCATTGTATACTTAGTATACAATGGGTGTGGGTGTAAGATTGGGGTGATATCACGTGGTGTCTCGTGGCTCCTAACTACATCGGATCTTGTGTAGAGCTTGAGACTAATACGTGAATTCTACATCCTCTAAGTGTAGGATATCTCTACGCCTATATACATCAATCCCTCCTTACCCCTCAATGCTGGAGTGATTTATCATTATGATTATGTAATGTTATTATGCGACTTCCCATAACCCTGTAAGTCTTTTCCGGATCCACAGTAGTATGGATCTCGCGGCTGCAAACTTTATTCACGGCACCACCATAACCTGTCATTGGTAGCAGAATAGCCGCAATTACGGCTGTAGAGTCTGTTACAATCTCTACAGGCTTTAACATGGATAACTTGTGGTAAATAGGGGGTTTCTTAAACAAGGTTCGCGGCAGACTGATGATAGCAGGTACTAGCCCAACTGCGGCACTGATGGCAGAGGTAGATGGGGCCACTGACGCCCTCAAGTCGAACGCATTATGACTAAAATCGACAATGAAAGCGACACCAATGGAAGAAAGGATGCAAGCCTTAGAGTAGGCGGTAGGATGGCAAGACTGAACACCTGTACGCGGTGTCCTCTACGAACCTGAGAGTGAAATATTCTCCCAGAGCCAAGTTCAGTCAAATTTCGCAATATCAAAGAAGTTGGCCCACGAGGCAAAATTTAAAATTACTCCACCACGTCGTTTTTCCGCTCCCAACGAGTTTGACGTCTACCTAAGCTTTATCAAGTCTACAAGTACGACCTAGTACATCCTCATCCCAATGACCACACCTCTCTTCGACCTTCTCTGGTCTCAGTTGACCACCAAATACACGCCCACGCCGATATTTATACCCGACGGAGGAAGCAAAGCGTGGCGCACAAATCTGGGAGACAGTTCTTTGGGATGGAAGTGAGAGGGATCAGGACAAGTTTACAAGATGATGCAAAGGAAGGATATAACCTTGAAGGGAGTCAAATTCCGAATTTTGGCAAGCAGTTTTACGAATTGAGCTTTGTGCGCGCCAAGACTTCGCTTGCGAGAGTGCAGCTGACACTATAAACACAAGCCAACGATGGAAGGTGTTGTGGTCCGCCTCCTGGTGGTGTTCTCTGGTATGGTTTGAGTAGCCTGGGCACCTACTCCACTTGGGAAAAAGACACCTCAGATCACATATCGCGCGGAGAAAAGTTGAAAGATGATGGAGGCATGTCTGGATAACTCAGGGTTTTTGAGACGTTCCCCTAAGTGGGTATCGACGGATGAGGGCTGACTTGGGATGAAGAAAAAGCCACCATAACTTCGCAGTGGTACTTGCAAATGAAATCTGAGGCATGAGTGCTCTTCCTTTACGTTGAATCATCTATTCTGTACTTTTCTTTGATATTGTGTCATAGCTAGATAGTTGCATACGCAATTAAAATCTGATGCAAAAAAAAAAAAAAAAAAGAGTAGGCGGTAACGAAGAACCTCGAGGAGTCAGTGCGCAAGACTGCTCCTCAGTTGACGCAAGGAATGAGAAGTCGACCCACTTACGCCTCAGTTGTTACACCTCCAGCGCCTAAAGCGGCAGTAAGAATAAAAACAAGGAGCGGATAAGATGCAGCCAGCAGAGCTGCTTATCACAGCAAAGATACATATCGAGGGAGCAGACGCCGGATGGCAATTGCGGAGTAATGATACTGAGGTGTTGGTGCAGTGCGTCTCCCAGCGAGACGCTGCCTTGAAAATGACGCAGCCAAAGGAGTTCTGCATCCTAAAGTATGATCATCCTGTTGAAAGTTTGGGGGTTCCTTTGGGGATAATGATACAAGAGGGGAAAACACCGTCAATAGCAGCTTGATTTACCAAATTAATTTGGGGACAAAATTTTGGATTTCCGAAATCCAAATTAAGAGACTACGTGTAAAAGGTTTAAGGAATTCAGAAGTACTTGAAGTCAAAAACGCAATGGGAATGAATAATTTCTCCTTGGGAAGCTAAACTACTGTATCGTATCCTGTCCTTTAGGTCTTCCCCGTACGCTATTATTAACTCCCCCCTTTACCATATGAGAATACTCCTTTCTCCCGGCTTTCTCCCTTGGCCCCCGAGAATCATCCTTTCTCCCGGCACAACTCTTCTCCTGTATCATACACTTCATCTGATACGTACCCCCTTTGATACCCCCTTAGCGCCCCTTTCGTCTATCCAGTAGCGTTACTCTGCCACTATCTTACCTCGGAGACAGAGTGGTCCTAGTGACCGGTCCTGATCCGGGCAAAGCCCGTCACACTGCGGTGGCTTTACAACAGAAAGGAGCACCAAGGGATGAGGAAAAATGGTTGTACTCGAGGGTTTGTGATCACGAGCCTGCTTATAGAGGCTCTTCAACGCGAGGTGGTAAGAAACGGTATTGTCTTCCATTCAATACTATACACGGCCCGGCTCTGGCCACCCCGGGCAAAAGTCAAGAATTACTTCAACTGCAGCCAATGTGGGCATACTCAAGTCTCATGCAATAAGGCCAAAAGATGTGGTGCGTGTGCGGGCACTCATCAGACCAGAGACCGCTCGAGGAAGTCGGTGCTCTGCTGCAACTGCGGCAAAGCCCATAGATCATGGCAAAAAGGGACGTGTCTAAATTTCGCATCATACAAGGCAAGTTTCCAGAGGGCGCGATATGAACCTTTGGAAAGAACGGTAGACCTAACAAAAGAGGATATTTAACCTGCGACAATTACAGCAATAAAAGCTGTAAAACCAATGGATGACCAAGGGTTTACACTAGTATCAAACTAGAGGGCCGGGCCGCCCGCGAAAACATCCTGTGGGTACAAGCCCACCAACTCAACTACCAGCGTAATCAGGGTCGAGCTTCTGATCACAGCCATCTATTTTAAGCACGCGAGGGCAGGGAAAGGATGGCGAAGTCACCTATAATTTTAGCTAGTCCTGTTTCAAACCAAAGGCACATAACACTTGCAGTAGGTAACGAAGGACTACAGAGATATAAAAATTTTAACAAGGGAAGAGGGTTTTTATCATAATGGTTTCTCCCTTATGTAAATTTATAGATAAGTTCATAGTCGCTGATGGGCCCATAGGGCGCCAAGTCGGGTTAAATGAAATCAAAATCAATTAATAAAATTGTCCTGATTTTGCGCCTTGAGACCCATGCAGATGTTATTGGAAGATATGAGCTTTGAGTAGGATGACTCAATTTGACGATTAGAACACTCACACTCAGATTTCATTTGCAGATATCACTCGAGGTTAACCCTTATGGCGTATAACTTCTTCCGTCCATACTCACCGCAGGGAAAAAGCTTGCAAAACCCATGTTTATCCGAGTGTGCTTTCATCATCCCACGAATACAATATCACGGCGAGAGAGTGTGGTGTGTGTGGGTATTTCTGGATTCGAACCAGCTTTCTCCCGCCTCAAATATGGTAGTTGTTCAAGCTACCAAGAATCTACTTCTGAGAACGGCCTGTGTGTTTGTGTTTATTGTGCTACTTGAGTCTATGACTATCTAGCACATTGGGCTCCTCTCTGACCCAGGCCACACCTTGTACAGTGCTCCTATCCTCTTTTGTTACTTGAAAGATCATTGATATATTCCCCTTGATGAATAGCCATTCAGCTCAGTATTTACCCGTGGAATTCAGCCACCTTTTCCACGGAACCTTCTACCCAAAAAAAATAAAAAAGGTAGCAATGGAAACTGCGTGCGCGGGAAAAAGTCTCAAAAAACCTGCAGCTCTAGCCAGGTGAAGCCTAGACACCGGGACCACATGAGGTGCGCATATTCATCTATATCTCCCTTTTTTGTAACAGTCGAGGTCGACTTGATCCAATCCACCATCTCCGTATCGGGTGCTGGGTACGCTCCGGAAACTCATCAGATGGCATCTCCTCCATGATCAAGGGTTGGTGATGAGTAGAGCTCCGACCCTACCATCTGATCTGATCGTGGTTAGCTTCATGGTAATGGTGATAGGGGAATGTGTTGAGAGATTAAGACGATACAGATGGCGAAAGCGATGGGGAATTCTCGTCGAAGTGAGGACTTTGTTACTCAATCTCGGCTCTGCAGACTCTACAGTGAGAGCTGGAGGTTCGTAGGGGACACCGCTGACAGGTGTTGAGAATAGTCCCCCGAGAACGGCCTGAATGGTGTACCACTGCACCATCCAGCCCGTAGACCACTTGATACTAACAAACATTGCCTGAGGCTGGATTAGGCTGAGGTGCAGAGATGGCAATATTGCGCCCGCAGTCCCATCTATTTGATGAAGGGTAAGACTGAACACCTGTACGCGATGCCCACTGCGAACTTGGGAGTGAAATATTTTCCCAGAGCCAAGTTCAGTCAAATTTCGCAATACCGATCAAGTTGACCCACGAGGCAATGATTCAAACTACTCTACCACGTCGTTTTTTCGCTCTCAACGAGTTTGACTCCTACCTAAGTCTCATCAAGTCTACAAGTACGACCAAGTACATCCTTATCTCAATGACTACACCTTTCGTCGAATTTCTCTAGCCTCAGCAGGTCGCCAAATACATGCCCACGCCGATATTCACACCCGACGGAGGAAACAAAGCGTGGCGCACAAACCTGGGAGACAGTTCTTTGGGGCGGAGGTGATACGGATCAGGACAAGTTCACGCGATGATGCAAAGGAAGGATATAACCTCGAAGGGTGTGAAATTCTGAAGTCTGGCATGGAGTTCTACGAGTTGGGCTTTGTGCGCGCCAAGACTTTGCTTGCGAGAGTGCAGCTGACACTACGAACACAAGTTAACGATGGAAGGTGTTGTGATCCGCCTCCTGGTAGTGTTCACTAGTATAGTCTAAGTAGCCTGGCCACCTACTCCACTTGGGAAGGAGACATCTCAGATCACATTTCGCGCGGAGGAAAGTAAAAGGATGATGGAGGCATGTTTGGATAACTCTGGGGTTTTGAGACGTTCCCTTGGGTGGGCATTGACAGACGAGGGCTGACTTGGGATGAAGAAAAAGCCACCATAACTTCGCAGTGGTACTTGCAAATGAAATTTAATACCTCTTTTCAGCATTCTCTCATGATTTGTGCTGCAGAACAATCTGAAGGTGGTGAATGATGTCAGAAAATTCTTGATCGACAGCAATTGCCGTGAAGTAGTTAGATCTGGCATCCAGATGTTCTTGTAGACATGGAGTTTTCGAGTAACCCGTGTAGTTTGTATGCCCTCCCGGCCAGAATGGTCATTTGTAAATATGTACCGATGCGATGTTATTGACGAGTTGAAATCAGCTTTTTTAGAAGGCGGAGGGGCCTTTTGTTTTGCTATCGTGATCTTTTAGATCCTTGATAGATCATGGCAAATGTCGGGATATGAAGAGGGCTTCCCTGACTACTATCATTGCGTTTGGTATCGTAGTATCTTTTCCTTTTGCCAGCGTCATTATCGATGACTTGATCGTCAAATGTATTGTCGGCGTCATATCTTCGATGGAGAAGTTGACTCATCTTAAAGTTTAATTGGTGACTCAATTTCAGCTCTACAAAATTTCCCGTGAAAGCTGCCTAGTGAGCGTCACCCTCAAGAACAACTAGCATGTAATTGTGATATCTCTATTGAAAATGTAACCAATAAAATAAGGAGCTGGTTAGTTGGATCCTAAAGTAGTCTTTCATAGTCTGGGACTCAGTTAAGACTTCAATTTTAAAAAAAACAATAATCAACGCGGTAAAAGCTGGACGTTCGAGGACACTGCTGATGGGTGACGAGTCCTAGTCCCATGTGTCGCCCATATTCAATTTTATTACATTTCCAAAAATCTCGATATAAATAAATGAAAGACAGTTTTGTATCTCACTCTTCAGGGTAAATCTTGTCGGCGGAAGTCTTCTCTCACTTCATACAAGAGAGTCATTGATAGAATTTAAAGATACCAATGATTTTATTCTTTTGTATCTAGCTATTATTTAAACAACGATTAATTAGAAAAGGGGACCTGAGTAACGTAGATTGTGTGTGTAGTGGGAAGATAGTTATTTTCTTAAATTAAATAAACTTGAATCTAATAGCTGATACAATTTGCGTTCGCGATACGCGCACACATTCATGATACACCCTTTGGAAAGTTTTCATACTCGCTCCATTTTCCATCTGGCCTAGCATCTGAACATTTTATATGCCGGCAAAAGATAATACAATTTTGGGCGTAGAAGTAATATCGAAAAGGGTTGAGTTATTTCGGCCGTAGTATATTGATTGATCCGTAAAGTCTCTAATGAAACCATCACGACATTTCCCTTCCTTCACCTACCTCAATCAACTTCGCTTGGTCTCCGCATATACATATCAATCGCAGCACTAAATGCTGCAAATCCAGCACATCCTACCGCTGCTGCCTGTGGTCCAGCCGGTGCAGCAAGCGCTCCCCCAGTAATACAGCCAGCTAATATGCCATTTACTACGTCATTCTTAGCACGAAATCCTTCTATACAACATTCAGTACCGGCGAAGATGGCACCGACTTTCCCAAAGTTCTTGGCAGATGATAGAGAGCGCGTTCCCATGTCCTTAAATCCAGCTTTGAGTTGTTCACGAAGAGGTAAAGACATAGTTGTCGACGCTGTGGATGATGTATGTAGAGGTGTATCGTATTGCATCGAGGCCATAAAGAGCCCAAAGACACCACCAAGGGCAAAGCCCATGACACCCGACATGACGGTTTTTGCCGGACAAGATTCCATTAATGTTTGCATCTGTGACACGATTAGTCGGGTCTAAATTCCATTATAATTCGTGACAAGGTTGCAGATTGATTGTTATATAATGTTCCCCATATCTGCTTGAAAGGATAGGATTCGTTAAATGATATATCTCTCCCTCACTAGGAGCATTTAGTTTGTGTACGCCTGATGCAGCCATTTAGATCCAATGTTCCTTTTCCCTTGGGTTGAGAAATTCTTTGGGCAATAGCGTCGACGCAGGGCTGCCTACGCCGCCGTATGCTTAGCATTGGATAGCCGCGAGTGACAGGTCCAGTATTACTAGAAGTCCGACTAATTTCTTGAATTCTTATATGCCTCACATATCCCCTGGTCAGGGCTCAGGCGTGCAGAAAAAGATAGTCCAAAGAAAGCGTTCACGCACACTTTTGATCGCAAGTTGGGTCTGATCATCCATCTCATTCGTCCCACCTATTTGACGTCCGGTAAAAAGTGGCCCGTTCATTCTAGCAGGATAAATCTTGTCTCGTTCTCTTTCTCTCTCCTGGTTTCGTCGCGGTCAAAGCTGAGGCAGATGGGTCAGATCATTTATCGTCGGTTAGTTTGAAATTGACAAATCTTCCCGGCTTACTCAGCCCTATATGTAGGTTACCGCCAAGCCTCAAGTCATTACTTCCACTGGCATGGTCTGAATGCTTATTGGTGGATCACTCTAGGATCAGCATATCGTGTTTTTATTTCAATCGTAGAGCCGTACAAATACCAACTCGGGGGGCAAGAATAAACATCTTTGCGCGGTATTCTCTATCAATATGGGAGTGAAATGTTCTCTCAAAGTCAAGTCCTATCAACGATCGCAATTTCAAAGCAGTTGGCCCACGAGGCAATGATTCAAACTACTCTACCACGTCGTTTTTTCGCTCTCAACGAGTTTGACTCCTACCTAAGTATCATCAAGTCTACAAGTACGACCTAGTACATCCTTATCTCAATGACCACACCTTTCTTCGAATTTCTCTAGCCTCAGCAGGTCGCCAAATACATGCCCACGCCGATATTCACACCCGACGGAGGAAACAAAGCGTGGCGCACAAACCTGGGAGACAGTTCTTTGGGACGGAGGTGATAGGGACCAGGAAAAGTTCACGCGATGATGCAAAGGAAGGAATAAACCTCGAAGGGCATGAAATACTGAAGTCTGGCAAGAAGGTCTACGAATTGGGCTTTGTGCGCGCCAAGACTTCGCTAACGAGAGTGCAGCTGACACTACAAACACAAGTCAACGATGGAAGGTGTTGTGGTCCGTCTCCGGTATAGTCTGAGTAGCCTGGCCGCCTACTCCACTTGGGAAGGAGACATCTCAGATCACATTTCGCGCGGAAGAAAGTAAAAGGATGATGGAGGCATGTTTGGATAACTCTGGGGTTTTGAGACGTTCCCTTGGGTAGGTATTGACGGACGAGGGCTGACTTGGGATGAAGAAAAAGCCACCATAACTTCGCAGTAGTACTTGCAAATGAAATCCGAGGCATGAGTGCTCTAATTTTAAATTGAGTCATCTGTTATATACCTATCCGATATCGTGTCATAGCTGGATAGCTGCATACGCAATTAGAATCTGACGCAAAAAAAATACATACTTGTTAAAGCCTAACAAATGACAATACCGCTCATAGCGGAGAGGATATCGGCTGATTGCCAATCTGTGCTACCATCTCGGAAGTTACAGCTGAAATATGCTTCCAAAGCTGAATCATAGTCACGACAAGGGGTAAATTTTAGAGTTTCCCTTAAAATGGGATTCGAGAGCAATGACATTGGCAAATCTTTGCTCTGTAAGTCAGCATGTATAGATGTCAGGGCGGTGCAATCTATTGACTTCAGCATTTTGCAACCAAATTACGAACCGTAGACAGGACCAAATCTATTCGCTACTCACATTACAAAAAACAGTTATCTTCACTAGCTCGAATTTTCCCTATAGATTATCCACAGTTTAACTCATCTCGGAACCCCTTCCACGATCAACTCATCATCTATCGAAGTTTATTAAAATCTTAATGTAAGATTAAATTGTGATATCTAACTTTCCGTAATTATCGCGCCATATGAGGGTACTATATCATCACCGTTATTCAGTGCCTCAATACTTCGACTTGCGATGAATCGCTGCCGAAGAAATATATATCTCATTTTGCCGTCACTTCAACCAGAGGATTTGTCAGAGACCGAGGTCCCAATGCCTCAGTCCTATGGGTTTCGATGTATACGTTACCTCCATGGCTAGAAGTATGGCGCCAAATAGGTAGGAATTGAGAGATGGAAAATTTACAAGATTTCTGAGATGGCGGAATTTTTAGAAGGATTAAGAAGATGCTACAATTGAGAACAAAAATGGAAGCAAACCAGATGGGGCATCCAATGAAGAAAGCGACTCCCGAATGAGGTCAAGAGATTTCAGGACAAGGCATTGCTTGGTTCGAATAGCAGGGAAAGGTTCAAAAAATGTGAAGGTGTTATGGGCTTGAGTGCCAAGTAGCCGAGTTTGGATAGGAGTTTATGCTTCGGTACCTCAAAGTCAGGCTCTCTACACGTTTTGATTTGCTATAATCCTACGCATGGGCGAAGTCTGGGCTTGTCCGTGCGTTCAGGCGGAACGGGGTCTGAGTTTTTAACGGTAATTAACCCAATTCAACCTGGCCTCACTCTTGCACAATCTTCCACGGTAATTTATAGAGTCCCAATTACCTAGTATGTTGATAAATATACATACCTGCAGGTTACTCATCGATAATCTCGGGATAACCAGATGATACAACTTACGTCAACTAAGAATAATGATAATTATAGGCTAGCCGATATGCTGGCGCATCCTAAAATGGTCAAGAATGTAATACGGTTCCGTTCCCTAATCAGCGCCCAACAAATATAAGATCTGAAAACGATACATCCCAACGTACCCTCTTACACTCCTCTATAGTGTTTACAGACAAGCATCTTTCCTACCCAATACCACGAGATTTATAACTTTGTTATGAATTCCATGCACGGTTGCTCAGAATAGGCGCTTCAGTGCATGTCCAAAGAGATTTATTTCATCTTCATGATCCGAAGTCTTACTAGTCCAGTCATTCTACCTTATATTGGATGCAGGATCAGAAAGCAGGTCGCGAGTTTTGTTCTGTCAATGAGATTGTTTGATAGTGTCAAAGTGTTAACTGTTCAGAGTATTATGGAATGGCTGTAGTGCTTAATAAAACCTGATTCCGACTAGGCTTGTAGCTAAATGAAATATAGAATGTTCGTTCTCTGAATCTCAACAAGTTTTGAACCAAAATGAACCAATAAACCCCCTTCAAATCGATTAGTCTTCAAGAAATTTTGTATATTCACTCATGGAGAATGACTATATTTTGGCCCTGGTAAAATTTTAAAATCTCAATCTCAAAGATGGCACCGCTTAAAGGCTTTCATTCCCCTTGCATCTAATATCGACGGTAACAGCAATTTTCTACACCAGTTTTACTCCAGGAATACTCACTCCCCACCTCCAGAGCCTATGTTTGCATCAATTATGAGTATCAGAGGCTTCAAGCTCTCTTGAATTTGATCAAAATCCAAGATTAATATTTCCAATGGCTATCACATATTTAGTAGATATGCCAGACGCAGCAGGGTCCACATCTCTTCTCCTACAAGTTTACCGGTAATTTTGCGTCTTATTGAAACAAAAGGAGCCAAACAACCATTAGTTGTACTATCTACGGACTAGATTAAGAAATTCCTTTGCGTCAATAACAAAGCTTTATTACATACAAGACACTGGTTCATGAACTAGTAATATTTTGCCAACTACCGCTATCCTTTCTATCTGTCAATTATCGGTGCCAATAAATGCCTTGTGTCATCAATAAGTACGAGTTGATAAATCACCAATTAAACATCCCCTCATCAACCCGGCCTTTGGCTCTTAAAAGGTCTCGACGATTTACACAAAATATTGTGGACGCAAACTAGAAGCCGAAACTATCGCGGGGGCAAGTCTATCGGGATAGGATAATTATTTTGTTACGACGTGCACTGTGCCAGGTCAAGACCGCCGTCTATAGGATGTATCCTCATTGTCACGGATCAGGCATGAAAAGCAATAAGCATTTGTGTAGAAGATGGTAGTTCATATTTTCTCCAGTGGTGAGCTATCTGGATGAAAGATAAAGTATTTATATGTTCCTTCTAGTGCTCACTTCGGCCATCATTCTAAGGAATTATCGCGTCTTATGAATTCTAATCTTTCCATGAGCTTCTCGCTTCGTCACTAGGGGCTTATATTGATTTTGCCGAGTTCCCAATAAGTCTCTTAAAGGTTCTCTCTTTAGTGCGTGAAGATTCCTAATTATCTCTGCTACAGTCTTAAGTATTCCACTAGATGGATATGCCAACTACTTGTAAAGGGTCCAAGGAATTCGGAAGTACTCGAAAGTCGTTGACTCAATAGGAATTAATTATTTTTCCTTGGGAAGCTAAACTACTGTATCGTATCCTGCCTTTTATGTCTTCCGCGTACGCTAGTGTTAACTCCCCCCTTTGGCCATATGAGAATACTCCTTTCTCCTGGCTATCTTCCTTAGCTCCCCTTTAGTCTATCCAGGGGCGTTGCTCTGCCACTACCTTACCTTAGAGACGGAGTGGTCCTAGTGACCAGTCCCAGTCCGGGCAAAGCCCGTCACACTACTCATACATAAGAGTCCAATGGAATATTCTCGTAGCGTATAATTGGAAATCAAGCATTGACTGCGCTAGCTAGCGTAGACTTTAGGCATCACCCGGCTCACTAACAGTCACAAATGTGATGACTAAGATAGAGTACAAGCGAATAATACTTGATGAAGGATATAGGCATAGAGATCAGAGATCATTTTTACAAGAAAAACTGCGCAGCTTTCCACGCTACCTTTACTATCAATTTGACATTGTGAACCTAATTTTTTTATTTTCTTTACCCTCCCTTCATCTATTCACTTTCTGTGCTTCAACATGGCGGATGTGGGTGCTGGTGTAGGTAAATCCAGCGGTTTCGACGCGCCGCAAAAAGCGACAATGGCCACCACAAACGAAGGCAGCGGAGCGCAGACAGCTTCAAAAGACAAGAATCCTAATTTTTTTTGGGAAATTACTACATAAGGACAGACTGATCGTGATGGGAGAGATGGAAGGGAAGGACTTACACTTCATGGAGGATGTGAGCGAGGCCGTGAAGGCTTTCAACGTGCACAAAAGGGCCTGGACGGAAATGTCCCAAATGAAGTCTCTAATCGAGGAGAGGATGATGACACTAGAGGGGGTTGTCAAGAAGAGCCTCGTGGATCCTGTCCGTAATGCTGCATCAGGAGTGGCAGCAGGGATGCCGCAACTAAGGACTTACGCGTCGATCGTAGTTCTACATATGAAGAAAACGGCGGTACGAATTAGAATCGACGGAGCAGATAAATTGCAGCCAGAAGAGCTGCGATCGAAGGCGAAAGAGCACATCGATGGCGCATACGCAATTCGTCAGATGCGCAGTAACAACACTGAGGTTTTCGTCCAGTCTGCGTCCCAGAGAGACGCGGCGCCAAATATGCGACAACCAACCGACTTGAAAAGTTTGAGGTAAGACTTTTCAGTTGAGACTTCCGGAGTCTCACTGCGGACAAGAATTAAGAGCGACAGAGACACCGACAACTATGCCTTCATCAGAGAGATTGAGACGTTGACGTTGACTGGGGCTCGGATTCTCGGCCTTACAATTAATAGAATACGATGGAAAGTAACACCAGCGTCCAATTATAAATGGCCGCACTCGTGGTTCAATAGTGGTCAGCCTCCCATCGGAGGAAATGTAAACCAATGTGGCCCGATATGTCCTTGTCATCAACGCCATGTTCTCCACTGCACAAGTGCGGTCACTGCGGGCCCAACAAAGTAGTGCTACAACTGTAGCCAGTGGAGACACACCCAGGCGTTGTGTGGAAAGGTAGCCAGGTGCGGTGAGGGCGCTGGTGCTCACCAAACTCGGGACTGTCCGAGTAAAAGAGTTTTTTGCGCAAACTGCGGCAGGGAACACCGATCATGGCAAAAAGTAGCGTGTTAGACCTATCAGGTCTGCAAAGAGAGTGGGGAGATAGCGCGTATGGAGCGAGAAACCCCCAGCAGAATCCAAACGAACAGTCCGGACAACTGATGATCAGGGATTTACTTTGCTTACCAGTAAGAAGGCTAAAGGGCCAATAAGGGGACCAGGTCGCCCCCGAAAGGAGGTCGTGGCCCTAGAGGTACCGCCTGCCATACTGACAGAAATGCGAGCGCGACCATCTCTTCGTACACTTCGAAGACCTGCACCGGATGAGATGTCTATCTCTAATTTCTCCTAGAAATATTCAAATCGGGGGGGGGGGGAAGTTAATGAAATTTGGGGAAAGTTTATGAAGTCATGGTTGAAAGGAAGGTCCTTAGCAGTAAGCTAGGTCGGTTCAAAGTGGCAGGATAGAGGATTTTGTTTTATAGAAAGCTTTTCCCCTAGCCAAAACTGCTTAACGCCATCATGGATCTGTATATAGATACCGCAAAGTAAGTTTAACTAGACAAAGTCAATTCAATCAAATAAGCAGCTGCAGCATTAGAGGCCGTAAAAGACGTCATTGGTACGTGGAATTTCTCCAGTAGGCAAGAAAATACTTTGCCTGGAGTCAGAGACTTCCGCGTGTACTGAACATAGAGGATTCTGATGAAAACACGCGCATAATTAGTCTACATGTTAAGCCAAGCAATGGAGTGATATTTTTCTATTTCCCCGCTGCCGCATGGCTATGGAATGTTGCACGAAAGTGACCCAAGAGTTTGAGAGAGCGCCAATTATCATTGGCTGAAGTGGAAGAAACCCCCTGAAATCCACCAACCGCATCAGCGCCAGGCCAGGAAAAATCCGCAGACGAATCCTCGAGCACTGCATGGAGACTCTTCGTTAGGCTCGGGTTAGATTCATTCGCTGTCCGCCTGGCTCCAGGGCGCGATGTAAGAGTCCGAGCAATCAATGAACGCCGGCAAGCCTAAGATTCATTTCATGAGAACGACAAGGAGAGGGCGTCACGACGTCGAGTCTGCTGAATAAGATCGCTGCCAAAAAAGACAAAATGTCGTTGCTAGATTTACAATGTAGATGGCCCTGCGTCACGGCATTGTGGATCGAAGAGATGCAGGGAGGGGGTGGTGCGAATGGAGCACTGGAATGATTTGAGTTGATATCATTTTCGTGTCATTTTGTGTACATGTCGTATGACTTTTTCCAATGCAGACACTCATACGCTGGACTTAACTTGCAAGTACCGTAGAGGTATGTCCGTCTACACAGAACAACTAATCCACCGCGAGTACTCACCACCTAGAAATCTCAAAGGCTTCGCCATTGCGTATGCAAGCAGCGTGAGGAATACGATCGACTCCTGCTACATTCTTACGTGCCGTCTCTAGTCCCGAGTAGGCCAGGTTTCCAAACTATGCAGACTAGTTGGGAGAGCCGGCCGCATGACGTACGACTAAGCCACGCAGCCTTGATGGTGTGCAAGGTGTTGTCTGCACTCTCGCAAACAAGGACTTGGCGCACAGAATGCTCTTCAAGTAGAAAACCCCCTAACGATTCCACGTCTCACCTACGTTGAGATTGAATTCATTCTTTGCACTGTCTGACGCACCTGTTCTAACTCTCTCACGCCAACCCAAGGGAACCGCTTCCCATATCTATAAACAAAAATTTTTTCTTCTCGTGGGTACTCAAACTATTGTGGCCGTGTATTTGGTGGCTAGCTGAGGCCAGAGACCGAGTCGATGAGAGATGTGGTCACTTAAGTGAGGATGCTTTAGGTCGTACTTGTCGAGTTGATAAAGCTTCGCTGGGAATCGATCTCGTTGGGAGTGAAATTTTGATAGGGTGAGGAGTTTTGAATTATGGCGTCGTAGGCCAACTTCTTCGGTCCTACGAGATTTCACTGAACTTGGCTCTGAGAGAATATTCCTCTTACAGATTCGTGGGATAGCGTAGATAGGTGTTAAGCCTCTATCCAAGGGCTTTCCCTTGAGCCATTCAAAAAGATTAAGAAATCGCTGATAGTGGAATACCTCCAATGTCATCCTTGACACCCTCCTACTAGTGCTACACACCACCGTCTAACCAGCAGCTGGACTTGACGATCAAATCAGACTGACATCTTCTCTGTCTGTGCGAGTAAATCTGCAGAAGGACGGAAGAATTGCATCGTTTGCACGAGATGTGAGCTGGAAGCCACGGCGCTTCCTTGACATCAAAAGTAGATGGGGTCGCGCACTTGGCTCATACAATAGACACTACTTCAAACCGAAAGTGAAAATTCCCCGCCGCTTGGGTATCACCTGCTATTCAGGGATGCAGCGAGTATGCAAAGAAGCTTGACACCACTCAGAAGACAGTAGATGCCTCACGGTCGTCGTACGCAGCGCAGGCCCAAGAACAGACAAGCCTAAAGCTGCGGAAATTGGATAACTCAAGCTTGATCGACCATGGCTCCTCAAACGGCCGGATGTGGCATGTAGATGAGATACGAAAACTATGAATGTGAGCGGCAACAAGTTATTTCGCTGGGATATCCCGCTGGACTACGGGGATTGAGAAGGTCGAAATCCATCTCTTCCTCGATCAAATCTAAGGAAGCTGCCTCCACTTTTCGTCTCGTGGCCTGGTGTCTCACTATTCGTAACATCTCAGAGTATCGCCGAGAGGGCTCGTTGGCTCGTACCCGCTGGACGGAGCGGCTATTATATCCCACACGGCCCTAGAAGAGCTTACGCGGATATCGTATACTAGAAACGGTCCACATAAGGATCCAGAGAGTCGCGGCGAAAAGGAGGTATAGCTAGAGCTACAGGATACCTATTCCCCACCTGCTCAATGGAATCGAATCATAAAGAATATACGCAAATAATCGAGACTGTGAGAAATTCTGCGCCGAGCTTGCATGCAGGATATCCAGGGAAGGAGGACGAGACATCTCCACCAACGATGGGCTCGAAGCAATCTTTGAGTATAGCGGCTTGTGCTTTGCGCGATAAACATTAAGGTCAGGAGAGATATTTTACTACGATATTCAAGGTTTGGATCGATGATCAAGAGCACTTATGTGAGGTATCCGCATTCTGGCCTCTCTGACTGTCGTAAAAATTGAAATATCTATTCCTGACTAGATTCTCTTTCAGAGAACGGCCGTGTAGTGTGAAGGACGAAATAGAGCCCGCACTGAGTGTAACCGTAAGGAAGTCATACGTTATATGAAATCAGATTACTCGACTCAGATGTTATATGATACTACCGCGATCTGGGCCAACATCAGCTTATGAAAGCTCTCGCCGGCCATGCCATTGGTGTGTTGGTAGTGGGATCTAAATGTAACCCTAAATTTCTGGCACAGTTCAACTCGTATCGGCTTGCCAAGTAGCACTACCTCTAGAACACGCCCAACGCCATCCTTTCTTCATCATCGGAATGCAATAATGACGTGCAGAGTATTCCCAGGATGACTAGTATGAGCTAATGCTTGAGAGAACAACATTCGATAGTAGTGATTTTTTCCTGAACTCAGACGCGATTGGAGTTAATGCTAGATGATTATTCGGGAAGACGAGTGGGTTTTGCCGTCTGGCCTCCTTAGGCCCCATCTCAGGACCAACTGCTCTTCATCGGTTAGCAAAGCAGCTATGATCAGGGGAATTTCCAGCTTTTCGGGAAATCACTGGCTCCTAATTCATTGCCCGGCATATTCTCGCTATTCTTCGTCACAGATGTAATGATGAAATATGCGACAGATGGAATCAAGTTCCTATTCGTAGGCGTAGTGATTTCGATCTCATACTAGGCTACGTAGTCATCATCCCAGCAGCGATGGATCGGTATTGGACCTGGATCATGATTGCAGCTAGTTTTGTGACCAATGGCAGCCAGATTATCGCGCTTCTCCCGCTCTTCATTTACATACTAATTTATTATGATGCTCACCTCTACTGGCCAGTGTGACCTCTCCGTCTAGCTTCAGCTAGGCATTTAATCTTAGAGCGAGTCTCATCCATAATCTGACTTCTCCATGCACGATAGGTCACGTCACTCCACCTTTTGCAGAATTATAGAGTGTCGAGACACCAGTCTTTTGTGCGCGCTTAGATTATCACTACTTTGCGCGCGCTAAATTCACTTATATTAAAATAAATAATTCATTATCCTGCTTTGGCGCCGTGAGACCCATGCTTGTTTTATCGGAAGATATGTACTTTAAGTAGAATGACTCAATTTGACGATTAGAACACTCACACTCAGATTTCATTTGCAGATATCACTCGAGGTTACCCTTACGGCGTGTAACCTCTTCCGTCCATACCCACCGCAGGGAAAAAGCTTGGAAAACCCATGTTTATCCGAGTGTGCTTTCATCATCCCACGAATACAATATCACGGCGAGAGAGTGTGGTGTGTGTGGGTATTTCTGGATTCGAACCAGCTTTCTCCCGCCTCAAATATGGTAGTTGTTCAAGCTACCAAGAATCTACTTTTGAGAACGGCCTGAATGGTGTACCACTGCACCATCCAGCCCGTAGACCACTTGATACTAACAAACATTGCCTGAGGCTGGATTAGGCTGAGGTGCAGAGATGGCAATATTGCGCCCGCAGTCCCATCTATTTGATGAAGGGTAAGACTGAACACCTGTACGCGGTGCCCTCTGCGAGCTTGGGAGTGAAATATTTTCCCAGAGCTAAGTTCAGTCAAATTTCGCAATTTCAAAGCAGTTGGCCCACGAGGCAATGATTCAAACTACTCTACCACGTCGTTTTTTCGCTCTCAACGAGTTTGACTCCTACCTAAGTATCATCAAGTCTACAAGTACGACCTAGTACATCCTTATCTCAATGACTACACCTTTCGTCGAATTTCTCTAGCCTCAGCAGGTCGCCAAATACATGCCCACGCCGATATTCACACCCGACGGAGGAAGCAAAGCGTGGCGCACAAATCTGGGAGACTGTTCTTTGGGATAGACGTGAGAGGGATCAGGACGAGTTCACAAGATGATGCAGAGGACGGATATAACCTCGAAGGGTGTGAAATTCCGAATTTTGGCAAGGTGTTTTACGAATTGAGCTTTGTGCGTGCCAAGGTTCCGGTTGCGAGAGTGCAGGCGACACTATAAACACTACCCTGGTTGGATGGTGCGGTTGTACGTCGTCTTGACCGGTCTGCCAAGTAGATTCTGGATAGCTTGGACACATATCTCACTCGAGACAGTAGATCGCTGGTTCGAATCCGGCCAAACACAACCACATTTCTCGCGGCATAGGTTGCATGGATGACAATGGCATGCAGGGGCAGCCAAAGGTCTTGAAATTCCCTTTGGTGGGTACTAACGGAGGAGGGTCGACTGTTTGTGTAAGCGAACATACCTCGTAGTAGTACTTGCGAATGAAATCAAGAATATGAGCGTCTCAAACGTCAAGAGAGTCATGCAATGTGTATACATAGCACCGGTCATGTGTCGTAGCTAGATAGCTGCATACACATTAAATGATTTGAAAGAAATACCCCTTTCCCCTATCTCCTAAAAACTCAACCGAGCCAGCACAACAGCTGGCCAGGGAGTATCATAGTGGTAAAATTATCATAAAAAAGACGAGTCAACCAGAAGAAAACTTCAAAATTATAAGACCAAGCTCGAAAAGAAGTTGGCAAAAAAACTTGACATAATATATTTATATTTATCCCATAAGCCCGAGCTTTTGAGCTTCTGTCAATTTGCGAAATCTCTATCTGTTAAACTACATTGGATTTAGGTCGTCTTCTTTTGTGGGTGGGCTAAAGATAATGTTTGACCAAACTTCTTCACCATCGACGAAAAGTTTGAATTGAAGGGAACTTTGTAAATGAGATGTTTTTTCGATAGAAATAACGCCCATCTTAGAATTCCCTTTAGGTATGTATCTATTTGAATGAGCGATCCCGTGGAGTCATAGAAATAGAAATCCTTACCTGATCTCAACGTCCTCATTATCAGTTTGCCTATAAGTCGACACAGGTAGATAAAATTGGCTCATTGGGCTAACAGAATACTCGTATACTGCAGCACTCGCCGGCCATCTGCCTGTCGATGGCGGAGGAAACTTTGTGGCAGCAAACTCATGCCTATCACCACTCAACACAACAACACCAACGCCTCCACGAAGATTAACGTCCCACATTGCCTCGAGTAAAACACGACGCTCATGTAGATAGCCAGCCCATGTATCTAGACTATTGACGCGCCAATTCTTGGTGAATGGAATAGATGAAATGATGAATTTCCACCTTACCCCTTCTTCCTCTGGTTTTTCCAAGAAAGCTTTAAGATCAGAGATCTGTTGAGGGCCTAGCATGGTCTTTCTGGTATCATTAGCTTGTAATCCTCTTGACGGGCTGCGATAAGTGCGGGTATCAAGTAAAAAGAAAGAGGCAGGTCCCTGTGTAAACTCAAAATATGTAGCAGTTTCTCGAAGCATGTCATCATTAGTGGCCTTCTCTACTACAGGAGGGTTTACAGCGGAGTGGTAGTGGTTCCATGGATCGATTGCGGCTTTATAAACGCCCGATGTATGACGATCCCAATCGTTGGCAATTTCATGGTCATCAAGCACATGTATCCAACTTAAATTTTGGCCGACAGCTAGCCAGTCGGGCGAGGCATAAACTTGACGGTACTCACGACGATAATCTTCAGCTGAGATGCCAAAGCGCTTTGGAACATCTATATAAATGAAATCGCCAAGAAATAGCATAAACCGGCCGCTGGAAAATGACTTTAGAACTC
This sequence comes from Blumeria graminis f. sp. triticale, assembly GCA_905067625.1. Classification (NCBI taxonomy): domain Eukaryota; kingdom Fungi; phylum Ascomycota; class Leotiomycetes; order Helotiales; family Erysiphaceae; genus Blumeria; species Blumeria graminis. The sequence goes on along the minus strand of LR898470.1, from coordinate 440,459 downwards.
GTGACATATGCCTTAGGCCAGGAAAAGCCAAGGCATGATCCATTGGATTGTATGGAAACCGTGCCTTGATGCAACTGGATACAAAGAAGGTAAAGGCCCCATTTTCTAAGACCTGGCCTGGTTTTGGGGGTATGGTGAAGGATCCTGTGTGGTTGTTTGAAGTCATCCATTCGAGCTTTTGGCCGGGAGGCTCCAAGAGAGGGAAATGAATGACTCCAGTAAAGTCGGTTTCATTTCCTAAGTGTGTGATGGTTGTGCCTATAACTTGCCATGATGTCTCAGATGTCACGTGAATGTCACTTGCCGGTCTATACGAAAGAGATATCGGAAGGTGTGAAGTGTCGGGATCCCGAACGAGCAACTTGGCCTCGGTTGAGGAGATGAAGCCTAATCTAGTGAAGCTGAGGCCTTCGTTGGGATATAGAATTCTAGCTCGATATACTAGATCTGTTACTCCTAGCAAGAGGGCGAGGTTGATTGAGAATACTATCAAGGCAAGTGTGATTGATTTGGTACAGGGAAGGCCGGATAGAGCCAATCGCCAAAGATTAGCATGCCGTCCTACCACTGCAGCGGCAGGATTGTTTGTCTGAGCATTCGACCTGATTTTACCAGTGGTTTTTCTTCGGCTTACATTGCCGGCATGCTTTTCAGTGTCACGTTGAGATCGGTTCAGGATGAGGAAAAAGGATGAGGCGTAGATGAGAAATAGGGAGTATGCTAAGGGGGGGAAATGCTTAAAAAATTAGCGGGTTGCACGAGTAGGAATCAGAGGTGCTGACCAACGTGACCAGGGATCCATCTGAGAAATATGTATGCAACAAGCCGTAGGCAAAGCGAGCTCAGTACAGTTGCAGCTTTGAGTAGATCAACCATGATTCAATTGCAATTGAAGGGTTGATTAGGGGGGAGATTGCAAGCCGAGCGAGATGTGGGAGCATAAATCTTGCCGCGCCGCAATGAGGATTGATGATGACGATGACGGCATGTCACATTGAACATCTGCGACGAAAGATGGAACAGGCACTTGCCGACAGCGTCGACCTCTGCATATGCAAGGTTACTTGGCCTGGTCCCAAAGAAACCGGGTTTCGCGCAAGACCAAAGGCTAATCCAACATTTATGCCGATGCATAGAAGCTGACCTAATCATGACGGACCATACCGAAACTCAAGTTCCCGTCAATCGGGATCCGCTAAGGAAGCTAGGAGGCATCGTTATTACAGCGGATCTGCGGTGCAGACAGAAAACTGTCTTCCTCCAGGCCCACGGTTCAGGTAAGGATCGCACCGGTATTTGCAAATAAAATCCAAGGCATGAGTGCTCTAGTCATATATTGAGCCATCTACTATTTACTTTTTCTCTGATATTGTGTCATAGCTACATACGCAATCAAAATCTGATGCAAAAAATATTCGGGCGAGGCAGGACAAATCTCAATCCCTGAATAGGAAGAGTCAATATTGCCGTGTTCACGAGCAGGCATGCGACAATATTGGGTTGCCTATAGCTCTAACATTAGAGTGTGTAGTGGAATCAGGAAAGGCTCACTGCGTTATAAAGCTCGTTCCCACACCCAATAGTGCCCTACTTGAGGCCCCACTTGGCCTACATGGATAGCTGGGCGACTCTGGCTGCGAGTGCTGTTAACAGACTTCAAGGTCCGTTGTGATAATAACAGAGTCATAGGATAAACGAGTAAGAATCGGGGATTGGGATTCTGGAAGTCCTAATCCCGGGAAGCTGCCTATTACAGGTCATGTGGTAAGCCGATTGATGTTCACTAACCGGAGTTCTAGCTTTATTTGCTAGTTGTTGAAGCCAGTAATCGTGGACAAAGGATTTCACTGATTTAGTGTTGTCCCATATTGGCCCTTTTAGGAGAAGGAATACTTGATATCCGACAGCGGAGTCCCCTAAACGTTGCCAGCCCTCACTTGAGCATCTGCAGAGCTAAGACTGAGTCACGTAGCAGCCATAAGGGCGTCACTTGTCCTTGCCTAGGACCCACCCCCCCCAGTACCTCAGACGGCACCAGGGGATCAGGCTTGGCTACGTTACTCCACACACTGTCTGTGAGAGTCGGATGGCCTAGCGGTAGGTCGTCCGGGATGATCTCCCGAGCGGAGTCTCAGCAGCTTGAATACCTGCTCCGCTTGAGACGAAATGACCGTTACCTCATCATACGACGAATACACCTGACCTGGCATACTAGGATGGTCCAAGGGCTTCTTGCATTTCTTCCAGTCGGATATTCACGGTTTAGGTGCAAGTCCCCGCCCACCCAGATAGTGACACCAGCGAATGAGAAGCATGGCATGAGGGCTCCAACATCAATAATTTCAACTTTTTCCAGGTAATATTATTCCCGTCGGACAGAGGGACTATGCCTAGCTTGTCAGGGTGTAAATAAATACTGTCTGCAAGGAATTTTTAAACATTCCAACGCAGCCCTCAGGTTTGTTAGTGCAACTGGGCTATCTAGATCAAGGCTTCAAATTATTAAACAAATGATAAATGTACTTTCGTCGAACTTGGCCCTTTCTTGCCTATCATAGGCGCCTTGGCTTTTAGATGGAGCGTTTGAATGCCCAATGTACACGTAGACTATGTAAGGACAATAAGATATCAAATCAACGCCATTTTTACAAACCATTTGTCGTGTATGAGGTCATGAAAAACGATGTGTAATGTGTACACATTAGATGATTTATTTTCAATCGTGAGTACCACGACGACTATATTTGTTAAAAATTAACAATCGACCCTCATCCTAGAATTCCTGCCAAAGGAAATTTAAATAACCTTTGATCATACGGTACACGAGCGCCGCAAAGATCTCGACTTACCAAAAATGTTCTCTAAAGTACACTCACACTGTCAGGTATTATGATGATTTTCCCTTGTTGGATACTCCCAACTTCTGACCTCTGATAATCAAGGGATGAATACGATCATGTAAGATTATTCAAGGGTTAAAGTCTAGACGAAAACCTTGGGTCATTGAATGCAGCAGATTTACTTGAGTCGGTAGGGATGAATTCCAAGATTTTAGCTTTGTAATTCGACTGCTTTCCGGTTGAAGATCTCAGAACTAGGGACTAGGCATAGCGATCTCTTATAGCTAGTGAACAAGCCTAGTGGCCCTACTCATATGCAGTTGAATAAGAAATTTATAGAGCGTGGTAGCCTGTACTTCAATACTGATCACCCCGCGAATCTAGTATCGTGAGTCCCGAGCGATAATAGCCTCATCTGACTTGCCAGTAGCCACCGATGAGTGCATTAAAAGGCCCACTCTGATGAAGATCCCTAACAATGGGTGAACGTCGTTGTCAGGGCATACACTCTTGCGCCGCCTCGAGCCCGGTATCATGGCTGCTGACCGACATCTTCCCGAAAGACCACAGATTCTTGAATAGCCTGGTTGGAGGCCTTCCTATGGGTAAACTAGTGCTCTCAGAGGAAGGCAAGAAAGATTTCGCTCAGAGCTAGTCGTTTGTAGGGCAAAGGAGGAAGCTGGATAAAAGAGTTTAGGTGTTTCTTAGGCCCGTCACTGTGATGGGCGATCAACAAAACAATATAGTAAAGGAATGGTGGCCGATTACTGTCTATTTTCTACATACATCTCGGAACTGTCCACCGAGGGGATGCTACTTAAGGTGTCCCAACTCCCAATGCGCTAACCTCACTATCTATTCTACTACATCATATCCTTGATATTCCGAGTGGGCTCGTCATAGCGAATCTGGGTCGTATCGGCCCATGATTCCATATGAGACTTGCTGCAACAATATCTTGTTTCCATATTTGTTGCAACCCTGTATTTGTATGGCCAAGTTGGACATCTCTCTAGATAGCAAGGCTAATGACGTAATAATGATAAGTGTCCGTGCGACAGTCACTAGGAGATAGGCGCAGCCTGTAACAGTCACCTTCGCTTACTCGGCATTAATCAAAGTGATTCTGCCAACCCAGAGTATTAGTAATTGAATGTTAGACTCTGCCTAAATTCTTCTACTACTACAGTAGCCTAGAAATTAGTTGTGGTATCTGTTATCAAGTCAAGACTGATATTGGGATGATATTTCCATCGGAAACGCAGCTACTGGGATTTCTCTCTATCGACCAATGTGGTTGCATGCATCTTTCCTAAACCATACTTTTGAGTTCAGGTTGGAGCCCATACTCCTGATCCAATCAGACTCGATGTTTGAGCCTGTATCCTAATCTTCCCGAACAAATCCAGTAATCAGAGGCTTCGTATTTCTCTCACATGCCCCAGTATTCTGGGTCGGTGGATAATACTTTTCTACCCAGGCATATCTTTGAATTTAATTCAATCAATCGGCGATATTCATCAACTATGAAGGTGTGCTGCTGCTTTTTTTACTACTGAATGAGTGCCTGCTCGGTCGTAAACCCCGCAGATAGGATTGATGCTAGCAGCAAAATGTGGTCCAGAACGGCACAAGTCGGAGGTCATGGCCTGGGATATCATTTTCTACGAGGCCCAGAGACATGGTAGCTTGAAGTTGGCATTTAATACTGCGAGATCGAGAAAAGGTTCCCAGCTATTATATCACGACTTTATTTGTATCTCAGTACTGAGCAGGGACAAAAGCTAAAAAAATAAATTATTCAATTCTCCTGGTTTGACGCCTTGAGGCCCGTGCAGTTTTTACGGGAAGATATATAATTTGACTGGGATGACTCAATTTTACGTGTAGAACACTCACACTCAGATTTCATTTGTAGATACCACTCGAGATTAACCCTTACAGCGTATAACCTCTTCCGTCCATACCCACCATAGGGAAAGCGTGAAAAGCCTGTGGCTATCCGAGTGTGCTTTCATCATCCCATTAGTACAATATCACGGCGAGAGAGTGTGATGTTTGGGTCTTACTGAATTCGAACCAAATTCTCCTGTCTCTAACGGGCTAGGTGTTCAAGCTACCCAGTATCTACTTGAGAGAACGGCCCGGACGGTGTACCACTGCACCATCCCACCCTACAAAGCCTAACATGAGCTGGACTGTGCTCTCCAATATTCTCATGAGATAATTGTCTCAAGACCCGACCACAGAGGCCAGCATAGCGAGTTTTACTTGTGGACGTAGAAGCTCATAGTGTAGTTTCCAGCTGTGTTTCATCACTTAATGCGGATATCATAGCGCGTAGTCCTGTTTCACACCATGAGACACACTCGCGGGTTCTCGAGCAAAGTATACGCGGATTTGTCGTAGCAATATGGGATCCATTGATTTCTTCACATACTTTTCTTGCGATGTCTAGAATATTGCCATCTCTTCGCACTCGTCGGGTTTACTGGCTTGCTCGAGAGCGCAAAGAGATGGAGGTTGGAGCTGGCTGGTTTGGTAGGTATCACAGCGGTGCCAGGATTGGGTAGAAGGTTCCGTGGAAAAGGTGGCCGAATTCCACGGGTAAACACTGAGCTGAATAGCTATTCATCAAGGGGAACATATCAATGATCTTTCAAGTAACAAAAGAGGATAGGAGCACTGTACAAGGTGTGGCCTGGGTCAGAGAGGAGCCCAATGTGCTAGATAGTCACAGACTCAAGTTGTACAATAAACACACATACGCACATAGCGGTGCCAGGAGAAATTGAGCAGTTGAAGCCTAATTTAAGGTCATTGGATGCATTTCTGTGATCCTATTCAGACTTGGCGATGGCGAGTCTAGATAGCAAGAGTCAGGATGGTGATCCAGGGCTAGGTACCAAGGAAGGTCTATTTATTTTGACCTATTAATGGCACAGTCAGGAAATATTACTTAGCTTGTTGCTTGAGTGGAAACTCCTAAAACCCCAATTCGTAACTTGTATTATTATGTAAACTACATCACATCACATATTCTCTCTGTACCGTATAATGCTCTCCGTATATTCTCAAACCTATGGCCCTACTATCTCAATATCCTGATGCATGGTGAGCCGAGGTACAGTCACATGGTTTGTATCAAGTGGTTCTCATGTGACCCCCATTGATTGATATCCAACATTCAGCTAACGAAGAGTTCGATTAGTTGTCAGTTTCGGGTATTTTGTGTGCTTTCCATTGTTCTCCTCGGGCCAATTAATTAGTGTCTTTTCAAGATCTAAATTTAACTTTTTATATCATGAGAGATCCTGAAACTGGGCTTTTTTCCAGGGATATCACTCTGAAATGTGCCTGCTTATGCAGCATAGTCAGTTTTCGTCCGTGCGTTTACACCAATAGAAGGTTTCAAGATGCTGGTTCATTTAAGCATATATTTCAATGTCTACGCACACTGTGCTATTGAACACTTTCTTGCTTCATCGTGAAGAACTGTCGCAAAGAATAGACCGACGCTTTGGCCGTGTTTGTTGGGCTTGGATCTCGTATCCTGTGACGGCAGGTACTTTCTTTGTGCAGTCATATGACTTGATAGGTGCAGTCGATTGTGAAGTTTGCGTGATAATGCACAGTCGCCACATATACAACTTGAAATTACTCCAGCCCGGCCAATCCCATCCAGCCTATAAACTTATAAAGATAATTCGGTATTATCAATCGGCATACTATCACTCGTTACGCCAACACGTGATTAGGCGCGCAGACGAGTCGATTTCCCCAGGCCACTGACTCTGGAAATAATTTAAGACCAAAGCAATTCGTATGTTGTAATCTACAACCGATCTACCGAGGTTGGAGTGTTCGATTCGGTCAAGCCATTCATGATCATTACTGTAGGCTAATAATGAGAGACTAAGGTGGGGAGTCGCGTCAAGATCTAGACAGCCTAGCTTGCCGTGTACCGACGCTAGAGCCATTGATAAAGCAGAGCTAAACAGTGATGCCCATGTGAGGCATGTCTTTATCAAAGACCACTTTCAGAGATCTTGATGTGCTGTCCGCAATTTCTAGCTCATGATCATCGGGAAATTATCGAAGTAGAGCGGCGCAGGCTTGAGTACATCGAGCTTCCGAGGCAGGTCAGAATAGGTTGGGGCCATGGCCGTGCCTCTCAACCGCCGAGTATGCAAGGACTCGGGGAGCCCCGCACAACACTAGAGCCGACAAGGGTATTGAGGGGTGCAGGGCGCATACTAGGATCCGCAGTCGCAGCCTCGCGCGCTGCACTAGTAGGCTACGGGTCAGGCAGACAAGCTGGAGCCATGTAGATCGCCGACGCCTGGCGTGGCCATCAAGGCCTAGAAGACGGGCAAGGGGGATCGTGCAGGTAGAGGCAAGGGACACTGACGCCTCGCATGATAGAAGCCGACCGGTTCATCTGATAGCGCGACACCTGGGCGTTGGACGCGACTAAATGCAGCGCGAAGTGGGTAGAGGCGATTGGCCGTCGGTCTCGCGAGAAAATGTCTCATTTCATGGCGATGTGCTAGAGGTATCGGCGTCGTCGTGTGTTCAAGCTTTGGGGTTACAACTAACTAGTGGCATTACGCAAGGGCGCATAGTCTGATATTCTGCGAGAGAAGTGGTCAGAGAAGGATCGTAACGTCAGTCCTTGACACTATCAAGCACATCATCACATCCAGGTATCGCTCATGGCACGTTGTAGTTTGAAGGCATGCCCTTTTACAAGCTGCTTATGTGGTGGCCGGAGCTGCGCCAATTTTCTGCCATTCTAGCAGATATGGACTTTGTTGCACAAGTCACCTCTGTTGAATGTTTGCCAGCTTTCTGTTTCCCACTTCTCTCCATCATTTGGCCGAACCTTAGCCCCACGTTCCGCACAGCCCTTCATGGCATCCGACCGACTGGACATCTGTTGGCGCGCTGACAGAAACCTTGACAGCCCTGTTTGTAACTACGACGTCTATTGTCAGGCACTAGATCCATTGAACTCTCATCTCGGCAGAAGTGTCCACGAGCATCTAGCGTATCAGCCCACACCACCCTGAATATTCTTGCATTCTGGATCCCAAGGTACCATGACGTCAGTCCTGTGTGTAAGTGGGTCACTTGTAAACATTGGCTTCGTCACAGAGCTTGGTGGGTGAATCCTTGACAAAGGCCGTCAACGATTGAAAGTCGGCACTTTTAACATGATTCAAAATACATTATTTACACCGTACAGCGAATAGACTATCAAGATAATGTCCAGTCCCATCCCTCCCGCCAACATGCTCCCAGTATCCCAAAAGTCACCCTCGGTAGAACCAGTGCCTAAAAGTGTGCTGACCGAAAATTTCTCCATCAACTGATTCGTATTCTGAGTATCCCAAAGCCGCAGTATTGATATTATCCTTGTGCTAGTACTTGCATATATCATAACACTTTATTCAGTATCCGTTTCTGTCCGTTGTCAACACCTTTACTCCATTCCCAAATTTTCTTATTGCAGTGAGAATTAGCCAAATCCCAAAAGATGCGTTGCTCGTTTCCTTTTCACTTGAAGCATGTAAAGATATTAAACGGCTTGATGAGTGATTATTCTTATATCCGCCTGATCATTGAAAGTGGTCGGTCCATCACGAATTTTCCGAATTCCAGGTCTTCGGAACGCCAATTTGCGTGGCAATTGGCCCAGAGTCCTGTCGACGCGAATTTCTCTGGGCCATGTTCATTTGTCTTAAGGTGTGTTGAGCCATTATTTTCGAGTATGAGTAGTGATCTTGGGTGAAAGGAGTCGCGTAATCTTCACTTTGGGTTGTATTGATATAAGAAGCGTGGCTGTTGAGAACGGTAGACATGATTGACGTTTGGTATGTTCTGCAAAGTGTGGGTATGTTCGTAGAGCAAGAGTCTTCTGAAATGATCTGATAGCTTCCACACAAGGGAGATGTCAATTTATAACAGAGTCGTCCTAAGCGATGCTGCCGGGATTTATGAGCCACACCCAGCCAACGACTGATCGGATGACGAAATTTTGAACCGCTAAGAGCTAGCTTGTCTCGTGACAGTTTAGTGCTGGTCTAGCGACAGCCTCGTGCCAGCCCGGTAATATATGTTGCCTAGCGATGGATGATTACATTCACGAGCCCCGGCAGAATTGATCTTTAGCCGTGTCATGCGCTCATTGTGGCCACTTTCTTAGCGTGCCTCGAACCGTGCTAGTGAGAACTACCGAACTGGCAACATGATCCGGAAAAATCTTTGAAAAATGCCCGTCTCAGCCCGGTTCAATTAAGTTGCTTTCAATACAATCATATTGAACAGAGCTAGTCCAATTGTAACTCATACCCATTTTCCAAGGAATCATACGAGTCCTCAATTCAATCTCTGAGTCATAGTGGTTTGTTTGTGTCTATGACATCATATATATGTCACCTGATCAGCCTGTTTGCTCTAGCACACCCAGCCCAGTATTTTCACAGCTCCGTCAGTACTATGCGTCATAAACCTTATATTAGCTCTTAAGGTAGAATATGTTTCAATCCAGCCTCACTTTCATCCGCACACACAAGAAAGGCCCGGTTTTCAAATCCAGCATTCACGAAACTCCCATTTGGGCTAACAGCATGACTCTTTCTCAGAAGAATGCAAAATGGCTAGCCAGCCTATCGTTTGTGGCCAATTTTTTCGCCCAGCTGTATGGCATGCTCGCCACCCCCAATATGAAGGACATACATGATGCCAATTTGTCTTTTTGGTCGCCACAGCCAATTCTAGTATTAATAATATTTATTCCACAACTTGTCCTTCAGTTGACCTGGCAGTTCCGTCTTTGGAAGATAGATTCACAATTTGATGCTGATAAATTTATAGAGGTTGAGCAAATGGTCGATTACGTACCCTATTATGCTTTAGGAAATCTATGTATTGCTAGTAGGCGGCATCAAATTTAAAATAAGTAGAGCTAACACGTTAAATCAATAGTATGGATGATTTTTTGGAAGCAGGCTGATCTAAAGACTGCAAACCTCTTTGTCATGGTCAACTCTTTCACTCAGTTGTATTACGTATTTGGCCGTCTACCACCCATGGAGGCTCAATCTATTTCCTCTATTCTCACGTATGCAGTGTCTACTACCCTGGCGGGAATCGGTATCTTGGACCTACTTCACAACGGTTCAGTGGCATATTTTGACCACCAAGGTCCAAATCTTACCGTCAAGATTTTAACGCTGGTTTTTTTCATTGCACTAGTTTATTTCAGCGATTGGCTTTTAGGGGCGTGTTTAGTGTACGATCTCGTAGCGCTCGCCATTGGTCAATGGGGCATCGGTCAGAAGTCTTGGGGTATGCTGTTGGGGGTATATGCCCTAGGGACAGCTTTTATCGTAATCCTGCAAAACTTTATACGGTATGATCAATTTTTTAGTACTTGTAAGGAGCACACTGACATTTCAAGACCTTCTTACTTTAAGAAAACTACTAGTGGATATACCACTGTTCCCAATAACGAATCCGATCTAGAGTAGTGATGGAAACCTAACTTAATTTCACTTAGACTGGGCATTACACTTACTATACCTCGTCTAAAACTGACATGATTCATGTATATCCGATGGATAGATATTAGTCTGCGTCTGATCTCTCGAGTCGCTAAAAATATCCTCGTGTCAGGCGTACTCTACAACAGTCTAAGATGAACCTTTTCTAATCCGATATGTTTGACTCCAATTCGAAGACAATTCAAGGCCTGATTTAGGGTTTAAAATTCACTCAATCCATGATATTTGAAGGTTCGGATATTTGAGGATAGAAAATTCTTCCATCTGGATATATTATAAGTAATCCTTATTGGCGTAAAAAATGAAAGTTATCCACACCATTGGTTATTGTAGCCTGTAAAGAGATATTCATCAAAATCTAGAGAACGTATAATATGAGGCCGTTCAGCTATTGGCCGTAACTTTTTTCAGCATCACTGGTTATGGGTTGTCAATTATGAATACCGCTATGAAACAGCGCGCGCGTAGATTTAGTTTCTGATTTAGCGTGTTGCGTAGGTTTCGGGGAATCTTGCCTGCTTCAAAACACTGATAAAGATGGGATCCTTAGAATAGGGCATAAAAAATCTAGCGACAACATGGCTTGTCCCTCACTGTCCATAAGAGCAAAATTTAAAGTTCAACAACTGGAATTTAGGAAACGTATCTAGTATTTTATTTATAGATTCTAGATGTCCTCTATAGTCATTGACTCAAATAGGACTATAATACAATTCTTACCTAATCTAAATCTTGCGACACTAAATATACAGAGGCAACACGTAAGTCTCCTCTAGGTTAAATACCACCGTACCGTGATCTGAAGACGAGAGCTTAGTTTCCACTGCCAGGGGGTAGAAGCGAGATTACGGAGTAATAATAAATCTAGAGAGGCAGGCGAGTGGTAAATTGGCAATCTTGTGGTGATGGAACTAGGATAAGCTAGCGATAAATATGTCACGCCTTGTTCATGTGTAGATATATGTATATGCATCGAAATCATCCTCTCTCATGCGAAAGAATAAGAAGTCAAAAATTCTGCCTATCCAAACTCTTACCTAACGTGCCAAGTAGGTTCGAAACTGCTATTTGATACTAGCTTATCAGAAGGTACAACTGGTAGCTAGCATTCTCGCTTCAACCAGTCGGAAAGTTGACACGGAGTTCACTTTTGAAGTGGAAGATTCTTGGACCATTGATACTCCATCAGGTGCGTCGTCGCCGAATTTCGCAGGAAAGAGCTGATCCTGAAGGAGTTGGCCGGCGCTCGTCCTCAGCCATCCAAAAGTGGGCTTGAGCGCTGGCAGGTCGTCGTCTAGAGGCTGAGATGCGTGTTGCGCAGGCTTGATCAAGTCAGGGCACCACGATGGAAGGCGAGCTCTGATGGACGGGAGCTCAATGCTCAACATGCCTTTTGCAATCGATCACTCCGCGTCGCTACATGGGGGCTTCAATCATGTCGCGGAAATTGCGTAGACCGACATCTAAGGACCAGAGCGTGAGAGCCTCGAACGGAGCTGCACGATAGATTGACGCCAGGAGGAAGCACGCCCATTCAGACCCCCACAATCCTAGCATTTAGGCCGAAGGAATTCGCCAGAAGACGCATGATGGCCCAAGACAGAGCGGCAGATCTGATGAAAAATTGACCCGTCTCAGCTCCGTCGTGTGAGTGAGGCAATGTCTCGCCGTAGCAACACGCGATCGGGGGGGGGGGGGTTTGTCTATTTACTTGGAAGTTTTGGGCTCATGCGCCAAATGTAAAACTTGGGGCAAAACAAGCGAGATTAAGCTGGGAAACCTCTCCTAATGTGCCGCGTCTCTTTTCACCATTGCTCACCCGAAGCGCCGCGGCACGTAGAAAAAGAGCGGAGGTGAAAAATAATGTAGGTATATGCGCAGCTAGGCAACATCTTTCCCGCCAGCCTTCGCGCCGTCATTCGTAATTCTTGCCATATTTACAATTAATGCTCCCGCACTCGACAGAGATAGCCATCACCAATAGAACTTTGGAGCCGTGACTCTTTCATCACCATCGTGCCTAAGAAGTTGACTCGCAACGTTATTTGCTGCCGTCTCTCTTCTGAGCTCTCGCGCCTGTGAGTTGTTTCTTTGACGTTGACTCAAGTGAGTAGGAGGGATCCCTCTTCTAGATACATTTCATGCCAGCGTCCGTAATGAAGACGAGCATGGCGCGCCTCAATGTGTCCATGATCAGGCCCGGCGACGAGGGTTTAGCGCAGACGTTTTGAGGGTGATGCTACCTTCAGTGGCTCCCGTCGACACACATACATGCCCTGATCCACAAATTGAACTTGATGCGTTTGTGACCAATGTTAAGCAGAACCTATCAATGCTAGCACACGAGCCGGCGATGAAAAGTCGAAAAGGGTATGTAGAGCTTCCCAAGCCGACGTACCTGCTCCATTTCCCCACACCATAGAGCGCCCTAATATCTATCTGACTCATGTCTTAACGCTCTTGATAATAGCTCGGGCCATGCGCGCTTACTGCAAGCGTCAAAATGAAAACCTCATCGGTGGGCCACCAACTGCCACTTATGCCAGAAGATCAGTATATCCTCACATTGCTACAGTAGTACCCTAGGTTAGCGTGATATATGGCTGAGCGCTTTCTAGAACACCATGTCCATCTTTGAATGATATCTCCCCGTAATAGACAGCTTATTCCCCGGGAGAATGGCGGAAACTGTAGCAAATAAGCTTCCGGCTCGCCAACCGGGCACTTGTTAGCTCATGCAACATGATATGTAAATTACAAATTTGGCCGGGGGATGAAGGTCGTCATCAACGTTGTTGACTGGCGTGATATATAGCGATGAAGATTTATTAATGTATGCAGTACACTTTATCCGATTTTGGGTGGTTTGGTGCTGCTTAGGTCTACGACTATCCAGGACACTGGCTTCCTCCCTGATCCACGCCACGCCTTGGACAGTGCTCCCATCCTCTTTTGTCACGAAAAAGGGTATCTGATAGAATGCCAGTGTTGGGTAGCCATGCGACTTAGTTATTACCCCTAGAATTTGCCCTCCTCTTGTACGGAACTTGTTCATTCGCGATAGATGAGGACACACAAAGGCACATGACTCGCCTCTTTTCAAGGTCCCTGCAAAACCATGGATGCGGCCGAGAGAGCTCAATTCATCCTTAGTTACCGAAGATATTTGAGACAACAATGGTGCCAGTTTACTGGGGCAATCTATTACAGATGAAATTTTATTTTCCTTGCGATCCATTCCTCTCTCCAATTCTGCTCTTAGAGTGTGCGGGGCCTAGATTGAGTCCAACACCGGCCGCGAGAGCCTCTATTGCCGATGAGCCTATGGCTCTCTCCATCACCAAACATAGCATAACGTAGATAGACTGGGCTGGTGTACAGCATGCACTCTCTATCGAGGCCTTTCCAGCACCTCCAACAGACCCTGGGGGAAGATTCGAGAGCGGTCAAAGAAGGTAGAGAGTCTCTATCTTACGTACACTTAGGTCTGTAGCTCCCGGCTGACCAGCCCCTTGGGAATCTTCACAAGGGTAGCTATGCCCTCTAATCTAGAGCTGATGTTGGTCTCGGAGAGGCCTGTGCCCAGTGTTTTTGATTTTTCCAGTAGTCGCACATGCATCAATGAACTTCATCACTTTGATTAAAGCCAGGGAACATGAAGGGCAACGGGCTCCAAGTGTATCATCCAGTGAAGAATTGTGGGGGGTGATACCGTTGAGAATTACATAGGCGGCGGAGTTACCCTTGGTCTGTAAACAGAAAAGACCTACATGTACTTAAATAGTCATAGACCCAAAAGAGCAATAAAGAAGAAGACCCCTCCAAGTGAATAATCCCGTAATAGTGCCTACTGCCAGAAACACTAATTGTTGGAAGTTAGAATAATTGGGGCTATCAAGTAGGCCACGCTGTCGATATACACGTTACTACAAATTCTGTACTTGGTTTCACTTCAGTAGTCACTTGAATCTTTTATTTTTGCCTCAGAGTTTTATTGAAAGTGCAGCTAGCTAGCTAGCTATGACAGAATATCAAAGAAAAGTACATAATAGATGACTCAATGTAAAGGGAGAGCACTCATACCTCGGCTTTCATTTGCAAGTACCACTGCGAAGTTATGGCAACTTATTCTTCACCCCAAGTCAACCCTCGTCTGTCAATGCCCACGCAGGGGAACGTCTCAAAAACCCTGAGTTATCCAAACATGCCTCCATCATCCATCAAATTTTCTCCGCACGAAATGTGATCTGAGATGTCTCCTTCCAAAGTGGAATAGGTGTCCAGGCTACTCAAACTATACCGGGGAACACTACCAGGAGGCGGACCACGGCACCTTCCATCGTTGGCTATTTCTTGTAGTTCCAGCTGCACTTTTGCAATCGAAGGCCTGGCGCGCACGGTACTCTTCAATTTGTGAAACTACTTCCCAAATTTTGAAATCTCACGCCCATCGAGATTGTATCCTTCCTGTGCATCATCCTGTAAACTTGTCCTGATTTTCCCCACGCTCATCCCACAGAGCTATCTCCCAGATTTGTACGCCACGCTTTGCTTCCTCCATCCGGTGTAAATATCGGCGTGGGCATATATTTGGTGACCAGCAGAGGCCAGAGGAATTCGAGACGAGATGTGGTCATTGGGGTGAGAATGTACTCGTAAACTTAATGAGACTTGGCTAGGAGTCGATCTCGTTGGAAGTGAAAAGTGGATATGGTGAATTATTATGAATCATTGCCTCGTGGGCCAACTTCTTTCGTATTGCGAAATTTGACTGGACTTGACTCTGGGAGAATATTTCATTCTCGGGTTCGCAGAGGGCACCGCGTACAGGTGTTCAGTCTTGTCCTCCTTGTATGACACCAAATGGGTTAGAGTAGATGAAGAAGAATGAATTATAAGTTAATGTTATTGTTTCGATATATTGAACATTGTTAGAATTTAGAATAATTGGGGCTATCAAGTAGGCCACGTTATTGGTACACACGTGACTGCAAATTCTGTACTTAGTTTTACTTCGATAGTTACTTGAATCAATGTGCTCTACAACCTCAATGACTGAGGGGTCATTATTTCCTTAATAAATATATATTTTATTGCCTTTTGTTTATGCGCGCACACGGCATTGTACGAACGATAATAAAATTCTTATCTTACCATAGAGCCGCTCATGTGACCCCGAATAGCTTGAAGCACAAAATTGTCATGTATTCCGATTCCTTTGCCATTCTGAAGATCGTGTCAGGAATCTAGGTGAAGTGAAGAGCCCTCAAGTCTAGGACAATGTGTGTGTTCATTTCCGGCACAAATCACGATACACAAGTACTGCGAGGCAGGTCTTTGGGATGGGTTTGAGAAATCAACACAGCTTTGCAAGATCATATCAAGGGTAGGTAAAACCTTGAGAAGGATCACACTTCGACACCAGAGGAGTTATTCATGTCAAGGAGCATGGTGTGCTCCACAACTTGGTCCATGAAAGCGCGGGCGACTCTGAACACAGTCATGTCTTGATAGTTTAGACGTCCATCCTACTTCAGATATGAGAGAGCTGGTTCGAATCCGGCAAGAACCAATCGCATTCCTCGTAGTGCCTGTGTATAATGCCATAAGAGTTTTTGAAACCCCCCTTTGTTGAGCTCGACTTTACTGTATAAGCCAACTCATCTCATCGTGGCATTTGCGAATGAGACCCAAAGTAAGAGTGTCTCTAAAGTCAAAAGAGTCATCCAACAAATACACGTAGCGCTGACCATTCTCAAGCCTAGATTGCTGCATACGCTCAAATGGTCAAAAATAGAAGCTATCCAGGATAGAAGTAGGAAACACAGATTGAAATGCTCTATGGCTTCAAACAAATAAGGAATGCCTGAAATAGGCTGTTGGCGTAAATGGTCAGGTGCTAGTGAGACACTTAGAAGTTATAGAATAGATTATTACGTGCACTATTTGAGAGGAGATTTGGCCGCTTGTCACAAAAAAGCCCGTATTAGGTCTGCCTCCTGCATATTCTATGTGAGGAATGGGAGAGTTTGCATTTAAAGCCAAGTAGGCTCATGGGCATATCAATCGTCCTATCGCAAAACTATTCTCTCTCTTTACCAGCAGCTTAGCGGTGAGTAAAGATATTCTGAGGCCACAGTCAATTCTCCTACATGGGCTTATTCACACGCCGAGTCCTAACCTTCTTTTCCTGCGCAAGAATCGCCCCAATCGCCGAGTACTCCATATATTTCGCAAACTTACCGGATCAAACCAGAAATTAGTGACTCCTGCCTTAAGCGTGTGACTATTTGCTATTGCACCATTTTCTGAATACTCTTCATCCCGCTGTTGAGCCCAAGAGCCCACTTGATACTGCCCTCCGGACCCTGTGATGTTCTAGGACGCCGTTCACGTATTCTCAGGGATGAGGTTTGGATGGTGTCCTACGGGGTGCGTTATGTGGTCTAGTAAAGACCAAGAGGGTAAGCGAAGATAATAAAGATGTCCAAGGCATGACGGGTCTTCTCTAGGAAGAGATGAATAGGCTGATAGTTGCGGTAATGGTTGCACGTAAGCCTTGCTGATGAAGAGCTCCAAAATGGATAAATGGTCTTCCCGAAGAAGAGATGGATAAACAGATGTATTGTCAAGGTAAAAATAAAGAAGACGTTGCGTGAAGAGAAAACCTCTTACATGCCGATCCATTATCTACAGAGATAGAAGTATTCGACAGCCAGGATTAAACATGAGTGATACCTGCCCATTTCTTTGCATTAATGATGCTGTCCTTCCCATTCTCCTCATGACTTTCCCTGGTCGTCTCTGAATGGCTCTTTGCATTACTCATTCTCCGAATAAGCCAAAATTACTTTATTTGCTACAATTCAACCCCCATTTGCTTCATGAAAATTTAGCTTTTAGTTTTAGACTTACTCATCTGTGAGACGTATCCTCTTGAACCCCCAGCACGTGAGAAGATCTTCAGGCAATTTTTCAACGCCGCAGTCGCAAAGGAGAGCTGCGTCTTCGTGCTTAAATTTTCTCAGATAAACGGCCTAGTCGCCATGTGCTGACGGTGCCGCGAGTAGTGAGCCTAGATTTCTTCGGGAGAGAGACGGAAGTTCATACGGCATTCCTCCTGTCGTCTATATTCCGAAAAATTGTAGCGCTCAGCTGCATTGTCTAGCCAGTATTCCCGTATTCTTGCTTCACTGCGGATGGCAGGTTCCTTGCGGGCGCTCTTCGCCAGAGCGTCGGATCTTTCATTTCCTTGTATGCCTGCATTTCCCACGACCCATCTAACTCTGAGTATTCCGGGTGCTATCCTCGGCACGCGCATCATTATGGACCAACTTTTTCGTAGTCCCCGAAACTCACCTATTTTACTAGAGCTGGGCGGTGTCTGGTTCCCAGTTTGTATATGTAGGGTGTTAGAGTATAGAGAAGACTTCGGAGTAAGAATTGCCTGAGAACGGAGAAGAAGTTCAGTTTGCTTAATTGACTAATAGACTACAGGTACCATGATATATACAGTGGAATTACAAGGAAGAAAGGTTACTCGGAACCGACTCGACTGCAGAAATAAATGAGATCCCAGACCAGAAAAGAATTATCCACTGACTCAGAATACTGGGTCATGCAATAGAAAATACGAACAAACCAATGGCTGGATTTGTTCGGGAAGAATGGGATCCAAGCAGACTCAAACGTTGAGTCCGATTGGATCAAAAGTATGGGCTCCTGCCTGAACTCAGAAATGTAGTTTAGGCAAGATGCATGCAACGACATTGGTCGATAGAAAGAAAAGCAGGAAACTATATTTCCAACATAAGGCGGCTTCATCGTTGTCAAGACAGACAGTAACGTTGGAAGCATTTTTTGCCTTAGCAAGCGCAATGGCCGCTTTCAGACCCTCGGTGGCTCCAATTACTTCTGCATCGTACACTTTGGCAGTGCGTCCTAAGGGAATTTTTCAATATATAATTTTAGTATTTGATCCGCGGTAGATACAAAAACCTGTCCCCGCGTTTTTATGTTCATCCATGGATCCATCCGAATACATCGTAAGGTCCAGTATTTTTGTATATTCTGAAGCAAATTATCCCTGATTTTCTTCTGTCCCATTTCGCGGCTAACAGCTTCAATTTATACCGTTACAACGACCCGGTCCAGTTTATGCCATGGTGGTACCATTGAGAGAGAGTTCTAGAAGCTGCCGACGTCTAATCTACAGAAATTTAGAAGAGTTCCATATTATCTGTAATAGGAGTTTCGAGTCTGCTACAGAAACCCGCACTGTTAGACGGTCGTGAATTCGTCCCAGCCTAGCTCACGCAGAAGCACCGGAATAGGAGTAATTTTATCGACTGATAAGACTGCTCGGACCGCAAGATTCATTGTTCCTCTTACTTGATTAGTTTTCGATACATAAGATTTTTGCCTAAATCACGTTTGGACACTGTAAAAAAGCATTATAAATCCTGAAAATTGCACTGCTTGCCCAAGCAGGGCTGGCTCGACTCTTTTGACCGTGTTGTTGATTCGTTTTGTAAGGTCGGTTAAGACCCGGCATCGCTGGTATGCTCTACTCACATGTTCTTTGAATCTAACTTTCCTGTCAGAAATAACTCCAAGCCACCTCTTGTATTCGTTCGGTACAATCATATTTTCTTCTAACAGAAAAAAGGGCCCTGTGCGATTCCTTTCTTGGTGGAAATATTGTACCTCGGTTTTTTACGTTTCCCAATCACACCAATTTTAACATCCTCATTGCAACATCATTCTCAGGCTTGTCTATAATCTCTAACCACACTGTTCAAGATTTCAAGCCGATTCCATCATCGAAATATCATCCGCATATCCAGATCGTCTCCTGAATATCCGTAGAATGGGACCAACATAAAGCAAAATAAAAGTTGGGCAGCCCGTGTAGGAGCCGAAATTGGTCTGAGATTGTCTGATCAATTCGAATTCTTGCTATTCAATCCTGCAGAAATGAATTGACTCAACTAATGATGTTTTCTGACTAGCCTTGGGATCTCAATCGGTTTAATAGCCGTTTACGTAGTTCTTCATCAAACGTCCCCTTAACATCAACGGTAACCATACCAGTAACCTTGCCCCAGGTGCTTCTTTCACATCACAAAGTGTCAGAAATGAAGACAAATATTGTTTTAGATGTATGGACCCTTCGTTTCCTATAGGTTCCCGACGCAGTCTTACGCATAGTGAAAGGGTTGTAAATAATAATAATAATTATAGGGTAGCGCTTCTGAGTGCCTAATAGACACATGAACGGCTGTACGGCGTGGGCACAAGTAGTTTGTTGGGAGTATCCTATGCGTATATGGCGCGACAATCGTTAATGCTATGGCTTAGGCTCTATTTCGCTTCCACTTGCACTCATTGCGCATATCTCTCAATATTTCAGCAGTAATTTCAACATGACACCTTTTTAGTCAATTTCTTCTTTCGTTTCAGAAATACTGCGCCAATTTCATTGCACGATATTTCTAACACAAAGTAGTGTGGTCGTTAGACCTGTTGCACAGCGCCCGTAAATTACAATACATCGACCCCTAAATAAATTGTCGCACTTAAGTGCTCAGTGGGCAAATCGCTTTAGGAAAAGGCGCCCATGGTCTTTTCTCGGGTAACTTAGAAGAACTATCGAGCGATCCACATTTCTTATCTTTGGTAAAATAACTATTCCAGTCTCTTTGAAGACTTTTGGGTGTACTTCAACTAGAGTATATTCGTTGAGCAAGCCCGTGGTACGTTGGTCTATAGTTAGTCATGTTATTTAGAGAACCGGGGCTACTATTTCATCTTCTCCAAGTGAGAATGAAGTAACCTGGCAGGTAGCTTGTTAGGAATTCTCGGTGAGTGGATGCCAAGGTATAGCTCTCCTGGAAACAGACGGTGCTTCTTAACACACATCTGAGGCTTCTATGTGTCGAGAGAAAAGCTTTTTGTTTTGGGCAGTACATGTTAGCGACTCCGTCATCTCCCTTGAATGGTGGGATTTGAGAGGATAGAGCAGAGTTGTACCAATTTACTATTATTTACACATCCTTTAGGGACTCCAAATTCTCAACCTGAGCCTCTCAGAATGCTTTTTTGGTCCGTCTAACAGCGCTCCGAAGTTCTCACTTCATGAAATCTGACCTACATGAAAGTCTCGCCGCATGATATCTGCGTGCAGCCGTTCTACACTCCTTGTTACACCAGGTAGTTCCCCAATTTTTGTCCTTGCTGTGGGGATAGGACGCTAGTAGGGCCGCCTGCAAAGTTTGAATGGTATTTATAGCTTCAGTTTGTATATCCTATATGGTTTCCAACGTAGGGGATCCTTCCCATCACCTAATAGAGCCTTAAAGCTGGTTTCGCTAAGAGAGCTGTAGCATAGCCGCCTTTTTCTGCTTTCTATTAGGTCTCCAAGGAGCATTGTGGTTATGAAGATGGTCTCGTGATCAGATATTGTGTTTAATTCAGACGAGAGTTGGAATTTCGCTTCCTCGATGGAATAGAAAGCGAGGCCCAGAGTACCTCCCATGTTGAAAATTGAATCATCCTCCGGGTTAAAGAGGTAGAGATTCTTATCTCCAGGCCAATCTATCGGTACCATTGCCTATGGAGAATTATAAATGACATGCGGGTTATAAGTTAGATATATTAGATTAAAATCGCTGCCCATGAGGTGATGCAGGTCTTTAGTGTTTATGAGTACATTCAGACAGTCTCCAGTAACTGCTTAACTAGCCAGGGCGTTGTTGACACTTCATACACTTATTTTGCATCAATTTCGTTGTCCTGTGCAAATTATAGTGCATAACTATGCACGTTTGCGCCTCTTCTCAAGCTCGCTTGCATAATGCGAATAAATCGTAGTTTAGCCGATTCCTACCTCATCAGTATACTTAGCTGGAATGAGTGAGAGATTCGGCTGAGCTCTGAGGGTCGAGATTCGAGGAATTATGGATGAATTGAAGAGATTAAGCGAGCTCTTTCCGTCCTGCTGCGAGAATGTGATGGGTTCTGACCCCTAGTGAGCGAATGAAAATTGGCAGGGCAAGAATCGAAAAAGGATTTGTGATGAACACTACAATTCAGGAATTGTACTGGACGGTCAGACTGGAACTCGTGCGAGTCCTTCCCGCATGACTCGAATTCGTGTTGGCGTGCACAAATTCAAAGCACTTTTTGCAGGTAGTCAGCTCTCTTCTCTGACGGGCATGCTGGACGTCTGTTGTTTGTTCGAAGAGCCACATTATAGGTGGTAATCTTTGAGCCTTAGCCTCTATTGGAAATGGAGATACAGAGTGTTGTGGACGTACGGGTCCTCCATTTCGTTTAGTTTCCCGATATGATCTTGTGTGTATTTAAGAGGTTGGAATGGGTAGTATAATAGCGCTTCAGGCTACTTATTGGGTACATGAACGGCTTCATGACGTGGGCACAAGAAGGTTATTGGGGGTCTTCTATGCCTAGATGGCGCCACACTCGTTTATGCCGTGGCCTTGGTTCTGTGTCGCTTACAATTGTACTTTTTTTTTAAATAATTTAATGTGTATGCAGCTATAAAGCTATGACAAATGACCGGTGCTATGTATGCATATTAGATGGCTCTTTTGACTTAAGACACACTCATACTCTGGATTTCATTCGCAAGTACTACTACAAGGTATGTTCGCTTACACAAACAGTCGAACCTCCGTAAGTACCCACCAAAGGGAAATCCAAAACCTTTGATTGTCCAAGCATGCCTCCGTCATCCATGTATACCAGTGCCGCGAGAAATGTGGTTGTATTTTGCCGGATTTGAACCAGCGATCTACTGTCTCGAGTGAGATATGTGTCCAAGCTATCCAGACTCTACTTGGCAGACCGGCCAAGCCGATGTACTACCGCACCATCCAAACACGGCGATCTTTATAGTGTCACCTGCACTCTCGCAGCCGGAACCTTGGCACGCACAAAGCTCGATTTGTAAAAACACCTTGCCAAAATTCGAAATTTCACGCCCTTTGAGAATATATACATCCTCTGCATCATCTTGTAAACTTGTCCTTATCCCTCTCACGTCTATCCCAAAGAACAGTCTCCCAGATTTGTGCGCCACGCTTTGTTTCCTCCGTCGGGTGTAAATATCGGCGTAGGCGTGTATTTGGTGACCGGCTGAGGCCAGAGAAAGTCGATAAGAGCTGTGATCATTGGAATGAGGATGTACTAGATCGTACTTGTAGTCTTGATGAGGCTTAGGTATTAGTCGGACTCTTTGGGAGTGAAAATTTCACATGGTGGAGTTTTTTGAATCATTGCTTCGTGGGCAAACTTGTTCGATATTGCGAAATTTGACTAAACTTGGCTCTGGGAGAATATTCCACTCTCAGGTTCACAGAGGGCACCGCGTACAAGTGTTCAGTCTTGCCCTCCTACACTTGTACCTGTAGCGCACACTTTCCACACTCTTAGCTGTAATCCGAACTTTACACTCTTTTAGTCAACTTCTACTTTTGTTCCATGAATATTGCGTCCGTTTCATTGCGCAATATTTCCAAGAGCCTTTAGGACGTTGCGTCCATGCGACATGACGGATGGACATTGCTGGTTCTATTTCGATAGGCCGGTCAATAAGGTCAACTACTCCATCCTAAGTAGTAATTATTTGGTATAGGCCCAGTTGCAAACGTGATCCACGTTTGTAATCTTTCCCCAGTAGCTTTTCCAAACCGTATCGCCATGGCATCTTTGTGCTGGAGGATACTTTTAGCTTTGGCCGGGCTAAGTGCTAGGACGACGATTCCAGATGGAACTTTCCGTGCATCTACGACTGTCAGAAATTGTCAAGGGTTTCTAGGAAGAAATATCTCGAGGAAGAAGTGTACGATTTCGGACAAGCCTTCATTGATAGTTGTGTAGGATATCTAACTCTCTTCTCCATGTGAATTAATGATAAGCAATATTCCGTTTGCTTACTTAAGCAGTTCAAGTAAGTCTATCCTTAAATTTAGATTCCCAAGGCTTTAGTGATCCCGAACTCCCTGTGACCTGGCAACAATCAGCCACTCACTTATCCCAAGGTAGCATTTCCTAGCCACTCCATTTCAGATACTACTGAACCTCATGTCGCCTAGACAAGCTTAATCATATGCAATTGAATGAATTTAACTGATCCTGATGATCTTACATAGAAATGTAAAACTTCATACTTACTAAGTCTAGATTTCCAACGATTAATGTTGGATCGGAAACGAGCCGTTGGACTTGTTGCCAGAGTAGAAATGGTTCGATATTACGTGGCTCTTGTTTACTGTCCAGTCAGATCATTATCTGTTTATCCTCCTTGATTAGATACTGTGGGAATGTCTGTTGTAAAGGTAAGAGCTTACGGAGGTTAATTGGCAGAAGGTTTACGGGTAATTATCGATGAATCAATGTGAACTGCTGATATATTTGATATTCAGAACTATGAGGAGTTAGAAGGAGCTAGAAGGTAGAAAGCGCTAATTATATACACATCTGGGGTAGCTAGACTCTCGCCTTATTTACCCAAAACAATACCACGGAACATTCTAGTCTCCTGCATCTGGTAGTACAATCTAGAAACACTTTCTATACAGTGCTCCATTGTTCCTCTACTCATCATGGAGCCACCTGGTAAGTTCTTCCTTCACCCTCAGTGATCATTACCCCTGTGCATCGTAATCCTAGCCGTCACCAGCACAACAATGTCGGGCTTCTATGGAGTATGCGGAGATCCATATTTGCGCCATTCGAGTTCCCGGCTGCCGTCTCAGTGACCCAGATGCTGCTTTTTTGATCACGATCAGTGACTCTACTCACTAGATTAGTGTTGGAAAATCGGTATATGTTCGATGAGTAAGGCAGCTCAAAAAATATGGGCGCGATTTATGAATAAAATAATAACGATCTGAATCAAGAGAACATATAATATACTGTTGAGAAATAAAATAAAATTACTTAATTTTTATTATAGTTTTTCTGTCTTGTTGATTCCTGGGTGTTAAAGTTATGAGCTATGTGCAAGTTATACTGCGGAGAGATGAGTGTATGATTTTATATTTAGTAGGTGACAGTGAATAGACTCATGCATACTATGCTGTGGGTATATGAACAAAATGTATAACACCAAACCTCTATCCATTAATGTTAGTATATCTATGAAACTATATACATACTTGCCTAGCCAGTGTGTGTGTGTTGTTTATTGTACTACTTGAGTCTGACTTTCTAGCACATTAGGCTCCTCTCTGGCCCAGCCACACCTTGTAAAGTGCTCCTTGCGTCTAATGTTTCTTGATAGATCATTGATATATTACCCGTGATGAATGATCATTCACCTTAGTATTTACCCGTGGAATTTGACCACATTTTCCGCTGAACCTTCTACCTATAAAAATAAAAATGATAACAATAAAACCTGCAGCTTCATTCAGGCGAGACCTAGACACCAGGACCACATGAGGTGCACCTATTCATCTATATCTCCCTTCTTTGTAACATTCGAGGCCGACTTGATCCAATCAACAATCGCCGTATCGGGTGCTGGGTTCGCTCCTGAAACTCATCGGATGGCTTTTCCTCCATGACCAAAGGTTGGTGATGAGAAGGGCTTCGACTCTACCATCTAATCTGATTGTGGTTAGCTTCATGATAATAGTGATAGGAGAATATGCTTAAGGATGAAGACGATACAGACGGCGAAAGCGATTGGGAATCCTCATCAAAGTGAGGACTTTTTTACTCAAACTTGGCTCTGTAGACTGTACAGTGAGAGCTGGAGGTTCGTAGGGGACACCACTGACAGGTGTTGAGAATAGTCCCCCTCACCTAACCAGTACACTGGTGATATATGCTGTGACCTTGAGCAACACACTGTGCCCTAGCTTAAACTTCTTCGTCGTCTCATATCACAATACTAGGCAGCTTATATACATGTATCCTCAGTAATACTAATCCAATTAAGTACCATCTATCAATCCTCGTTCCATATTCTAACAATGACAATGAATCATACGATAGTATACAACATGAGTATGTGAATAGGTTCAATAGATCAAACTGTATCTCAAGGATATCAAACCATACCATGTATCAGTCAGTCTCACGCATCAAACATGCTCAATGAAGGGGATTTCAATAACCTTGGTCGTTAGTCATGTATGAGAATCCTAATTATTAAAATGAGGAAACTTAATATACCCAGAATCTGAATTTCCAACAGTTAGCTATACTACTCTTACATATTTTCTCTCCTCGGATCGCCCGGGACACTCTTTCTTATCGGAGTAGAAAATTCAGCTGTGGCACCAGAGCAAAAATCCTTTAGCTCTTCTAGGTTAGGACCAGCTATGTTCAAAAGACCTCTGGCCATTTACATGAGATCTGTCATCTTTGGCTTTCCTCTAGAGCCTAATAGTCTGTTTATAGGTTGTGTTTTTAATAGATTTGCTTCCTCTGCCGCGATACTTTGGTGCGGATACTCATCAGATTTTTTTTTGTCCGGTCATGAAATGCTATTAGGAAGCCCGCTCGTGGTTGAGGACGTGACGGAAGCCGAGTTGGTGTTAATTATGTCGATTTACTAAAGTGTATGAGGAAAGACAACTCAATCCACAAATAACAGGTATTTATAACAGTTCATCTACTGACTGATGACTTTCTCACAGGTATCATACTCGCTACCTAGCCACGTATTTGATTTTGATTTTTGATTGAATTTAACGTCGTGTCTGTCCACAGCTCGTGACTACTGTCACGTAATGGACGGCCCAGTCCCTACAGAACTACCCGACGCTCTAGCGCGCACTATAGCACCTAGAAATTACAAAAGAGTACGACCAGCTGTCCGCTAGGAAGGTTTTGTTTCGGATCCAGGAAAGCGTGCACTTCTATTGCGCGATCTCCATCTCGGCCGGTTCACCAGCCAAAACGACGTGGACACCGAACACCTCGAGCCAGGACGCGGAAACCTTCCATGGGTCTCAAGCGTCAGACGAAGAAGCCAAGTGGGTAATAACGGCCTGCCAGAATAAAGCCCCTGGAACAGACGCAATTTCTGTTCGTCTTCTTAGGACAGCCTGGCCGTCAATTGGACAAGCAGTGAGAGTACTCTTTGAGGGCTCACTTCGACTGAACCACTTCCCGAAGGCATTCAAGCTAGCCGAAGTAATTCTTCTCCCCAAGCCTGGCCGTAATCTCAGCACAGCTAAAGGATGGAGGCCCATCGCACTACTCTCCTCTCTGGGCAAAGGTCTCGAGAGACTAGTTGCAAGGCGCATGACATTTACCGCCATTTCGCACAAGGCTGTTCCGCAGCAGCTTTTTGTAGCACTCTCCGGTAGATCAGCTAATGACCTTGTCTCATGCGATATCCACGATATGGAACATGCAATGAAAAGGCAGAAGAAAGTAGTTCTTGTCACTCTGGACGTACAGGGTGCATTTGACGCTGTACTCCACGGACGACTGCTGCAAAGGATGAATAAAGTTGGGTGGCCGAAAGCAGCTATCACTTGGATAAAGTCTTTCCTGGACAAACGATCCGCCAGCGTCAGACACGAGGATGGAGTAACAGACCCAATTCACCTAGAATGCGGGCTGCCACAAGGTTCGCCTTTATCCCCAATTCTCTTCTTCCTTTACATGGCCGAAGTCGTGGGGGGCAGCAGTTGGAGATTTGGCTATGCAGATGATGTTGCTATCCTCGGCATAGGTTCGACTCCAAATGAAACCGCAGCAGCTGTCCAGAGAGAAGTCGATGCAGTCCTAGGGTGGGCTGCTGAAAATGCCGTCTCTTTCGACCCAGATAAGGCCGAAGCAGTCTATTTCCCCGGCCCTAGATCCAGGGGATACGACCTTCCAAAGATAAGGGTAGGTCCTCGCGATGTTCAGGCATCCGACAACATCCGATGACTCGGAGTTTACTTGGACCGTGGCCTGACCTTCGAAAGCCACGTCGCCAAGTGGACCAGTAAAGCAATGCGTCTAGTGCAACACTTCCGACGGCTCACTCAGTGCACCCAGGGACCAAGGCCCGACTTACTAACCACAGTGATCCGCACGGTAGTCCTGCCAATCGCGATGCACGCAGCGGAATCCTGGTACCCGGTGCCGACCAGGGAAACCTATCGGGGTGTCGCGCGAAATTCATATAAGAAACAGTGCAAAGTTATTGACCAAACTTCTGCCTTCGGAATCCGCGTGGCTCTACCAACCTGGCGCACCATGCCCATCGCAGCCCTGAGAAGGGAGACTGCCATCCCACCAGCACACATTCTTCTCGAGGAACGCAGGCTCAAGACTGCCGCATGAATCCGAAGACTGGATGAGTACCATCCGCTTCGACTTCGGGCAACGGAAATCACAGACAACGCTCGCCACCGACTCGGACTAAAGACATGCAACAAAAGCAGACTTGGTCTGGATAGAGTTCATGATTCGAGGGTCCAGAGGATGTATCGACTTCTACCAGAGGCTGAACTACCTCCACCGCTCCGACCTTCGGTCCCCCCTCAGCCAATTCCCTGCTGGACAAGCAAGAAAGAGGCTGCCAAGTTCATAAGAGAGTGGCTACCTACACTCTCACCCGACTGTCTCTGCGTTTAGAGTGATGGTTCTGGGGCTTCAACCGACAGAGTTTCGTGGGCCTTTGTGACTTTTATCAGCGGCACAGGCACGACAATCGAGCAAAGCGGCTCAGGCAAGATTACCAATGCGGAGGTCTACGACGCAGAGGTTCATGGAGCTTTGGCTGCTCTAGAAGCAATTACTGCCAGCAATCTAGATCGAGGATGCAGCGCCATCTATATCCTGCTCGAAAATTCTGCTGCTGTTAAGGCTCTACTGACGGGAACAACGGGCTCATCATCCTGGCGTATCCAAAAGTTTGTGAAACTGGCCGCGGGATCAGCCGCACCTGTAAAAATAGGATGGATCCCGGGCCACGAAGGGCTTGCAGTAAATGAAATCACCGATGAACTCGGTCGAAGAGAGCTTAACTCGCCGGACAGCTCTAGGACGACACATGATGTGATGACCCTCGCCTCTTCTGGACGGAAAGCTTGTGAACTGGCCAGGCAGATGTTGACAGACTGGTGGCACTCGAATCGCCCCAAACAGTAAGCTGACCTTGAACACGAGATGCAGCGCAAGAAACCGCCAGAACTAGCGCTATCGAGAGCGGTCTACGCCCGCTTAATCGCTGCTCGAACTGGACATGGAGACTTTGCGGCATATCATCGCCGCTTCAACCATAAAGACGCTACACTTAACTGCGAGTGTGGGAGGGAAAAATCAATTGGTCACCTTGTCCAGTGTCGAAAAGTACTGGCAACATGGCGGCTGAAAAGCGGAAAGCGTAGAGCGCCGGCTCTGGAAACAATGCTTGGATCAAGGGGATGGCAGCTGTTTAGGGACTACGTCCAGGAGAGTGGGATTTACGCGGAGACTAGTCGGGGGATGGCAGGGATACCTGTGACTCGGAGGTGATAGATCAAAGGCCTAGGTGGCTTGGCGTGGACAGAGAGATTGGAATCGAGGCTCAGGTGCGTGGTGGCTGAGGCGGAACGATGGAAGGGAAATTGTTTAATTTTTCTTTTGTAATGCGGGATTTCGCGTGAAAGTTTTTGTTTTGTTTTCAATTCTGGGCTGCTGAATTCGTCATGATTCAACACATAGATGCATTTTGGCATGGTTCCGGTGATTTAGGTGAGACGAGGCATTTGTACTGCACGGTAGTTAACCTGATCCGGCCCGACCTCACTCGTGCTCAAGCTCCAGTAGGAGTGCGACGGTAGCTACTTCACCTAGCACGTTAATGAACAAACAAACAAACAGCTGTCCGCCACTCTGCTTTCTAATTTAATTGTAGCAAATTTGCCTCTACCAGGAACTTCAATTTTTTTTACACGTTGTGTTAAATTACACCTGCAGAACAAGAAAAATAAGAATTAATCCTGCCATGTAACATTAACCCCACACCAGATCGTAAAATTTCACTTGGAAATATCTAATGGGCTCTTTGGATTTCGTCGAAGAACTTCGTAGGCCCGACCCATTTTCCTAAGGCGAGGGCACCTTCAGGCGTGCCAAAAGAGGCCTGGGGTTTTCTGCTTTCTTCGGTTCCTGTTTCGGACCCTCATAGCGGTTCCTCAGGGGAAATCAGAGGAGCAAACCTAGATGCCGTGCCCACTATTAGTGTAGGAGCTGGAGCGGAGGCGCATGAGTCTTTTGGAGGTGCACTCCTGATAAGGAGGTCACAAGGAGGTGGGGAAGGATGTAGGTCAAGCCATGCTTTGTGTCCCTCCTGTCAAATCAGCCGTATTCTCTCTTTGTCTGGCCGAATATAGACTCCGTTAGCTCGAAATGGACGGGCTGGACAGCCAGAAGAAGAAACCTCGTGTGGACCGGCGCAATTCAAGCATTTTATAGGTGTCATGCAGGGAACATCATGAGAGTCTGAGGCACAAATGCCACACCGGGCTCGACGTGTGCAGCTATTTATTTTGTGAAATCCGTGACAGCGGGGGCAGACTTGAAGGCGGGGGCGATTATCAGCTGGCCGGCTTCCAGCAGAGCGAGCAAAGAGGCGAATACTGAACGGGAGTTTCTCTGAAGCTGGCTTTGAGACTACCAAACAGAGGGTTTCTTCCCACTCAGGGGATTCCCGCGATCGTCGCGTCCATGAGATGGAGAAAATTGATTCAGTATCAATTTTGGCTCCTGCTAGCTCCTGCCGGATATCTGCGTCAGATAAGGCCTCCGGTGATCCGGAGGAATGATATCCGTATTTTAGAACTGGGCCTAGAAGCAAGTTTGTGCGTTTTTCTTGCCTTTCAATTGGTATAATTCCAGTCATGGGCTGCAGAGCTATAGCTACCTAGAGAAGATCTGTTGCTTGGTCGGGAGAGGGAGCAACCAAAGCAATACCAGATGGAACCGAATAAATGTACTTGATTAGCTCTGGACGGTCTAGAAGGCTTCTCAGCTTCGTGCGGACAAGGAGAGAATCTTGGTGGCGTAAGGGGTGATCAGGCGCTAGGCGACCCATGACCCTCGAGTCGGGCTTGGATTTTACAGCTAATGGACCTGTTTTTTTCTTAGTTTGGAGTGGCGGGGCTGGAATAGAGGAGCCTTTCCTCGCCATAGATGCGTATGACAGGGGTGAGTTGATTACTGGAGGGGGATTATTTATCTTACTTTCATTAGTTTGTGAGACAGTTGTTGACTGCTCGAAGACTGGCAAGCCGGCAATGGCCCGGGCGGTGCTGCGTGTCACGATAGCTTTTAGATCAGCTGCAGTATCTGGTGGAAGAGCGCGAAGGTGTTGAGCACCGGCGTTTTGCCATGCTAATAGCGATGTGGCAATGTCATTGGTCGTGGCCGCTGAAGGTTGGTGTATTACACGCGCTGATTTATGCATCGGAGGGGGGGTAGATTGGGTATCTACTTTCGGAGTATGAATAGGTTGACTTTTGGAAGAGGCATGTGTAGAACTGGAAAGGCCTGTACCAGAATTCTTTTTCAGGACTCTCGTGGCTTTTAAATTTGGGGCTCTAGTTGCAGGCTCGATCATATGCAACGGGTCGGGGGGTAGTCATTTTCTGACCCTGAGTCCATGGACTCATCTTCGGTGTCAATCAGAATTGACTCGGCTGGAGAATGGTGACTCTTGGAGGAAGCTGCAAGAATGGCTTCTTTGCGCGTAGATGGAAGTAAGCTCTTAAGTCTTACGCGTTTGGCAGCACGCGTAATAGTTTTCGAAAGTAATGCGATTGCGGCAGGCTTTTTCCGTCTACCAAGAAGCATGCTGTCTAATTGCGACGTGGGCGTGTTCAAAATAGCAGTATGAAATGCTCTCTTATGTGTTGTGAGTCGAGTTTCTGCATGACCTAACCAAGTATTGTTAGGCGTCACTTAGTTGTAACAGCGATTCAACCTCCTAACTAGTTTTAACGTTTTGAGAACCTCCATTTTTCCCTCCCCATGCGGCCTTAACGTAAAAAAATTTATTGTCACGCTGAAACATTCACCTAAGCTCATACAACGGTGAAACCGTAACAGAGGAGCAGTCCGCGTACACGTTCATATCGGCGTCGAGGACTCAGGTGTTGCTGCAATATTGGTTGTTGCTCCCAAAATCTTCGATACGGAAAGAGTTAGTATAGCAGTTGACAGTTATGTGCGCCCAGTATTACTGACATGTTTGTGGATGCGGTTCGTGGCATAAACAGTCTGGGACACACCGCGTTTTAATCGCGGGCGAGAGGCGCCATATCCCCTAGAAGAACAGACGCAAATCGTTAATTTGGGTTCCGGAAAAAAATTGTAACATTCTAATTTTCAATGTGTTCTGTGATCTGTGAGGATATATGCCAGATCATGGTGTTCTATAATTCCGGTCAGGCCTTTTGGCCGTGTGCTTATGCATCTATGTAATGCTTAATTTAGTATGGAAATTTCCAACCTGAATATCCTGCTAAAGTACACGCATAATTCCTAGCAATCTACAGGCCGCTTCTGACACCCCGTGAGTGACGGGTTCAGGTTTGTTGGTGAGGAGTTTTCCGTAGCCAGTGACTCTTGTGCCGTACTGAGTGACTCCTTACCCGAAAATTCCAGTGCATCTGAGTAGCTGATCCTGGTCTCATAGAAAGGCCGGGTATGTGTTGGAGTTGAATGGGAATTTAACAGTGTATATTCTAAATATTTTGTCACTCACGTCAATTGCTCATCCTGCGAACTTGCTATGTCATAGAACACTACCAACTGGTGGGTCAACTCGTTCCTAAATCCAATCAACTCTTACGTGGCTCGTGCTTCATTCTACCCCACCTTCGTGTTCTAAATAATAATATGTCAGTTCGGTCATACCCGCCATGTACCTTTCCAGTTAACATGTACGAGACATGAGAGATGCAATAACTTGGATCCCTAGCTACTCTCAACACCCCTTTTTTCGATCATCATAATCACCAACAATATCATGAAGCTTATACCCTTGGTGAACCAGGGTTGTCGGGTCATAGAGAAACAGAACAAAGGTCTTGGAAAATCATTTAATTAGAAGCTTTAAGCATCAGTCAAATGTAATTGTTTCCCTACTTTCACAATACCCAATATGGAATCTACTTCTGTCCTGATAATTGGCGCCGGACCTACTGGTCTTATGCTTGCCCTTGAGCTCGCTCGACTTCAGGTACCCTTTCGTCTTCTTGAGGCTCAGTCGCTTTCAAAACCAAATTTCCAGTCTCGCGCACTTAATCTTCACCCACGTACACTTGAACTACTTGCACGCCATGATATTTCTCAAGACCTCATAAATGCCGGCTCAAAAGTGTGCAATGTGCGTCTTTTTGCAGGTCGAAACTTGTGCACAGAGATCGGATTTCCAGGCCGACTGATGAACGATACAGCCTTTCCAAACGCCATTATTTCGAATCAATCGCTGGTTGAGAAGATATTGTTGAAAAAACTGGAAGAATATGGCGGTAAGATTGAACTGGGGTCAAAGTTAGAACGTGTTGAGATGAAAAAATTCGAGCAAGGTGTAACGGCCTGGGTCAGACATCTTTCAAGTGATGAAGATCAAACTAAGTGCCAAGATGGGATAG
This sequence comes from Blumeria graminis f. sp. triticale, assembly GCA_905067625.1. Lineage (NCBI taxonomy): Eukaryota > Fungi > Ascomycota > Leotiomycetes > Helotiales > Erysiphaceae > Blumeria > Blumeria graminis. The sequence goes on along the minus strand of LR898470.1, from coordinate 407,432 downwards.
AAGAAGTTGTACAGTCTCGTTATATTGTTGGTTGTGACGGCGCACACAGCCTTGTGCGAAATCTTGCTGGTATTGAATTTACTGGGAATTCTCATCCGCAAGAGTTTATCCTCGCTGATGCTTATGTGGATTGGGAGCACAAAAGGTGCCCTCATCTTTTCATGGACTATGGTTTCACGGCATTCTTTCCACTAAATGACGATAATAAGTACCGAATCTTCTGTCAGCGCACTAAATCTCTAAGCAATACTACGTCTCTAAATGTAACGCTAGATGATTTTGGTCCTGAGATTGCAGCCCTCGTTCCCGGTTACACACGAATACATTCTCCCTCCTGGATCTCAGAATTCCACCTACACAGCCGCATTGCTAACACCTATCGTGTTCAGAGCATTTTCCTCGCGGGTGATGCCGCTCACATACACACGCCAGTTGGAGGCCAAGGAATGAACCTCGGGATGCAAGATTCCGTTAATTTAGCTTGGAAACTCGCGCGCGTACTGCACCGTACTGCCCCAGCCTCTATTCTCGACTCCTACGATGCTGAACGTCGTCCCGTAGCTAGCGCTATCATTCGCGGCACGGATCGTGTGTTTTCAGTATTTTCTACGACAAATCCATTGAAAGTATGGCTACGAAATTTCTTATTTCGGTGGATATTGCCCTGGCTTTGTATTTACAATGGTCTCGATAAGAACATGCGAAATATGTCACAGCTTGATATCCGCTACAGCAAGAGTCCTGCTGTTGGTACGGCGACAAAGTGGAAAGGAGTACTCAGAGGTGGAGATCGTGCACCAGAAGGATGGATTAAAAATTGCCAAGGGCAAACAGTGACATTGCAAAAACTGTGGAGAGCTCCAGTCGACCACCTTGTATTATTTTGTAGCTCTATTAATCCGCAAATAGCCGATGATATAGAGAAGGACTTTAGAGAATGGGCTAGTCCAAATACTAACGTGTTGAAAATATATTATTCCAGCCTGACCGACAAGGTTTCACGCGACGATTATATCGATCCTGATGGTAAAGCTCATTCCCTGTACCAGTTTTCTGAGCCAGGATACGTTCTTGTAAGACCAGACGGCCATATTTCATATATAGGAGCTTTGACTTCATTAGGTGAGCTAAGGATCTGGATGCAAAAGCAAGCCAATAGTTAAATACTGTAAATTCTTTCAAGAGGTTTTAAAGACTTTGCGCTTACAATAGTGATAAGTATTCGAAAATGGCGGGTTTTCTAATTAGGCCTATAAAATTCCGAGAAATGAAGAAGAATTTATAAAAGTATAAACTTTTCCAAAAAAATTGTGGTAATTCAGCTATAATTGGACCGTATTCTGAGTATTTTGGGTATGTATTGATCTATGTATCTTTGAAGATAGTCAATTGCGAATTATTTCGGTCATAGCAAGTTTAAACTACTGTAGTATCGGAAGAACTGGCCATAGTCAAGGAGAAGCCTAGTGTGCTAGATATTCATTCACTCAAGTATTACAATAAAATACCAGATATTTAAGTGTCGGAAAAAGAGACTAATAATGGGAACTTTTGATATTTCTAGTCCTTAGCGCATGCCTTTATCCAGCTGGATGCATATTGAATGGCATAGATATACTTTTAGAGATGTTTGAAGTAGATTCGATTGTCTACCCTCAAGATCTTCCCTCATTGGCTTACAAATGTTCGAACTCCTTATCACCCATCTCATCATTTCTTCTTGGTCTATCCGTCTTAATTAAGTTGAACTCATTGAGTAAGGAATAGTGACCCATGCCAATCTCATTAGAATTACAACCTCAAGAATCTCTAGTATGGAGTGCGCGCCTAAAAGAGAGGGGACTAATGTTTGCTGGAAATTTTCAAATTAGCTTTCAACACATGTGAATTTAGCGCGCGCAAGAAACTAGTGTTTTGATAACACAAATGCTACACCACGCGAAACGGAATTCACCCTAAAGTAGCACATTTTGGCAAGGATAGATTGAGGCTTGATAACCCCTCTGGCCTTACCTAGATCGTTGAGTTGAATACCACAAATAGATAAAATACTATGATCTCGCCATCGGAAATACATTAGGACTCTGGTGATTGAAAGAATCAGGACTAGGCTCGGGGAGATACACGGAGTCCAAGTCACGGAAGAGGAGCGTGAGCACGGGAATCGATGCCTGATGGCCTTTAGATCTAGCGTTCTTGAGATTGGAGCTCAAGGTTTGAGGAATCATTGTGGCTATTGTGGCTATTGTGAGCCGTTTTCTATGAAAGGACTAGGTCAATAGCGCTAGTGAAAGACGTTGAGGGCGAGGTATCGATCTTTTTGAGCTTTGCTCTATAATCACGTTTATCTACGCTCTGATGCATTCATCCTAACAAAGGTCTTGCTATTTCTTATCTTCATGATATATACACAGGGAAACTAAATTCTGCGTGACTGATATATCAATTTTTCGTTAAAGCAGTGTCATGTATGCATACACGAGGTCCCAATCCCGTAAATCTCAGTGTCACGTGCACAGTAGTAAGAGTAAACATGGCAATCTATCCAATGCCTGACTGAGTTAGCTAATACCTCTGATACGATCTAGGATTTAGGCGACCTATTAGTTAGACACCGTTGAAGGTTCGTCTATTGATATTCTGCCATCACGTGGGCAATAAGGTCTAGAAATCTAGATATCCATGATCTGGAGCTCTCTTGATCATTTTTATGTTTATCAGATATTTCCGATGGCCGATAATGCAACGACGGCAGCTCTTAGTAGTTGATTCGAAATAGCGGTTCGTGGCGGTACTTTTAATCCACAACCTTCCGTGCCTTCTCCTAATTCACCGAGTCCATTGGTGCTAGAATCTAGAGCTACCGTGATCTCCTCAAGTCCCAACCATTGGGCATCTTCTAATTCAGGATCATGTTCAAGATGAATAGTCTCTCCGTCAGGAAGTGCCTGTGCGATGGCACCGATCATTAAACTTGCGGGGTAAGGCCATGGCTGTGAGCTATGTATCATCACCTTTCCGATCTGAACACCCGACTCCTCCCAGACCTCTCGTCGTACCGCCTCTTCAATGCTTTCGCCGGGCTCAACAAAACCTGCTAATGTAGAATAGAGTTTCGGAGGCCAAAACCTCTGGCGACCGAGCAATATGCGATCATAGTTGTGTGAAATGACGGCCATGATTACGACAGGGTCCGTACGTGGAAAGGACAGGTTGGAGATACCGTTTCTTGTTCTGCATGGGGGGCGCGGCTGTGGGGATCGCTGGTCTTTTGCGGACTTTAAGGCGGTGGGTGAAGGAGCGCGGTCGGTCGAGGGACAAGTACGTTTCATCCCAGCATTTACAGCTAGCGTAGGTTTCCCACAAGCTGCGCAAAAGGGGTTTCGTGCATTCCAGTCGGTGAGGGCTCGTGCTTGTGCATACATTGCAGCTATTGAAATGGTCAGCATATTTCCTTAATCTAGGTTTGTATGAGGCTTAGGAAAGGTTTCTTCCACCTTCTGCGGCGCTCAGCATCACGTGAGTGCGTCCTTCGAGGAAACACAAGTTGCGCGATTTCATTTTATCAATAATGCCGAGTGCCTGTCTCTCAATCGTTCCCTTTGGTGTGATGTCGACGGAAAAGTAAGGCTTCCCTTTAAATAATCCATATTCAAAGCCTTCCTGTTTCCTTTCATCGATCCCCAAGAACAGCATTAGTGGTAGTGTAATAGAGGAATCATACTCTGCAATCAATTCCTCCTCGCTCTTTGAAAAAGGATTATCCCCCACCAAGTCTCTAATATCATCAAGGGTAGTGTAGGCAAGTGTAGAAGGATCTCGTGCCAGCGGTGCCAGATCGTTCAGTAGAAGGAACGATGCACTTGGATGCTTGAGCGCAGAACTGAGAAAGTCATGGTCAGCGCGCAAGAAAGATACACGATTCAACGGATTTCCAGAAAAGTAATTGGCGGTGTTGGTCTTGGGCCAGAAGATCGAGTCGAGCGAGTAGTTGGCGGCTGGTAGAAGCTTTGATGGTGCCATTTGAGCTTGTAGCTTTTTCAGCTGAGGGCAGTAGATGGCAAAGTGATAATATGATCTCCATTTCAATTTATTTGTTATAGATATTCCTGGGATGATCCATATGATAGCCGCACGTGGGCAGGGACTGAATGAAAGGATTAGTGGTGCCTCGCCTGACTCTGGATTTGCTCGGCGAGCGTTCACAGTGCTATGAAGATACCGGCCAGTTGACTGAGCTTTCAGTGACCCATAAAATGCTTCCAGCTATCTGTCATCACTTTGTTGATCATTTATATTTGTCTGGGCCATTTTGTGGAGGTCTCGGGGAAATCTGGCCCATCTTTCAACAGTGATGGATAACGCTTAACCTAATGCGTGACACAATCTCCACTTTAGAGGTCATGCGTGCTACCCGGCATTGTGGTGCATTCACGCAACTAGGGAGGATACTTGGAATTAAGGCCGCAGTCATCCTCGCGAGACGGGATAGAGTAACTGGTAGTCAGCCAAACTAACAACAAAAGAAAAATTTCCAGAAGCAGGAGCTGCGCAGTTAGGTAGCCATAGTCGTCGCACCCGGAATATGCATTTCATGAGATGTTGTGTCAGAGCCCCAGCAAAAGTTGGAAACGAAAATGATACTGGAATCCATTATTAATACCGATAGCTAGCAGTAGATACCGTTGGGAGACCCGTTTTAGCAGCTCCGAAACATTTGGGTCGGTGCCGCGTGTGGCCATCTAAGTAGATGTGGCTTTGAGAGGCCGTGAGCTACATGCAGCGTTTATATGGGTCCAACTACTCAGTTGTGACGGAGGGTACAAACGATGTGCTTCACAGGAATCCACCTTGTATGGTCCTGATTAGTCATCTGACGCACTAGACTGCTACATTGGCTATACTGTTCATAAGAGAAGCGAGCCTTTCCAATATTGGAACAAGACCGCATTCTGCGAAATCAGAGCTGTTCTCGTCTCCACTAAAGTTGCCCCACCCTCCCAACAACTCTGATCTGCCCTGTCGATCGCTAAAATCCAAGTAGGGCCTACCAGAAATTCATCCGAACCGTTCTTTTGCATCAGATATTAATTGCGTATGCAGCTTTCCATCATTTAGATCGTAAGAGACGCATAAGAAAGGTTCAATCGTGGTGCACTTAATCAAATGGTAATCCAGACATTAAAGGGGAAGGTGCATAGTTGAATCATGCTGACGCTCATTGACTTGTCATTACCTGGAGTTCAACAAATAAATTATTCAATTTACCTGATTTGGCGCCTTGAGGCCCATGCAGGTTTTAATCGAAGGATATGTACCTTATGTAGGATGACTCAATCTGACCTTTGGGACACTCAGATTTGATTTGCAGATACCACTAGAGGTTAACTTTTACGGCGTCCAACCTCATCCATGCATTCCCACTACAGGGAAAAGCGTGAAAACCCTATGTTTGTCCGAGTATGCTTTCATCGTCCCACACATACAATATCACCGCGAGAGAGTGTGGTGTGTGGGTTTAATGTGCTACTTGAGTCTATAACTACCTAGCGCATTGGGCTCCTATCTGACCCAGCCAAACCTTGTGCAATGCTTCTTGCCTCTATGATCCTTGAAAGATCATTAATATGTTGCCCATGATTAATGGCCATTCAGCTCAGTATTTATACGTGGAATTCAGCCACCTTTTCCGCTGAACCTTCTACCTATAAAAAATTAAAAATGGTAGCAATGGAAACTGCGTGCGCGGGAAAAAGTCTCAAAATACCTGCAGCCCCAGCCAGGCGAGGCCTAGACACCAGGACCACATGAGGTGCACCTATTCATCTGTATCTCCCTTCTTTGTAACACTCGAGGCCGACTTGATCCAATCAACTATCGCGGTATCGGGTGCTAGGTACGCTCCGGAAACTCATCAGATGGCTTTTCCTCCATGATAAGACATGCAGTTCCTCTCTGTCTACAGGCCAAGGATACTTATGCCAGTAGTATATCCCCTCCTATGACTCCCATACAGCCCCCTTCAAACGGTAACACCCCTCAATAGTCCTCATTCAATCATACACTCACAGGAGCACTTTGCCCTTCATTATATCCCTTCTCTAGCTAACTAAAAGATGACTATTTGCGGGTGTTTGGCAGCCGGGAAAATCCCAAAAACCACTGGATGCGGGGCTCTTCTGATACCGACATAAAGATTAAATCCGAAGACATAGAGACCCGTCTGAAGCCTTCGAAAAGGCCGGCCAGCTGGGCGCTGCAGACTTACAGGTACATCGGGAAATTCACACTCCGCCTTTCTAGCCCTCATCCAACTCTTTCCAAAGGGTCGTGCTGAAATGTCAGAAAAGTCTTGACACAGCATGATTGCAGTATAGTAGCTTAGCCCAACTTCTTCTATGCCGTCCAGGGCGCTGGGGAGTGCCGTTGACTCATCGACAAAAGAAGCCCTCCTGGCTAATTTGCCGAAACCGTGATCATGACGCTCACAAATGTTCCAAATTTGAAAACCCCTCGAAAATATCGGTCCCAACATGGTCTTCAGAGACCTCTTCCCCATCTCGCTCCTTATCCAGCCGCCTGCTCTTCCTCAAGATGTTTGTCCCATCAGAGAAACAGTCCATTTCCATTATAAATATATACGTTAATGACACTTGATAAAGAATTTTTCATTATCTACACTAACTGCAATCGCAGCCACATCATAATCGTCAAACAGACCATATTCATTATATGTCTCCATATCTAGACAACTAGAGTCCAATAGTCATGAGCCAGGAGTTTCCAACTACATTAAGATATCTTTAAAAACACTATTCTTCAATATGGGTTCCTCGTTCCTATTAAAAAAATGCTGGAGGATCTGAGAAATGGTGCCGTGCTATCACTGAACGCGCAAAAATGCTTTTGACCGATGATTTGTTCGAAACAGAAAACGACACATTATGAGATCCGAGCGACGATATTCAAAGACCAGAGTGTTTAAGAGACGATGCAAACACACAAAAAATTGCATTGTGGGATGCCAGAGAGCGTCAGTTATTGTTGATACATAATTGCATGCAACAACTACTCGAGTACATGGTCGAAACATTGGAACCGACACTTTATCAACGTATTATCACAACAACTATGTTTATAAGACGAACTCTCACCTTGCTATATAGAGCAGTCAAAAGAACGCTTAAAGTCCTCAAAATCTGCGGAAATGGAATTGCAGACAAATCTGGCAAAGCTAGAACACTCGGCAAAAATAACTGATATTGATATCTGGCTAAGCAGCTGGATTAAAATCGAAAGTATTGCAAAAGCTAGTAACTATACTTGGGCCAGCCAAATTATATATCATTTTCATGCCGCAGCAGGATGTCGATCAGTATTTTCTGCAAGAACTTTTGCAGCACATATTTGGATTGTAGCAATAACCCTCCCCCAATGGCCCGAACAGTGTAGACTGTGCGACGCAAAATCTAAAGGTTTCCAGCTTACAGACGCACAAGAGCTACAAGGCATTTTTACTCCTCCTATTTTCCTGGCTGCAGTAAGCCACGACACAAATAAATCTGGTTCTAAACATGAAGACAAAATCACTGAAATGAAAAATATGAAATGTGTATGCGGATTTAAAAATCATAAACTAGCTCAATGCCGTATCTTAAATATTAATTCAAGACCTAAAACATGGGTTAATAGCCGTTTATTTTCTTCAAAAAAGCGTCTACGTAATATACTGACGGATATGAAAAAAAAGGAATTGGAAAGAAAACTCGCACATAAAATACCAAACGACCTACTTGAAATTCCTATCGAAAATACACCGTCTGCTGCAAATACTATAGGTGATAATACATTGCACGTAGATTACATTTCGGAATCTTCCACAACATATAATACCCTCTCACAACCATCTTATATGCTTGCGCTTGCACCGTCACAAACTTCGATGCCTTTAAAAATTGGTGGGTTTCTAATTCAGGATCAGGTAAACATATTTGTCATGAAAATAATATGTTCTGGACTTTAAAGCCAACAAATTTAGTTCAAGTTATAGTAACAGGAGCAGGAGAATGCCAAGTTCAAAGCGTTGGATCGGTGCTGCTAGAAATCAATACTCCAAAAGGTCCAGGAAAATTAAAATTTGAAGGATTTCTTTACGTCCCAGAATTCCTAGTGAATATTATATCAATGGACAGAATAAAAGATTAGAAGCTTATCTGGGATCATTCTAAGAACTGGTTTAACTACTGGGACGCAATTAGAACTCCTACGGTTAAAATTTGGAATCAATTCAATCAGAATTTCATATCAAAACAAGCAGTACGTCCGGATCAAACCAAATTTATTATAGACATTCCAGAAACAATCTCGATAGATCTAGTTCTTTCAGAAGCAGTATGCGCAAAATAATGTTCGCTGTACGAAAGGTTTCCTCTGCAGATGTGGTTATTTGGCATCGTCATTTTGGGCATCCAGAACCAAACACTGTTCAAAAACTAAATCTTGCGGTAGTTAGCGTAAAAAAGACAGGATCATTCGAAGGTCTGTGCTAAGGATGTTTATTGACTAAGTCAAAACGTATAATATCGAGAATACCTGCCGACAAAGGAAATTTTCTCTGGGAACGAATGCATGTTGATCTAATAGTATTTCTTCAATCATGGAATGGCGAAAATTACGCTATTCATGCATATGATGCTAAGGGAAGTGGCAATACAAACGATACTATTGCCTGAAAGGACCAAATTACTCTTTGTCTATCCATTAGTCATATGTTGCTGAATCAAATAAAGAGAATCGAATTATGAAATACTTTCACAGTGACAGTGATAGGGGGTTTGGATCATGATTCAAGCTATTGAAGGGTGGTAATGTATATCGTCGTATACACTTGGTATCTTCAATTTAAATGGTTGTGACTACTCAGGGGGCTTAGAATATACTTGGGTGATTATGGCAATAAATGTTACGGGATGCGAATGGTATCTTATTGTGTTATTATTATTATGTTATGTTACAGGTTATCTACATGATAATTAACCAATCCCACATACTTCCAGATAGCGCCGTAGCTAGTCTCTTTTAGGGGTGATATACGGGTGAGTGCAGCGATCGGTGGTATCTAATTTATCACTAACCTGTTTCCATTTCCCTGGCTCTGCATGCTACACTACTTGAACGACAATTTACTATTAATGTGAAAAGCGCATTCATGACACAAGCAAATGCTAAAAGACAAGGATATAAAGTTTGAGCCCATAGTACCTTACTCTCCAGAACAGAACGGATTTGCAGAATCATCTTGAAACCGAACATGTGCAGTAGCGCGTGCTCTTTGAATTCAATCTGGTTTTCCCGAAGACCTATGCCCCGAAAAGTTCATACAGCTGTCTATCTCCTAAACAGAACGTCTATCCAAGAGTTGGATTGGATGACAACATTTGAACATTATACCAAGATGAAACTAGACGTTTCAAATTTAAAAGTTGTCGGATGTCGTGCATATGAGCATATTCCTCAACAAACCGTGCGCAATCTCATAAATTTTCAAAGTGTGACTGAAAAGAATAGCTTATTGGTTTCAAGTCGCATAAAATTTGGAGAAAATATCATTTAAATTCAAAGAAAGTTGTGAGATTCCGAGATGTCATTTTCCAAGAAGATTGTTTGTTCAAAGATGAAAACTTGACTCCAGAAATTTCTGTTGAAATTAATCAGTTTAAAAATATGACAGGTCCATCTGAAGAAATATTTTGCGAGCCGCGACTTAATGGTTGGAATACAAGTTTTGATTCAGCCATAGTATATACTGAATTCTATGAAAAGGCAAGGTACGAAGATACAAATCTATTACTTAAATTAACACTTGATTAAATCTTTGATGATGCGAAATCAAAATAGGTCAATACGGAAGAAATTGATGTCCTGGGGAGTTTCTTACAAAAATTTGATATTAGAGTTTCAGCTCAGCCAGCCCAAAAAGAAAATAAGGTTTTATCAGACATAGACGTCAAGAATATTGTAGAGGGAAAATACATTCGAGCACCGACAAAATACCATACATCAGCAGGTATTGATGTGGAGCCAGAACTTCATCAAGATATTATGTCTGATATACCTTTGTTTTCGTGTCTTACAAATGCTATCGCAACGGACCATCTTGACGAAAAGATAAATCGCTTTGATCACTGTAACAGCGAAAATGTCTCGAGTTCAGAAAATAAAGCGGTTCACCTGTTAGATAACCCACAGTCATAATAAAAGGTGCAAAAACATTCCTCTCGCGGCCAGTTTATGATTGCCGTGGAAACTGAATTCCAATGTCTCGAACAACGTCACCCTTGGGATGTGATAAAAATAAGCAATGTCCCAAAAAATGTGAAGAATTTCCCTATGAGATGGATATTTGTCACAAAAAAGATATTGATTTAATTAAATATAAAACTCGTGTTGTTTTAAGAGGTGATTTAGATAAAATAACATATAACCGAGATAAAACTTATTCCCATACTTCGAGTCTTCAGAACTTAAGATCTATTTTTTCATTTTTAAATTACAATGACATGGAAACTTTAAGCTTTGACGCAATTCTAGCGTTCGTTAATGCACGACTTAATGAGACAATTTACTGTTACATGCCAGAAGGCTTCCAGCAAAGAGGAAAAGTCCTCCGTGTTTGGCAAGCGTCGTATGTAAATATACAATCACCTAAAGATTGGTTTTATTGCAATACACAAGCATTAAAATAATTTAATTTGAAGTCGATGAGTGAAGAAAAATGTTTCTGGATTCATGAAAATGGAATAATACTTTACTTTTATGTTGACGACTTCACAATTGAGTATGATAGAAAATTGGAGAAGAAAGCGTTGTATTTGCAAGAAAGACTGAGCGAACTTTTCCCGATCAAGAAGATGGATGAGGAAAACACATTCCTCGGCATGGGGGACGAAACACAACACCTGTCAGTGGTGTCCCCTACGAGCCACTAGCTCTCACTGTAGAGTCTGCAGAGCCGACATTGAGTAACACCTTTTCAAATTTGAGCTGAGTTATCTCCCCCATCAAAGATACGCTTCCGATAACACACAAGACGACAATAATTGTTATGGCGAGGGATGAATAAGTTAGAGATCGCCGTCTGCTGTACGTATTAAAATAATGATTAGACGAATAACTACAAGAGGATATACCGGATAATGGATATGAAGGTTGACTAGGCTGGCGAGGTGCCAGAAGGTTGGGACTATAGGACGAGAGGTCGAGAGGTCAAGAGGTTGAGACGAGTAATATGACGTTCTAGAAATATAAGACTATGAAGATATAAGATTGAGAAGCTGGAGAACTACCTCGTGGTAGCTCCAGCTTCTTTAAGTACACTAAACTAATCACTTGAATCCAACCGAGACTGTGACAAGATTCGATCATGACTCTAGCCACCCTAACTCTAATTGTTATAGCTTCCCAGAAAACCTTCTCCTTCGCCCTTCTCCTTGAACTCCTTCGGGGAACCTTCTCCTTGAAACTTCTACTTGACCCTTCTTCAGGGATGCCTAGCCATAACAATAATGATGCTGGGAATGAGGAAAGAAAATTCGGTTCCAAACGCTACAACGATAGTCAGAGAAGCCCTCACTATATTACAACATTTTCTACCCACCTGCGAGCAAACGAAAAGGCCACGAAAGTAAAACTAAAGAACCTTCCGCCCTCAAGAAAAGCAGATTCCGACTGGTCTACAATATAGTCCCTACTAATCTTAACTAGCGAATCTACTAGCCAGGAGGACATCTGAAATACATGAGTTACTCGACAACCCCTCGTCCGTGACGTCTTTTGAATGCTAGGCTAGGCTCCTTCACGACTGTCACTCTTGACCAAGAATTTTCTGATATCCTTTCACGACCTTCGGATTGTTCTGCGGCATTAACCAGAGGAGGAGTAAGAAGGAGGCTAGGAAGTTCGAGAGACGCTCTTAGGTATACAGAGGTCTGCTGCGCGCAGCTGGCCGGCCTCTTCGTCATAGGAGAGCCCCACATGCAGTAGTTTTTGAGACTTTTACCTGTAGATTTACAACCGCAAATGAGCATCGTTTCGTTGCTTGGAGAAGGGAGATAATAACAGCATAACGACTCCTCTTAGTGTGTACTCGAATGAAGACCCGTGGGGGTATTACTGCTGTAAAGAAGTCGTGGAGGAGTCGCAGAAGGGAGTACACTACCCGAGGCATAGATACTCCCAGCCTTTAGGCAAAAGAGACCTACATGTCCTTACAAAGTCATAGACTCATTAGGACAATAAATACTAATATTCCTCGGCATTCAAATTTTCTAGGATCGCTCAAAAAGAAAAATGTGGCTCGTGTGCAATAAATACGTAAAATGGATTAGCAAATTCTACAACATCAATCCAAATGAAAGAATCATGACTCCAGCTACACTGGACTACGATATGAGCTCTAGCATAGAAAAAAAACTTAGCTCTAGTCTGATTCAGTCATCAAAGAAGAGTTTTTTTAAGCAATGTACGCCGCTATAAGTACCAGGCCTGATATTGCCTTTGCAGCTTCCATGTGTGCAGGCCATCTTTTGAATTCAACAACACGACATACTCACGCCATCACACTCGTTCTTCAATACCTTGTGAATACAAATAAACATGTTATAATATATGAGGGTATTTAGAAGCATTCTAATGGATCAACCTCTGAGGTTTTGCCCATGGCCTCTGATACTTCTTATAACGATAATGAAGGCTATCAGTCATCACTTTTCCGCACGCGAAGGCAGGATAAGGATGGCGAGGTATACTTTAGCTAGTTCTGTCTCGGACTAACGGCCATTTGCACTTACTGTAGGTAACAAAGTACTACAGATATAAAACTTAATAGGGGGAGGGGGTTTTTATCGCAAGGTTACCTTCTCATGTAAATAAACAGATAGGTTCATAGCCGCCTGCATGGGCCCACAGGGCGCCAAATCGGATTAAATGAAATCAAATTCAAAGGCCATCAGTCTTATCATGGATTCGTAGCTTTTCATTGTGTAGGACCTGTAGTATGGCATTCTAGTAAGTAACGATCGGTAACAACTTCTACTAATTAATCCGAATTGATGGCTCTATCAGCTGCTGCACGATAATTATTGGAATTAGAGAGGTTTGTAGCTTGCATGAATTCTTATTCTGCAATTGAAAAGAAATTGATTTGCGAAAATCAAACTGTAAAATCACTCACGCAAAAAGCACCACTTCTAACAACAAAAATACGACACAAAGACATGCATCAACACTAGCGTCGTCAACATATTCAAGGTGACGAAAATATCCATTTAAACTAGATCTTGGCATTTCAAATGCCAGAGGATGGACATACAAAGTAATTGCATACTGCAAAGCATCACGAGTTCGTGAAAATCATCGGATTAGAAGATACAAAATCAAAATTTCCGACTAATCGCGACACTGCACCTGAAGGGGTGTATTAGAGTAAGACTCTATTCCCATGATGTCTAAACAGTGTTGATTAGACTGTAGGGCTCCACTGCTGATCATACATCTGTGAGAAATTGCACTTTAGGACATGTGCACAGTACTGAAGGCTGGAATACTGAATACCAAAATGACAGGCACGGTAGAACATAGTTTTGGACGTGCGCATGATATGGGAGGTAGGTCGCAGCTCTTTATCGAACATATACCTCATGTGATATAGGTGTCCTATCTTTAACTTTGGGAATATCTACCAAAGGCATTAACGTGTACGTAGTGGAGTAGAATCCACAGGAGAATATTTACATAATAGATACATACGTTAAAAATGCCTGGCAAAGACTTTTATATTATTTACATCCTACTGCAATCGCAGCCACATCATAATCGACAGACAGACCATATTTATTATATGTCTGCATATCTAGATAACTAAAATCAAATTGTATACCATAAGTCAGGACCCGGGCTTTGTATTTTTCGAATTGATTTCCTCCTTGCGGGCATAAATATGGTCGTAAATGTTTACGTGAGATGGCTAGTAGTTATTCGGACAAGCACCCGTTTGCAATTGGAGCAACTCTTTTATCGGTTGTTGAGGCGAGATGATGTGAGGTTAGAAAGAGATTGAGGACTCAGATGAGAATGATAAGAGAGGCATTATCAAGAAGTCATCAAATGGAGATATGCTTGGGTTTGCTTTCGACTTCAATTCGGTTGCGATTCTTCTTGGGTATCCTAGATATGCCGAATGTACTGAGCGATTGCACCGACACCACTGGAAGTTTGAAGGATACGTCGTTGCCGGCATATCGATATTTTTGTTTGTTCACTAATGTGCAAGGTATAGTGATTCCCAGGGTTGGATGGTGCAGTGGTACACCATCCGGGCCATTTTCCCAAGCAGATACTGGATAGTTTGAACACCTTCCCCATTTGAGATAGGAGAAAGCTGGTTCAAATCCAACCAGACCCACACACCACTCTCTCTCGCGGTGATATCGTACTTGTGGAATGATGAAAGCACACTTGGATAGCCACAGAATTTTCACGCTTTTCCCTGTGGTGGGTATGCACGTAAGAGGTTATACGCCGTAAGGGTTAACCGCGAGTGATATCTGCAAATGAAATCTGAGTGTGAGTGTTCTAAACGTCAAATTGAGTTGTCCTACTTAAAGCACATATCTTTCGATAAAAACCTGCATGGGACTCAAGGCGCCAAATCAGGATAATGATATATATATATATATATATATGTAGTGATTCCCGTTGCACTCCTACTAGAGCTTAAGCAAATGATGCAAAAAAAAATGGAGATTAAGCACTGGTGGGGCCGGGCTGGATCAGGTTAACTACCATTAAGTACATCTACCTCGTCCCATCTCAGACTTCACCCAAGAATTGAATCATGTCAAGCCCAACCGTCCATAGAACCCCCTTATTGACGTGCCGAAGCGCAAATTCCTCCCCAGCCTCGGCCACCACGCACCCGAGCCCTCGACATCCTTATTGACTCCGAAATATAAATGTCGTCCAAGATCTCATCGTTACTATAGCCTTGCACCTTCATATCATACCATTGGGTTGTTATCGTCATCGGAAATTTGTGCGATCCCCTCGGTGTATGTTCCCTTTTCCTTCTCCTTTGTACACGTCCCGTTTCCATCATGAATTTCCTCATTAAGGTGCGTATAGATAGGTGATGTGCTGAGTATAGAGGTGGGTCGCAGGCGTAGAATCGACTGAGAAATGCTTCGTCGCAAATACTTATAGAGTTTGAGAGATGTCGGATGTTTGAATACGACCCCAAGACAGACCTAAATCCATTCGTGAATCGTATGTTGGTGGTGATGAGTTTTAGTTCAATTTTTTTCCGGCTGTGAAACCTCTGCCGACTGATTTTTCGACCAAAATACCGAGTGCAACGCCTTCAGGTCGAAAATCCATAACATGAAATCCATCCCACCCTTTTTCGTGACTGAATCTCGGCTACGAGATAATATTTCACTCCCGGGTTCGCAGAGGGCACCACTGACAGGCGTTCAGCCTTCGTCATCCCCCGGCACAATGATATGTATGGCTCTTAGTAAACCTAGGGCATTAAAAGTGCGATAACATGTGCGCGGTTTTATTATCTGTAGTTTTTGACCAGCATTTGTGAATCTCCATGGATCTCGAGTCATGATCCCTGTAGATGTAGATATATATACATTCAGATATGTATGCCATGAATATAAGGCACAATACATGTGTAGCGGGAGATAGGCCCATGTATCCTATAGCCTGCATTTGACACAGTTATCCACTGGAATGCAGCCCTGTGGCCACGGGCTCAAGTTGGCAGTGGAGTTAAGTGGGGCGCATTTTGGCTTCAGGGGCTAGGCCCCTGGTAGCGCCTTATTCGACAGGGCTTATAATTCTTGTCATGGATTTCAGCGACTTATGTGAGGGCAAAAATCAAAAAAAAGAGAGGGCACAAAGCGATTTCATATTAATGTCAGTTTCGTTCAAGCCTTCCCAATTCACCTCAAAATTATTTTCCACCACTTCTGTACTCTCCTACCGCTTTAAGATTATACAACTCTTTTCCTCATGTGCTTTAGTGATAATAAAAATTCGACACCTCAAAAACAAAGTTGTTTTTCAGTGGACACTTGGCTTTACTCGATACTAAGCTTAATTTGCAGATGAATCTACCTCAACCCCCACTTTCAAAACCTCAATTCGAATATCTATCCAGAGATCAAAATACTTTAGCAAGTCGAAAAGAAAAAAAAAAGGTCTATGATGCTGGCAAAAATCAGACACAGATTGCCGCATAACTAGGCTTGTATCGGGGATAAATTAGTTATTCACTGCGCCGCGGAACTATCTCTCCCAAAAATTGAAAAAGAACATTCCCAACCCTGAAAGCAAATGATGCTAATCAGATATGTCTCATGTCTTTGCCTAAGAACCGCCGCAAAATGTTTCTAGAAATCGCCTCTGACCCCTATAGATGTATTGGTGTTAACGAGCGGGTAACAAAAAAGAAGTTAGAAAAAGAGGATATCAACGTCATGTAGCTCATCTGAAGCTGAAAGCATCTAAAAAAATCTGCGATGAAACGCAGATAATGTGCCGAAGCTGACCTCAATTAAAAACTTAAAGACTGGATGTCAGCTGTATACATAGACGAAACGTGGTTAAAGGATAGAAGAAACTCTAGAGAATGGGTAATAAGAAAATTTCTTATCTTCCTCTTTAATGAGAAAGTTATTTGATGTCCTGATATTTTGAGCTAGACATCCCAAGAGTACAATGCTGATTGTGTTGGAGAGAAAAACGCACAGCATGGTTGGCTAGACGTTCTGGCGTTACTTTGCGGGATCAGAAAAAGGCCTCTGTTTATATTGGGAGAAAAAGTGGGGTCTATTGACTCGCAAAAAAGTTGCGAGAAAAAGTTCCTCTTATCGATGGGCTCGATGAGACCTTGGCTTTCCATAATGCAGTACAATGGTCTTGTTGGAGCAGCAGCATGTACGATAGAAGCAATGTTCTAGAGGCTCACCCAACCGATTTTCTGGACGGCCAACTCGCCTGATCTTAACCCGATTGAAACCGTTTGGAATAGGATGAAGGACTACATACAGCGTCATCATCCTAACGTAGGCGGCGAAAAGCAGCGTACTGTAGATAGACTTCGCAAGATCGTGGAGGAGGCAAGGGATTCCGTGTCTCCTGAAGATTTTGTGAGACTTATTGAGAGTATGCCAGCAAGATGTTGGGCTACGATAGATACGGATGGGGGACCAGCCAGATATTAAGGCCTGAAAATCTTCCAGCCTCATGTTCAGATCAAAGGTAAGTATAATACTGGCTCTATTTTGTAATTAGAAAACCTTTAAATTTTCGTAAATAAGATATATTCAAGTCGCAAAATTGCACAAATTTTATGCAGTCGATCATTATACTAATTTGGTTTAGTTTAAGGAGAATACCCACGGAAAATTATGGTGTCCAAA
The DNA here is from genome assembly GCA_905067625.1 of Blumeria graminis f. sp. triticale. NCBI lineage: Eukaryota > Fungi > Ascomycota > Leotiomycetes > Helotiales > Erysiphaceae > Blumeria > Blumeria graminis. Next base: position 389,943 of record LR898470.1, on the reverse strand, counting down.
AAATAATTGCCGTATAAACTTATTCAACAATTTGCATACATACAGGGGTTTAACCTCAATCTGGAAAGTGTCCATGCCTATGTAGGCTAAAGGAGTTGGATGGTGCAGTGGTACACCATTCGGGCCATTCTCCCAAGTAGATACTGGATAGCTTGAACACCCACCCTATTTGAGGCAAGAGAAAGCTGGTTCGAACGCAGTAAAACTCACACACCACGCTCTCTCGCGGTGATATCGTACTTGTGGGATGATGAAAGCACACTTGGATAGCCACAGAATTTTCACGCTTTTCCCCGTGGTGGGTATGCACGGAAGAGGTTACACGCCGTAAGAGTTCACCTCGAGTGGTATCTGCAAATGAAATCTGAGTGTGAGTGTTCTAAATGTCAAGTAGAGTGATCCTTCTTAAAGTACATATCTTCCGATAAAAACCTGCATGGGCCTCAAGGCGCTAAATCAGGATATTGAATTATATATATATGTTAGCTAAAGGGACACGCAATAACCCCTGCTAAAGTTCAATCACAAACATGAACCCGTCACCACATTGTATATTTTCCTGTTATCTTGCTTACCCTTGGAGTAAGCTAGTAGACGGTTTAGAGAAGTACAAAATCCGCTGTAAACACTAAGATACTGATAAGTTACCGACAGTTCACCGATTTCTGCTCCATGTAGTTGAGAAAAAGAAGCAAGGTTAGGAAGCACAAAGGGATGGTTAGCTTCCCTGCTAGCCGTGACAGGCTATGCTTTCTCTGTCGGATCTTCATCGGGTCCCGGAAAATTAACTAGAGGATATGTAGTATACCAAGAAGGCAAGCTAGTTAGAAGTGGTTCTGATCCGTTTCCTCGGAGCAGAAGTATTTATAGCAGAAGTTTTAGGCGCCATAAAAGTCTTGGAGGCAGCAATAGCGGTGGTAGAAGATTTGCCAATCCTTATTCTTCTAGAAAACCAAGCAGACACCCAGGCACTTAACAGCAGAAGATCAAATATCTCGCAGACAGTGGTGGTCAAGTTTTCATTGCGGAGCCATTGGATTAAACGTGTGTAGATACACTAAAGACCTGGTCATGTGGAGATCCAAGGCAATGAAGAGGCCGACAAGCTGGCCAGACTGGCTGTGACGGAAACCGAGTTGGTGATATATAAATCGATAAATTAAATTATGTAAGGAGAGAAGAGAATTCTAGCTACAATTGACAGGTACTTTTAATGACTGATCCGCTTCGTGTATCTACTAACTGAAGGCTTTCCTCCAGACATCATACTCGCAAACTAGCCACGTATTAGTTTAGTTTAATTTATCGTGCCAGGCTTACACCCTCCATCCAATGGACATGACACGCATGGAGGACATCTAGAATACAAGTTCCTCCATTCTCCAACAAAGCCCATCCGGTGTCAGACTTTTCCAAATACGTGCCTCACGCTAGTTACATCGAGTGGAATAGGTAGGAACGCATTCACCATGATCCCAAGACCATGTATTGAGGGAAAACCTTCGTGGGAAAACTTCAATAATTCCTCCTGTACTCTTTCACAACGAGCAACCGTAGTCCCCCCTTTAACAGGCCGTGTAGGAATCCAACCTACCACTTCTAGAAAGCACATCCAGCACCCGACCAACTGTGCCAACAGCCTGTTGAAAATCACATATCGTTCTTCTCAAATTCTCCCCTGCATTACGCTCAACCCCCATTTGAGAAGGCTGAAATTCCGAAATCGAGAGCTCAAAACCGAGGCATCGGTGCCCCGGCTTTTGTCGTACATTGTTCGTTGTCTGAGTGAGGCTTCTTCGTTCCCGCCGTCTTTGGAATGTGTCGAAAAGTTGAGAATGTTGATGTCGCGGTCGAGGTGCTTGTCTAAAATGAGGCCGAGCAATTGCCCAGTCCTGCACACAATGTTAGTAAGGTTGAAAGTGGAAGGAATATTACCTTTGATTTTGGATGGTTGTTGGTGAGTCGTAAAGTCCTCCCAGTCAAACTCAATCGGGAAGTTGTTAGTAGACTGAATAGAAGAGATCCAAACTTAAACTTTTGATCTATCGTGCCGGGAACGGAACCTAGTGGAGGGCAAGACTGAACACCTGTACGCGGTGTCCTTTACGAACCTGGGAGTGAAATATTCTCCCAGAGCCAAGTTCAGTCAAACTTCGCAATACCGAACAAGTTGGCCCACGAGGCAATGATTCAAATTACTCCACCATATCAATCTTTCACTCCCAACGAAATCGATTCCTACCTAAACCTCATCAAGTTTACAAGTACGACCTAGTACATCCTAATCCCAATGACCACACCTCTTGTCGACTTTCTCTGGCCTTAGCTGGTCGCCAGATACACGCCCACGCCGATATTTACACCCGACGGAGGAAGCAAAGCGTTGCGCACAAATCTGGAAGACAATTCCTTGGGATTGATGCGAGAGGGATCAGGACAAGTTAATAAGATGATGCAGAGAATTGGATACAGTCTCGACAGGCGTGGAATGTTGAATTTTGGCAAGGAGTTTTTACAAATTGAGCTTTGAGCGTGCCAAGACTTCGGTTGCGAGAGTGCAGGCGACACTATAAAAACTGCCATGGTTGGATGGTGCGGTGGTACATCATCTTGGCCGGTCTGCCAAGTAGAGTCTGGATAGCTTGGACACATATCCCACTTGAGACAGTAGATCGCTGGTTCGAATCCGGCAAAACACAACCATATTTCTCGCGGCGCTGGTATGCATGGATGACGAAGGCATGCTTGGATAATCAAAGGTTTATAAATTCCCTTTGGTGGGTACTAACGGAGGAGGGTCGACTGTTTGTGTAAGCGAACATACCTCATAGTGGTATTTGCAAATGAAATCCAGAGTATGAGTGTCTCTAACGCCAAAAGAGTCATCCCACATGTATACATAGCGCCGGTCATGTGTCATAGCTAGATAGCTGAATACACATTAAATGATTTAAAAAAAAAAAAAAAACGGAACCTAGTCCATGTATCAATCGAAATCGACTGGGCCACGCTCAGCAGGCTGCCGTTGCGAAGGATGCGATTCTTCTTGGCTATCCCAGATATGCAGAGCATACTGAGCGATTACACCGGCACCACTGGAAGGTGAAGAATTCGACTTTGCCGGCAACTAGCCACGTATTGTTAGGCGTTACTTAGTTGTAACAGCGATCTAGCGTCCTGGTTAGTATTATCGTTTCGTCTAGTCCCATATTTCCCTCCCCATTCGACCTTATTATAAACAATCTAAGTATTACGCTTAGGTATCCACCTAAGTTCTTTTTTTTTTCTTTTGCATCAGATTTTAATTGCGTATGCAGCTATCTAGCTATGACACACTATCAAAGAAAAGTACATAATAGATGACTCAATGTAAAGGGAGAGCACTCATGCCTCGGAATTCATTTGCAAGTACCACTGCGAAGTTATGGCAACTTATTCTTCACCCCAAGTCAACCCTCATCCGTAAATACCCACTCAGGGGAACGTCTCAAAAATCCTGAGTTATCCAGACATGCCTCCGTCATCCATCATCTTTTCTCCGCGCGAAATATAATCTGAGATGTCTCCTTCCCAAGTGGAGTAGGTGCCCAGGATCCTCAAACTATACCAGAGAACACCACCAGGAGGCGGATCACAACACCTTTCATCGTCGGCTTGCCACCTAAGCTCATACAGCGGTCAACCGTGACATTGGCCCTGGGAGCTCCCAACGACGAGTGACTCACCGCAGCTATGCCCAGTGGAGAGAATCAAAATCCAACCTTTGCAGCATTAGAGAGATGGGTTAAACTGCGCAGCCAAGGGTTTGTAGGAGAGTGGTGGTAAAAGTATCGGCCGAAAAAGTACAAAAATTTCAACCTTTATATGCGCTGTAAACGGCCACCAGAACTGTGTCTACCAGCAAAGCCGTGCCATCGTCTAATTGCGGCAAGAACAGGTCACGGGGACTACGTCAACTACCATCAACACTTTAACCCTAAATATGAAGATCTGAAATGCGTTTGCGGCCGAGAGAAAAAGCCCTAGCATTTTTCAGAGTGCCGACCTGCTTTGCAGCGCTGGAGAAGCTGTGAGAATATGGCCCACCTAGGGCCAGAGAAATAATAAAGGAGAATAGATGGCAGAATTTTTTCTAATTCTCAGCCACGACCATATGCTACAATATACCAAGGATTGAACAGGGTGGAAAGTAATCATGCTGAGATTGTTTTCAACTCGTGAGGCGATATGTATAGAAGATAGGGATCTAGAGCAGGGCACAGTAACTCAGACATTCAACGTATTTTTATCTTTTCTTTTGTCGCCCCTGGCTGTATTGCCAGTTATGTAGGTAGCAATGAGCTATGAGGACCCTTCTACCCGTGTCACGTCTAAAGAGATGTTGGGTCCATCCTGTCACGTCAAACATATAAAATTCAAATTTATCCTCAAAGATATTGAGAGTGAAGCCCTAATGAACGTATAGAAAGCAAAACTGAAAAATCTTATCATAGGTGAACAACTTACATGTTCAATTATCAGTTACTTCGCATATTATGACCCATAAACTTCTTTGTCATGGAACAAACTTTGTTATACTACCACGTGACATCATTTACCAGTCACGTGCCAAATCTTGTGTACTTAGTACCTGAAAACTCCATATGCATCTCACCTACGCTGCAGACATAACGACACAGTCAACATTTAATACACACCTCAAAGAGGTAAAGCCATTCGCCCCAAAATACACAGAATGAACCATGGTCTTCCAAGAAAATTACTTAGACCCTCCTTTTGATCTCGACGTCCCCCAAAGCTCCCTTTCAAATCAAAATCTCTTTTACGATGATGTTTCTGAAAATCAAACCCCCGGCCCCATTCAACGGTCTCTCCTCGAAGCCGCTCAATTAGCAGCCTCGAGAGCTCGTGAAGCTGAAACTTTGTTTGGCTCATTAGCCCAACTTCTCGACGAACATTGTTCTTCTCACGCCCGCGCTATTTTACCAGAGCCTCAAGCTCAAGCCCTCCGCAACTGCACCTCAGAGCTAGCAACTATTGCTGCTAAGTACTTCAACGCATATATGCACGGTACCTCAACTATCGAGATATCTAGCCCTGTGAAGATAGCGAAAGTAAACGTCTCCCAAAGCTACGCGGGTGCCGCCAAACGAGGCGCACAGAAGACTCCTCCCTCCACAAAGAAGCTAAATACTCACATACGAACTGAAAACGCTAAACCAGACGACAGATTGTTCGTTCGCCTCCCATCCAACAGTTCTCTGCGCAACGCATCGGGCTATGCAATATAGACGCACTTGAAGTCTAAGCTTGGCAGCCAAAGTAAACTTCTATCAAATGTTGTGTCAACAAAGACAGGATTTGCTCTCCGCCCGAGCGCTGGTAATGCCAATGCCTTAAACAAGAAACTGGAAACAGTTCTGTTTGGGACTGCTCCCATTGAGAAAGCCTCGCCCTGGATGTCCTACAGGATTAAGAATGTCCCTCGATTCTACGGGACAATAAACCAAAAATTGCAATACTGCCTCGAACCAGTCACGATCGAAGCCGTAACAGCTGCTGTAGCAACAGCTGCTAGCGCTAACCCCGTCTCCGTACTCCCGTCCCAGGATAATGAGACAAACCCAGACAGCCCAGACACAACCTGGATTGTTCGCTTTCCTCAAGAGCATAGCCGTCTTCCGCGTATTCTTTATCTCTTTGGGTGCCGCGCCGTCACCCGAATCCTTCCTAAACGCTCGTCGGTAGTATAGTGCAGGACGTGCTGGCTTTGGCACAACAGTCGCGCTTGTTCCTCTTCCCCAAGATGCCGCCTTTGTGGGTCCATCCAACACACAGAGAAGGACCACAATAATCTCTGCGCCGCACTGGCTGGACATACCTGCCCTCCGCGATGTGTGCACTGTCACGGCCCTCATCCAGCAGACGATCCAACTTGTGAGCTACGGCCACAATCCTCTAATCCTCCAAAGAAAAAATCACAGGTTGTCGCCATCCGGAAGATCTTCTCTGAGGCGCGCATCCGCTGCCAAGCAGAAGCTGGATGCTTTAAGAATTCTGCCACCCCGCAGGGCTCCAGCACCTCTCACACAGCACAGCGCACTAGCTATCCTGCAGTGTTCCAAGTAGCAGGACCATCAACACGATCTGCAGCCGCATCCAAGCGGACTATTTTCTTAAACCCTTTTGAGATTTTGAAGACATCGGCCGGGGCGTCAGATGAGCAGATGGAACTTTGATAAGATAGAAATTAACGTGGCAACCTTTCAACTTGCTTTGTAACAACGCATTACGTACTAACTTGCCTTCATATCCGTGGGTATTGCACTTACACCAAAGTGGTTTATTTTTGATTTTTAATTTTTCCCCTTACATATCATTTATATCATTTACCATAATTGTATCTGTTTGGAGTATATCTGTAGAACTGGCGTAATCACGTGTAATTCTAGTTTAATTGTGTAATCATATAGATACAGCATCGCCATCTCCTTAGATGGAAAGAATAGACATCATTCACATATACTGACATCAGACCCCTTGATTGGATCCAATCGTTACCTGTGATACCAACACTGATCAGTGGTTAACCTCATAGTTAGCCACAGAGCAGCCATGCTATTTCAGAAGAGACAAAAGGCGTGAAATCCGTACGTTTAATCGTGCCGCATATTACGACTTTTTGTGCTAGAGGAAGCCAGTTTTGATTGCCACCGTAGGTTAACTCCTACCGTCCAGGGATCAAATCAAAGCTTCTAAGAGCTTGCGAAAAACAGTTTCCGTTGTACGTCGCCGACAACTGACCTTTACAAGCTGCGTCTATCACGCAGAATAAAAACCTTCAAAAGAGACATTCAAGATACAGACTCCGACCAACCTAATTTCAAAAAGGAAACATAAGTCATAAATATTAAGACCACCAATTTCTTATTTTGCGAAAACAATATTTTACCATCAAAACAAATTAACATTGGAAAAATGCTCATTCCAGACCAGTATAAAGGCAGAGTGGATGAGTCTAAATTCCACAGACGACTTAATCTCGAAGATGAAAAAGATAAAACCAAAGAAAGGATTAGTGGATTTATGGTGTTTCAAAAGCTTTTCTACCAAGCGGAAAGACTAACAGATAATAGACTTTTTGAAAACTTTCAAGATGACTTCGAAGGATGGACGAAAGAAGATTTTGCACTTGCAGATTCTGGAATAAGACGGATGTTTCGAGATTTTCTTAACGATCGTGGTATCTTCACCCCAAGGAGCAGGAGCCATATTTCAGTATACTTAGCAAACCTTGTTATAGCGAATGTTATACCAGAATGGCCCGAAGGCGAGCTCGAAAAACAAATGAGAGAGTCAAAAGATTTCGATTCGTACCTTCAACCTGTGAACTCCTCCGTTCCAGCTGTAAAGCAAGAAAACCTTAATTTCAAGGGGAAAGACGTCGATAAATATGATCAAGAAAAACCTTATATAGAAAATAATTACCGGCAAACTTTTGATAAGAGTAATGAAACATATCTTGCTTCCAATAATCTAGGAGGCTGGGCAAGAGTGATTTCCGACATGAAGAAAATTTACGATGATAGTAAGAGATACACTGGAGATGAATATGATCCCCTTGACTTAAAACTCAGAATCTTTGATGAGAGGTGTAACATAATGGGTATCCACCCTACACAAAAGCAAAAAGTCTTCGAGGTCATGCTTTTGGGAAAAGCCAGTGAATTTTATTACAGTAATCTCGCTCCAAATCAATCAATCATCTCCCCTCGAACATTTACCTGTGAAGAGATGATACAAATGTTGAAGAGTCATTTCCAAACAGATGAGCGCCGTCAAAACTACCTTTTGGAATGGGAAAAAAAAAATTTCTTTGTTACGGAAATGGAGAACCCTGGGAAAACCAAACGAGAAGTCCTTGAGTTATTGTTCACTCGTCTTCAGAAACTTGCTCAGTGTCTTGGCGACGGTTACTACAACAAAGACAACGTTATGAGAAACAAATTACTGAACGCCTGTGGAGACGTCCCTGAGTGCAACCTAGCTATTTTCAAGCCAGCATCATCTTTTGAAGGCTTATGTGCTGATCTAAGATCTTCTATCAGTACAGCAATGAGAACTCAACAAGCACGACAATGCAATGCCAATAATGATGACCAATTTTGGACTGATAGAGTATACGCAAGGCGAGGTAAGAGTATTGGTCGAGGGAAGAATCCACCAAAGTTTTCTGCTGGAGCTTCACAATCGCGATTCCAACCTCCTGACCAGCGACTCAATTCTTCATTTTCCCGACGATCAAATGGCATAAAGAAATGCTTTATCTGCAAGAAAGTAGGTTGCTGGTCTACCAACCATTCAGACGAGGAAAGAAGGCAGTCATACAACTCATTTAGGCAGCATATCCAACAAACTCAGAATCGCCATTACTCAAAGGAGGAGCATCAATCTTTTCTGACACATTGGGAAGGAGTATCTGAATTCGAAAGCGATCTAGAAGAAGCCGAGCAGCTACTAATGGAGATGCAGCTTGAATATGACAGTAATGTCGAATTTGATACAAAAACTGGTGAAGCTTTTATCTCAGAATTAAGCCACAATGAAGATGCCCAAGAAACTGTCGGATATCTGGTCAATCAAGCCGCTATGCACGCCATTACAAAATGCGATGTCTTTAATAACAATTGTTTTGAGTCAATTTTTGATGACAATAACTTGTGTGACGAAGCAGAAAACCGCATATTTACCTTCTCAGATCGATACTCGGAGAAGGTATTTCAAGGCATTATGCCCGATACAGGCGCTGCAGGAACATCAACAGCGGGAGAACCACAATTTCGTGCACTACAGCTACTAGACCCATCAATCACTCTCGATAAGTCAAGCGCGGGCCATCATCGTATACGCTTTGGTAAAGGCGAGACTGTATCACTTGGAACTGCACGAGTTGATACCCCTATAGGAATAATTGAGTTCCAAATACTCCCCACTAACACTCCCTTTTTATTATGTATCAAGGACATGGATAACCTAAATGTCAAATTGGATAATATACAGAATGTTTTAGTCAAGGGTAATGGAGAAACAGTTCCTATAGTGCGAAAGTGGGGCCATCCCTGGATGCTCTTACATCATCCACCTGGGAAAACATTAGCATGGTGCCACCTCACCGAGTCTCAATTACGCCGCTTACATCGACGCTTTGGCCACCCTTCAGCCCGAAGATTAATTGAAATCCTTAGAAGAGCCAGGCACGGAGCTTTTCGACCTCAACTTATTAAGCATTTGACACAAATTTGTCATCATTGTCAAATGAATGCTAAAGCCCCTGGTCGTTTCAAGTTTACACTAAAAGACGAAATTGAATTCAATTATGAAATTGTTATTGATATCATGTACATTGGTGGTAAACCAGTATTGCATGTCGTCGACACAGCAACAGGTTTTCAAGCAGCGCAGTTCTTGAAGGACATTTCAACAAAATCGGTCTGGAAATCTTTATGCATGTGTTGGATTAATGTGTATCTTGGACCTCCCGACTTCATAATCCACGATTCTGGAACCCAATTTACATCTTCTGAATTCAAGCAAAATGCAAAAATCATGTCCATAGAAGTTAAAGAAATTCCAGTTGAAGCTCACAATAGTGTAGGGAAAGTTGAGCGATACCATGCGCCTTTGAAAAGATGTTATGAAATCATCCAGAATGAAGTTAATGCCCCCCCGGAAGAGATACTTCTAATGGCTATCAAGGCGATCAACGATACAGCTGGACCGAACGGGCTTGTACCTACGCTCCTGGTTTTCGGAGCGTATCCACGGATGACAGAAGATTCTCCTCCATCCCCTTCAGTCACACAAAGGGCCGAGGCTATTCGGAAAGCTATGAAGGAAGTTCGACGCCTCCTTGCAAAGAGACAAATTAGTGATGCATTAAGAATGAGGAATGGACCCAATACTGATGAAACCTTGCAACTCCCTCTTCAATCAGAAGTCAGGGTATACCGAGAAAAAGAAAAATGGACAGGACCTTTTACCCTTCTCGCGACAGATGGCCAAACTTGCACAGTTGAGATCAATGGAAAACCGGTCAAATTTCGTTCTACTTGTGTAAAGAAATACCTTAGAAACGACACGCAAGATGTGCCCGTAGTTCAAGAGAAGGAATCTCTAATTGAAAGTAGTCCTATCCCAAAGATTGCTTCTGACTACCCCCATCAAAATGATAAAAGTACTGTAATTGAAACAGTTTGTACAAAAGATAAGGATATTCAACCCCCTGAACGAGTCCATACAAGACCTAAACGCACCTGTAATAAAGTTTACCTCATTGACAACAATAATTCTGACAACTGTGATGAGAAATTCGTCCAAGATAGTGAAAGCAGTAACAATAACAGTTTGGATGCGCAATTTTTTAATGACAATCGTGTTCACTCTCTCCATTCAATGACCTTTGTATCAAATAAGGAGCAAGCTGACCGCGAGCTGTCATTAAACCTTCGACGTGAAGGTAGGATAACTGCCCCAGGAAAACCATTTGAAGAATCGGACATTATAGAACTTGAAAGCCTTCGTAATCAAGAAGTTATGAAGTTTATTACATATGACCCTAACAAACACATGGGTCGCATTTTTAATCAAGAATGGTTCGAGAAATCAAGGGTAAAGCAACTGGTTCACCATATGAGAAGTCAAGACTGGTAATACAAGGGTATAACGACGAAGGTAAGGCTACAATTCTCTGCCAGGCTCCAACGATTCAACGTTCAAGCCAACGAATCATGTTTGCAATTGCTCCATCACTGTGCGCTTTGGGCATTCATTTTTGGTTAAGGGATATTACACAAGCATATGTGCAAGCTAAAACTCACCTTAATCGCACAATATTAGCATATATCCCGAAAGAGCTTGAAAGTAAATTCCCTCCGCAAACAATCATGCATCTTGTTAAACCACTCTATGGAATACCAGAAGCCGGGCTACACTGGTGGGTGACATATTTTAAGCACCATACAAACAAATTGCTTATGGAAACATCGACCTACGATCCATGTCTCCTAATCACTAATAGCAAGGAGTATTTTGGTGTTGTTGGAATGCAGACGGATGATACGTTGATTTTGGCCGATATGGAGTTCTCTGAGCGTGAAGAAACTGAACGAGCCAAGGCAAATTTCATTGCCAAACCAAAATTAAGATTAACTCCTGACAAGGATCTTATCTTCAATGGCTGTATCTTAAGCCAAAATGGTAAAAATTTGCTAGTTCGTCAGAAAGAACAAGCCAAGAAAATTGCTCTTATAGCCCCTGATTTGATGGATAATTATAGGAGTTATGTGGAGCAAAGAGCTCGTGGCGCTTATATAGCCTCTATATGTCAACCTGAAGCAACTTTCGATATGTCAAGTGCAGCCCAACATCAAAGTCCTGGAAAGGAAGAAATTGACGCATTAAATAAACGTCTAGACTGGCAAAAGAAAAACGTAGACCGTGGATTGACCTACGTTCCATTGGAACTAAACAGCGCGAAGCTGTACATTTTTGTCGACGGATCGTTCGCAAATAACAAAGATTTAAGTTCACAAATTGGAACTATAATAATTTTAGCAAACGAGACTTCAACAATGGACTATGAATTCGTTATCAAAGGTAATATCATTCACTGGTTTTCTGTCAAGGCCAAGAGAGTTACCAAAAGCGTTTTAGCATCTGAAATCCTTGCAATGAGTAGCGGAGTTGATATTGCTCACGTCATACTAAGCACTCTACAAAAAATTACAAACCAGATTGAGATTGCCAGAATTCCAATGGTTGTGTGTACTGATTCTTACTCTCTCTACGAATGTCTCGTCAAGCTTGGTAGCACCGAAGAGAAGCGACTCATGATCGACATCATGGCCCTTCGACAATCCTATGAGCGTCGAGAGATTATGGAAATTCGATGGATCAATGGAGAAGATAATCCTTCTGACGCAATGACTAAAAATGCTCCCAATAATGCACTCACTACTTTTATTGATACCAATTGCCTCAGGATACGTGTTGAGGGATGGGTGAAGAGAACTCCCGAAAAACTTTAATTATCTACATGAAGATATTGGCCTACCACAAAGCTTTCATTTTGATAAATTTATTTCCTTAAATATGATCTGCGATTTATGATTTGGCAACAATTATGAAATTATTCTCAAAAGAGAAAAACTGCCAGTGTTTGGAGTATATCTGTAGAACTGGCGTAATCACGTGTAATTCTAGTTTAATTATGTAATCATATAGATACAGCATCGCCATCTCCTTAGATGGAAAGAATAGACATCATTCACATATACTGACATCAGACCCCTTGATTGGATCCAATCGTTACCTGTGATACCAACAGTATCTTAGTCATCAGATACTCTCTAATTTTGTAGATCAGGTTCCATGTCCCTAGGTTAGGGAGTCGTGGGCCTCCGACAACTGAGGCAGTAAGCTTTGGCGTCCTTTTTCCACTTGGATTTTAGATAAGACAGGCCTGGGCCTGATTTTAGATAGACGTTAAATAGAAAACAAACAATCAAACAAACGCATATTTCGAGAAATTCGAAAATTCATTTTTTCCCTCTTTCCTCCCTTCTCGACCTCGTCGCATCCATCTCTGAATTGTGATCGAGCTCAGGCATTTTCACCATGCCTCCAGTTCGCAAAAAGCGTCCCAACGCCAAGTTGGACAACACGAGAGTCTACCCGAGGGCTCTCGAACAATTACCTGGCCTTGTCCAGTCTCCGAAATGCGCGGAGATGAGCAAGGTCTCCATCAAAGGGAAGGAAAAAGCCCTCCCTGCCGTCGCTGAACCCGATACTGACATGATCGGGTCAGTTGAAACTGTTGATCAAATTCCTCAACCACCCTCCGTCCCTCACGGGACTGGAGAATCGTCAAAATCTCCTCCGACAGCGTCAAAACCGTCGGAAAACGCTGCAGTCAAAGCAGCGCCAAAATCAACGTCGCAGCCAAAAGCTGCCACAAAAGCAGAGTGTCCCCTAGAGCTTCGACCAATTGTCGAAGCTGAACAACGACGCGCCGCCGAAACAGCGGCAAATCTGGCCCTCTGTTCCGCCGCAATCTCTGGCGTCGAAGCCACCCTCCTCTCTTTGACCAACGGGTCAAATAGACAATTTGTAGACTCGATGAGAGTCTACTTACGCGCCGCCATTGCGCAATACATGGCCACGGGCCCGGCCATCACGCCACCCGTCCTCCCTCCTCGCCCTGCGAACCCGACCCCAAGGGCTCCAGAAGCCAGGAGCAATACAACTCCCGCCGTCCCAGTGCTGCCTGTAAAAAGCACCTGGGCCACGGTGGCCAAAAATGGACTGAGACAAAATGCAGCTCCTATAGCAAAGGCTGTGCCGCGACCTGCGGCGAGAGCCCAAAAGAAAGAAGCTCCCAAGGCGAAAGTCGATATGCGACTGTTCCTTCGCCTGGAAAAGGAGCACCCATGGCGGAATCTCTCAAACAACATTGTGAAAAGTAAGGTAGCGGACACGCTTAATCTCTCTTACAATGATATAACCTCGATTCATCGAGTAAAGACCGGCTTTGCTATTATAGCAAAGAACGAAAAAATACGACAAGAGATCCTAGATGTCTCTCCGAAGCTGGCAAGTGAAAACGCCAAACTCGAAGCATCTTCGGATCTTGTCGCCTTACAGATACCGAACGTACCTGTAGGTATCGTTTCACAGTACGGCCCCGTAGTGACCGATGCTGCAAGTGTCACCGCTGAGATCTTCCTTACGACCAGCGCGTATCTAATCCAGGTCCGACCTCATGGGATATGTCGGCCTGGATCGCCTTATCGGAACTGGCATGCCCTTTTTCACCGGGACGAAGCCCCTCGTGCGGGCTTCCGCCTTTTCGACGATTCGGGTATGGCTACCATCCATAAGCCTCGTCGATCAATTGAACAGTGCAAACGCTGTTTGGGCTTCCACGCCACTCGTGGTTGCTCCCGCGCTCCGGCTTGCTGGAACTGCGGATCAAATATGCACTCCGAAACAGAGTGCAAGGCCCTCACACGCTGTCGCAACTGTAGGGGACCTCACCGATCGGATTCTCGGGCCTGCCAAGTCAGACCAATAAAATCCGGACCGGTGACCAAAGAGCAGCTCGCGTGGATTCGCCACATCGAACAAGGGGAGTTCGCGAAGGTGGCACGAGCCAGGGCTGCAGCAAAAAAGGCCGGAGGCGATCATCGCCGCTGCGAAGGACGTCTCGATGGCCGAAGCAACAGGTTTCGGAGCCCTGGGATCTGAAGAAGTTTGAGGATACAGCAACCTCGACGATGTCCCCTTTCGGGGCATCTACTAACCAATAGCAGGATACCGGCTGGATCAAATTGCCTGCTAACTCATCTCTTGCTCTCAGCGGAGATTGAACAAATTTTGTCATTTGGAAGGTGTGACGGACGAGGGAATTTGTGAGGAGCGCATTTACTGGGTCCAATATGGAGGAATCTTCTGGTATTCGGAGTTGTTTTGATTTTTGTGATTTTTCGTTCTTGTTCAATCGGCTGCACTTTTGGTAGCGATTCACGAGGTTGGAACGAGTTAGGCTGTAGGAAAAGTTACAGGAAACCCTGCCGGATCCGCCGGTCCTTGACCCAATGTGGAAAAGATAGCGTTAGCTTAGGACCAAAAGTAAAAAAAAAAAAACAAACGCACGATTTGAGAAATTCGAAAAGTTGAAAATTCCCTTTTTCCCATTTTCTATTCCCATGATCACTTCTATGCTTGAATTCTCGAATTGTTAACCGTCGCGAGGTATATAAAATGCCTCCGGTGAGAAAAAATCGCCCAAAGCCGACAACTTCAGCCGGCTTTGAACGGACACCATTATGTCCAAAACCTACTGGCCTCGCGCAAAAATTATCAAGCCTATTTGAGATTGAGGCCTTTGTCCCAGGGAAGGAAAGGAAGTTGTTCGAGAAAAGACAGCCGAACTTGCAGAATCATCTGCAGGAAACAATGCTGTGCCAGCCTCTAAAGGCGCAGCATCGACATCAGCAATGGAGTTTCCACCAGAGCTACAATCAGTGATGGAGGCCGAAAAGCGTCGCACGACGCAAATAAACGCCCGACTCGCAATCTGCTCGACTGCAATCAGCGGTGTCAAAGCAGCACTTTCGCCTCTTTCGATTGGCGATAATAAAGAATTTATAGACGGAATCAAAGTCTATCTTCGAGCGGCCATCGGCCAGTTCGTACAATCTGGCCCAGGGAGCACACCACCAGTTCTCCCTGCTCGCCCCGCCAACCCTCTTCCGCCGAGGGCACCAGAAATAAGGGTTCCTAACCCTCCAACAACCCAGGCTCCGGCCCTGAAGACAACTTGGGCTACCGTAGCTCGGGGAGGCCTAGCCCGCAGCGCTGGGCAGTCGACAAAAGAGGCAGCACCGCCCGCCCCCAAGGCAAAGAGTGCCAACTCGAGGACAAAAGCCGATTCACGACTTTTTCTGCGCCTCGACTACTTCCACCCCACCGTCTCCTCTCCCCAGCTGGCATTAGATCAGCTGTGTCTCTGGCGCTGGGAACCACTGCTAATGATATTACGTTGGTTCAACGGGTAAAGACCGGCTTTGCTATTACAGCAAAGAACGAAGCTTCTCGAAAGGAGCTCTTGGATTCCTCCGCACTGCGGAGAGATCCAGAAATACACCTGGAACCAGCATCAAATCTGGTTGCCATGTAAATTGCCACTGTTCCGGAGACAATTCGAACACTTGCGGGCCCCATCGCCGTGACGGCAAAGATGGTTGCCGACGAAGTCACGCGAGTGACCCAGTTGGTTCCCTTTCTGGTTCGTCCTCATGGGACTAGCAAACCAGGGGCGCCCTATTCAAATTGGCAAACGCTCTTTCCCCGAGAATCCGCTCCTCGACCTGGATTCCGCCTTTTCGACGACTCCGGAGCTACAAAGCTCTTCCGACCTCGTCACAAAATCGAACAATGCAAACGGTGTCTTGAATTTCACGCCACCCGTGGCTGTTCCCGCGCTCCAGCTTGTTGGAACTGCGGATCTAATATGCACTCAGAATCGGAGTGCAAGGCCCTCACCCGGTGTTGAAACTGTGGGGGACCTCACCGATCGGATTCTCGGGCCTGCTTAGCTAGACCCAGCAAGTCCGGACCGGTGACAAAAGAGCAGCTCGCGCGGATCCGCCAGATCGAACAAGGGGAGTTCGCGAAAGTGGCTCGATTTAGGGCTGCAGCCAAAAGGGCCGAAGAGGCAACGATGGCCTCAACGAAGGATGTCTCGATGGCCGAGGGATCGGGTTTCGGAATCCTGGAATCCGAAGAAGAAGTTTGAGGGTACAGCAACCCTCGGTGAAGTCTACAAAAAGCTTCAATATATATAGCAGGATACCAGCTGAATTCAGGGTATCTGCGAACTAGTCTTTCGCTCTCAGCGGAGATAAGAAAAAGTCATCTGGAAGATGTGGCAGGAAAGGGAACGGGCGAGAAGCGCGGGATCCGGGCCAAACAGTATTTCTTCCAAATTTGGTTTCAGTTTTTGATTTATGTTTTTGATTTTAGTTTTGCTGTTAACTTCTACAATTTCAGTAGAAGTTCATGCGGTTGGAATGAGTTGGGCCTGTACGCAGTGATCCTTGCCGGCTCCACCGGTCCTTGACCCAATGTGGAAAAGATAGCTTTAGCTTAGGACCAAAAGTAAAAAAAAAAAACCTTTCATCAATTCGAGAGATTCGAAAATTCCCATTTTCTCCCCTTAAATCACCCTTCGAACGTCGAAACATCAATTTCTCGTGGTACCGCGCCACTCAGCCTTGAAATGGCACCGGTAGCCCCCAAATCCACGAAAATCGCGAAAAATGTGTTAACCACGAAAATAGTTAAACACAACCACCAGACACGTCTGGATACACACAAAACCATGCTCGGAATATATAGAAGCGTGGCAGTTCATAGAATGAAAGAAAATGGTTTGGAACCTAGCGCCACCGAACTCGACTTGATGGAAGTTGATATTGTCGCCCAGATGAAAGAACGCGGCCAAACCGACATTGAGATGTTGGAGGTCGATAAAATAATCAAGACATTGATCAGTGAGGGTCTTAAGGGCTCGCGATGGGCAAATGCAGGAGCTAGGAGTTCTCAGACGGCATCAACTGCCCCAGAAATTGTCGCCGAGAAGGCTATCCCGTCGACAACGGCCAAACACGCACGCGTTGCGGCTCGAAAATTTGCGGTTCCGATAGCAAATCGGACACCAAAGAAAAGCACACCGAGGGGATCTGAAGTCCCGAATTGCGCGGAGGCGGCAAACGTCTCCAGACTTCCGCCATCCCCGGCCTCGATTTCAGGGACGGCTGAGAGCCTCAAACAGGCTGCCGGTGGAGCTTCCACTGGCACCACACAAAATAACCCGCCAGAAGTTGAAGCTTTGCTTGAAGCCAAGAGAAAGCGGGCTGCAATTACCGCCGCCAAGCTCGAAGTAGGCTCCACGGTGTTAAACACCCTACACAGTGTTATCCTGTTCCTTGAAACGACGGATAATAAAGAACACTTGGACGCAATGAACGTCTGCCTAAGGGGCGCCCTCGCCCAATTCCTACACACTGGAACGATACTAGTGCCGACAAGTCTTCCTCCCCGCCCCACTGGCCAGCAGGCCAGCAGCAGCGGGCCCCCACCACAATCGACCGCCAGGCCAGCAAAGCCTGCCGTCGCAGTGCCCCAGATAACATCAACCTGGGCAACTGTAGTCCAGAATGGGTTACCCAATCACCCGACGCCAGTAATAGCAAGTGGTGCCCCGAAAAAGCCGACCCAGCCGACCAAGAAATCGGCCAAGACGGCCCCTTCGTCCTCGCCGGACAACCGACTGTTCCTCCGGCTCAATTCAAAACACTAGTGGCGAAATCTTTCACCAGCTGGCATCAGAGAAGCAGTGGCGCAGCTCACAAACACGCACCAAGCAACGATTGAACACGTATATCGTGTCCCAACAGATTTCGCGCTCCGAGCGACGAACCAGGAGTCCCGCCAGCTCCTATTGAACGCTTCGGAATCTTTTACTCCCATTGGAGGAAGAATAGAGGAGTCCACCGACCTCGTGGCTCTCCAGATCTCGACGGTACCCGTCGCCATCTGCACTCTTCTTGGAAGGGTGCAAGTGATGGAGGAGATGGTGATCGAGGAGATCACTCGAGTCACAAAGGCCGTTCCTATCAAGGTTCGGCCCCACGGCAAAACTCGGCTCGACGCACCGTACAAGTCATGGCTAGTGTTGGAAAATATACTCTGTACGATATTATATGGATAAATATGATGAAGTAAAGAAGACTTGATATTTTACAACTATGGGAACATTGGACTTATATATACATCTAAGGGAGAAATTCCCGCTAGCCCCGTGTGCCTGTCAAACCTAGTGATGACTAGCCACCTCTCATCTACCATGATGAGCCAAGGTACACTGTAGTACGTAAATATCCAAACGTATAGGCGACAGTAGGCGCGATTAGCGTACTCAGGACATTTGTAGAGAGAGTCGATCTTGTCGGGAACCTGAGACGAAACAGGTAATGATTGAGTCCTAAATTCGAGAGTCAGAATTTCCAACAGCTAGCTCATTTCAAGAAGGGAGCGGCCCCAAGACAAGGATTCCGCCTTTTTGATGACTCGGGCATCGCGGTTCCACACAAACCGCGACAGACTGTGCAGCAATGTAAACGCTGCATACTGTTCCACAGAACGCGAGGTTGCTCTCGTGCTCAAGCTTGTGGGAATTGCACCCCCACGATGCACTTGACAGACAAGTGCCGTGCTCACACCAAGTGCCGCAACTAAAGAGGACCACACAGGTCCGACAGTCGAGCATGCCTGGCACGCCCAACCAAGTCCGGACCCGTTGGCAGAGAGCAACTGTCCAACATTCGCATCGCGAGCCAACGCGAGCTAGCGCCTGTGGTGAGGGCTAAAGCTGCAACCCGTCGCGCTGAGGCAACAGTACAAGCGGCTGCCAGACAAAAGCAAGCCTCACCCGAAGTGGTGAAATCTAACAACAGTCTCGAAGTTCTCATGACTGACGTCACCTCCGACGCCACGGCCACAGGAACGACGAATCCTGTTGAGTCTTCCTGAATGGCCCCTCACGGATCCCTTCCAGCCTCCCACCTACAATAAGTTTTATGTCGATCAACGTAATAAGGGGAGGCTCATCACACGACATCGCGCTTTCCCGGGCTTACGAGCTAGGCGTCGATGTAGTGTTAATACAAGAACCTTTGTGGAAAAAAGCCACAAAGGAAACAAAGTCACAACCTGGATACGACTGTCATATACCACATGGCGGCCTAAACATTCGACCCAGGGCTGTGACTTATGCACTAATCAACAGAGGGAACCTTTCGGCAAGACAAATATTTCCCTGCGATCCCCCGACGGCGGATTACTGCTGGGTTGTAGTAAACGGAGTCACATTTTTCAACGTATACAAGGATCCGAACGACCCGATGGCCATTCGACCACTTCTCAGCTGGGACCCACCACCACGATCCGTCGCGGCTGGCGACTTCAACGCGGTGCACTGCGCGTGGCAACCAGAGGTTACCCGCCCACGCGGACAAGGAATCGAAATCGAGAGATAGGCGGAACGCCACAATCTCACTTGTCTGATCGTGGGCGAGCCGACGCATCGAGCCGGAAACACGCTGGATCTTGCCTGGACCAACATCAACGGGGCCCAAGCACGGGTAGATCGCAGCGAGTGTGTAACCAGTGACCATCTTCCGATTCGAGGACAAGTCCCCACCAGATACGGAAAATGCGACCATGAGCTATCACCAATTAGGGTAACGCGCGGAAACTTGCCGAGGTTCGCCCTTGCCGTGACGTAGTTCACTCACCCGCCACCAGTCTTGGACACGGTTTGCCAGGTGGACGAATACGCCAACGATCTCTGTTCCGGCCTTACTAACGCTATCAAAGCAGCAGGAATACGAAGGAACAAAAGACGTGGCAAATGTGTGCCTTGGTGGACTCCGGAATGAAAGCTAGCACAAACGGAATATCGTGCAGCAGTGACTCCGGAACTAAAATGGGTGCATGCAAAGAAGCTGTGGTCAACCCTCAGAGCGGCAAGGAAAGAGTACCAGACGCGTCAAGTCGAAGCGATCACGATACCGACTGACGTGTTCAAGCTGATGCGCTCGGCCGAGCTAAGACAGGCAAGCACCCCCCCTCCACTTAACCACGAAGGGAAGTTATACTCCGATCCGGCAGAGCGGGCAGCAATACTTCGAGATGCTCTTTTGGCACGACACCAAGCGACGGACGACCTACCGCCACTCGATGCGCCGAGTACCAACCGAATCCCCTGGAATGACCATATCTCGGACGAAGAGATTCGCATGTGCAGCATAGGCTGCGCCAACACAGCGCCTGGAGCAGACGGGATCTCTGTAGAGCTTTTGCAAACCTGTTGGAAGATGATTGGACCATTTGTCGGCACTCTTGTCCGCGCCTGTATCAGACTCGGCACCCATCCATCCTGCTTCAAGCTGGCTGAAGTGGTGCTCCTACGTAAGACGAACCGAGATCCAACGACCGTCAAGGGCTGGAGACCGATCGCACTTCTGTCATGCTTGGGTAAGGGACTGGAACGACTCTTGGCGAAGCGGATGGCCCATCTCGCGGTTACACTCGACGTTGTTGGATACCAACAATTCGGAGCGCTCCCTAAGAGATCGGCAAACGACCTTGTCAGCTGCGTAGTCCACGACATTGAAGAAGCAAGTACCCAGGGATGGGCGGCCACATTCACGACTCTGGATGTCTAAGGCGCGTTCGATGCAGTACTTCACAATCGTTTAGTGAGGAGGATGCAAGAGCAGGGGTGGCCTGACTCAATTCTCAGATGGACGGCTTCATTTCTTGCACATCGAAAGGTACAAGTCCGATACTCCGGAGGGGTTACTGGGCAGAGAGAGCTAGCTTGTGGGGTTCCGCAGGGATCACCGATATCGCCGCTTCTCTTCCTTCTATACATGGCAGAGTCTATGCGAAGCGGCAAACCAGGAATGAGGTTCAGCTACGCAGACGATGTCGGGATCCTAGGGTTTGGGCACAGCATCCCCGAGTCGGTCGCTTCTGTACAGAAGGAAGTCGATCATCTTCTGGAGTGGGCAAGTAACAATGCAGTCTCCTTCGATACTAACAATTCGGAGATAGTCCAGTTTCCCGGCAGGAAACGCGAGAATCCGGTGGCTATTCGTGTGAACGGCGTGACTATCGAGCCAGCAGACCAAATACGCTGGCTTGGTGTACATCTAGACCCGCGACTGGACTTTAAACACCATGTCACAACTTGGTGTGGAAAGGCGTTGAAGGTTGCCCAGCACATGCGCCGTTTCAAATCAGCGTATCGAGGAGCCGCTCCTGCGGCACTGGTTATAGCAGTGGATACTTGTATTGTCCCAATAGCAACTTTTGGATCAGATATTTGGTGGCCCGGCCTCAAACGTCCGACCATTAGGGGGATCATCACACCTCGAACCAGCATCTTCTGCGAGATGATTGACAAGGCAATCTTGACAGGACTGCGCACTGCCCTTCCGGTAATGAGAACGACATCTAATCTTGTTCTCCATCGCGAAGGAGGTATCCCAACTGGAAAGATCATTCTGGAAGGGAACCGCTTACGGTTTTCGGCTCGGCTGCACTCACTGGACAACCGCCACCCGCTCAGGACTCGTGCCACCGTGTGTCCAGACGATGGAACACGGAAGTACAAGAAGTCTGCCCGGATACCCAAAAATCCTGAGGTCCAGATGTCACGAGTACAGCGGGCCTACCGACAACTCCCGGACGCGGAAGACGCCGAGCCTCTGCCACCGCCGTGCTATTATTCGAGCTTCGGTCCAAGGATGGAGGAGGAGGTAAAGGTTACTCGGTTCCTTGGAGATGTACTAGCATCGGATATTTATGCCTACCCGGATGGATCGTCGGAGGGCCATGGTCGCTCAGCATGGGGTTTCGTCTTGAAGAGGGATGGCACGAAATGGAGTCGTGATTGATCAATCAAACGAAGTTATCGAAGTCTCTTCTGATTCTCTAAAATGATAATAACAAAAGTTCTAAACACGACGCGGTCGCGAAGGATTTATGATACATGGATATTTTACAAAGAGGGACTTAGCGTCTCCTAAGATCAACATGAAATGTTGAACCCCTAAGTACTGTGTAGGGAATTCACACCCTTGGGCCCGTAACAAGGGATGGAAAGACTCTATTGAAGGGATACGGCATCAAGCATGGTGGTGAAGTGCTTGATGCGGAAATTGTAGGGACAACAAAGGCCCTGGAAGCCGCGCTGGGATTGTTGGAGAGGGAGATCAGTGGAATTGACAGCAGGCGGCGGATCAACGTGTTGTTGGATAGTCAGTCTGCAGTGAAGGCACTGCTGACGGGAACTGCCACAACAAGTCTCGACGACGTGCGACAATTTAGAGCGTTATCAGAAAAGGCTCGAGTCTCGGTTCAGTGGATACCAGCCCACTCCAGGATACAGGGAAACGAAGAGGCCGATAGAGCTGCACGCTCAGGCCTCCGACAACTGCCAAGTAAAGAGAGCCAGTGTAAGGATTCTGGAGAAATGCCTCAGGCAGGATTTATGGGTTCCTTGTTCAGCACCACTAGGCTTATTGCCTAGCGAGGATAGTTATGTAGTTTTCACTTCGGATACTGAGATCTTTACACTTTGTTTTCTGTCTTTAGGAATAGTTACATTATTCTAATCACATCTCACTCTCGTCCTCTGCTAACCATAGTTACCTACCGTAACATCCGGCCCCTCCATCTATAACGACTCCTCGCTTTCCCATTTACCACTTCTCTAGAAAGCCCTCCGCGTTCCCACGAGGCGTCCTTCCTCAGTACATCGTACGCTATGCCCTCTCCTACGCCTCGAGTCTTGCGCCCAGTGAGCCATCGCCTGACAGCCAGCCTGGCTCCGTCACGTTGGCGTACGTTCATCGGCTCATGGACCGGAACAGGCAAACGCTTCTTGACGACCGGTGGAAAGAAGCATGTCCACCTAGATATCGTAATCTGGGCATTCTCATGCGACGAAGCAAGCCACGCGAGCTGGCACTTTCTTGGCGGCTACTTCGTAAACTGATTTCAGCTCGTACGGGACACGGAAACTTCACTGCATGCCATCGTCGTTTCAATAACTTCACCGCTTCAATGGAGTGTGCGTGTGGGGAGGAAACACCGCCTCTCCACTTTATTCACTGTCGACTGCACGCACGCCAAGCGCGTCGACTTCGAGGGACAACGTCACATCACGACTTTTTCCAAAAGCTTCTCGGGCCTAGGTGTCTTGAGAATTTTACATATTTTGTGCAGGAAACCGGCTGCTTCGGAGGCCAACCTGCGAGTCCGTCTCCAGCTCTCAGCGGAGAGGACATTAATTAGGTCATAGCACGAAGCATGGCAGGAAGGAAAACGAGACGAGAAGTGTTGCTTTCCCATCTCAAATTGGAGTATTGCATTTGGAATTTTTTGTTAAAGGGAATTTATGGGTGTTTTTATGTTTATTTTTAACTAGCTATTGGTTGTGTAGTGGTTCACGCGGTGAGACCGAGTTGGGCATGTGGGAAGCATGATCTCGGCCGTGTACGCTGGTCCTTGACTCCTAGGAGATAAAGGGCTTAGCTTAGGACCATAAAATAAAAAAATTAAAAAAGAACTTAAAAAAAAACAAACCTACGCTGCAGATAAGCTAATTCACCATATTTGACCTCGCCGAAGAAAAAAATCGCTGTGAACAAACAGCTACTGGCAAGGACTTCTGCGATCTTCCTAAGCTTACTGTGACATATTTCTACCCTTCATCATCTTACTGCCCTAGTCCGTAAAAATAATTGAGTTAAATTTATTTACTTAATATTAATCTTATTGTCAATATGGAGAACAATCCTGAAACCTAGGCAGTACCGGCATCTGTCGAAAAAATATCCTACCCTATGCTTCTCATTTCGAAAGTTTTAATGATGATTCTTATAATACATTTATCGGGGGACTATTCTCAACACCGGTCAGTGGTGTCCCCTACGAACCTCCAGCTCTCACTGTAGAGTCTGTAGAACCGAGATTGAGTAACAAAGTACTCACTTCTATGAGGATTTCCAAACACTTTCGTGGTCTATATCGTCTTCATCTCTCAACACATTCCCCTATCACCATTATCATGAAGCTAACCACGATCAGATCAGATGGTAGGGTCGGAGCCCTACTCATCACCAACCCTTGATCATGAAGGAAAAGCCATCCGATGAGTTTCCGGAGCGTACCCAGCACCCGATACGGAGATGGCGGGTTGGATCAAGTCGGCCTCGAATGTTACAAAGAAGGGAGGTAAATACGAATATGCGCATCTCATATGATCTCAGTGTCTAGGTCTCGCCCAGTTGAGGCTGTAGATTATTTGTGACTTTTTCCCGCGCACGCAGTTTCCATTGCTACCATTTTTATTTTTTTTGGGTAGAAGGTTCCGCGGAAAAGGTGGCCGAATTCCACGGGTAAACACTGAGCTGAATGGCTATTCATCAAGAGGAATATATCAATGATCTTTCTGTTGGAAATATCGCGCAATGTAATGGGCGCAATATTCATGGAACGAAAGTAGAAGTTGACTAAAAGAGTGTCATGTTCGGATTACAGCTAAAAGTGTGGGAAGTGTGCGCTACAAGTACAAGTGTAAGCGACACAGAGCCTAAGCCACAGCATAAACGAGTGTGGCGCCATCTAGGCATAGAAAAACCCCCAATAACCTCCTTGCGCCCACGCCATACAGCCGCTCATATATCCAATAGGTAGCCTGAAGCGCTACCATATTACCTGTTCCAACCTCTTAAATATACACGAGATCGTGTCGGGAACCTAGACGAAATGGAGGGCCCATACGTCCACAACACTCCGTGTCTCCATTTCCAACACTTTCAAGTAACAAAAGAGGATAAGAGCACTGTACAAGATGTGGCCTGGGCCAGAAAGGAGCCCAATTTGTTAGAGTCGTAGACTCAAGTAGCACAACAGATTCACACACTTACACCAACAGTGTAGGCTGGATAATCGCAGGGTGCAACGCTTACCAGTGTTGAGTTTTCGTAACCTCACCCTACAGTGGTATTTGCGAAAGAAATCTAGGATTTGGGTATTTCCGAAGTCCAAAGAGTCATGCTACATATGTACTAGACAATAAAAATGTGACATAGCTCTGTAGCTGAATACGCATTAAATGATAGAAAAAAACAGGACACCTACTATATCACTGAAGAAACGCCAGAACCATAAAAGCTACGGGGCTCATGGTAAAGGTTATTTTGGAAGATTATATTCATGTGCGAAATTAATTTGAAGGTTGTATCCTCTGACGCATGTCTTGCTTCAGTCTTATATATATGAAGGATATAAATAGGAAGTGAGAGAAAAGATAGACTATATGAGCCTTTATTTTTTAAATTATTTAATGTGTGTTTAGCTATCTAGCTATGACACACGACCGGTGCTATGTATACATGTTGAATGACTCTTTTGACGTTAGAGACACTCATTGTCTGGATTTCATTTGCAAATAACACTCTGTGGTACGCTTGCTAACAGACACAGTCGACCCTCCTCCGTAAGTACCCACCAAAGGGAATTTCAAAACCTTTGGTTATCCAAGCATGCCTTCGTCATCCATGTACACCAGCACCGCGAGAAATGTGATTGTGTTTTGCGGGATTCTAACCAGCGATCTACTGTCTCAAGTGGGATATGTGTCCAAGCATTCCAGATTCTACTTGGCAGACCGTCCAAGACGATGTACCACCGCACCATCCAACCATGGCGGTGTTTATAGTGTCGCCTGCACTCTCGCAACTGGAACCTTGGCACGCATAAAGCACGATTTGTAAAAACTCCTTGCCAAAATTCGGAATTCCACGCCCGTCGAGACTGTACCCATCCTATGCATCGTCTTATGAATTTTTCCTGAATACTCTCACGCCAATCCCAAAGAACAGTCTCCCAGATTTGTGCGCCACACTTTGTGTCCTCCGTCGGGTATAAATATCATTGTGGGCGCGTATTTAGTGACCGGCTGAAGCCAGAGGAAGTCGACGGAAGGTATGATAATTGGAATGAGGATGTACTAGGTTATACTTGAGTCTTGATGAGGCTCAGGTAGGATTCGATCTCTTTGGGAGTGAAGATTTGACGTGGTGGAGTAGTTTGAATCATTGCCTCGTGGGCCAACTTGTTCGGTATTGCGGAATTTGATTGAACTTGGCTCTGGGAGAATATTTCACTCCATGGTTCGTAGAGGACATCGCTTACAGGTGTTCAGTCTTGCCCTCCGCCATGAGCCTTACCGGACTGCTGTAGAATGTTGGTCCTGTAAATTGGGTATTCGACGTAGATAGCGATCAATTTCTGAATATTTATTTCTTCATTAGGAATAGCCTTTTTTCCTGAAAATCACGTGATAATAACATTTGTTCAACATGACACAGCTTCACATGCAATCCGAACCATACTCCATTATCACTTACAGTCAACTTAAATCGGTTGTAACGCTTGGTGAGGTCAAAGAAACGAAATTTATATCCAGAGCCAAAAAACTACCATTTTAAACCAATATGACTTCTATTGCAAGAGGCCTTGCTCAATCACTTCCATCTCCGAGATATACTGGTGAAGAAGAAGACATTCCACTTCATGCACAACAACGCGGCCCGCGGATACTAGGTGCAGGTGTGCTCGAAGAGTCTCAACTTGTTCTCAAGGTCTGCATTCTTTAGCTTCAAAATTCTCTCTTCTGCCTGGCTGATGACAAACAGAAGAAACCAGGCCCTCCGCCTTACGGAGAACGGAATGGTTGGCGTCCACGAGGACAGGAAGATTTTGGCGATGGAGGAGCCTTCCCGGAAGTTTTTGTCGCACAGTATCCGCTGGACATGGGGAAGAAGTCTCAAGGATCAAGCACAGCTCTTGCTGTCCAGGTAGACGCCAAAGGCAAAGTAAAATACGATGCAATAGCACGCCAGGGGCATAATGAGAAACGAATCGTACACACTTCATTCAAAGAGCTAATTCCTCTACGGCAACGTGCTGACATTGGAGATATTAATCTAGATAGGCCGACTGAGGAAGAGGTAGCTACTTCCACTGAAAGGACTAAAGATGCACTTGCCAAGCTAGTGAATGGCGCCGTGGCAGCCCAGAAGCCAAAGAATGTTAATGTATCCGCGAGAAAAGAACCGACATATGTTAGGTATACGCCAGCTAACCAAATGGGAGACAATACAAAAAAGAAGGATCGCATTATGAAGATTGTAGAGAGACAGCAAGACCCTATGGCACCGCCCAAATTCAAGCACAAGAAGATCCCACGAGGTCCTCCCTCTCCTCCACCACCTGTTATGCACTCGCCACCTCGAAAACTAACCGCCGAAGACCAGGAGGCTTGGAAGATTCCACCTCCAGTTTCTAATTGGAAGAACCCTAAAGGATACACTGTGCCACTCGATAAGCGGCTGGCAGCAGATGGCAGAGGCCTTCAAGATGTTACCATCAATGACAAATTTGCCCAATTTGCTGAAGCGCTATTTACGGCAGACCGTCACGCTCGTGAAGAAGTTAAGCAAAGAGCCTTAATGCAACAACGTCTAGCCGAGAAAGAAAAAGCTCAGAAGGAAGAACATCTTCGAACATTGGCACAGAAGGCTCGAGAAGAGCGTGCTCAGGTCGATTCCAGTCGCCGCAACCCTAGGATGAGGTCCAGATCCAATAGCTACTCTGATTCACAGTCATCTTCCGAGAATGATGAAAATGAAGAAGTGCGGGAAAGAGAAAAAATTCGTGCCGAACGAAGAAGGGAAGAGGAGCGTAAACTCAGACAATCTCGTATGGGCGCAGAACGTCGTGTACAAGTAATGGCACGTGAGCAAAATCGAGATATATCAGAAAAGATAGCTCTTGGCTTGGCAAAACCAACGCAGTCATCGGAAGGAATGTTTGACTCTCGCCTTTTCAATCGAACAAGTGGATTTGATACTGGATTTAACGAAGATCAAGCATATGATAAACCGCTATTTGCCGCTCAGGATGCCATTTCTAGCATATATCGTCCACGTCAATCAGATGATTGGGATGATGATGAAGAAGCCGCGGATACAGAACTTGGAAAAATACAGAGAAATCAGCGATTTGGTGATGCACTTGGTAAAGGGACTTTCAAAGGAAGTGGGGATGTTGAGGTAAGGTATTATCTAATTTAATCCTTGGTACCTTACTTAACCATTTTATTTATAGGCACGAGATGGACCCGTTCAATTCGAAAAGGATTTGGGTGATGTTTTCAATGTGGATGATTTCCTCAATAAGGTTGGCGAGGGCTCTTCTAGCAAGAGACAATTTGGCCTACAGACCGACGACGGCGACAGAACTACGAAACGATCGAGAGTTGAAGATGAAGATAAATGATTTAGCAGCTACATCAATAAATCAAACTTTCAAACAAATTACGATATTTGACTATGCGCCAAATAGCTAGCATAGTCACTATTCTTCCGTCTATCTTACACCCAAAAATCTCGACTTGTCTAAACTCTCTTAATATTTACTTCTCAAGAATTCTTTCATCATAATTCAATGTGTATCCAGCTTTACAGCTATGATAAATGACCAGTGATTTTTCTACATGTCACACAACCCTTAGGGCCTCTAAAACACCCACGCGCTGGATTTTATCCGCAAATACCATCGAGCTGTAATTATTATGACAGAGAAGTCGATTCTTTGTCAGCATCAACGAAAGGGAGGTCTCAAAAACTTTCGGTTTCCACGCAAGCCTGTGTTATCAAATACAAGAGCACTGCCAAGAATGTGTCCAGATCATGCTCGATACGAATAAGCGATCTCCTGTCTTAAGTGGGACAGTTTTCCAAGACATACAGACTGTACATGAGAGGTCAACCCAGACGATGTACCACTGCACCATCCAAAAATGACTATACTTTAATTACTGCCTACAATCTTGCAAGAAAAGTTCATGCTCGCTCAATATTCATCGATTCGAACTCTTTTCCAAATTCGACCTCACACATATTCCGATATCTCACACGTCCCTAGCATAATCTTATTTTTCCACTCTTAACCTTCTCACGTTCATCCAGAATATCTACCCTGCCAGATTTGTGTACCACAAAATTTCTCACTCCGCGACTATTCGTTTATCCGTGAGCGTGTATTCAGAGGCTATCTGATTCCAGATACTGAGTAGAAGAGGGACGTGGTAATTGAAATGAGAATATATCAGGTCGCACCTATAGACTTTATGACAGTCTGGCACGAATCAATCCTATAAGGAGTGAAAAGAACCTATGATAGGGAGCTGCGAAAGAGTACCATGTGGTACAGCCACTTATTATCGTGAAATTCGACTAAATTTGGCTCTTGTCAATTAGTTCACTATCAGGTTCGCACAGCTCAACGTTGACAGGTATTCAATCCTTGTCCTCCGACCGAGCTATTTGATATGCTCTAACCTATCCAGAATATGCAGATCCCGACTGATCTTTTACTGAATGTCATGGGGAATTTGATGGTATCAAAACTGAGAAGATCTATTCTAAAAAAATGATCCCTGGCTCAGGTGAGGAATTCTTAGGTCATTGAATAACTGGGAATGAACGGGAAAGAGAGGTTAAATGTTGAGAAGGTTTCGTGGGCCTGGGGAGGAATCTGCGCTTTAAGTTATTAAAATCGGGATTTCTTGACATTTAGACTTGGTAATATTTAACTTATGGTCGAAGTCTGTGGTGGTTCCCCTCATTTGGGCCATCAACATACATGCTTAAGTTCCCAAGGGAGTGCGGAGGGTTCTAATTATCTACCTCGTCAAAATTTCAAACAAACATCATTGCCAATCTCTAGAGGAAAAGATAAATCAAAAACGGACAGCTTTTGGAGATATGTAGTAGGAGATACTACAGGTAAATTTACTGTTTCGGTGCTTGATGATGGAGAAGGTTCAGTTCGGGGCAACTGAAGTTGTCGAGAGACTAGACTATTGCAGCTTACCTATGGGTGAAGGTTGTCTTAACACAGAGCAAATTTCAAAGGTATTTAGATTTGTTCTTTTCTAACGTGAATAATTACAGATAATCAAAGCAAAAAAATTGCTAGAGAATTCCCCCTTAAGCACATTCTCTTATAAAGTCTTCAAGGTGCATGGCTTAAGCATGACGCTTCAAACTTCTCTGATCAAAGATGTCATCCAAAATTAAATTATAGACAAAACGGTATTGGTCTGATTATCATCATTAGTCCAAGAAGACCAAGGGCTTTCGGTCGTCTATACCCATAGCTTCAATTATTTAGTCGGGGGATGAAAACTCAACCACTGTCAGCGGTGTCCTCTAAAACTCTCCAACCATCGCTATAGAGCATATAGAGCAGAGATTAAGTACCATATTTTGAAATTAATTATCTTCCCTCCCTCAAAAGTACGCTTCCAACACTTTGTTTGACGATGAAGACAACGATAATGATGCATGTAAAGAGGAAAGATGTTGCTGTATCATACACTACAACGACATTTAGACAAGCCCTCGTTATTTCACAACTTGCGCTGCCCATCGACTGGCAAATTAATGCCTATGAAGGTGAAGTGAATGAAACTTTGACCCCCAAAAAAAGCGGGACCCGACTCATAGACGGACTAGTCTCTGTACATCCTTACTTCCGACCGTGCAAGTCAGAAGAGTATGCGAACTACACAAATTACTCGACAATCTCCCGCCCGTACCACCTTTGGAAGGGGGACTTTTCTCAACACCTGTCAGTGGTGTCCCCTACGAACCTCCAGCTCTCACTGTAGAGTCTACAGAGCCGAGATTGAGTAACAAGTCCTCAATTCGACAAGGATTCCCAATCGCTCTGGCCGTCTGTATCGTCTTCATCTCTCAGCACATTCCCCTAACACCATTACCACGAAGCTAACCATGATCAGATCAGATGGTAGGGTCGGGGCCCTACTCATCACCAACCCTTGATCATGGAGGAAAAGCCATCCGATGAGTTTCCGGAGCGTACCCAGCACCCGATACGGAGATGGCGGGTTGGATCAAGTCGACCTCGACTGTTACAAGGGAGATATGTTACAGGCTGCGCCTATCTCCTAGTGACTGTCGCACGGACACTTATCATTATTACGTCATTAGCCTTGCTATCTAAAGAGATGTCCAACTTGGCCATACAAATACAGGGTTGCAACAAATATGGAAACAAGATATTGTTGCAGCAAGTCTCATAGCGAATCTGGGTCGTATCGGCCCATGATTCGATATGACGAGCCCACTCGGAATATCAAGGATATGGTGTAGTAGAATAGATAGTGAGGTTAGCGCATTGGGAGTTGGGACACCTTAAGTAGCCTCCCCTCGGTGGACAGTTCCGAGATGTATGTAGAAAATAGACATTAATCGGCCACCATTCATTTACTATATTGTTTTGTTGATCGCCCATCACAAGATATAGATGAATATAGGCACCTCATGTGGTCCCGGTGTCTAGGCCTCGCCTGGCTGGGGCTGCAGGTTTTTTGAGACTTTTTCCCGCGCACGCAGTTTCCATTGCTACCATTTTTATTTTTTTTGGGTAGAAGGTTCCGCGGAAAAGGTGGCCGAATTCCACGGGTAAACACTGAGCTGAATGGCTATTCATCAAGAGGAATATATCAATGATATTTCAAGTAACAAAAGAGGGTAGGAGCACTGTACAAGATGTGGCCTGGGCCAGAAAGGAGCCCAATATGTTAGAGTCGTAGACTCAAGTAGCACAATTAACACACACACACACAACTTTTGGATGCTAGGCTAGGCTCTTTAACGCCAGTCACTCTCGACCAAGACTTTACTGGCATCCTTTCACAAATTTTGGTATAAATCAGAGAAATGGCAAGGGGGGGCTAGGAATGGAAGAGAGGCTCTTAGTTATACATAGATCTTTTGCACCTGGCTATAAGACCCCTTTGAACGCTTCAGAGGGGTAGCCATGTCTTCTGATTTAGTCCTGACGATGGTATTAGTAGAGCCCTGCACCCAGTGGGTTTTGAGACTTTTCCCTGCAGCTTCATACCCACAAACGGTTATCGTTTCGTTGGCTGGAGAGGGAGATCATGACGGGATAACAGCCCCTCTTAGCGTGTAGTCAGATGAAGGCATGTGTGAGTGTTACTGCTGGAAAGAATTCGCGAAGGAGGCATATGAGGGGGTCCACTACCCGAGGCAAAGACACTTCCGACTCGAGGGTAAAACGGACCTGTACGACTCTAAATAGTGAAAGGCTCAACAGGACAATAAACTTGTACATGCATACACACAAACTCCCTCTAATATCATTATTGTTGCCGTGATACTTCTGTAGAGTGCCATAATTGAAAAATGGAACTTGTCGGACAATTGATTCAACCAGTCATACATCGGAGCCTATTCCTTATTGTCATGTGACAACCTCACTATTTCTTTCATATATACAATGAAGATAGTAACAGGACCACATACTTATACTATATACAACCCGACTTGTGTCAAGGCTTGTGATATCACTTTATAAGACCTTCCAATAGAACAATAATTATTTTATCGATAATTAGACCCGTGACCTGGCATTTCGTCATTACTTTCACAGCAAGTCGCGCAAATAATAAATACTTAGGAAATTATTCGTCACTCCAGTATCTTCAGCTATTGATTTGATGTGATAGTTTCAACGTACCAGGCACAAACCTTGAATTCAGACAATATTGTATGGGTAGTTAATCCGTATCGGCTCAGTAATGCCCATATATCCAATCCCAAATGAGCCGGGAAAAACAAGAAAAAATCCCGAAATCTTGGTCATAGTGCCCGCAAAAACCTTACTTGAAACCCCCTCGTGCCTATTGATAGTCTCTTCCACTTTGTTCCACATTCCAGCCGCCTAACTTTCTTAAAATTGTTCAGCATAATTATGGCTACGATCCTTCATTATTTGAAACCAGAATTTCTTTATATTGATTTCATTTGTCCTTATGGGAAAAAGTAGCATCATAATTTGAGAGTGGAAGATAGACGATGATTAGTGATGCAAGCAGCTGTTTTTAATTGGAGTTTCAACTTGATCAGTCGTGAAGGCTAGCCGTTCTGTAGTAATATTGAATGGTTAGACTAAAATCGATGATAAGTCATTAATTGTGAATTTGAGTGTATTTGATATTTACTTCCTTTCTTCTTGGCTATCCTATATGTAGGGAAAATTGAGCATTTACTTCTGCATCTCTTGAAGTTCAATACGTCGCATTTGACATCAGCTTCCATACTACGATATGGCGAAGAAAATTCATTTTAAATGATGAAATATTCGAAACTATTTCAAGATTAGGCAGGTCTGTGGATTAGCTGATAGTCCTGACCAATAGGACTTAAGTCTGAGGTCGTATAATGCGATTGCTGAAGTAATAAATCTCACAATTTAGCCTTGGACAGAACTTGAAAAGGTAGGTGTTTTCATGGAAAAATACTG
The DNA here is from genome assembly GCA_905067625.1 of Blumeria graminis f. sp. triticale. NCBI lineage: Eukaryota > Fungi > Ascomycota > Leotiomycetes > Helotiales > Erysiphaceae > Blumeria > Blumeria graminis. The sequence goes on along the minus strand of LR898470.1, from coordinate 356,316 downwards.
TGATCAGTTGTTTTAGAATTATTTATAATCTCTTATTTATCTTGAGCAATATAGTGATCTACAGGAGAAGAGCCAAGAGTAGTCCTTGTGAGAAATTAATACGTACCAATAATGTTCAAGACCTTATCTAGGTTGAAAGACTATAATAGGACATAAAGACCACAAAATTTAATAATTTCGGCTACCATCAAGCTGTCACAGATAACCGATAACCGGTTTACTTGTGTCAATTTTGTAATCTTTTTTTTAATAATTCAATAAGCGTTAAGCCCTAAGTGGGATTTTTCCTCTTAAAATTTTTATATGACAATTGATTTCATCCATAAAACTACACATAGCCTTTTCTTGCACCCTAAAAAAAAGTTTAGTTCTAGATGGAGTGGAGAAAGTTCTTTGGAGACTTTACCTGGAAGAAAAATCGCACTACAAAGACCTGCAGTCCAGCCATACACACCATCAAAAGGCTTTCAAGAACACTAAAGTTAAATATTCTTCGTTCGGTACTTCTTACAGTACTAAAGTTGCGGTTCTCACGAGTCCGAAAATACTTTTGGTTTCTAGTAATAGTTGATAGTTGACCCGAGATCTTAAATATAGATTCCTCCAGGTTAGATGTCTGTTCCGGTGATTTGTCTTGTTTGAAAGGAATTGATGCTGTTTGTTCGTTTTCAACCTTAACTTTGTATCAGCCATGACAACGTTTGTCTCTATCGCACTTGCTTACAGTAATTTCGAAGTCAAACAGTTTTTGCGTAGAGGCGCTGACTTTGTTGCTGAAACAAAATTCGTGAGGACCGGCGGCGTTCGCTGTAAAGACAAAGTCTCCTTGTCGCTCCTTAATCCCATCAAGAATCTCTTTTCTATCCGGCCCTACAACTTCATAATCAATCTCGAATGAGTCTCCGGATTGTACCTTTGATAGGGTCTATATTAGTGCGTATTACTAGAAAAGTAATGAGATGTTCACATACAGCGAAATAGAATGCGACCTTTAAACCCTTCTTTTCTACATTGGCGTAAAAACATGCTCTCTCATTCGCACCTAGCATGTATGTAAGCGCAGTTGCTGAGACTAGTGAAGTGAAATGTGCTAGTAGGCAGATGTTCAAAGCTGTCAACTTCATCTTCGGCTTATTTTACACGGTAATTCTGGCTCCAATCACCAAATATTCATATACGTCTTTCTGATCAGTGCACTACATCTGACACGTTGAAATTATAAGATCACGTGAATCTATATATATACAGGCACCCCTGGCTCAGCATTCCTTCAGTCACCATTCTGACTATGCAGCTAATCGAAGCCTCTCCACTGATGTAGGAAGTAGATTAAACAACTATCTTTAAATATAAATTATATGCAACTCTAAGAAACAAAGCAAAAAATTTACAGTGGTGCCGGAGATAACTCTCAACAAGCTCTGCATGTCTAGAGTAGTCAAGAAGAATCGCATTCGATTTCATCACCTCGAGCAGGATTTCCAACTTGTCTCGTGGTCTGTATGGTCTTCATCTTCCAGCGCAACCTAGTATCGCTATTACTACGAAGCTAGCTAGTATCGGATCAGACGGCAGGGTCGAAACCTAACTCATCATCCACTGTCTTGACTATGGAGATGAAGCTATCAGATGAGTCTCCGAAGAATACCCAGCTCTCGATACGGTGGTGTTTGATTGTACCAAGTTGGTCTCTATTGTTTCAAGGAAGGTAGATGTAGATGGATTTAAGCTCCTCTTGTGGCTCCGCTGCCTAGACACTGCCGGTCTGAGGCTACAGAATTTTGAAAGCTTTTTTCACGCAAGCAATTTCAGATAATTTAAATCTTTCTTCGAGTAGAAGATTCCATGAAAGAGGAGGCTGACTTCTGCGGGTAATTACTGAGCTACATGGCTATCCATCATGAGCATTGTGTCAGAAACAAAATTTCCCCCCAAAAGCTGATAGGAGTACTATATAAGATGCTGGATAGTCAAAGAATCAAGTTGCATGAATACTAAATCAAAAATAGGTGCACCGTACCAGTTGTGGTTTAGCTCAGAGGAGCCCAGTTTGCTAGATAGCCTTAGACTCTTTTAGTACAGAATGCAACAAATTTCGTACTTTATCCACATACACGAATCTAACCTGTTTTCTAAACTTTGATTCTTACTTTAGCATCGTTCTTGATTTAGATTTCATTTCATTTATCCCGCTCGGGTACCCTACAGGTCACGCAGGTATATAAAGCTATGCTATTTACAGATGACGAAACTTTCAGGCTAAAGGTCATAAAATAGATTTACGAAGTCTAATTTGGTGATTGAGATTATCTACAAAGGGGGTGGATAACTTCTACTGAGTCTTGTAAAAATATTTATATAGTGGATCGCGCATCAGACGCCTGACAGCAAGTGACTATACGATACCTGAATCTACTTCATCCCTTGCCAGAAACTGGTTCTATGAAAACTCCATGACCCTATCTATCTCGTGTGTATTAGTTTCTAAGTTTTTCACCAAGAAGTACGTTAATACTGTTCATCCAGTATAATTTCCATCCTCTCCCTTTCCCAACCGCTTCATCCTTTCAATCACTGCTATCTCAACTTCTTCTACAGGCTGGAACTATACCAACCAGCCTCTAGTTAGTATCTTCCTTCCAATTCTCTTAATATTATCAGGACTGTTTATCATGGCTTCAAAAGACCAATATTTTGCCCATCGCAGCACGTCTCCTCTTCCTCGAGCCCACTGAAGACAACCAAGACCATATGTTTGATATTTTGTGACGAATATCCACACTGGCATTTTTTATCTACTACTCCGGGGACCTCTCTTCTGCGTAGATATGAGTTGAGGCCGATATGCTCACTTCTCATCTGTATTGCGATACTACTTTAGGCCCTGCTAAGGTTTCGGTAGATGTTGGAGGGTGTGTTTCTATAGATGATTCTTTTTCTGCCTGTTATCTTATCAGTAACGGTATTTGCTGATTTCCAATATTCTGGATTTGCCGACGCCCGATGAGAAGACGGTCTGGAGGGCAAGACTGAACACCTGTCAGTGGTGCTCTCTACGAACCTGGGAGTGAAATATTCTCCCCGAGACAATATCAGTCAAATTTTGCAATACCGAACAAGTTAGCCCACGAGGCAATGATTCAAATAACTCCACCACGTCAAATTTTCATTCCAAAAAAGATCGAATCCTACCTAAGCCTCATTAAGTCTACAAGTACGACCTAGTACATCCTCATTCAAATGAACACACCTCTCGCCGACCTTCTCTGGCCTCAGCTGGTCGCCAGATACACGCCCACGCCGATACTTATACCCGACGGAGGAAGCAAAGCGTGGCGCACAAATCTGGGAAATTGTTCTTTAGGATAGACGTGAGAGGGATCAGGACGAGTCCACAAGATGATGCGAAGGATGGATACAGTCTCAACGGGCGTGGAATTTTGGCAAGGAGTTTTTACAAATTGAGCTTTGAGCGTGCCAAGACTTCGGTTGCGAGAGTGCAGGCGACACTATAAACACCGCCATGGTTGGATGGTGCGGTGGTACATCGTCTTGAACGGTCTGCCAAGTAGAGTCTGGATAGCTTGAACACATATCCCACTTGAGACAGTAGATCGCTGGTTCGAATCCGGCAAAACACAACCACATCTCTTGTGGCGCCGGTATGCATGGATGACGAAGGCATGCTTGGATAACCAAAGAGTTCGAAATTCCCGTTGGTGGGTACTTACGGAGGAGGATCAACTGTGTTTGTTAGCAAGCGTACCACAGAGTGTTATTTGCAAATGAAATCCAGACAATGAGTGTCTCTAACGTCAAAAGAGTCATCCAATATGTATACATAGCACCGGTCATGTGTCATAGCTTTATAGCTGAATACACATTAAATGATTAAAAAAAAAAAAAAAGAGAAGATGGTCGCTCTTTCTTGAAAAGTCTCCATGGGGCTTCCCAACACTGGAGTGCTGCTGTCTTACCAGCTTTTTTTTGTCCATTCTTCGTCTTCAGAGTAGGTGATTCAATTTAGACATAGAGCACTCAGGCCTCGGATTTCGCTTGCAAGCATCACTGCGATGTTATGGCGGCTTTCTCTTCACCCCAAGTCAACCTTCATCCATGAATACCCACCCAGGGAGACGTCTTAAAAACCCTGAGTTATCTAGACATGCCTCTAGCATCCATTGACTTATCTCCGCGTGAAATGTGGTCTAAAGCGTCCCAGTTACAAGTGGAGTAGGTGCCCAGGCTACTCAAACCATACCAGAGAACGCCGCCAGGATGCGACCACGGCACCTTCCATCGTTGTCTTGTGTTTATACTATCAGCTGCACTTTCAAAATCGAAAGTCTGGCGCACACAGTGCTTTCCATTACATACATCAGCTTGCTAATATTTTAAATCTCAGTCCGGGTTCCTCTTCGCTACACAAAAACCTACCGCGCCCAAGTTTCTGGCCTCTTAGGACGCTTAATGATATGGTGGGCTATCGACAAAATAATGTAAAAAGAGTTGTGGCCGAATACTGTCTATTTTTTAGAAACGCTTCGGATGTCATTATCGAGTGAGAGCTACTTAAGGTGTCCTGACTCCTAATGCGTTAATTACATTATCTGCTCCATTACAACTCGTCCTTGGTATTCTAGGTAATATCGTCACAGCGTATCTGGGACGCGTAGAGTCATATTTCCACATGTTAATCTCTGTAACCGTTTCCTGTTCCTTTATCCCTTGCGAGCTCATTTTATATGCCCAAGTAAAGGCATCTTCTCAAATCTCAAGTTTAATGACTTAATGAGGATTACTGTCCGCGCGACTTAGTCACTAGAACATAGGCGCAACCCATAAAATATGACGTAATATCTGTCTAGAGATCTAGCCCCAGCTATGGTATAAGAGAGGGTTCTTGCGCAATAATTTTTATCAAACTATGGATAGTTTGGAAGCGATCAATGTCAGACATAGAGTTTAAAGTGTTAGGTTTGCAAAGCTTGGAGTTACAGTCAGACCCCTGTTAAGACGATGTAATCGGGGCCGTGAAAAATATCGTCGCATAGAGGATATCGCCGAAAAGGATATGATTATCTAATCCAGCTATCTAGACTACTTTGTACTTTTGATGCCTCTTTTATACTCCCAATTGCCGTCTCTAATCGCTCTAATACTCACAAATAACTAGAATTAAGAGTATCTTGACTCTCAGTATACTCAATTAACACTTTCAGAGCCATTTCGGCCTCTTTTGCTGTCCACAAAGGCTGTTCGTCTTGTACTACATCTTCATCTTGATTTTCTCCCAAATGTCCCCCTATCACCTCTTGTAAGATCATTGCCTCGTCAAGCATCACATTCCCTTCCTCTTCCTCCTCAATTGGACTAAGAAAATTGTCTATTGCCATTGAATCTCGTATGTCTCCTGCTCTGACTACCTCATTAAAAAATTCGGAAAGTCCAGTCGGAAGTAGAGGCGTAAGAAGAGCAATTGGCTTGGGAATAAAAGTCGATTTCCGAAAGCAATTACGAATCGTTGTATTGGTAACTTCGTTATTCCAACTTCGTAATATCCAGCGAATTGCTAGTCGATTATTGACAGTTGATTGTGGATCTGTACCCTCTTCAATTGCTTGTAGAACAAAGCGGATCCAGTACTATCTTTAGAATACTTTGTAGTTCTGAATAATACCTTGATCAAGAGGTTGGTACGGGCTTGTACTATAAGCTGGAAGCCAACAGATCTTGATGTTTGACGGAGAAGGGTATAATTCAACGGCAGAATAATGAACAGAAAAATTATCCATTGACAATAGTACATCTCGGGCATTTTCAATGTGACGATAGAATTCTTGAAGCCATTCGCCCATAATTGCGATGTTCATCCATGCTTTGGAATTCCACCTCCACTTGCCACCCATTGTCTGAATACTAACGTTTTTCAAGGCCCGAGGCGTCTTATATTTGCAAATAATTAAATGGGAGTCGGTCAGAACTTGAGGTATTCGTACAAAAACAGAGAGAGACTCGGTCCTAGTTTTTCTTGAGCCTGGGTTGAGGTCGTGACAATAGCCTACGTGAAGGTAGCATTTTCCAAAAGAGACCTGACTTGTCCATATTATATATATTTTCTTCCTCAAACTCTCCTGCAATTGTCTGTAAAGCTTTCATTTCGATTTCGGCAGCCGCTGGAATTGAACCAACTTCACCATATCGTACCCGATTCTGAATATGATTTTGATTCTTGAAATTCTCAAGCCAGCGAGCGCTGAATTCAGGGCACGGTTAGCTAGCGTGCTGTGGTAATTGTGTTCAGACCTGCTTTGTCTTCTCACGGGGCAAATCGCCAGTTGTGATCCCTCCTCCTTGTTGAACTCGTATTTGCCACACCAGGAGAGTATACTCAAGGTAGCCAGTTTACAGCTCGCTGTCGTAGCGCAGTAGTACTTGTAGCTTCGTCGAGTTTCGCAAAGGTCTTGCTTAAGGACTCGGAGACTGTGGACTGGCTTAATCGGTGCCCGTACTCAGCGAAGAACCACTCAATGCACTGTTTTTGTGTTGGTTTCGGGACCTAGTGATGCGCCCATCGTCGCAGAGCATGTCGTTGCTCTATAGAAATTCCCTTTTTCACCGGCATTATTAGCACCAATCTAACAAAAAAACCTGATTAAGAAGATATTCAGAGGATGAAGAACGATAATCGAGTAGCCGGTAAATGTATGGGGACGAAGTCCGTTCCGGAAAACATATTGTATAAACGGCAATATCGGCTTAACCATGATCGTCTTAACAGGGGTCTGAGTGTACTTGTTTCGGACAAAGGTGTTTCGCTTGGGTTGTAGCAATAAGAACTTTATATCTTCTGACTAGAGATGTTTCGTTCTAAACCATGAGAAACTTAGTTCATGAGGACAAATTGGGGACAGATAGGGCATTGATATTTTCTGGACATACATAGTGTAGATAGTAAAAGAAAGAGAGAAGCCAGGAATTAGTTGACACTTTTTACATCTTACATTATTCAATTGACTCGTAGAGTCTCACAGTTTTTAATAAATTAACTAGCTGCCATACACTGCAAGCTGTTTGCGTTCCGTTGGTCGGAGATGAGAGAAAACAAAGGGCGAAGGGCTCAAATTATAAGATCAAATCAAAACTTTTGAGGAATGGTACTGTTGAAAGGGATTTGTAGGAGAGGCATAGTTAACCTTCGCCTTTGTTCAATGGGGATCTTCATGAGCTCTTATAATATCTTGATGAAGGATATTTACTACAAAAAAGGGCTAAAATTGATGCGAATTATCGATAATCCTATAAAAAGATGAGAAATATTATGTAATTTAGGGCTATATAGGTGGTTATTTCGTCGATCGGTGTCAGAAGAGTAGTCACATGCCTCCATATTCATGATGAAAGCAGATTTAATTCGATTTAATGCCTAATGGTGTGAGTTATGTCTCGTATTTACGACTTTATCTATGTACCTGTCTAAGACACCGATTTTTAGCCAAGCCGCACTAATTTTCATGTAAGACATGAGTTTTCAAAGAATTATCGTAATTCAAATGTCCGTGGATCTAGTTTATTTTATCTTGCTTGATATCTCTATCATATTTATTTACTACCCTCTCTGCAGCTGCATGTCCCTCACTTCCTATATTGCCTAATCATTTGTGACCCTATTGATTTCAAAAACTCAACTGTACATATTTTGTCAAAATGAAGACTTTCATCGCGCGAGGAGTGAAGCCTGTAAGAAAGCAGGTTGTTTGACATAGCTACCTGTGCGAACAGCTTAGTCTCGTTCACTTATACGGCAGTGAAAGCTTACCCTGAAAACACGAATGCTATGTCATGACTATGCAATCTTGAGCCGATTTTTACGATTTTCATATGGCAGAGCTGACAATGATATGGTCTCCGATTTAACATAGTTCTTACTTGAGGAAGGCATTGAATCGTAGTTTGAGGCGTTGCTTTAGTTTGTTGATTAGATTGCACTCAAATCCTGTCAATCTTACAGATTTTTGAGGTCACCACTAGCCCTAACTTAGAGTAGATTCTCGAATTGACCACTGAAAGATCTTCAAGTATGTCTGGGAGTGTTTCGCTCATCATTCTCCACAGGCATTTGAGTCTTGATATTCAAGGTTCTCTCTGTCATGGATTTATGATGACCAGCTCCTAGCATCATATAGTTAGATTATCTTCGAGTGACTATCATCATTTGGATTTGAGATAGTTGGTATAAATCATAAATATTATTTGGTACTCCTGTGATTTTATCTACTGTTAGCCGATTGATTGTTCACTTCAAAATTTGATGTATTTAAATTAAAAATAGAAGATTATCGCAGAAATCTGAGGTCTTACCGGGTTGAAAAGTAGATCAACTTGAATGTCTCCAGGGCAAGAGTAACATTGTAAATATTCTTTGAGGTATAAGAAACCAGAGATGTTGACCTATTTTAACCCTTGATATTCTGATATAAACATTACTTCCTTTGTAGGTGGCGATCGAAGTATGATATAGACATGAAAATTATATTAGCCAAACGCATACTAAGGTAGGTCGTTTAGTTCTTCCCTCTGCCTCAAATATTTTTTGGCGAGCTCATCGCCGCCAAGTGCAGATAATTCCATCCAGTGGTAAGCTACACACATTGTAGCAGGATCATTTCTTTCTTCCTTGCCACTATTTGCGTGTGTATTCATTACCTGAGCTTTGAATGTTTCTCGAGGCTTACTTAAGGGTGCTGTTACCCTTTCAACTAACTGTGGGTGAGTGAGGTAGAATATTGCCAGTTCTCGTTCAGCAACTGGGTCTCCTTCTTTTGCGGTGATGGTCCACATTTTGGCAGCATCTCGCATATTGTATCGCTTGTTAGGAAGCGTTAAATTTAACTCGGAGGGAGTTGAGATGGTCGTTGAGCGCGTTTGGGTATGTTGGGCTACAATTTCATCGGCAATTTCTATCAAAGTTCTACAGACATCCTGTTTCAGTCCTAACGCAGCAAGACCAGCATCCCAGAAGGCTTTTCCTCGTTCAGTTTTATCAAGAGTAGTAGCTGGAACAAATGTAGCAATAAATTGGAGGTCACGAAATAATGTTTTAGGCCGCATGTCAGAGTCGCGGAAAAGGCTTTGAAGCACTTCAACAATCATATCAGTGCTAGCTGGACCAGCCTGAGAGGGGGAGAATTCGGAGACTTTATAACTAGGGGTAAATTTTTCATTCTGGTAGAGCGCATTGGAACGTCGTTCTCTACAGTTATCGATGGCCTCTTCTAAGTTCTTGGCTCGTGGAGTATGCGATAGAATATTTGTGTTGCCAAAAGCGTTTATATGCTGTACTTCTGGTGAAGAGGGAATCGCGTTAAGTGTTTCTGGTCTTATACGAGATCGACGGCTAGCTGTGGGCGTCAGAAATGCAATTATTAGTTGCTCAAGTTCGAATATGGAATCTAGTTTGGCATATGGATTGGGATGGACAGAAAACATTTTAAGTAAGTGTCGAAAAGCTTTTCTATATGGAAACTCGGGACAATCCATATCTTTAGAACTAAATTTGCGATGAAAGTTTTCACTAGTGCTGGAGCCTCCAGAATGACACGAAATCTCTCTTTCTGCTCGCTGGCCTGAAATAATTTGTGGTTCCAAAGGATTATCAGACCTATGTACATAGCGTAGATCTCTTTGGCTCTTTTTCTTGTCGAGAGTCCGTTTTCTGGTTACTTTCCGACTCGTCTTTCGCTCAGGACACTCCTTCCTTTCGAAGCAGTCTTTCCCAAACTCACCGGAGAACCAAGTGTCAGTCTCGCTTCCGTTTGCAAAGATAATATTCCCGAGATCACTGATGAGTAGCCCACTTAGTGTTTGCCTGAGATCTCTGAGAAATAACTGCTTTACACGGGACTCTTGTGCTTCCTTGAAGAATTTGTCTCTTACAGAACTGATTGTTTCTGTACGAATGCTGTTCAAGCTGGAAGCTGATGTCTGTTTGCTAGCCTGAAACGGTGACCAAAATGTACTAGAGGAGTCAATTGTCAGGGATGGAGTTGCTGCCCGATAACAGTCTTGAGAATCCATCAGGTCCCCTGCAGCTTGTGCATTAGAACGAGATGCACCAAGCCCACTATTAAAGCTATTACCTTGCTGCTGTTGTAAGTTTCGAGCAGACATACTTCGAAGACTACGAAAACTTGTTCGATTTAGATCCAAGTTCTTGGTATTACGTCGTAGTGGGTCTGATTCTTCTACACAATTGACTGAGCTATGTGAGGAATCGATCTCACTACCATGGACATCACTTCTTTGCTTGCCACAATCCAAAAGTTTTTTATCGCGCGAGAAGAGTTCACTAGACCATAGTACAGGGCCGTCCATAAGATTCTCACCAACTAGCTTGCTAATACAAGACTGAACTTCCAAGCAGAACCTGTGAATGCGCTCTTCCCCTTTGCAGAAGTTCTCAATTCCAAATTGTGAGAGCCATCGTAATGTTTTCTCCGATTGCTCATCTGAGAGCTTGTTCGGCCCTCCTTGGTCGTTCGAGGCAGCCATGGCATCAATCATTTGAGTTTCTGTCTTTAGTAAAAAATTGTTTGTGGAAGATCTCGAGGCATTCCGTGCTTTGAGGCTTGCAGAGGAAGTGTGAGATAACTTTGGTAGAGAAGACATATACTTCAAAGCAATGGTAATGTTCCGGGTACCTTCATAGGCTGCTGAGTTTCTCACATCGGTCACATACCACATCTTATCTCGTAAGGCTTTAAACTTTTTCATCATCGATTCGATAGTCTTATCATGGCGCTCTTGGGATTGTTTTAACCAGACTAACCATGCGTCGTATTCTTCAATTGCACTAGTAGAGCGCCGTATTAAATCCCGCGGACCTCGGGAGAAAATACTCAACAGCGATAAAAAGCCGTCACGTTTTAAACTTGGATATGGCAGCTGGTTAAGCTGTTTCAAAGTTTTCCAGTAAAGATGAGCATTGACAAAATCAGACTGTGCCTGGCACTGTGTCACAGCTGCTTCGAGCATATAAATCAAGGTAGATGGGGCATCTCTGTCTGGAATTCTATCACACTCCCGCTCTTGATTTGGCTTTGGCTTTGGTTTAAGCGACGCAGAATTGGCCTCTGGAACACACTTGAAGGGATTTCGAGATTGTTGTTGATTTTTAGCCAAAGGGCGATTTCGTTGCCTTTTCTTCGGACTTTTCATAGCGGAGGTTCTATTGCTGAACGTCTTTAATTCCGCTCGCGGATTAAGAGACTGAGGAATTTCGTAGTCTTCGACTAGTTTTAGTATGGAGTCTCGTATCTGGTGATAGTCTTTATCGAGGCCCGGCCGTATACTTGTCATGTCATCCTCACTTTCATTGCTTGTGGAGAGCTCTTCCTCGTCAGCTTCGTCATCAGAGTCATTCGGTAGTTGTGTTGAAAGAGATAGTCCGTCGGGTGACACGAATAAAACAGCCCAGCTCTCTGCGCACGGATGACATGCGCCAGAAATCCCATCAGAGCCTAATGACTGTTGCATTTCATGAAGAGCGATACGAAGTGCGAATCTAGCATCCTCATCAGAGTTTTCCCGGCCTTTGGAGGTTTCATCAAGCAGCGGCTCCCGTGAAGTCGTTATATCACTAGTGACCGAAGAGCTACTATTACTAATTACTGATGTATTATCAAATGTGTTGCATGAAATTGATGTAGAAGCAGAGTTAATACCGCATACCGTTCCAGCTGTAGAGAATGATGAGATCTTTGAGCGAGAAGGAAGAGGATCTTTGGAGGCGGCATTTAAGCTGGAGCGCTTTTCAGGGAATAAGGCATTCACCAGAGTTACCAAATCGGCTGGACCTAGGACTAGATATGGACGAACTTCCGTAGTTTCTCTCAATGAAGTAATGGATCTCGCAGGAAGTAGTTTGGATTTGGGTCCAGAGTTTCGATTAGCACGGAAACGAAGCAATATATTCTCTATATGAGGTTTGATAGAGAGGGGCGTAGATGCTGCGGTTGGGCTCCTATAAATTATCTCAGCAAAATTTCATCTATTATAATGTTATGCAGACCATAGCATATCTACAACAAGTTTTTGTGCTCTCGAGAAAACTTCTTTCAATATTTTTTTCCGACTATACTCCGTAATGTGGTAGTCAGCCATCATTCCGTAGGACTAGGAGAATCAGTGATAGTCATAGGACCGCTTATCGTTAGGAATCACCTCGGGATGAATGACCGCATTTGAAATAAACACTGAGAATAACCATTTGGAGACGAGAAACCTTTTGGTAGATTGATGCCATTTAGTATCGAGCTTGTGCAATATGGCATTTCCAAGCTCGATAAGACCCTCAGGAATACCCCCTGCCCTAAAATTATCGACAACTTCGAAGAGTCCCTGGACCGCAGTTGAGTAAAATTCATCTGCAAGGATGGAATGTTTGATGTTTGCTGGTTCGACATGCGGGTGATATTCTGCTGCATCCTCAGAGTTTCCCAATAAAAATGCGCCATCTTCCAAAATCTTCATCAGGTACCATTCCATATTGCTACGTCCAGGCCAGTCTCGCATAGTCGTCCATATGTTCAGTACGTGACTGATAAAACTGTCAGCGCCAGATTTTTGCTCCGTTATTAAGCGAGCACAAGCCGTAGCCCAGACCTCCGTTCTTCTTACGTCCTCAAGAGAATTTGGACCAGCTGAATTGGCAAAACACGTATGAATCAAAACAGATAGGGGATCGTGACGTTGGAAAGATAGCAGACGCTCTACAGCAGAAGATGATTGAGAAATACCCTTGCTATTATGTGAAGAGATACTCTTTGGTCGAGAATAAAACTGAAGAACTGAATTGACGCTCTCTAACCCTTGGTGGAACACAGTAAGCGCTGAAAGTTCTGAGGGGGATAGACTGGAAAGACGGGAGGCTAAAAATTCTGGAATCGAACGTATCTGATTTAGAAATCGTAGGAGAATCTCTCGGTGTCGTTGGGGTATTTTTTGCCAGAATGAGGTCAATGCATCTTGCCCATGAATAGGGCTAATGCTCTCGCTATTCCAGTCGGCTCCTTTAAAAGAATATTGGCGAGCACTGTCACAAGAGCCCCGAATATCGTGAACAGCATTATAAAGACTTGCAAATTTTTTCTTCTCATCAGTTCTAAAGTGATCGACCAAAGTCCGGTAGGCTTGTTCTCCGCATCGAGAAAGACGGGCAGAGAGAGCTGTAGAAACAAGATAGCATTGTAAGCGCACTCTTGACTCGGCTTGTTTTCTTTCCTGATACTTAGATAACAAAACCAAATGGGCTAGTTCTTCTAGGGTTGTGGCTACGTTATCTGTTGTCACATCTGATACCTCTGGATTTTGATACTGAGAAATATCTTGTAAAAGCGGAATTTGCGAAGGTTTTACTGATGACGCCGTGGTTTCCATGTTTGTACCTTTCGTGTTTGGACAGCAGCTGTCCTTTCGATAGGTTAATGACGATGACGATACTTTACGCGTAATATTTCGACCATCGCTTTCCACTGCCTGATCTTTGGTGGTATCGAGAATTCTCGAAGGATTTTGTGATTGATGCAGACATAGGTTTGAAGTGACATTCGAAGAGTTATCAAGACATGACGACGTACGCGAGAAGGCTAACAATGGGGGTGATCAGTAAAATTTAGATTATTAGGGAGAAATGAGGAAGCTGAGTTCTAGGGAGCAATTAAATGCACAAGTACAAGAAGGGGTAGAACTAAATCTGAGTCCTCAACATACGTGGAGAGGTAAAGGCCTCTTGGGGAGGAGAACGAGACCGGGACATTGCCGTTAATTCCCCATCTGCCTAAAATACGGACGTTATCTCGCGCTTTCTAGCCTCAAGAAACTTGGGTTCGGTGTAAAACAAAGTTTATTAGACTTGGGTACGTCTTGAGGATTGAAGCAAGAGTTCAAACTGTGCAGCAGTCCGCGCAGCCTGCAGCAGGGAGGGTCTGATCATCCCAAGGTTGAAGACAGATTGGACAGGGTTGTGGAGGCTGATGAAATGATAGGTTAAAGAAACCCTACAAACTTATCCCAAACAACACTGCAAGCATTGCTAACTCTTGATGACGCAGTATGGAGATAGAAGGAATCCTGTCTAGTTTACCTCACGCGAGTGTTGGTCTGTCGACGAGGTTAGGGCTCTAAACACAGAGCCAAAAAACTACAAATGATGTATGAGAGAAATGTTTTAATGGTGGGAATACCTTTTAGATAGTATAGGCACGCATAAATATTGCCATAAACACCAGATGTAAGGGAATAATCAGTACGCAGTTGTAAAAAATCGGCCTTGATGCCCTAGGCAAGCAATTTCCAATAGTCAAGGAACATGATGACTACTAACTCGTCAACAACGAATTCAAGTACTCGTCTTCACCGCATCTTTCCCCCCTCTCCTAGCCGAATCGGGCAGGATTTAAATGAACAGCTCTAGTGACCGGCTTGCCAACGCATCTATGTGCCTGGTTCTTTCGTATGCCATTCTCTATCACAGAAACACGAGCGTTCGTTAACCTCTAAATCGCAAGGCGAGTCTTTGGTTTGACAAGTTTTTCTTCAAGTCACTAAAAACTTAGGAACTTTATATAATATTGTTAATTGCGGGCTTATTGCATAAGTGGACACCCTTCACCATGAGAATGACGCCTCTGCCATTCAGTTGATCACTAGAATCCCTACAATATTTGACATTATCAATGCGCAACACTTAATGCACGAACATGCCTTGGAGAATCTTACTTTTCCAAAGATGCCCTAGTATGTCGATTACTATATCTCAGTACGAACTCACACTACTTATCTAAAAAATTAAAACCCGAACAGGTGCAATTGGGTATAGATGAATGCTTCGGACAGAATCTGCAACTCCGCTTCCAGCACAAACAACATGTAGGCGACAGTAAAACCATGTTTAGTTAGAGCCAATCCCAAGAAAAGAGATTTATATAATTTTAAAATTTCACATCGGTGACGGCGAGAGAGATAGCTAAACCAATCATCATCTCGAGGATTGCGAGCATGCCAATATAGTAGTTTGTAACAAAGTCTAAATTGGGACGTAAAAGCTAAAGATTCGCATATGGCTAGACCGAGACTTGTACAACCTCATCATTTTGTTCACTATGATCAATCTAGGCGTTGACCAAATTTAGACTAAGGTTTGGAAATTAGAGACAAATTACCACAGAAGTATCATGTGTCTGAGCGCGAATGGGTAAGCTAGAGAATTCACACGAATGTACAACGGAGGGGGTGTTTAGTTCATTGTGCTACTTAAATCATAGATCATCTAGCACTATAATGGATGATTTGAAGGTCGTACGGAAAATCAATCACAGGATAGCAGCGGGCTAATGAAATCACGCTAATTGGTAGAGAACGATGATACAGTGGTACATTTTCCGTCTAGATCTTCTAGAAGAGTTCAAATGTTTGGGCACCTATATCACTCAGATAAGGAGATGGCTTGTTTGATCCCAGCAATATCCGACTGTATTCGGCGCAGTAACTGTGTACGAGGCGAGAAATGGGGTTTTCGGATAACTCAAAGTCAGAGATATTACCATTCAGCGTGCTACATAGGTAATCGTGCTCCCTAGAAACAATTACGACTAAATTAAACCGAAATCACAAACAGCTATAACATATTTGCATGAGACATTGGTCGTATACAATGTCCATGTGACTTGTGGTTCAATTCTTAAATCTATCAAACTATTCTTGACTGCGACGGTTAATTGTCACTCTGCAAAATGTGTTTTCTGCGACCCGCCTTTACTAGTATTATTTTCAGAGCTCAAGGTTTGATCACTATGAATAAGTAGATAGATGGATTTTTAATCGTGACTGGCACAAGTCTAGCAGTCATAGAGCATGACACGGAGAAGACTAGCTTCTCCGGCGACTATATACGACAATAATTGTGTTTGAAATTTGGACTACTCATATAGTGGGTGCATTCTCTAATACCACTCGAGACCTTGGTGCTAGGGACTTTCACCCTTTCCTCAACCATTAATATCCACCAAATGGAAAAGAGGAGAAACCCTTGGTTACCCTAACATGCCTTTGCCATCTTGTATATAGCCACCGCGCGAGATAAGGCCTCACAGTCCTCCCTTTCCTGAGTGAGGTAGGTGTCCAGGCCACCCAGACTTTAATTCTGGGAGATGACGACCAGGAGGCGGACCAAAAAACCTTCCATCGTTGCCCATTTTTAGAGTGTCGGTTGTATTATCCAAAATCGTTGCCTCTGCGCCCACAAACACAATTAAGTCGAACACACACGAAAAATGTGCGTCCCAGCATGCACATTTGTCATATCTTCACTCGTTCGTCCCACGTCCCAGCTGCTTGTCCTCCCTCAAGATGTGAAGCCCCATTAGAGCAACGGTCCCTCATAGTCCAAGACCCGAGCTTTGTAGATTATGACTTTAATTCCCCCTCGCGGGTTTACATAGCATCGTAAATGTGTAGTAGGAGATGGCCAGTTTTTGATGAGGCAAACGCCCGATTGCAATTGGAGTAACGCCATTATCGGTATTTGGGGCGAGGTGGTGTGGTAAGATTGAGGTGGAGGACTCGCGTGAGAATGATAGGTCCGACATTGATGATGAGTCGTCGATTTTAGATGTGCTTGCGAGTGCTTTCGACTTCGATTTGTATGCGATTTTTCTTGGCTATCCCAGATATGCAGAGTATGCCGAGCGATTACACCGGCACCACTGGAAGGTGAAGAATTTGTCTTTGCGGGCGACAGCGTGACAAAGATGTTAAGAATGGCCCCCCAGAACGGAGCTAGGTCCTCTTTCTAAATCTCATGATATACAGACGCCATACAAGTATGAACCGATAATTTTCGCGACAACTCATATTGTGCCTTGCGTTACTCCAGGTGCCATCGGCAATTTGCCTCTTCAAAAATTGGCCATCTCTCAGTGTAAAGTCACGATGATATATACCCGCAAGGAGGAATTTAAGTTAAATTATATAGAGCTCGGGTCTTGGTCAGTAGGGCACCGTTGCTCTAATGGGGCTTCGGGGACTAATCTCAACACCTGTCAGTGGTGTCCCCTACGAACCTCCAGCTCTCACTGTAGAGTCTTTTTTATTTCTGTATTGCATCAGATTTGAATTGCGTGTGCAGCTATCTAGCTATCTAGCTATGACACAATATCAAAGAAAAGCACAGAATAGATGATTCATCGTAAAGAAGAGCACTCATGCCTCGGATTTCATTTGCAAGTACCACTGCGAAGTTATGGTGGCTTTTTCTTCACCCCAAGTCAACCCTCATCCGTAAATACCCACTCAGGGGAACGTCTCAAAAACCCTGAGTTATCCAGACATGCCTCCGTCATCCATCAACTTTTCTCCGCGCGAAATGTGATCTGAGATGTCTCCTTCCCAAGTGGAGTAGGTGCTCAGGCTACTCAGACTATACAAGTGAACACCACCAGAAATACGTTAGGGTTCGGAGCTATGGGAGGTCGCAAGTACTCTATTGTTTTCTATCCGCGATGCTTAAATACACGACCAGCGCACTACTAGTTCTAATTACATAACCACATTACGTAACCCGATACATCTCTAGTCCCGTAGCAGCTACTTGTCGTCCTCGACAATGTGCAGATAGCTCGAGTACTGTTATCCCTTTTGTTTCCACTCTAAAAGTTTGTCTGGTTACTAACAAGATTATAGAACTTCTTTCGACGTAGTGAATAAACCACATACTCTGAATATCATGATGGACTTCAGGGTAATTAGTCTATCCATAACTCTCTCCAGACCATAAAAGTGTTCCTGTAATGGCAAGATTTAAACACCGAACATAAATCCATTTTCCAAAATCAGTTATGGAATCCCATAGAAATTCCAGTAGCTGCAATTAGCTATCTCCACTCCATTTCATGTCCTCGATTACGACGGCTACAGGTAATTCATGGCCTGCTGATCCTGCACAGAAGATTCTGATAAAAAGGTGCTTTTCCTTCTCGAACAGTGATTAAAAGACTTTCCCGAAGTTTAAATAACTTGAGTTGGTCCCCGTATCAGGCTCTCGGTGTATCATTCTCATTAATCAGACTTAAAAGGTAAGATTTTCCATGGGAGCCACCATAGCCAGCCACATCCAAGAGTCCTCAATACACTGGATGAAGTTTCTTCCTCGCAGCTTTTCCATCGACCTTTCTTATCCAGAGTATTTCGAATTACTTCCGAGAATCCTTGGAGTGTTACACACTTCTTCCGCACCCCTATCATCCGAAAAAATAAATCGTCCCCGATCACCTCAGAATTATTGCAACATCGCTTTAATCTAGCAACCTGTACTCGATCGAAGTTCGAAGGGTCGGAGGCCCTTGTGAGTGCCATCCAGATTTCTCGGTACCACTCCGACTCTTGGTATTTTGACCTTATTTCTCTTTCTACCATTTGTGTAGCGAGAGCATCTAATTGTTCCTCGAAGGTCTCCTTGTGCGGAAGATTGGCTGAGTACTCATGCAATTTTGAATCAAGGATGGTGGCGTAATCTTCCTGGATCCTGCGCAGTCGTAGAAGTTCTGCATATCCCCCCTTCATATCTTTCCATACCCATTTGGGCTTTCCGCCTTGATCGTCGATAGTATCACCTAGGGATTCCAAAAGGTTGTCCTTTACACACTCAGGATCTGGGAATATTGTCCGTGAGAGTGCCTCTGCAACCTCAGATGGAGTCTTCCGACGTCGTCCATCTGATTCTGGCATCGCAATAGCGTGTTGGTCCTCTAACGAACCAATGCTGTGCGTCACAGCGTCCGTTTTTCTTCCGCCATATCCTGTAACTCTACCGGTGTCTTGGTCTACGATGGAAACTGCGGCTTCCACTCTTACGGTAAAAGCTTCTAGATTTGCCTCTGACTCTATTTCTGGAAAACTCGAGTCATAATTCATCGGTAATTCCGAGGTAAATACTGTTGACTTAGCATCGAGCTTTATGAGTTTCGACTTCTTAATCTGCACTGCATTGACGTCTATTTGGTCTCCTCTAACTTGTCTCAAATCTTCCAAAGTCATCTGTCGAGGGACAATTGGGACTTCACTTAGGACGGTTCCTGAGAATGCTTGTGATTGACTTTGCTGGGATTTCCTATCTTCGTATCTAAAACTCGACTTATTCACCTCCTGCATTCCCAATATCGCTTGCTTCCGTAACTCCTCGTTTTGAGCTATCTCAGCCATAAACGAGCCTATGGTACGGGAATTCCGAGGATCTCCTAACTTTCCGATGCATGCTTGTTCCCAGTGCGAGATCGGTTGGTTCATGCAATCTTTTGCTAGATGCACTCTGACTCCTCCGAATTGGCCACACTTGTAGCAACATGTTTCTCCGTTGTACACTCGCTGGATGTTTATCAAGGGATGGCGAGAAGTACTTGGATCTGGTAGCTGCTGGCCTTTAGGGATTAGTTCTGGGATAGTATCTTGGTTTCTCAATGAAGCTTGTGCTATGTTATATTGGGCCGGAACTTTGTGCTCCAGCAACGCTTGCTAAGGTGGTGGGGTCAGCCGGACGGCTCTAGAATTCGCAGAATTGTAGGGGTTGGGATTTGCTGCTTCGGCTTCCCGAGTGAGATACGATAAGCGTCATATTCTGGTTGTGGGAGTATTCCTTGCTCCAATATTTCGAGGATATCAAGTTTTCGAAACCTTGTTGTTTCTTTCTCTACCTCTACTTTCGCTTCCAAGAATTTGCTAGTTAATTGAACGACCTGAGTCGCAGCAGATAGCGTTTCACACATGAACCAGTCACGACTGCTGCGAACTTCATCTCTGAGAATGCTGTTATATAATCCCTTACCAAAAGCTTTTATAACCTTCTTCAAAATGTAGCTCTCCGCTTGACTCTTTTTTGTGCCTTCTGTCACATCAAATGCTAGGAGAATGTCGAACGCCCGAAGAGAGTAGGCTTCGAGTTTTTCGTCCTGATCTTGAGTTAGATCCTCAACAAATTCACCCGGAACCACTTTCTTCACTTCATTGGCTGGAAAATGCTTCAATAAGTGGAGCTCAATGAATTTGATATCTTCTATTGAGATAGCCTTTAGTGGATCTCTCGCATCTTTCATCAATTGACAGCATCTCGCATCTCGTTCTAGCACGTCTAACGCTACGCCTTTACTTTTTCTGTCGATTGCCTTGACAAATTGTGCAGGTGTCCATTCAACACCACATTCATCGAAAGCGTCATGCAGTATGCGGAAAAATCGCTCTGTTCGCGTGCCATCAAACGACTCGACAAAATTTATGTTAACTATGGCCATTTTAATAGTCATATTTGGAACTCTGTGGCGGATATGCTCAAGAGATTGAGGACAAAGATGGTGTGGATTGAAAGGTTGGATGGGCAGTTCCCGGGTCCTCAAGTTAAACTCAGTAGCTTCTACAGAATTAAAAAAATCCTCAGATGATTCCGACGAGCTATCAAAGCTAGCAGTCTTCAATGAGATTGTCCTTGGAAAGTTGGCCAGGACGAATAGAAAGGACCAAAAAAAAGGTTAAAAAAATAAAAACTGTTGGCTCTCAGATTTTTTGTGGTTTATCTCAAACAGGAGTCCTATATATTGTTAGATAATTGTTCGAAATGACGGTCCAAGGATTGATCTAAGTCGTGCGAAGTTGTGTTCCTAATTTCGTAAACCGTACTATGCTGATGGAGAGTTTTTGCAAGAAATGATATCCTGCACCAAAGGAGTAGGTTATGATCGCTAATTCTCTAGGAGAAGAATGACTGTGTTTCCGTAAGTCAAGTGATTCAATTGAAAATTCGAGGGTATGTTGCAGTTTGTTCACGGAATCTCGCCTCAAGTCCTCAAGATGTTTCTCACAAAAATTCGTTCTACAGCGTGTGGAAAAGTAGGCGTTACCTAACTTCGTTGCTTACAACCTATGTACAATACCACTCCAGAGTTCCCTGCGTAGGTCACCAGAAATATGTTAGGGTTCGGGGCTATGGGAAGTCGCAAGTACGCTGTTGTTTTCTCCCCGCGACGCGTAAATAGACGACCAACGCACCACTAGTTCTTATTACATAATCACATTACGTAACCCGCTACATATGTCCACCAGGAGGCGGATCACGACACTTTCCATCGTCGGCTTGCTTTCACAGTGTCAGCTGCACTCTCGCAACCGAAAACTTGGCACGCACAAGGCTCAATCTGTAAAAACACCTTGCCAAAATTTGAAATTTCACGCCCGTAAAGAATGTATCCATCCTTTGCATCATCTTATCAACTCGTCCTGATCCCTCTCACTTCCATCCCAAAACACAGTCTTCCAGATATGTGCGCCACGCTTTGCTTCCTCCGTCGGGTATAAGTATCGGCGTGGGCGTGTATCTGGCGACCAGCTGAGGCCAGAGAAAGTCGACAGGAGGTGTGGTCATTGGAATCAGGATGTACTAGGTCGTACTTGTAGACTTGATGAGGCTCAGGTAGGATTCGATCTCTTTGGCTGTGAAAACTTGACGTGGTGGAGTAGTTTGAATCATTGCCTCGTGGGCCAACTTGTTCGATATTGCGAAATTTGACTGAACTTGGCTCTGGGAGAATATTTCACTCCAGGTTCGTAGAGGACACCGCGTACAGGTGTTCAGTCTTGCCCTCCTCCCTAGGACTCCATTCAGCCATGTCTAGGGTTCGAATAACATTCTTCCCCACTTCCTGTATTATGGCCATTACCCTCTTTTTGCTTTGAATGTTTTTAAATTTTTGTAGATTATTTGATATGCATTCAGGGATTTAGCTGTAACACATAATCGAAGTTACCATTACTGACAATTTTCGAATGTTCCCTGTTTCCCTTCCCCCCCTCGAACCCTTCGCATCCATCTTGAATTATGATCGAGGTCCTGGCTTTTTTAAAAATTCCCCAATCCGAAAAAAGCATGCAAACGTCATGTTAGACAACACGAGAGTCTACCCGAGGGCTCTCGAACAAACCTCTGGCCTTGCCCAGTCTTCAAAATGCGTGGAGGTAAGCAAAGTGTCAGTTTGTCATCGACTGAGATAGAAACAAGCTGGCTGTGATGAAATTCGATGTATTGAACTAATTAAAGAAGAAAGGAAACTATTGCTACCAAAGAAGATTACTTATAATCCTGTCTAACTCGTCCCTTCCTTCACTATTAGGTAGTCTTTTAACCAGACGTCATTTCATTCTCACTCAAACATCACCACATTCCAACTCGCACGTCATATCAGATGTTTCCTTACACGCCATTCTTATGATTTAGAAATGATGTAACCACCTTCGATCTTGCTTAGGTGCCTGCCTAAGCCACAACACGGTCGACCCGTAACACCGACTCTAGGTAATATGCTAGCACAAACATTGGGTAGAATTGTTATTGATCAAAACGTATATCCATATCCAAATACCTAACATGAATAATGAACGGAAGTGGAGGGCAAGACTGAACACCTGTACGCGGTGTCCTCTACGAACCTGGAGTGAAATATTCTCCCAGAGCCAAGTTCAGTCAAATTTCGCAATATCGAACAAGTTGGCCCACGAGGCAATGATTCAAACTACTCCACCACGTCAAGTTTTCACAGCCAAAGAGATCGAATCCTACCTGAGCCTCATCAAGTCTACAAGTACGACCTAGTACATCCTGATTCCAATGACCACACCTCCTGTCGACTTTCTCTGGCCTCAGCTGGTCGCCAGATACACGCCCACGCCGATACTTATACCCGACGGAGGAAGCAAAGCGTGGCGCACATATCTGGAAGACTGTGTTTTGGGATGGAAGTGAGAGGGATCAGGACGAGTTGATAAGATGATGCAAAGGATGGATACATTCTTTACGGGCGTGAAATTTCAAATTTTGGCAAGGTGTTTTTACAGATTGAGCCTTGTGCGTGCCAAGTTTTCGGTTGCGAGAGTGCAGGCGACACTATAAACACCTCCATGGTTGGATGGTGCGGTGGTACATCGTCTTGGCCCGTCTGCCAGGTAGAGTCTGGATAGCTTGGACACATATCCCACTTGAGACAGTAGATCGCTGGTTCGAATCCGGCAAAACACAACCACATTTCTTGTGGCGCTGGTATACGTGGACGACGAGGCATGCTTGGATAACCAAAGAGTTCGAAATTCCCGTTGGTGGGTACTTACGGAGGAGGATCAACTGTGTTTGTTAGCAAGCGTACCACAGAGTGTTATTTGCAAATGAAATCCAGACAATGAGTGTCTCTAACGTCAAAAGAGTCATCCAATATGTATACATAGCACCGGTCATGTGTCATAGCTCTATAGCTGCATACACATTAAATGATTTAAAAAAAAAGAAAAGGTGTCCTAGGTGTAAAAAAGGGAATTTAACACTTGGAAAATTTAACACTTGGAAAATTTCAACTATTCTGATTGGCCTTAATTTACGTACACATAAGGTTAGTTCAATGCAAAACGGAAGTTACGAAAGTGTGGTATGTATTCTTGGGGGATTTTTTTTTAATGGACTATTGTTTATCACAATCCAAGAACATTGCGAACTTGTAGTTCGTGGTATTGGCTGAGGCATCAAGACAATGACTCAGCAACTGAGAGATGCACTACGCTTAGTGCAAAGCAAAATGATCTACTTCCTGATAAACCAATCATCTGTTCTTAAGATATTTGGAGGTAGGAGAGACATCTACATACAGTAACCGAGCGCGACATGACTAATCTAGGAATACTAGTGAGATGAGCGTCATTATCTTAATTGTCATATTATATAATTATTGGCTATTGTTCTAGTTTAGTTGGTCTTCCGTAACTAGGTCAAGGAAACACAACTTCGGCCCGTAAAACGTGAAATCAGGTAACAAGAAAGTGTACACTTTGATATAGTAGTGCACAAACAGATGATCCATCAGAACAGATACACTCAGTAAAATTAAGACATTTACGTAGACAGTTTGGACTAGAGACTGAATGGATGAGAGATGCTCACTAAGACGAGTGTAAACTAGGTCTCTTTTTTTATTTTTACATCGGATTTTAATCGCATATAGAGCTATCTAGCTATGACACGATATCGAAGAAAATTACATAATATATGATTCAATAAAACTATTCGGACATTAAGGCGCTAAATCAGGACATTTGAACAGCTGATTTATTATTACAGTGTAGTGAAGGACACGATGGGGATTGGTCAATGTAGGAGTAACCATAAACCCTGGCTAGAAGAGGAATAAACATGTTTTACATTCCAAGTCAATGATGATCTTCATTGCCACCCAGCACCAGATTTTACACTTTTTTGGTATCGGAAATTCGAATTGAACTTGATTCTGGGAGATATTTAACTGGCAGGTTGGCAGCGGCCACAGCGGATAGCTGTTTAATCTTTCCCCTCTCCGAAAATCTTATCAAGAATATATGGGAGAAGACATGCAACAAGCCGGTCATGACATTGCGTCAGCCTGTAGGTAAAAAATACTAACATATGTTAGAATTTAGAATAATTGTGGCTATCAAGAAGGCCACGTTGTTGGTATACACGTGACTACAAACTCTGAACTTAGTATTACTTCGGTAGTCACTTGAGTCAATGCGCTTTACAACCTCAATGACTGAGGGGTCATTACTTCCTTAATAACATATTTAAATTGGTTATAGACTAAGGACAACAAACATAAACGAAAACCTGGCTTTATCTCTCCCACATGCTTGCGAATATGTGGCATCGAAAGTTAATCATGGCTACGTATTTGTTTTTCGGATTTATGGCATAGCTGTAGTCGCCTAATCCATAGACCTGTGCTAGGGCAGCTTGATTAACTCAGTCAAGTTCGGTCGACTTTTGTGTATCTATGGTTTAAGGCAAGTCATATCTTAGGCTACCATTATCAAACTGCTTTAGGAAGTTAGGTCGTAAGATGATTCAAGTTGATTGAAATTCGGTGATACAGACGCTATTCTAGCTTATTAGCTTTGGATGGTTCGGGTTGACATGTCGCAGTATATTGTCTAGTTTGTCTGCAAAAACTTTATATTCCATGTCTATTGCATGCCTTTTCTCTGCCATCATCTTGAGTTTTAAATCTAAAGTCCTAGGCCATGCGTGTTACAGCCTACGATTTAAGGACTGATGGAGCCGCCTAAAATCATTTTCAATGAGGTGGCCCACTCGATTGCACCGCTTGAACTTCGACGAAAAGAGAAGCTAGTTACAACATGTAAATTAAAACCAGAAGAATATTCAACGTTGATCACATCCTGATCATTTCGATCTGCGACTGTAACTTTGAACAAACCCAAGCCATTAACCTTTTATTTTGCGTCAGGGTTCGGTACTTCAGAGATGCAGAGTTGTAATACAATTAGTAGAGCACGAGATATTAGATCTTTTGACGTGTTATTTGCAAACAAGTTATTAGTTCTTTAGGTTAACTGGAACTCAATATAGGTGGCCGGAATTCCGATCAGCTTCTGCAAATCGGACCAGTGCGTGTCACGATATGAGGGCCAACCTCGGATCCGGGTTAATGTAATATTTCCAGTATCACACTGATTGGTCCAACACGTAAAATTTTAGAATGAGTTTCCGATAATTGTACATCAAGGTTGTTATTAACACTGCAGCTTGAGTGATAGAAAGTCATCATGATGTACAATTAATGAACGTTAGATTGATGGAAGAAGGATTGCTCAACTATATAATTGCTGATTAGTCAGTATCGGACTCGCTCATGACCCGGACCGATTTCGTGCGCCTTCGGTTTGATTATTAGCTAACTCATCTAGTCTACAGTCAGCATTCTCACATCAACACAGTTTTCCGGATGTCGTTGCATAGGCTGCTTCGTATCGCGACTCGCGCCAATCCGCCCATCATACTACACGCAGGCATTGCAGCAAAACAAGCCCAATGCCTGAAAGCTGCGCCGTATTTGTCACATTTCAGCACTACCACTACTCGATGTTCAGACAAGGAGGAGACATTCGAAGAGTTCACTGCTAGGTATGCGTTGAGCACATTATGATGGTTTTCATATTATCAAATACTATTGAATACCTGAAAGTTTCAACTTCAGCTGCTTACATTATCCTGACCCCAGATTTGAAAAGGAATTTGAAAAGGTGCAAGATGTCTTCGATCTCCAGGTATGTTTTCATGCACAAGTATTATAATATTTATCTAAATGTTCATCGCAGCGTAATCTCAATAATGCATTCGCCTATGATCTAGTGCCATCACCAACCGTAATTGTGGCAGCTCTCAGGGCTGCGAGAAGAGTCAATGATTTTCCCACTGCTGTTCGAATTTTTGAAGGTACCACAAACAGAACTTTTTGGAGAAAACTTCGCTGGACTAACTTTAATTTTCTTTGCAGGTATTAAAGCTAAAGTTGAAAATAAACAGCAGTACGAGCAGTATCTAGAGGAGCTGAAGCCGCTTCGGGAAGAGTTGAGTATCCCACTTAGAGAGGATCTTTATCCAGAAAAGAAATAGTTTAATAGGAAATAAGATGTATCGCTCGTCGTAGCATCAAGATCATACTACCAGGAGAGCCCTTTGACAGTACAATCCTCTGGTTTTGATTGTCCTCTAATTCAGATAACTCGTCTCATATCATACTACCACAATTTATATCCACAACAACCCAAGCGGGTTTAAGTTGGTCTTTTGTTCACCATTTATTAGTGTTATATCACATTCCAATTGATCAAGCGGCAATAAATGAAATCTCAGACGGTTCTGTTCCGTCACAAAATTTCCTGAGATTATTCTTTGTGTAACGTTGGGTTGAAATTTTCAGTTTTTTATGTACCAAAGATCTTGATATCAAGCGTGCAAATTAGTAATTGAGTCGAAAAGTACTGTACTCAACTACGATTCACAGCGCATGTCAGGGCAAATAACAGATTTTCTACTATTCTCCGTTGGAAGTGAAGATGAGAACTGGTGTGGGATAATGTCTGTTGATCCACACTGGTTATTCTCCGGGTACCATTCCAATATTTGTTGGAAGATTTATTGTCTAACTGGCCTCTACATCATGTGATGAGAGGCTCATCGGACCAAGCGTGACCATTCTCCTCATGATCGATAGCGCATGAATCCAGTGGGTTGAAATGGGAGCTTATCCTGTGAAAACGGCG
This sequence comes from Blumeria graminis f. sp. triticale, assembly GCA_905067625.1. Classification (NCBI taxonomy): domain Eukaryota; kingdom Fungi; phylum Ascomycota; class Leotiomycetes; order Helotiales; family Erysiphaceae; genus Blumeria; species Blumeria graminis. The sequence continues at coordinate 329,139 of LR898470.1, read as the reverse complement.
ATTAATCATGAGATGATATTCCATCTATAGCAACACACTGAATTACAATTTTACTAGTGTTATGGTTTACTTCCGTACCAGATAACAATCTGGGCACATTGCTGATACTGTCAAGCATATAACACAAACCGTACCAAAATTATCAATGAAATAATGTTGCACCTTAGCGTATCACGTGATAAAATGCAACCCTAAATTTAACTGTCTAGCACTAAGCGGTCAATGAGCTCAATGAAACAAGGCAGGAAGACCCAAGCTAACCCAAATCTACCACTTTTCCCTCAGTTCGTTGTCAGAATAGAATAATTTAATACCTATCATCCCAATGTCAAGATTGGTTCGTTTACACCAGAGCAGACCTTCTTACTCGAAAGGCCATTGTATAATTCGAACATGAGGGGGAAATGTCGAGGGATAGAAGCAACAGTAATCCCGCAGCAGAGCTCAAGGGGTCTAAAGTGAACCAAAACACTGTTATTATACCGAATGACCTTATCTTACTATCCTCACATGAGCAAATGCAGGGCCCAGATAAAACTCAGCAAGCTGAGGCTGTGGTACGTCTTTTCGCTACACACCATAGCAATGGAGTTTTTTCGGTAACTGATCTCGATAAGCTGAAAACGCTAATATTTTTAATGGGTTTAGGAAAACGAGACTGGTAGTACCTCAAGATACATGAGATCTAGTGTGTCGGGACCAATAAAGACCGCTCTAGATAAGGATCGAAAATTACCTCTAACTGATGAGTTGGTCTATGCCGTAAATGTACTAATTTGAAAATTAACTAACGGAGGTTCAAGGCCGAACTTACAAGACGCCGAAGGCACGCATAGAAACTCTTCCGATTCTAGAAAGAAGAAAACTTCATGGTAAAAGCTTCTAAATTTACTCGAACTTTCACACTAATGCTAAAAGTAGGGAATTTGGAGATCGTTACAGCAAAAGAACAACATCAGGACCTGATTATGGGTATGCTCCTTAGTACTTCTGACTACTCTTCATCTTATTGATCATCAATCGAAAGTCCTCCAATACCTTTTGCGTCAATCAAGCGGCCGACAGGTGGCCCAATGCCCGTAAACACACTTAAGAATAAAAGCAAAGACAACTATTATACATGCAAAAAACCAAGGTTGAACAGAAACAGCAAATCATTTAACACTCAGGAAGACCTCAGAGGAGACTGTATGCTGAATAAGAGACGAAAACCTCGTGGAAATTCCTCTCTCATCGATTTAGATGCAGTAACTAGGCTGTCAAAAAATCAAAATCAAGATCCTCAACTCCCAGCATCAAACCAATGCCTTAATCAGAACATTCCTGTGTCAGAGCTTTGTGAGGTCGATGATGTTACAAGGCATAAGAAAAGACTGAGGAGCAAAAGCCTTCACACTGCGCTTAACCTCCAACCCTTGAAAATACAGAAAACAAAATCGGTCTCAGTAGATCTTATTCCAATTGAAATCAAATCCTCTTCTAGAAATGATACTGACGCCAAAGAACCTGCTATCAGTAAAGATGATGAGATTGATCTTTTTTCTACATCCGAATCCACTACAAAATCAAAAAATACGAATGAGAATCTTGCGGAGCGAGGTTCGAGTTTAAATCGTGGGCTTACCAACTTGGCTACTAGCAGCTTCAAAGGGCACACGGTTTCACCCCACTTCAATCCTAATAAAAATATTAAAGTCCTAGGCAATAAATCTAACTCAGAAACTATTCATATACCTACAAGAAGAACCAATCTTTCTTCCAGGGATGATGATGAAATCTCCACAGATAAAAGTGTTGAGAGAAGACTTTTAACGCGACCTTGTCATGATGAGAGTTTTGACGAGATTTCAGCTACCCATTACAGAGAGGCAAATAAATTCAGAAAAGCCTCCAGAAATACCATGGAAGGAATGGAAAACCCTCCAAGAGACGCAGCTGATCCATGGGCCAGTAGAAAACTTGATAAACAGTTTCATAAAAAACTGATTTCGGATGAAGAATGCAACACTCGTAAAGTTGCGCCGTCCCCGACACTCCTCAAAAAGTCAATCAAGAACAGTATGAGAGAATCAAGATTTCAAGTGATACAGGTCTTCTGCGGTAGCAAGGTGTGGTTGGTTTCTACTAAGGATGAAGATATGGAATCAAAAGAAATGTGGACGGTCAGTTTGAATCATGAAGAAAAATCATTGGCAATTTACAATGAGATGAGTAAATTTTTACCCGATCTGGAGCTAGGAAGAGTGAACAAAATACAGTGGTCTCTAGCGCACGGAAAAATCTTAATTTCCAAGCCAGCATCACCTCAAATCGCCAATGGTGCTCATAGAATTTGTCTAGAATTTAAAACATCGGATGAATGCAAGAAATTTTTGAGGAGACTAAGAAGAGTTGACCCTAACGTAATATTTATTCACAGAGATGGAGTGTGCGTATCTTGTGTATGCTATGGTCTATTTTCTAACGAGTTACAGGCGTCACCTTGAGAAGATATTCGAGCACACTCGCAAAGTAGCAGATCTAGCAGTGTCAAAGTCTACACAAAAGGAGCCTCCTACTACATTACACATTGACGAAACAGATAATCTAAAATCGCTCGAGACTTACCGTAAAAAAAGTGAAGATTACTCGAGTCACAATTCGGATATTATACCATCTCCTTCCGATAGGTCAAGAAGCATCGTCAAATCTATGACCACCCGCTGTCAATTCGATGAGGCTCGGAGTAAGATTAAACTTGACTCGGAGATTTCGCAAAAATTTTCATCGCATTCAGAAAATGAGAGCCCCATTCAGCGTAGTGCACTTTATAGTAGAGAACCAAGATCTCCTGCAAATAAAAGGATCATTACAAACATCGATGATATCCGTTCAAGCACTCCCGAGCCTGAGAAATGGACCAAAGCTAATCCGAAGTGGGTGGACCAATGGTATTCAAGTGTAGTTTATCCGAAGGAAGGTAAAAATAAAGCTACCGTTGACCAAGCAGATATTGAGAGATTAGATGAAGGTGAATTCATAAACGACAATCTTATGATGTTTTATCTACGATGGCTACAGCATCGAACTGAGCAAGAATATCCTGAGGTAGCTAAACGTGTCTACTTTTACAACACTTTTTTCTATGAAAGGTTGACCAAAAACTCCAAAGGTAAAACCGGGATTAATTATGATAATGTTGAACGATGGACATCAAAGATTAATCTGCTGGAATATGACTATATCGTCGTTCCTGTCAATGAGAATTTTCATTGGTACGTCGCGATTATTTGTAATGCCCCTAAACTTCTTGATGCGCCCCAAATCTCAGACGCTAGGCTTGAATTTGGTAAAAATGCGAATAACACATATGATCAGAAATTTTCGAGCTCTTCAATAATACCATCAAGCCCCATCCAGCTCTCTACTCACATCCCTGCGTTGGAAACCAACTTAAAGACAAATAATGTTTCTCTAGCCGCCCAAACTAGCGACAATGATGACGAGACTGATCCAATACTTCTCGAATCTCCACAAACTAGGTACATTTCGACAAGTGACTCATACAAAAAAACAAATGAAAAGTTGGAAAATTCAATAGAACAACATCGAAGCTTTAATCCATCCAAACCTCGAATAATTACACTAGATTCCTTTGGTCAGGCCCACTCTCTGACCTGCACAAATCTAAAGAAATATTTGCTCAAAGAAATTGAGTCAAAATTTAACAGGAAGATTCAAGACCCTGGCAATCTCGGCAGAACAGCAAAAAAAATTCCCCAGCAAGATAATTACTTCGATTGCGGACTTTTCGTTCTTGGATACATCGAAATTTTTCTTCGGAGCCCAGACGAGTTCATATCAAGCCTTTTGCAAAATAAATTCCCAGAGAATATGGAATGGCCAAAACCTTCCGATATGCGTGCCAAGATTCGGTGCTTGCTTTTGGATCTACAAAAAGATTATACAGAGGAGGAAACAACCCCAAATAAAAAGGGCTCTTCTATAAAGTATGTTAAGGAGATACACGGTGATGATAACCAAAATAAAGCGCTACTGAAAGAGAATTCCAAGAATTTAGAAGCTTCAAGTACGCCAAGTTCCTCTAAAACCATTCAATTATTTAAACCATCGCATGATTCTAATGAAACCCAGAGCTCTTCCAGACTAAAAAAATCTCCCTTTTCAAATCGACAAAGCGTCCTAGTTAGTACGGAAATAGATGAAAAACGGTCTCGCAAACTTCGTGATTCAACCGATCAAAAACAGTCAAGTCTAGCCCTAGAAATGAGCTCAAAATTTAGATATTGTCCTGGTAAGAGGCATCTCCGTAACCCCTTGGGATCTCGCGATAGTAAGTTTTTTGAAATATCTTTGCAAGATATCCCGACTATGGAAACAAAGCCTTTACAAGGAATATCTCAGCCAGCTTCAGTGCTAATGAAAGATCAAGATATAAGTCTTCAAGGTCGAATTTCTCCTCCAGTTCTATATATATCTGCTAGTCCAGAGGCTGAGGAAAATCTTGCCAAATTATCAGCTAATAATTTAACGCATTCAACACTAGAAAAAAGCTCTCCTAGTCCTTACCTCAATGCCATTGACAAAAATCAGGCAAGTATTCCCAGAAGAGAAAGAATTGCCACTCGGCTCGCCATTTCTCGCCCTGCTCCAAGATGTGAGACTGATAATCGTGATATCTATATTCAAAATGTAAACGAACTAAATGATAGCCATTTACTATGTGCCTCTGCTTCATTAGATACAAATGATTCTTTTCAATCTTTTCAATGTCTTTCAACTGGCGATAAGGCTCCGGAAGCCGGACGTCTATTTTTGTCCTCACTTATTTCGAAGAGATTTAGTAACCGACAAAACTATCACCCGCCGAGTGCTATTCCGATAAATAATGACTCTGGGAGTCATGATAATGATATCAAGGGTCCAACACTACGATCCAGGACATGCTCGGAATCATGGCAAAGAGATGGGCTCGAAAAGGCAATGATTAAAAAATCGTCAAAGCCTGCTGTGGCACATGACAACAGACATGCATGTAACCAAAAAAAAGACTCGTCTGTTATTTTAATTGAATAAAGTAATAGACCAACTTTGCTCACGTAGATGAGAATAGACTTTCATGCGCTATCGGCATATCTTAAATTCAGTAGAAATCAAGTTTTGAATTGCTTTAGTTCAATTGTTTGTCTAACTATCCAAAATCCAGTCCAAAAATTGGTAATATGGGATCGATTTTATAATAAACAGCTGCGTTTTTTGGTTGGACTAAGGAAGGATTAAACGAATTATAAAGGACACTTTGTGATTAGCACTTTTCACATCCACTATTTTTGACAAGAAAAATCCGCTATAGTTACAGCTGTACTTGCCAACCAGGAATTATGGCGAAATTTTCCAAAGTTAGTTCCCTATTACATTTGCTTCTGTCAAGGTCGAAAAGGGATCATGATTACACGATACTCAAATGTATTTTGTTTACCGTGTGCTTAAGCATAAAGACCCAGTATGGGTTTGAGATTTTTGTATTTCTTTGGCCTCAGCAAGCTCCTACGCGGGAATCATTCAGATTCCATCAAGATGAATCCCATACGACACCAAAATAAATTGGGGAATTAATAGCTGTGCTTCAAAAGTGTGAATCCATAGAGAGAAGCTATAGATTATGAAATTGACTTCAACTTTAATGCACGGTGATGCTATCAGACAAGCGATACTTATTATCGAAACAAATTACCTTGAAGCCTCTAAGATAACTTAAAGGGGGAAGAAAAAAATAGATACGATTGAGTATACTGTGAGGTGCTGAGCTCTGAGATGTTGCAGTTGGAGGACGAAAGATGCTACATTCCAATGTAATCCGTTGCTATTATTCCATTCTCATGAACCGGTTACAGCAAAGTAAAGATGAATGTAAATTTCACAAAAAAGCCGCAAAATTCGTTTCAGTATTTTCTCTCACCTTGGTGCTCAGCGTCGCTGCTCGCACAAGCTAAACTGGTTGCTTAATTTACAAGTAAGCGATCGTGCAGCTTACCAAATAAATGATGTATATCTCTTGATAATTTTCTGAAACAAACAGCAGGCCTAAGGAATGAGTATGTAATTATACCAAGAAGATAAATATAACCCAAAATATGCTTTCTCTAGTCTATAGATGAACTCAGTTTGAACAATATGAGGTTTATCATACGCTGTCTAGATCTCTAACCCATGAAGGATATGCGATTTTAGATTGAGTGACATTCGTCAAGTTTAGGTTCGATCCGTGAAGATTGAGGTGGGATCACTTCGGTTCTTGTTAGAATTCTCAAAGACCACGCATACGAAGTAAGCAGTTTATAATGCTCGGAGTCGGGTTATTTTTTGGTTACCATGCTAAATTAATGGTATCCACTGCTTTTTTAGTGGATCTTGCCGTATCATGACAACAACTATCAATTGCGTGATAGGCCTAACACCACCAAAATAATAAGATCACGTCAACAAGCGTCTACATCTGAGGTCGTAATTCTTCCAGTAACCCGGAAAAAAATATTATTTTTCACGAAACTCGGCTTTGCGAATCCTACATATGTCTCAATATTTTCGGCTGCTATGCGCCTGGACCTCGATTCCATTTCATCTACACTCACCATGTCAATCTCATGGTCACCCACCCAATTTCTAAGTTCACCATCTCAAAAAAATTACTCCCATAGACACAGTTGTTGGAGATCGGCAATCAACTTGACCCGCGCAGATTTTACAGTGTCTGCGTCTGCCGCCTCTTATTAATTAGAAACTAAATGACCTTCAATTTTCTGAATTTGAAAAGATAAGCTACTGGCTTAATTCCACGAAAATCGCAGCCAAGATGGGCTGGCATGTAGTGAAGGCGATGGCAGTATGCCATCAAGTCACTGTTCCCAGCTCGCGGAGCACTGAAAACTGCTAAGTGTCTTTTGCAAGAGCTACTTCTGGTTCCCCCTTGCGCTGCACCTGTAAGTCAAGTCTCACCAGTCCGTTTTTATTCACCCTGCGAGAACTCATGTCGTGTACCTCATCAGGGAAAGTGTCTGTCAGATTGGAGCGAAGACGTACGGACTGAAGTGTAATTGTAGTGGAAGAGAGGTTGGATGGGCTGCAAAAGATGATTGAAGGTCTACTTGAGATCACTTAGAGGAACTAAAGGTTTGAATTGTAGGTAATATAAATATCTAGAGAGACTAAAAGTTCGAGCGGATACTATTAGTGGCTAAAGGTGCTAAAGGCGACCAGAGATGATCTGAAGATGTTGGGTATGACAGAAAACTTATCGTGAAGAACTCCTTACCTGGAGACCAAGCCATCGTACATATACCCGCTTTGCTTCTGCTAGCTCATCAAAACATAGACCTTAACCTAATATCAACATGATGAGGATCCCTGGTCATTTGTATTGTACTGTAATTTGTCACGTGTACCCCAGTCTTTAGGCACACTAATTAAGGCACCGGTATATACTGGGCACACACTGTAATTTTAGAAGGACAGTCATACACCGTCTTAGGATTTCACAATAGAGAAGATATAGCAGAAATCCCAAGTCACCGTTGACCTAAGATCCCCGTACGCTCAAAGTTTATTAACCGTATCATCCTAGGAACTAAGAACCTCAACGATACCATATGCCAAGAATTATACTGTTGTCCTAGAAACATGGGAAGAAGGGTAAAATTATATACTGAGGGAAGGATTTTCAAGAGGAATCCTTACAGTGTTGTACATTATGCCTTGCTTTGTACATTTTTCACTGAGTTGAGCTGTCTTTGGATAAGTTGATTAGCCCTTTCATTTTTTACAAGATCTCAGTGTTCTGTAATCCGGCCAGACCGTAATGACGCGGCTACTTCGTCAGATATATCCCAGAATGTCTAGATCAACAAAGATAATCATGCCGCTGTCTCGGGCAATAATAACCAGACTACCATAGTGATATTGAAAACATAGATAGCTCTATGTTTCTTGTCACAGTCCCGAGTGAGCCGGATCACTTGATGAAGTTCAACAACAGTTACAGAATAGGTCTAGATAATGACTGAAATGAAGGAGACTAACCATCTTGATAAGTAATAAGTCACCTGTTTAGGAATGGCGTTGGGAGAGAAGTTTAACTACTGTGAATACGTGTCTCGTATGGCTAGATTAGACAAGAATCAAGATATATGAGACCTGAGCAGGGCCCAGAGCAGCATGGCCATGCAGATAAGAAGCGAACACATTGGGTTCAATTCCTATCTACAGAGAAGATAAGTTCCAGGAGTAGATAATCCACGATGCCAATGTGGATATCCGTCCTAGGATGTGAAGCATATGATCATGGCCTGCACTAGCTGGGCCAAAGGTAGAGGAGAAATACTGAGAAAGGCAGAGAATCGGTCATTTGAGGCCATGATGAATAACCCCAAAGATATTGCAAGGATAACTAGATGGATCCAGCAGGAAGGCTAGAGCAGTTTCGACTGACACTTGAAGTCGAGGCCACGATGAGGGAGAGAGAGGAGAGAAGGGAAAGATGATCTCCTGCAAGTAGCAATGAAGTGGACGGTATCCGCACTGGATATAACAGTGTAAGAGCACTTCTTGAAGGTAACACAACTCTAAAGTGTATATAAATTGAAAAGTTGAGGGGATTTTTACCATAAAGGTTTCCTCCTGTATAAATATTAGAGTTCGCAGACACCTGCATGGGCCTTAAGGCGCCAAATCGGGCTAAATGAAATCAAATTCAAAAATCAAGATACATGTTAATTGAATTAGCTCTGCAGATTTTAAGAGTTGCATACTAGCCCTGAGGTTGGTTTAGAGATATGGTGAAAGTATTGACGATACAACGAAGTTCCCTGATATTTAATGGATAGTTTATTGTAAGAAAATTGCTATATTTCTCTGTTGAGCGAGAAGTCCCTCTAAATACATGAAAGCGGGGGTTTCCACACACTAATGTGAACTCCAACAAACTTCCTTTTTTAACCTGAATAGGAAGGTTGTTGGAGATCCTAAAGCCAGTGTATGCCGTCGGACATCTGCTCGGTAATACCTATTCGTGCCAATCATTGATGATATGGATTAATCATATCTCATGGCGCAAGCGCATAATATTCTAATATGAACTGTTTATCTAACGCAGTCATGTTGCTGCATAGATTACAACAATGTTAACCGCCAATCGTTACGACTACTGTAGAGAGCTCGTGATATAAATGCCACCTCAGTATTCCGGCAGTTCTATAGAGAAGTACAGTGACATATTTTCATGGTTGCTTTAGAATGGCCACGTTTACATGGACCTCGGAGTCAGTGGCTTTATCGAAGCTACTCGAGCTTGTTGCCGCTCTCGTACTAGCAGTAGACACTTTGAGGCACCAGGAGGCTGGGCGGTTGATTCTCAGAATGCCTTACTGCAAACGCAGGGGAAGCCTAACGGCTCGGTAGCTTGCTGATATTTTGCAGCTTGAATTCCATTTTATTCATCGGCAAGTCCATCGTTGAGCCGGCTCTAGAGGTCGCAGAGGTGAATTTGAATGCGCTTCTCGTGAGAGTCGGAAAGTCTTTCGGTCTATGGTCTCGTAGGTTTGGCATACTCTATGTTCGTTCTAGGGACAGCCTCGTGACATCACTTGGGTGGTAGTAAAATATATATTAATATAAACTTGATTCTCTACTCTATGCAACGAAAGCTAGAGACATATATTGAGTCTAAGTCAAGTCCATGCTGCTGACCCAAGCAGATACGCCAGTACTCCGAACACACTCAATTGTATGAATATCCACAACAGTCAATGGATTAACTATAACGATGGGCCTTCAGCAGTCTGCTTCGCCTGAAAATGTGGTGGGTAGTTGTGAGCTTATCTAAGGATTCGGGCTAAAAATATGAATCGATGTTCCGCCAAAGCGATTTCTAACACTGAGCGGCTAATCTCTTGCGTTGAATCTAGACTCGAAAGCTTGTTTGATGGCTCGGAACTGTTCCAAATAGGAGTTCTGGGTTGAGTGGCTGTAGGCGATGGAGAAGGAAACACCACATGGTCGGGTTCACTGAAAAGTAGGCGAGGTATTTCTAACAGATGACTGGATAAGTGTATGATGAAGATTAGTTGGCCCCACATATCCCAGTAAGGATACAGGCCATATTTAAGTAGAGGAAATCCCATTCTTATTCCCTCATCCTTTACTATATGCAAAGCCTAAGAGTAGCAGCGAGATGTGGGTTGCCTAGTAGCCAGGTTGACAATGGATCTTGGCATTTGAATTAATGGTGTAGAGTCTGAGGGTGAGGCTGTTATAAAGGTAAGAACTTACGGCAACTGTACTGCTGGACGCACATACAAGGATCTATAATATCATAGTTTGAATATTGACAAACAATTGATATTCTGGAACCTACTGAATCTAGTAAACAGAATCATTGGGTATGGGAACATCACATCCTCTCGGATTCATTCTCTCAAGCTTTGATATCTCACCGACACATAGTGATCAAGCTATTAAGAAGGACCAGAATAATCAAAGCTCAGACTTGACATCTTTTGATCTCCAACACATGTAATTCACTTCATACGTGATTCTGAGAGATGAGAAGATATGGTCGACCAAAAATACTTTTAGATGGGTATTTGAAGCACCAAGGTCCGAGAGGAGTAGAGATTTCATCAAGATATTTCCATTTTTCATTTGAGTAGACACTAGGAGGTGTTGCTGTCCTGTCATCTCCCCCTCCAGCCAAAAAAACGATTGCCATTTGTGGCGGTGTAGCTGTGGGGGGAAAGGCACAAAACAATTGGAAATTCTGACTCTCAAATTTAGCCCTCCCCCATCATCTATTTTGTCTGAGGCTCCCGACAAGATCGACTCTCTCTATACACGTCCCGAGTACGCTAATCGCACCTAATGTTGCATGCTCGTTGGATATTTACCCATTACAATGGACATTAGCTCATCTTGGTAGATGAGAGGTAGCTGGTCATTACTAAGTTTGACAGGCACATGAGACTAGTGGGGATTTCTCCCATAGATTTATATGTAAGTCCATTGGTCCCATAGTTGTAAAATTTAAAGTCTTCTTAACTTCATTTATATCCATATAATATGGTACAGAGTAAATTTCCACCAAAAACCAGTGAGTGCATAGCACTCCTTTTACGAAGAGGCCGGCCAGCCAGGCGCAGTAGACCTGTGTATACTAGAGAGCATCTCTCAACCCTACTCACCTCCCCTTGCCCTGGTTCGTGCCGCAGGATAAACCGAAGGTGGCGGAAGGATGCTAGAAAATTCTTGGTCAAAAGAGACTGTCAAGTAGCTTTGCCTAGTATCAAAAAGTCGTTGTCGACTAGCTCGTGTAGGTTGGATAGCCTCCTGGCTTGCATGGTCGGGAGTAAGAATGAACAGAGACTAGTTCGTCGATGAGTCGGGATCTGGTTTCCGTGAAGGTGGAAGGCTCTCTAACTTTGCTGTCGTGGGCAGCACAAGTTGTGGTATAACGAGGGCTTCCCTGACTGCCGTTGTAGCAGCCGGTTCCGAAACACCTTTCTAATGGAGTATTATCGTGTAATTGATGATATTGCTTGCTTAATTGCTTCAGCCAAGCATATATGACTCTGCCTCAAGCTCGTCACATGTGGTGGTTTGCCGCCCTTGTCTAATCATCTATCATGGACCTTGTGTCTGTCATAAATAGACATCTCCAAGTCATGTTGACGATATTTACAACACTTTCCCCTTCCCAGCATCATTTTCGTTGCCTTGATCGTCTTATATGTTATCGCAAGCATATCTTTGATGGAAGGGAAGATAACTCAGGTGAGAGGTGAAGAGGTGTCACTTCATCTCGACTCTGCAGCGAGGGCTGGAGGTTCTTGGGGGACACCGCTGGCAGGTATTGAGCTTTCGTCCCCCTATCCAAGATGTTTGCCTTGAGTAGATTCACTGTTCGGATTAGGTCCTGGTCAACGATGTCTAGCCTAATTGTGCTATGTTGCAGGCTACTGTTCCAATTATTCATGGGGTCATCATCAGGGTTGTGAGTAGTTTCGGTTTTGGTGTGGGTTTTTAGATTGATACCTAAGCGTGTCGCATAGTAGTCAGACATGCGACTCGAGTAGCATATGCACGGTAGACCTCAAACCCAAAATGATGATACGAATCAGGCTTTACATGCTACGTCCTGTATGGCTAGCGTGGTTGGAATATGGGGAATTTACCTGTAGATAGATAAAGACGTTGTAGCCCTCTGATAGTTGGGAAAAGTCTTCTACAATATTATATCGGAATCAATACTAGCCTCTCATTAAGCAATCTCATGAATTATTTCAAATGTCGGTGATAACAGACATACATATAAAATATCGACAACAAGTTTTAAAGTCGATAAGTTATGAGCCCGGAAACTGTCGACAACAACTTTAATGTCGATAATTCACCCTATAAATTCCGTGATTTTGATTCTTCCACAACTCCCTGAAGAGTTCTCGATGCGCTCAGCCCTAATGCCCGCGGAGCCAGCCAGTTCCTTAAGCCCATGCTGGCCAAAATAGACACAGCTTAATGAGCACAGCGCACGATTGATAACTATCAATGTGTAATGTTGCTAGATATGATATAGAGGCACTAGTAGCTGCAGTCCTTACGAAGCGCTCCACCGTTTAAGTATCAAGCCGCGCATGAAGACGGTGGTATTTCTAGGATATCTACAGATATATCCTAGCCAAACCAGGCAACGTGGTAGAGTGTTGTGGTGGGAATAAGCTTCGGTTAGTGGGATGACTGCGTGTAGATGGAGCCATCGTGAGTCCTGTAAATAATCACTACTCTCAACCACATCGTTGCTACAACAACTATCTCTCGAACCACGACAAGGTCGCTCCCATGAAAGCTTCGTATGTTTCCAGCGAGCTCACTTGAATCACCTTTCCAAGAGATTCCATTGGCTCTTTGCCGGCGCTAGCCAAAAAAGGCTACGTATTGCTTAGTCTTAGCAGCCGTAACAACTGGACGTCTTCGATCCAGCTAAACCGGCACATCTATTACTAGGAAATAGGCCTAGGGGAGATAGTTCACTCGCTAGGCCTCGGTATCATGCTGCCCAGGACTTTGACATGACTTGAAATATGGCTGGGTGTTGGGAATGGAAGCACACTATTTCGTCTAGCCTCCAACAACTGCCTTCTTCATTCCACATATCCTTAAACGCATCGTACAGGAGCGTTTCAGTGGCTTGTAGATACACTAGTAGTGTATTTGAGGCCTTCCTTTACCCCCATGTCGCCGCAATCGGTTGAATTGTGGTGTCAAATATCTGGCACTTATGCTTGTACTCACACCACACAGTCTCCTCTGATTAGGAAGTAGAACGCGGCATGCTGTAATCAACTTGATGTCCGGGGATGTTACGCCCTATTTGTTGCGCGACACTTCCAATACAGGACTACCGGCTGAGGCTCAAGTCGTGTGCATAGGGACGGTACGGCAAAGATCAGCACATGAAGCAGCTTAAATGTCAAGTTAGCAAAGACCAGTGCCGCTTAGTCCCGAGGCCTATGATGAAGATAGTTATTCCAGCGCGCCGAGTATGGTACTGTGAAGATCAGAGCTACAGTAGCCTGTCTTTTCCCGTATCACCACTCCAATAGGCAGAGCGTTGACACATAGAACCCACCGAGAGTAGAAGCCAGAAGGCAGTTCGAGAAGCATTACCAGCTTGATATTCTACCTTAATCCTGCCCTTCAAAGAGAGTCTGGCATTCCCCAGGTAGTGATCCTCTGATGGGGCAGCTGCGGCCTGCAGTATGTATTCAACGGCTTGGCCAATGGTCCTCTCTCAGCTTCTTACCTAGAGAGGAATTAAGAGATACAGGAAGCCATATCGTAGTTCGAGTAGGCTTAACATCCTGGCCTTCCTACCTTCTATACGCTACCTTAGGCAATTCTAGGGTAGTGTTTGAAGTTGAACCATGGCTAAGGAACCCTACAAATTTCCCCATCAGAAAGCTCTCGCCAATACCCATCCAGCGTATCGGGACAAGCGGTCGAATTTGAACTCGGAAAATCATGTACAGACAATCTCTCTCTCTAAACAAAACTTGCGCCTATGTGGAGGGCTCATCATGTGGCCTTTTGAGACCCGCTTAGAGATATAATCTATGTGGAGAGAAATCTTATTAAGAATTCCTTGAAAGCCATGCGAGGAGCCGATGTAACGTGATGCATGACATTTGGATGCCCAAGAAGTTTTGGCAGTGGCAGTGTCAGAATGATCCTGGACAATTCCGAAGCCACCATCAACTCGAAGATCGATCAAGTAGGTCCTCTCAAGGCAGGCTAGATTGATTGGGAAGCCAACTATCCAGAGTAAGGATGAGAAGAGATTCCGTGGACGCTGGGCTATTTCAAAATGTAAATGAATTTGAATGCAGAAAAACTCGCCAAATTAACAGTGAAGGGCCTGAGCCGGCTTCATCATACACACCAAATTGTGGATACGCGCCTGAGTGCAAAAATCTTAGCCGACAATCCCGGCAAGGCAGATCCTTGGAATTGGCGTGTGAGAGTTCAGGACAGGTACTTGCGATGATGCCAGGGATGGAATTTCGACATTTGGTAGGGATTTCTCACACTGAGCATGCCGAGCCTGTGACTGCGAGAATACAGATAACAGAGTGAAATAATCTTGGTTAGATAGCCAACTGGTACATCATCCAGGCTGGCCTCCCAAGTAGTGCGGGCATCTATCCTACCCGAGGCAGGAGACTGCTGATTAAATCCGGAAAACTTGACCATGTCTCTCGTGGTGCGGGTATGCATGGATGGTAAAGATTTGATATTTGCCTTTGGTAGGTATTCACGAATGAGGGCCGACTTTTTTTGTAAGCAAACATACCTCGAAGTGGTATTTGCTAGTGGAATCCAGAGTATGAGCGTCTCGAAAGCCACAAGAGTCATCCAACATGTATACATGACATTGATAACGTGATATGGCTGGATAGCTGAATACGTTTTGAACGAGAAAATAAGACTGAGACTCACTTAGTGTGATGAAACCAAGCCAACCAATCATAGCTACTCGTATACCGGCTAGGCCCTGATTATCCATCATGACTGCAGAGTATTTTCCTTCGTCCATTTGTTTTGGGAGTACACACCGCTCTATTTCTGAGCGGGTGGTATCAACACTTTTCCACTCCACTTCTCGGACTCTTCAATATCCCAAGTCGCTCCAGTCGGTGATATCAGACAGAGGCCTGACCGCCAAAGCCTTCCGAAAAAACTCCCAATCCAACATGCAGAGGTAAATTCCTACGTTGTGTGCAGCCAAGTTTCGAGTAGCCATCCCAATGCGAATGAGACGCATCTGCCTGGCAATAAAGAGAATTTCGTGGCACCTGCTGAAATGTGGCCGGAGGGAGGCGCAGTCTATAAAGTTGCCGAGAAGGTGGTATCGGCGGGTAACTGGATGAGATGAGCAGATGGTGGGACACGTAGGGAAGGATTAAGCTGCAGATTGGCAAGGCCAAGCGCTCGGGTGCGTGGTGGCCGAGTCTGAGGAGTTTGCACTTCGCCGCCTCATCATCGGCTGACCTTGACACGCCCAACACCCGCTGAAGTCCGAGGTGGGATGAGAATCGTGAACTTCATGGTACTTCAGCTGATCCAGCCTGGCTTCACTTGCGCCCAAGTTACCATGAGAGCGCGGATACTGCCGCTTGTCGAGAACGTCCACAGACATACGTACCGGAATATACGTGTCATCGCAGACCACTTCACCCACGAACGCCAGCGCACTCTCTAGATATATCACTTCGCTACTGCTTGCCTCCTATACCCTGCCACTACGAATATTCCGATCCATCTCATATCACGCGTTTATGCGCTCTATAGTCCCCGACTGTTTCGCCGAGGGACTCAACAACACCAGTTTCGGAATCTCCAGAGTGGAATGTGAGCAACCCGTATTTCAAGTTGGTGGCGATTGCGAACTCTCAGCGTGTGCGCAAGATCTAGATAGATCCTTCGTCAAGGGGACAGGCAATCAGTTCATCTCCTCGGAAATACTCAAAGTCCTACATTGCTTTACAGTATCAATGGCAGTTTGTGAGGACTGATCGAGCACTGAAAAACACTTTCGTATAGCAACCGTAGCAAAGAACATTGCTCTTGGGAAAAGGTAGCTTGTCAAACCTGCCAGGTCAACTAGAGGAATTTAACAAATCCCGCACGTTGCCTAAAACGACGGATATCTAAATGGCAGCAACTATGGTAATCTCACCCTAAGTTAGAACCATTATTGACTAGAGATTTACGCCGGGATTTGGCTTCCAGCAAGAGTTTCAGTATTTGCGAAAAAAACTACCATCCAGTAGTTTTAAAGTCCTCGTAGTGAAGCTGGGTCGAGGCAAAGTTGCAAGACGTTGAGCTTTACTACTCAAAGATTTTTCTCTACTCGAAAATGCCATCAATCCTCATGTATCTATATACAAAAATTAATCAGGATAACAAATAAGATATACCGAATCAATGATACGGCCATGAAAGCACTAGGAGCTTCAAAACCGACCTAATTTACACTTCAATTCAAAGCTAATTTTATTGTCTTGAACGTGTTTCTCATAGAGAAACACCCTCGGGTTACAAGAAACAAAAACTTTTCCGCCCATAAAATTCTCCTAGAAGACTTAAGCCCATCCAAAAGAATGACTCGTAGCCGATTTCATAAAAGATCCAAGTTTTCAGAGGTAGGCTGCTAGCTTACAGACGTGATCTCGTCAGTTTGGATAGTTCCGTCCCAGTCCCAACCACTGGCTCGATCATCTGTTGTGTAGTTAGAAAAACATGCGTATTGATAATTTGCCAGAGCCGAGGCATTCTCTTGGCTTTTCATAAAATCTTCTAGAGCACACAGGCCATCAGCTCGACCGCTTGCTTCGTCGCCGCAGAAGCCTCCACGGATGGTATTAAGTGGTATAATACCATTATTAAGGCGCATTCGAACAAACTTGTGGGTGGCTGATGACGGATTGTAACCATATTGATTCGGTGAGTAATAAACGCGAGCATTTTTCTCAGGAATCGGGTTAGGTTCAGAGCAGCCGATTATTTCAGTGATGAGCCGCCCGGCAAACGGTGTGATCTTGGAAAGAATGAATTTGCGATCTGGCTCAGGCGTGATCAAAGTAAAGTTGGGTGGGGCATGGAAGTAGTCAATGGAAAGAGCAGTTAGGACCGAAATGATTATGTCATCGTGAGTGAAGTCAGCATATACAGCTTGATCTGTTGGAAAAGTTCTTGGATCACTATCAAGTGTTGAGTTTATCGAGTTTGAGGAGCTAGTGATCAACGAATGATTGAGACGTGCTAGTAGCTCTTCAACATAACCGATTCCTTGGGCTCGGCCAGTAGGATTACCGAAAGCATAATTATAGTAATCTGTCGGTTAGCTACATGGGCCTACTGAACCATTAGAAATTAAACATACAGTCAATGTCCAAGCTATTCTCAAAACCAGCCCATTCGTCTTCGGTGAAGAAGCCACAAAACTCTGATGCTCCAAGCACAGCGTGTTCGTAAGCGCAGATCATTTGCATGGCATAAGTGTCATTGGTTGTAATTTTAAATCCTTCCGGGGCAAAATGCTGTAGCCTTTCTGTTGCAGAAGCAAGGTATTTTGGCAGATAATCAAAGTATAAGTTATTAGCGATAGAAGCGACTGCTGGGCGGTCAGAGTTGAGACAGCTAACATAAGAAGCCAGCGTATTATTGAGCTTGGCTCCAGACTTTTCAGACAAAATAACCACTTCGTAAGGTTGGGTTGCATTTTCGAAGGATGGATTTGGTACAGGTGATATACTAGATCCGAAAAATCCAAGTGCCCAGTTGATTTGAGTATTGTGCATCCGAGACTGGTCGGTGGTTCTTAACACAAGAGGCGGGCGTTGGGTGCCATCAGGAAAACTTGAATTATAGGCTAGTTGTCCAAAAGATGCGTTATACAGTGTTCTACCATACCTGTAATTATTTAGCTTGATAAAACTTAGATATTGAAGCCTCTGTGACGACTAACTGATT
Source organism: Blumeria graminis f. sp. triticale (assembly GCA_905067625.1). Lineage (NCBI taxonomy): Eukaryota > Fungi > Ascomycota > Leotiomycetes > Helotiales > Erysiphaceae > Blumeria > Blumeria graminis. The sequence continues at coordinate 311,061 of LR898470.1, read as the reverse complement.
CCAAAACTTCACGCCAGCAGCAACCTCAGCAACTGCGCCAGTACCAGTGAGTAGCCCTTGGTCTGGAAAAACTAGACTCCATGAGTTCAAAAACTTCAGAGGGCCTGTAAAAGGATTGTCAGGGTGAGTAGAAGTGAAGCTGGTAACCTTATCCCCAAAACGCTGGTTATTCTGGCCGTCATTGATCCATCTCGTGGGGAATCTCTCGGCATGGCGTTGGAGTGTATGTGCAGATTCCTGCAATCAATCAGCAAGCAGCAGACTCTCATTTGTAAAGATCACCATACAATCTGACAACCTTCAGGAAGACCGGCGTATTCCACGCCGAAAGAGTTGTCGAGATTATCTTGGTATGGGCTCAGATGACCCCAGTTCCTTGATATAATGTTAATATCTGTAGCAACATTGGTGATTTCGGCTCTGATATTGGCGGCAGATATGAGGAAGCCCGTGAGGACTTGGGCGGAGTTACGCATGCTAAATGAGCAATAAAAGAATGAAGATAGCTCAAAGCATAAAAGTGCTGAGACCGAGTATAGTGCTATTTTATAGGGATATGGCATCCTCAGATACCAAACTCCCGCTTAAGGAGAGGGATTTAACGCAATTGAAATTGGCCTGACCCATTCATTTGCGGTGGGACATTATCTAGGCACAGACTTGGACTACAGAGGACTAGGGCACTACCGTCATCCCGATGGTACATGTTTTGGCGGGTGAGAGCGTCCTTTCGTGCATTCGGTCATTATCGCACTGAGTCGGTTTTGAACGCGTACGGATCCAAGATTTTGGAGAACATATTTCTGCTCCTGAAAAATCGCGTCTTCATGATATTTTCGTGATGGGTGAAACGCGTCTTGACTCTAGAAATTTAAGCATTATCAAAGTTGACTTTGTATTTTCCGGCCATTTTTGCTGTCAGTCTCGGAGCAACTGAACCAGATAATGACGATACGTAATGCAGGGTCTTGATCCTGACTCAGGTCGAGGACTGCAGCCAGCAAGAAGTCAACGTGTATTCGCGTCAGAGCAGCACGTGTTGGAAGCAACAAAGCTCAGTCTCTCTCGAAATCCTAAATAGTTAAGAATCTTCTCAAGCCCAGCCTTCTCCATTACATCCATCAGCCAAGAATCTGTGAGCAACCTATCCAATTGACAAGCCTTCAGATCTATCGATACTTGAGAATGCTTGATACCTTGGATTCAAGTAGGCCCACGAGACCAAATCTCCCGACAGAACTTTGCGATATTGAATGCAAAAATATAATTGATACGCCAAAATTAAAAAACTAATCTAAAAAGTGAATTTCTGAGCATTACCGCTTCTAAAATGAAGGCTGCCAAGTCAGCTTCGATTAGACTTTTATTGAAGTCTAAAAAACAAGGACTCTGAATTTCTACAAATTGCCAGGTTCATACAACTACATGTCTTGGTGGCCCGAGCTTGAAGTAAAGCATCCTGTCCAACGAAGTACACATGTTCATTGCAAAAATAATGCTAAATTCTTTCGCATTGGAAATCTCTAGTGCTGTAATTATCATTTTAGTTGGGTCATTTATTCAGTTACGTAACTTTGTCGCGTTGAGGTACACATGTTGTCAGGCCCTGGATCTAATTGGTGATGACACGTGTGGAGGCCAATCCTCCATTGATTTTCAATACAAGGGTGGTTTATAGATTCATAATGTTATATTAACTAGGCTATATAGGAGCAGGACAATGGATACTCTTGGGGAAGTTATGCTCACAGTAGGTCTCTATAATCACTGTCGCGTGTTTTCTCGTGATATATAATACTTGACTATATTCTCGTACAAAGGAAACTTAGTTCTAATGAATAGGCGGAGGTTGTGACCTCCTTATATCTTGCTACAGACTTACTGTGTTGTTCACAACCTAGTGCTAGAACATTCCCTTGTGATATCATTTCTCTCCTACGAGAAATGACCTGCTCGTTCTCTCTCAGTCCATCAGTCTCTCGCTGATTCAATTATCTCTATTCTATCGAGTTCTAGTTTGGTACATAATACCCACACATGCATTACACACTAAACACCCCATCGCACCTTTTGCTAGCAACCCCAGCTGTCCGCCCCCAAAAAGAACTGTCTCGACGCGCCAGACACGCGATTATCTACTGTTCAGCTTTCTCTGATTTGCTCCTTGCCATGCCGCCCCAGTCCTCCGCAGAGGCTGGCTCTTGGCCCCCTCTCCCACCCGTAAATTCGACGCGTCCTGACGTCGAAATGGTCCTCACAGGGCCACCTAGCCACCACCACAACAACACACAAGCAAACGCAGAACCGATCTGCGAGGCGAGCTGCCAATACTCGCCCCCAAACCCCCCCGAGTCAATGGGTGCTTCCTTGACTAACTTCCTCGCAGATGAAGCGAGGGCGTTTAACATACGCTTTGCAGAGGCTGAGCGTATCGTCAGTGGGTACATTAACCTACTGGCGGCCACAACCGACAAACAGCTCCGACGAGCTGTCGAAAAGAATGGAGAGGCTTTACAGGCCACTATCACAAACATCCTGCGCGGAAACCCCGAGCCCCAATCCAGTGGGCCATCAGAGGCTGCCAGTAGCAGCAAGACGACAACCCTCCCTACGTCGGCTACTAGGTCGGGAGGAAAGAATAGCGCGAGCACTTCACGACCAGTGCAAATACTCACGAGAGAAAGCAGCCAGGCGAAAGGCAAAGAGCCGGCTTCGACAAAGCCTACTAGGCTAATCGACATCGATTCTATACAAACCCCCATCGTTACTGAGGGGTCTTGGACTCAGGTAGTGAGGAAAAAGACTAAGGCCGCACCACCAGCAGCGACAAAATCGCAACCAGCCAGCGAGCCTAAGTCAAAAGCGACAGGGCCCACACAAACTCCGAGGCCTACTGCCTCAGCTCCCAAGTTAGCTCGCCCAGACGAGCGTGTTTTCCTGCGGGTCAAGCCCGACCACCCATGGAGACGCATGTCTCCTCATTACATCAAAATGAGCCTCGCAAGCAAGCTGCGCTTAGCTAACTCTGCAATTAAGCAGGTTACCATCGTCAACTCAGGGTTTGCGATACTAGCTGAAGGAGACGGAGCAAGAAACGCGCTCCTCTCAGGCGCCGTACTCCTGGAGAGCACGGAAATGAAACTGGAAGCTGCTTCCAATTGGATCTCAGTGTTGGCGCCTAATGTACCAGACAGACTCTTCACTTTAGAAGGACCAACGCCAGTAACATCGGAGATGGTAATGGAGGAAGCGACCTTAAAGACAGGCGTTAGACCGACCTCGGCTCGTGCCTTTGCAACAAGCATGGCTAGGCCGTCAACCGACTGGGTGTTGCATTTTGCAACCGGCAAGCCAAAGCTGAGAGAAAGACTTTTCGAAGAGAGCGGTCGCTTAAACGAACTTCAGCGTAAAGCCAAAATTGCGAAATGCAACCGATGCTGGGGACACCACCCAACTAAGATCTGTTCACGAGCAGAGCGCTGCTCTCGCTGTGGATCGATTGAGCACAAGGCTACTGAGTGCAAACAGCTCGTCCCAAGGTGCATCAATTGCCATGGGCCGCATGCCGCAACCGAGCCTAGCTGCATGGCCAGGCCGACGCGGGCCGGCGGAAAGACTGTGCAACGCACAAGAGACCAGCTGTCGGTAATCCGGGAACAAGGTCAAAAAGAAAGAAACGCTTCGATCCGAGAGTTGGAAGCAAAGCAGAAAGCCGCTGAGGCGACTGCTGAAAACGAAACTACAAACGTTGCTCAATGCCCGTAAGGGACCACAACCTTACCGAGCTACACACAACGGCAACAACGATCTTGTTCCTCTGCGCTAATTTGGGCAGAGGAGACCCCGCTACAGACATCATCCTGCAATCCGCCTGGGATTCAGGAACCGATGTCCTACTCATCCAGGAACCCTGGACTCAACACAAGGACGGCTTCTGGCTCACCAAGTCGCATCCTGGGTTCGACAAGCACTTGCCCCCCCATGTCACAGCCAACCCCGCAAGGCCACGATCCCTCATTTATACGCGAAAAGGGACCAAGTGCCTACAACTAGCAATCTGCGAGGCATCACCAGATCTAACCGCCGTAAAGGTTGAAGGAGTCACGTTTGTCTCAGTGTATCGCGCTCCTGGAGCAGACCTTTCGCCGCTCCTATCATGGGCCCCGTCTGGGCCCACAGTAGTTGGTGGAGATTTCAATGCCGTCCACCCTGACTGGCAGCCCATGGCCACCAGGCTACACGGTGACGGCCAAGTGCTCGCCAAATGGATGTCCGAGCACGGTATGGACCTATCTTCGACCCCGGGCGTCTCGACTCACGATCTTGGAAACACACTCGACCTAGTCTGGTCTAACGCGGGAGCCCTTGCAGACGTCTCGATAGAGCTTGACTCGACATCGGACCACAGAACTCTTGCAGGAGACGTCCCCCGTCCGAACTCGAAAGCTAGAGCTGTTATCAAAACAGGCCAACCGTTTCGAGTGACAGACGACGCCCTCGAAGACTTTGCAAAGGTGCTAGGCCGTTGGGCTCAAGGAATAGAGCTACAGCCGATGGCTTCAGTAGACGCGGTGGACAATCTTGCTGATAAGCTGGTCCAAACCATTAGCGATGCAATTAGGGCTACCGGAAGACGCGGGAGTGCGAAGAAGGGTAGGACAGCACCTTGGTGGACGTCGGAGTGCCTACAGGCCAAACGCGAATACAGGATATACAGGGACGAAGAGAGCAGAAAGGACTTCCGTCGCATGGTCAAAAGTGCCAAACGCCAATACTGGCGGCGAAAGTTCTCCGAAGCAACAACCGACGTCGACATGTATCGGATGGCACGCTGGGCTAAGCCGCAACCTACATCAGCTGCTCCACCACTCCAAACTCCAGATGGTCTTGTTTCGGATCCAGGAAAGCGAGCAACTCAGTTGCGCGACCTCCTTCTCAGCCGGTTCACCAGTCAGAACGACGTCGACGCTGAGGACTTCGAGCCAGGACGCGGAAACCTCCCATGGGTCTCGAGCGTTACGGACGAGGAAGCCAAGTGGGTTACAACGGCCTGCCAAAACAAAGCCCCTGGAGCAGACGCGATTTCTGTTCGTCTTCTTAGGACAGCCTGGCCATCAATTGGTCACGCAGTGAGAGTACTCTTTGAGGGCTCACTGCGATTGAATCACTTTCCGAAGGCCTTCAAGCTAGCGGAAGTAATCCTTCTCCCCAAACCCGGCCGTAACCTCAGTACAGCTAAAGGATGGAGGCCTATCGCACTTCTCTCCTCCCTGGGTAAAGGTCTCGAGAGACTGATTGCAAGGCGAATGGCTTACACCGCCCTCACCTACAAGGCAGTCCCGCAGCAACTCTTTGGAGCACTCACTGGCAGGTCTGCCAACGACCTCGTCTCATGCGTCATCCACGATGTAGAACATGCAATGAAACGGCAGAAGAAAGCAGTCCTAGTCACTTTGGACGTTCAGGGTGCATTCGATGCTGTACTCCACGGACGGCTGCTGCAGAGGATGAACAAGATGGGGTGGCCTAAACCAGCTATCACCTGGATAAAGTCCTTCCTACAAGAACGATCTGCTCGCGTACGACACGAAGACGGAGTCACAGACCCGGTATTCCTAGAATGCGGGCTGCCACAAGGATCGCCTCTTTCCCCAATTCTTTTTCTGTTCTACATGGCCGAAGTCGTGGGAGGCAGTAGTTGGAGATTTGGCTATGCAGATGATGTTGCCATCCTCGGCATAGGTTCAACTCCAACTGAAGCCGCAGTAGCTGTCCAGAGAGAAGTTGATGCAGTCCTAGGGTGGGCCGCTGATAATGCCGTCTCTTTCGACCCAGATAAGGCCGAAGTAGTCTACTTCGTCGGCCCAAGATCCAGGGGACACGAACTTCCGGCTATAAGGGTAGGCACTCGCGATGTACAAGCATCCGACGACATCCGATGGCTCGGAGTACACCTTGATCGCGGTCTGACTTTCGAAAGTCACGTCGCAAAGTGGACCAGCAAAGCAATGCGGCTAGTGCAGCACTTCCGACGGCTCACTCAGTGCACCCAGGGACCAAGGCCTGACTTACTAACCACAGTCATTCGCACGGTAGTTCTGCCAATCGCGATGCATGCAGCGGAGGTCTGGTGCCCGGGGCCAACCAGGGAAACTTATCGAGGTGTGACGCGTAATTCCTACAAGAGACAGAGCAAAGTCATCGACCAAACCTCTGCCTTCGGAATCCGCGTGGCTCTACCAACCTGGCGCACGATGCCTGTTGCAGCACTGAGAAGAGAGACTGGTATTCCGCCAGCACAAATTCTGCTCGAGGAACGCAGGCTCAAGACTGCCGCACGAATCCGGACACTAGATGAGTACCATCCGCTTCGACTTCGGGCCACGGAAAGCACAGACAGCGCTCGTCACCGACTCGGCCTAAAGACATGCAACAAAACCAGACTTGGTTTCGACAGAGTGCATGATTCAAGGGTCCAGAGGATGTATCGACTCCTGCCAGAGGCCGAACTACCTCCAACGCTCCGACCTCCGGCCCCCCCTCAGCTAATTCCCCGCTGGACAAGCAAGAAAGAAGCAGCTAGGCTTATAAGAGAGTGGCTACCTACTCTCCCACCCGACTGTCTTTGCGTGTACAGTGATGGCTCTGGGGCGTCCACCGACAAAGTGTCATGGGCCTTTGTGACTTTTATCAGTGGCACAGGCAGGGTAATTGAGCAAAGCGGCTCAGGCAAAATAACCAATGCGGAGGTTAGACGCGGAGGTTCATGGAGCTCTAGCTGCTCTTGAAGCAATCACTAGCAGGAAGCGAGATCGTGGTCGTAGCGCCATCTATATTCTGCTCGACAATTCTGCGGCTGTCCAGGCCTTACTAACGGGAACAACAAGCTCATCATCCTGGAGGATTCAAAAGTTCTGCAAAATGGTCGCTAGAGCAGCAGCACCTGTTAAAGTAGGATGGATTCCGGGCCACGAAGGGCTGGTAGGAAATGAAATGGCTGATGAGCTCGCTCGAAGAGAGCTTAACTCGTCGGACGATACGAGGACGACACATGGGGTGATGACCCTCGCCTCTTCCGGAAGGAAAGCTCGCGAACTGGCCAGACAGATGGTTACAGACTGGTGGCATTCGAATCGCCCCAGACATTATGCAGACCTCGAACTCGAGATGCGACGCAAGAAACCGCCAGAACTAGCACTACCAAGGGCAGTCTACGCTCGCTTAATAGCCGCTCGAACCGGACATGGAGACTTCGCGGCTTATCATCGCCGCTTCAACCACACTGACGCTACACTTCACTGCGAGTGTGGGAGGGAAAAATCAATTGGTCACCTTGTCCAGTGTCGAAAAGCATTGGCAACATGGCGGCTGAAAAGCGGAAGGCGAAGGGCGCCAGCTATAGAAACAATGCTCGGATCAAGCGGGTGGCAACTGTTCAGGGACTATGTCCAGGAGAGCGGAATATACGCGGAGGCTAGCCGGGGGATGGCAGGGATACCTGTGACTCGGAGGTGATGAACGAAAGCCTAGGTGATCTGGCATGGAAGTAGGGATAGGAATCGAGGCTCGGGCGCGTGGTGGCCGAGGCGGAACGATGGAAGGGAGATTGTCAAAGTTTTTTCTTTTGTAATGCAGGACTTTGCGTGGAAGTTTTCTTTTGTTTCGTTTTCAACTCTGGGCTGCTGTACTCGTCATGCTTCAACACATCGATGCGTTTCGGCATGGTTCCGGTCATTGAGGTGGGACGAGGCACTTGTACTTTACGGTAGTTAACCTGATCCGGCCCGACCCCACTCGTGCTCAAGCTCCAGTAGGAGTGCGACGGTAGTTACTTCGCCTAGCACGTTAATGAACAAACAACCCGCACAATTCGAGAAATTCGAAAATTCGAAAATTCCCTATTTCACTTTCTCCATTCCTATGACCACTTCTGTGCTTGACTTCTCGAATTGTTAACCGTCGCGAGGTATTTAAAATGCCTCCGGTGAGAAAAAATCGCCCAAAGCCGACAACTTCAGCCGGCTTTGAACGGACACCATTGTGTCCAAAACCTACTGGCCTCGCGCAAAAATTATCAAGCCTATTTGCGAGTGAGGCCTTTGTCCCAGGGAAGTCCACAAACCTTCCCGATCAAGAGATGACTGATTCTGAACCGATCAGAGCAGAAAACAATGGTCCCAAGACCAAAACCCCCGTCGAACTGCCCCCTTTGGCAAGCAGCTCCAGGAAAGGAAAGGAAGTTGTTCGAGAAAAGACAACCGAACGTGCGGAATCATCTGCAGGAAACAATGCTGTGCCAGCCTCTAAAGGCGTAGCATCTACATCAGCAATGGAATTTCCACCAGAGCTGCAAACCGTGATGGAGGCCGAAAAGCGACGTACGACGCAAATTACGGCCCGCCTCGCCATCTGCTCGACTGCAATAAACAGTGTTGAAGCAGCACTTTCGCCTCTTTCGATCGGCGAAAATAAAGAATTTGTAGACGGCATAAAAGTCTATCTTCGAGCAGCCATCGGCCAGTTCGTACAATCTGGCCCAGGGAGCACACCACCAGTTCTCCCTGCTCGCCCCGCCAACCCTCTTCCGCCGAGGGCACCAGAAATAAGGGTTCCTAACCCTCTAACAACCCAGGCTCCGGCCCTGAAGACAACTTGGGCTACCGTAGCTCGGGGAGGCCTAGCCCGCAGCGCTGGGCCATTGACAAAAAAGGCAGCACCACCCGCCCCCAAGGCAAAGAGTGCCAACTCGAGGTCAAAAGCCGATTCACGACTTTTTCTGCGCCTTGACTATTTCCATCCCCACCGTCTCCTTTCTCCAGCTGGAGTAAGGCTAGCGGTGTCTCAGGCGCTGGGAACCGCTGCCAACAATATCACGTTGGTTCAGCGGGTAAAGACCGGCTTTGCAATAACCGCAAAGGATGAACTCGCTCGAACAGAGCTCCTAGATTCCTCCACATCACGGAGCGAATCTGGAATCAAACTGGAACCAGCATCAAATCTGGTTGCCATGCAAATTGCCACCGTCCCGGAGACAATTCGAACTCTTGCTGGCCCAATTGCCGTGACGGCAAAGATGGTTGCCGACGAAGTCACGCGAGTGACCCAGTTGGTTCCCTTTCTGGTTCGTCCTCATGGGACTAGCAAACCAGGGGCGCCCTACTCAAATTGGCAAGCGCTATTTCCCCGAGAATCCGCTCCTCGACCTGGATTCCGCCTTTTCGACGACTCTGGAGCTGCAAAGCTCTTCCGACCTCGTCGCAAAATCGAACAATGCAAACGGTGTCTTGAATTTCACGCCACCCGTGGTTGTTCCCGCGCTCCAGCTTGCTGGAATTGCGGATCTAATATGCACTCAGAATCAGAGTGCAAGGCCCTCACCCGGTGTCGAAACTGTGGGGGACCTCACCGATCGGATTCTCGGGCCTGCTTAGCCAGACCCAGCAAGTCCGGACCGGTGACAAAAGATCAGCTCGCGCGGATCCGCCAGATCCAGCAAGGGGAGTTCGCGAAAGTGGCTCGATTTAGGGCTGCAGCCAAAAGGGCCGAAGAGGCAACGATGGCCTCAACGAAGGATATCTCGATGGCCGAGGGATCGGGTTTCGGAATCCTGGAATCCGAAGAAGAAGTTTGAGGGTACAGCAACCCTCGGTGAATTCTACAAAAAGCTTCAATATATATAGCAGGATACCAGCTGAATTCAGGATATCTGCGAACTAGTCTTTCGCTCTCAGCGGAGATAAGAAAAAGTCATCTGGAAGATGTGGCAGGAAAGGGAACGGGCGAGAAGCGCGGGATCCGGACCAAACAGTATTTCTTCCAAATTTGATTTCAGTTTTTGATTTATGCTTTTGATTTTAGTTTTGCTGTTAACTTCTACAATTTCAGTAGAAGTTCATGCGGTTGGAATGAGTTGGGCCTGTACGCAGTGATCCTTGCCGGCTCCACCGGTCCTTGACCCAATGTGGAAAAGATAGCGTTAGCTTAGGACCAAATGTAAAAAAAAAAAAAAAAAAAAAACACACTAAACACCCTAAACACCCCACGGTTTAGTTCCCCAGTCACGTGAATCTACTATGACGTGACCTAAAGCATGTACCATGGTAAGTACCATGGATAATACAAAACATAACTACCTCATATCGAGCCAAGAGGGGAAGGAAGCATTAATTAGACATTTAGAAATATCCAAAATCATTGTAGCACATTAAGGGATTCATTGTAGAAAACTCAATGGGGTAATTTTTCCCCAACTTTGAAAGATTAGATGTTTGCTTGTCGTCAGGTGAACTAGAATCATAAAAATTAGGATGTCATTGCTAGATAGCTCATTACACTGTGAATTTAAGAAAACAGCGTCACCCCATGAAGTGGATATCGATCGTTGTTATTGTATTCATGGCTCTTCATTGGGACTACTACTTTACGCAGGAGTGTATATACGTGACAAAGAGGAAATGCGGTAACCACAACCCGGCCAAGTCATCTATTATCCTCCTGGAGCCATGTGAACTGTACTCGGGTGTAACTAGTCTCAGGCTAGCCATATTCCTTCTCAAATAAGCATATGAGACGAGACTTCTTAGCATCGGTCCGACCAGCTGTCCGCCACACACAATTTTTCGCAATCCAAAGTGACGATATTGCATTCCATTTACGACATCTTACTGTCACTTACATTTCTCAATCACCTATGCCGCGCCAGGACGTCGAAATGAACCTCAACGATCCACAATACACACTACCGCCTACACCACACCACACAACACCACACCAGACTCAGTCTACTGCGCGAGTCAACAGCACTCTCCAAACCCGAGCCAAAACCCCACGGCCGTCAACATGACCAACTTTCTCGCTGAACAAGCGAGGGCTTTCCAGGAACGTTTTGCGGAAGCAGAGCGCATCGTCAGCGGGTACTGCAACCTGCTCGAATCGACAACAGACGAAGAGTTCCGACAAGACATCGAACTCACCGGTTTGGCTCTTCAAAGCCGGATCACAGAAATTCTGCGTGACAATTCAGCCACCCCCAAAGCCATAGCACCAGCTCGAGCTGCTAGTGGCCACATCATCAAACCTCGCCTCGAGACAGCTAAAGAGTCGAGGAAGAAGACTATTGCGAGCGTCGTGCGTCCTGTACAGATCCTCGCCAGGGAAAACACGAGATTAGGAGCAGCCACACCACTGGCTGCTTCTGCGACACCAATCCCTACCTATTGGAGGGTGGTGATGTATATGGTTGTACACACTTGGTATCTTCAATTAAATGGTTAAGACTACTCAGGGGGCTTAGAATATACTTGGGTGATTATGGCAATAAATGTTACGGGATGCGAATGGTATCTTATTGTGTTATTATTATTATGTTGTGTTACAGGTTATGTTCATGATAATTAACCAATCCCACATACTTCCAGATAGCGCCGTAGCTAGTCTCTTTTAGGAGTGATCTACGGGTGAGTGTAGCGATCGGTGGTATCTAATTTATCACTAACTTGCTTCCATTTCCCTGGCTCTGCGTGCTACACTATGTGGATGACGATTTACTACTAATGTGAAAAGCGCATTCATGACACGTGTAAGCGAACATACCTCATGCCGGCAAAGACGAATTCTTCACCTTCCAGTGGTGCCGGTGTAATCGCTCAGTATGCTCTGCATATCTGGGATAGCCAAGAAGAATCGCATCCGAATCGAAGTCGAAAGCAAACACAAGCATATCTCCATTTGACGACTTCTCAATCATGCAGCACTCATCATTATCTTCTGAGTCCTCAACCCCAATCTAACTACATATCAACTCGCCTCGCCGACCGATAAAGGCGTCACCCCAATTGCAAACAGGAGCTTGCCTCATTCATTACCGGCCATCACTCTCTACATATTTACGACGCTATTTATACCCGCAAGGAGGAAATCAAGTCGAAAAATACAAAGTTGGGGTCTTGGTTTATGAGGGACTGCTGCTCTAATGGAGTTATACATCTTGAGGAAGAACAAGCGGCTGAGATGTGGAAAGAGAGGGGAAAGAGGTCTCTGAAGACCATGCTGGGACTGATATTTTCGAGGGGGTTTCCAACTTTGGATTTTTTGTGGGCGCCAAGACCAAGATTTCGGCTAATTAGCCAGGAGGGCTTCTTTTGTCGATGAGTCAACGGCACTCCCCAGCGCCCTGGACGGTACAAAAGAAGTTGGGCTAAGCTACCATACGGCAATCACGCTCTGTCAAGACTTTTCTGACATTTCAGCACGACCTTCGGGAAGGAGTTGAAAGGAGGCTAGAAAGGCAGAGTGTGAATTTCCCGAGGTACCCGCAAGTCTGCAGCGCCCAGCTGGCCGGCCTCTTCGAACGCTTCAGAAGGGGCAATATGTCTTCGGATTTATTCCTAATGTCGGTATTAGAAGAGCCCCGCACCCAGTGGTTTTTGCGAATTTTCCCGGCTGCCATACATCCGCAAATGGCCACCGTTTCGTTGGCTGGAGAGGCGAGATAATGAAGGGCTAAGGGCTCCTCTTAGTGTATGATCGAATGAGGACTTGTGAGGGGTGGTGCAGTTTGAGGGGAGCTGTATGGGAGGCATAGGAGGGGATATACTACTGGTATAGGTATCCTTGGCCTGTAGGCAGAGAGGACCTGCATGTCCTACATAGTCATAGACTCAGACAGGACAATAAAATGAATTAATAAAAAAAAATAAAGAACATACCTCATAGTGGTATTTGCGAATGAAATCCAAAGTATGAGTGTCTCTAACGTTAAAAGAGTCATCCCACATGTATTTATAGCACCGGTCATGTGTCATAGCCCTATAGCTGCATACACATTAAATGATTTTTTTAAAAAAAAAAAGAAGTCTGAGGTGGTCCGGTCACTTAAGTGAGACAAGGCATATCTGTACTTCGCGGTAGTTAACCTGATCCGGCCCCACCCGTGCTTAAGCTCCTGTAGGATTGCAACGGTAGTCAGTTTACCCAGAACGTTAATGAATGAAAAAAAGCCCTTGATTCCTAACATCACTATCAATTCATCCTCTAGTCTAGCAAACTATGTTTCTCGAAAAGTCTGCCTCAGAAACTAAAGTTCGCAAGCAGCCAACTCGCGATCAATCTATTGAAATAAGAACATTAAGAAGACTTAGCTTGACATTACAAAATATAACCGACGAATTTGGCTTCACAATAAGGTAAGTGCGATTTGTGTGTGCTCGAGAGACTGAGAATGCTACACCTCGCAAAGGATTCTCACCAAAATTAAGCGCGGAACAAGTCGATGAGCTTGAGGCTTTCGCGCGGGAATCTCCTGAAAATCGACAGATGTGCTATTTGGAACTAGCAATGGGACCCTTCAGCCACTTGGGATGCAGTGAGCATTAACTTTCAAATGCCCTCAATAAAATAGGTTACAGCAGGTGCATTGCTCGGAAGAAGCCTCCGTCAAGAGTGGTTAACATGCACGAGTGATGTGTAGCGGTGATAAAGGCAAATGGAGGGTACACAAAGTATTAGGATGGAGCAGACTAATACAAAACATGTAGCACGCTTTCATTTTAGTTGCGAGCTATACCAAAGGCTTCGATGTATACTTTTTCAATACAGAACAATTATTTTTGAAATATATGTGTATTTTTAGATAATATCAATTGATTTTTTTTTTTTTTTAACAGCAGCAAGTATAAGCACCGACAAGAAAACAGGTAGAAAAAGAATCACCTACAGAAACACACCCTCTAACATTCACCGAAACCTGAGCAGGGCCCAAAGTAGTATTGCAATACAAATAAGAAGTGAGCATATCGGCCTCAACTCTTATCTTTATAGAAGAAAGGTCCCTGGAGTGGCAAATCCAAAGTGCCAGTGTGGATATCCGTCACAAAACGTGAAACATATGGTCATGGCTTGTCCTCAGTGGGCTAAGGGAAGAGGAGAGGTGCTGCAACGGGCAAAAGATAGGTCTTTCGAAGCTATGATGAACAGCCCGGAAGACATGAAGAGAATTACAGATTGGATACTTACAAACGGCTGGCTTGAACAGTTCCGGCTTGCAGAAGAAGTTGAGACAGCAGTCAGCGAAAGGATTGAGCGATCGGGAAAAGGATAGGACGGTATTCACACTGGACGTACAGTAGAAACGCACTTCCTGTAGGAAACCTCGGAAATCATATAGACACGAGACAGACAGTTGTGGGGGGTTTTTACCAAATATGGTTTCCTCCTGTGTAAATATTATAGCTAGATATTCCTCCATGGGCCCATAGGGTACCTGAACGGGCTAAATGAAATCAAATCAAATCAATTGATTTACTTAATTTTTTATTTTAATCAAGGACCGATTTACATTTCCTATCGAATTGAAAATCATCCCCATTAATTTTGACTTTGATAGAAGATCATTGGATTTTACCTTTCCTTTCATGACTAGTCGACGGACTAGACATGGGCCAACACGAAGACCAAACCAATCAAATCAATATGTACAGGGATCTAACCCCAGTCAATTTGACCAATTAACATTTTCCATCCATAAGATATTGTAGTAGGTAATGCATATGTGGATATTATGAACCCAACTAGAACTCGATAGAATAGAGATATTGGAATCAGATAGAGTGTTATGGCCAGGCATCCTAGAACAGGTTTTGGGGGAAAGGTTCTCGGGAGAAAATTCACTAGGAAGGTTCCCGTAAAAACTCTGACAGTTAGAGATGAAAGGGCTGGCGTCATTACTACATCTGCTATAGCCTTAGTTGAGTTCTGGTGCTGCCACACATTAGCTTTCCAGCTTCCCAATCTTTCATTCTTTTGATATTTAATCTCGCAATCTAGCAATTTTATAATATTCTGATCCCATATTCTCGCAATCCGATGTTTTCAGACTTTCATTATCCATTACATTCTTCGTGCTTCTTTTGACCTTAAGTTGTCAGCCTTGATCGCTTGTTCCGCAACTTGACTTTTTGACTTCGTGTCTCTCGACTATCCCGCAGTTCTCCGACCCTTGACCAGCTGGCACCTCGCTAGTTGAATTATATCTAAGTACTCTTCGCTAGTAGCTATAATCCTAAAAGTTGTTATTACATTACCTTCGGCAGACGGCCATCTCCAGTATGCTTAGCGCACGCCGTAACATAAAGACTGATGGATTGAGGGAGAACGAGATGGTTATTTCTCGTAGGAGATAAATGATATCCCAAGGGGATTTTCTTGCAATAGGCTGTGAACACCACAGTAGGCCTGGAGCAAGTTACAAGGAGGTATCAACCTACGTTCACTCTCTTAAACTAGGTTTTTTTAATATGAGAATATAAATGCAAGTCTTACATATCATGAGAACACACGCAATAGCGATTAAGGAGACCTGCTGTGAGCATAACTTCCTCAATAGTATCCATCGTCTTGCTCCTACAAAGTCTAGTTAATATAATATAGCTATCATAGCGCAAATGTACATTCCAAAATCATATACCAATCACAATTCTACTACGTCGTACTTGAAGACTTGAGGCTTACTTAGGAATCTTTCTCGTTGGCAGTGAAAGATTGATTTAATCAAGAGTAATGAATCATTGCCTCGTGGGCCAACTTTTCTGCTATTGCGAAATCTGACTGAACTTGGCTCCGGGAGAATATTTCAGTCCCAGGATTGTAGAGGACACTGCGGACGGGTGTTTACCCTTTTCCCGTCCGGGTAAAACTTCCGAGTATGAACAAAGTCGCCATCGAATCAGCTCTTACCTCTAAGACGTATAGAAGGACGCCATGCGCAAGTCATAACCTTTATTCCTTAGCACTCCTATCAACATGAGATCACTAAAGCTGTACCCAGTGCTCGTTGCTCATATTTACGCCATGAATCTAAGTAATTGATGTCATAACGTCAGAAATATTTGCCCGTTGGTATTTATGGAGCGCCTCATCATGTCTTTTATGTTACATTCGTTCACTTTAACCGGCTTGATCTCTCACAGAAAATATGAATATGACGTCCGATAAGCCTTTGAATACCTGTAGCCTACGCTGGATAGCGCAGGCATACATGTAAAGGGAACCATGGGATAAGTGTCAGGAGCTCGAGAGCCTAGAAGATCTATAGGGAGCCTCTCCGCAGTACATCCGAGGTATCTGAGTCAGAAGGCTGACAAGGAACCTTCTGAAGCGGGCTAGGAGAATCTAGTATATGGAGAAGGAGAAAGTTCCTTCTGAGAAAGACACTTATGTCTTTATATAAATCCCGTCTAAGCTGCAGGACTTTCTCCCCATAGTTTTATGATTAATACACTATAGCCATAATATTGCTCAAGCATTTTATAATGAAATCGTGACAATCATCAATCACCGGGAGCACAGATCACGACTCACAAATTACATCACCCATTAGATGAAACAGATCCTTCTTCCATTCCACACGCATAATTACTATATCCATCCGTCCAAACCCTGAAAATCAAGCAGCATCATGGCTGCGTACAACCAGCCGTCGTCCTCGGCGTCAATCGACCCAGGCGACGACCTACACCCGAGCCTTCTTGGGATTGCCGCCGCAATGGAGCAATCAGAACGCGACAGAAAGCAGCGAATGAGCCTAGCTCAAGAATTCCTGCAGAATATCGACGCCTGGGCGAAATTCAAGGCTGGAACCGATGGTGCGGCCTTAATCGCGCCTTTTATTGAAAAGATTTCACCTATTGTGACAGCTTTTGCAATAAGCAACGTCAACGTCACATACAACTCATGTAAGAACCCTTTCCCCGAAGCCACTCAGATGAAAACCTCTGTGCCAAGGGTGACAAAGATAAACGAGAAACCGCCTCATGAACTGCCGAAAAAGCCTCAAGTGGCTGAGTCCCCCTAGGTCACAGTGGCACGAAAAGCGGCCAAGCTCCCAGACCCGCCAGCCAACCTGGTCAAACGAAGGCCTGTTTTGCAGACATGACCAGCAGAAAAAGAACCACCCAAAGAAGATAAACGACTTTTTCTTCGAATGGGACGAGAGCATCAGTGGCGCAAGTTATCACCAGTCACTATCAAGAAAATTGTCACAGAGAAAGCTGGGATTGCACCCTCAGCAATCATAGAAATGACACAAGTTAGGTCTGGCCTAGCAATGGAGTGCGCATCAGATGCACTCAGGGAATCAATTCTGGGTGTGGGTCCTTCACTCCAAAAAGAGGAAATCACAATCGAACCGGCGTCAGACTGGACATCCGTCATGGTACCGCATGTCCCAATCTACATCCGTACATTAGACGGAAGAATTGAAGTAACCAGGGAAATGATGAAGACGGAATGCCAGGCAGCTTGCGGCGTCATGCCAATACAGGTGCGCCCAAACGATACAAAGTTTGGTGTTACGGGCTGTGCCCGGATTTGGACTGGTCACTAGGACCAACCCGGCTAGATCTTTAAGCGCCAACGAAGCAGCGCTTACAGAGACGCGAAAGGTTGCATGGGGAAGAATGCAAGGATACGCACAAAGAGGGATCTAAGTGTCGCATAAGGATTAATGCAAGGTTGCGCACAAGAACGAGTCTCAGTGTTGCATAAGGATGATTGCAAGGTTGCGCATGAGGAAGGACCCAAGGGAGTACGTACTAAGGGGGGGAGGATGTCACAGGAAAGAGGGTAGCCGGGGAGAATGGAGTATTCTCAGGTAGGCTAGGAGGGGAGCTTAAACGCGACGCTGAGGAGGACATAAAGGACAGGAGCCGTCGTAGGCAGATTAGCTTTCTAAGGAAAAATTATCAATTCCTATTGAGTTAACGTCTTTCAAGTACTTCTGAATTCTTTAAACCCTTTACATTTGGACAGTATTCCACTAGCTGGATCGTGCACTTTAAACAAGCACCTTCCAACTTAAGGTTTAGACTATTCGACGAGAGTGGACCTGCCATACCATTCTCTCGTAGACGCCCCATCGAGCAATGCCAACGCTGCTGGGGCTATCATTCAACAAGAAACTGCGTCAAAGGACAGCGCTGTGTAAAGTGTTCTGGCTCGCACGAAGCTGCCGAATGCTCGGCAAACATCCCCAAATGTTCAAACTGTGCTGGACCGCACGAGTCTACTCACTTGGACTGCATGGCCCGGCCAAGGCGATACAATGGACAAGTAACGCCCCGATCACCGGCCGAACTGCGAGTTATTCGAGAACGCGGACAAATGGATTTTAAGGCTGCTATATTAAGATCTCAAGAAAAAGGTAAGGCCCGCGAGGTCATTAATATACCAGAAGAAACGATGGTTGATAATGAGTAATACACCAAATTCTCATAAGCACAACCAAAAATATAGCACCCTTCTATTTCACCATGTGAACGTGGGAAAGGGTGGACCAAACATGGACATAGCGCTGCAACAAGCTTGGGATGCAGAAGTGCACATAGTCATGGTTCAAGAACCATGGACCTTGCAAGAAGATGGAGAGTTTAGAACGAAAAGCCATCCTGGTTTCGATAGTTTTATACCCTTTGGAAACATGACACCGAGACCACGACCACGCACTGTCACTTTTGTGAGAAAAGGACTCCAAGCGGCTCAGATCTCACCCTCGTCATCAAGCCAGTCATCAGACTACTGTTTTGTGCAGGTGTGTGGACTGACATTTGTAAATGTCTACCGTGCTCCAGGCCATAGTGAGACTTTGGAACCATTACTAAGCTGGCAGCCAAGTGGACCCTCAGTGGTAGGGGTGACTTCAACTCAGTCTCACAGTATTGGCAGCCATTAACAGAACGCCAATACGGAAATGGTGATCTCATCATGGGGTGGGCCCGCAGAAACAACATGCAGCTACTAAACACCTTAGGAAAAAGTACTAATCGCGATGGAAACGTGCTGGATCTAACCTGGAGTAATACGACGGCAGTTGCATCGGTATCAGCACGGTTCGACTGTACATCAGACCACTCCACTATTGAAGGCTCGGTTGACACACCTGGATGCTCGCAGCTATCCGGGATCCCGAGGCTAATCCGCGTAAGAGACGGTGACCTAGACGAGTTTGCTCGATGCGTAAGGCAATGGGTAAGGCACGGCCCCCTCAGCAGTCAAACCGAGATTGAAGACTTCACAAAGAGCTTAATCAAAGTACTTCAAGACGCGATCAAAGTTGTCGGTCGAACACCCGCGGTGGGAAGGGGAAAAACAGCGCCTTGGTGGACTGATGAATGTAAAAGACGTCAGTTTGACTACAGGACAGCCAAAAGGATATCTGGAGATATATTAGTGACACGTAGGGCTTTTCGAGCCGCAGTGAAGAGAGCCAAACGTCAATACTGGACAAAGCAAGTCGAGGCAGCAGAGACAGAAGCAAAAGTGTTCAAACTTATGCGATGGGCCAAACCGAAGCCGACGAAACAGCCTCCTCCTCTCCGGGTATCACCAAACGAGTGGCTTTCAGATCCACTAGAGCGGACAGTTGCGTTGCGAGATTCTCTTCTTGCAA
Organism: Blumeria graminis f. sp. triticale; assembly: GCA_905067625.1. Classification (NCBI taxonomy): domain Eukaryota; kingdom Fungi; phylum Ascomycota; class Leotiomycetes; order Helotiales; family Erysiphaceae; genus Blumeria; species Blumeria graminis. The sequence goes on along the minus strand of LR898470.1, from coordinate 291,620 downwards.
GGTATAACGCGAGAAACGACATCGATACGTGGGAGAACAGTCAACCAGAGTTGATTCCATGGGATGGAGAGGTGTCACTGGAGGATATAACAGCATCAACCATTGGCAGCAAAGAAACAGCTCCGGGGTTCGACAAGATTACCGTACGACTTCTCAAAGCCTGCTGGAGCACGATTGGAACATACGTCAGGGACCTCTTCCAGGCTTGTCTCAACTTGCAATATTTCCCTACGCCTTTCAAGGTGGCGGAAGTTGTGCTACTTCCAAAAATTGGACGCGACCTCTCCAGCTCAAAAGGATGGCGCCCCATATCGCTACTCTCCAGCTTAGGCAAATGATTGGAAAGGCTCATAGCTAAAAGGATGTCCTGGCTTGCATTAAAACACAAGGCAGTACCTCCACAACTATTCGGCGCGCTACCAGGACGCTCAGCAGTCGACTTGGCATCATGTGTTATACACGATGCAGAAGCTGCAATGAGATCCAACAAAGTCACAGCTATGGTCACGCTGGACATACAAGGTGCCTTCGATGCAGTGCTACACAATCGGCTACTCGCACGAATTCGAAGTCAGGGCTGGCCAGTACTACTCTGTCGCCTGGTAGAATCATTTCTGAAACAACGAAAAGTTTTGGTGAGACACGAAAAAGGTGTAACTGATGAGAAGCTTGTTGAGTGCGGAGTTCCCCAAGGATCACCACTATCGCCACTTTTATTTATGTTATACATCTCAATCCTACTTGAAGATGGAACCCCAAACTGTATATTCGGATATGCAGATGACATTGCCATTGTTCGCGTCGGTAAAAATCCTAGTGAGGCTGTTGAGGCTGCCCAGGTAGAACTAGACAGGATAATCCAACGCGCTTCAACGCACATGATAAGGTTCGACCCTTCTAAGTCCGAGCTCCTGGTTATAGGAGGAGGACCGAAGAAGAAACTAGACTCATCCAACCTCGCGGTCAGGGTTGAGGGACAGCTTATTACGCCTTCCGCGTACATTCGATGGCTCGGGGTCTGGCTCGATTCCCAACTGAAGTTTAGACAACATGTTCAAGAATGGTGTAATAAGGCACAACGACTATCTCACTTTATACGAAGTATTAATAGGGTCCAACGAGGTGCGGCTCCGGGACCATTAATCCGTGCAGTGAACGCATGTGTAGTCAGTACGGCAATTTATGGCGCTGAAGCTTGGTGGCCTGGACTCACCCGTATCACGAAGGTACGAGATAAAAGAGTAAGTACGGGTGTCGGATGGCACCTCAAGTTACTAGATAGAACTATTTTGACTGCTGTTCGAGCCGCACTGCCAGTGTGGCGAACTACACCAAATATAGTTCTGCACCGTGAGTCAGGGATACTACCGGCAGAAATTATGCTACAGCAGCGACAGCTCCGAAATGCAGCCAGAATCCGCAGACTCGACAGCTATCACCCTTTGTCGTCAAGGGCAGCTGAGACACCAAAGGAAGCAATTAAGCGACTCAAACTGAGAGAGCGGCAAAAAGATCGTGTCTTCAAGTTTCCAGAGCGATATCTGACACGCCTTCAGAATGGTAACCTCAACCTACCGGCATCAGAAGGGCCTTGACAGCTTTACCAACCGATGATCGCGAGGGCTATGGCTAGAGCCAAATGCGACAAGGAGGAAAAGTCGAAGCGGACTAATCATTGGCTTAGAAATCTCCCTGTAGGGACGCTGTGTGTATATTCTGATGGGTCATCGACTGGTCCAGCATACTCAGCCTATGGCTATGCTATATACAGGGACAGAGAACTCATAGCGAGTGGTGGAAATTTTCTCCCAGGAGCAGAGGTCTTTGATGCAGAAATCGTCGGGGCAGTTCGAGGCCTAGAAGCGGCGTCGGAAATTGGAGGTAGTATAGGTATCAAGGTGCTCCTCGACAATCAAGAGGCGGTAAGAGCCCTTGTGAGTGGTAGAACGAGCTCTTCACAGTCTGAGGTCCGGAATTTTATTGAACTATCCAAGGCTCAGCCTGCCGTAGAAGTCCACTGGGTTCCGGGATACAGTGGTGTTGAAGGGAACGATAAAGCCGACGCAATTGCAAAGACAGCCCTTGCATCAAAAACCAGGGAAGGAAATATCCCGAGACCAGAGTGCACTCAGGAGGAATCTGACAAAGTCCTGACATTCGCAGCACTTAAACGCCAAGTCACAATACGAGTACAAAAACTCGCGGAAGATTGGTGGCATAAAAATAGATCGGACAGGTATGAAGATCTGGACTTACTGATGCGAAGAAAACGCCCTCCGGAGCTAGCTTTACCTCGATGGGCATATCACCGCCTCATTGCGGCAAGGACTGGGCATGGTGATTTCGCTAGCTATCACAGACGATTTCAACATCCGAATGAAGAAATGCGATGCAAATGCGGACGAGAGAAACGGCCATGGCATTTTGCAGAGTGTCGCCCGACCATCCAGAAATGGAGGACGGAAACGAAGGAACCACGACCTACGACAAGGGATATGATAGGGCAAGAAGGATGGCAGATATTCTGGCGCTTTCTAACTGTAACAAAATGTTACAGCAAAATTGAATCATAAACAGGGAACTTGAATGTCAGCTGTATTGCTTCTTAGGGCCGCTCAGTGTGGCACGAGGATGGAGGTGTAGTGCAGGGCGCTAGCACCTCAGAAATGGTGTTTTTTCTTTTTATTTGTTTTGTTTCTGTATTTCTGGCTCCTATGAACCAATCATGTAGGTAGCGAAGAGTCTTATATAGATCTGGACTACCCGTGCCATGCCCCCTGGGTGCTGGGTCAGTACCCGGTCACGATAAAAATATCATTATCATTATCATCAATCACCGGGAGAGAGGTGACCGCGATATTACTGGATCCCGCCTCTCGCAAAACTTCTTACACTTTCATGCGCTTGGAAAAGTAGGAAAAAACAAAATCATGAAAGTCTGAAGATGACGAAGATGATGAAAGTAAACAAACAGCACTGAACAAGCTTGGGAGAATGAGAAATTTCAGAACAGATGAGGCTGCATAGTTCTAAAGTGATAGTATCAAAGAGATACCAAGCTCTTCTGTAAATTGAAGACTTTTATACGGCCATAGAAATTCAAACTTCCACATGGATTCACTTCCTGTATCGGAGAAGTTTCTTGGACGTAACAGATTGGTAAATTTAACATCAAGCTGAACTGTTTAAGCAGATAGAGTTCGCAAGCCGACCATGGAATTTGATTATTTTGTAGCGTTATGATTTGAAGGCATGTGAATAGTCCTTCAAAGAGCTGAGATACTAGACATTCAGGAAACTGTACAATCAGGTCGATAATATTTAATGTGTGCTTTGGCTGAATTGCCTTACGATGGCTCATGACTCATGGTTACTTGTATTTCTTACAGGAGTAAAAGGCTATCCGTTATATTCATTTCATCAAACAGCTTTTTTTGTAACAAAAGAGCATCTAAGAATTGTACCAGATAAGACCCGGGTCAGAGAGGAGCCGAAAGTGTTCGATAGTCATTGACTCAATTAGCACAATATAAACCAAAACAAACATTACAGGAATGATTATTTTCATCGTGACGCGCCACCCGAGTAAAAGTAAACTGACGCCATCAATTAAAAATAATTACCCCTAGGTTTTTCTTATTTTGAACAAGCCTCAGAATATCCTAGAATCAGTAGATCAGTCACAATGGAAGCATGGAGGGAATCCGTATGATCTCCATCCCATTTCCAACAATCAAAGCCTCCATTAGACAGCTTTCCCCAAAAACGGCCAAGCCACCTGCATCTGCCACCGTAGTGAATTGTTCTTGCTCAAGTTGAATGGCGAGAGATATATTATGGTTTTCTTTCTCTTCAACCTGATCAAGAACATTGACATACCAAGTTTTGACGCGCTGGTCATTGCTAGTTGTCATAAGGTTCAATCTTTCATCTGTCGAATTGTGAAGAACTGATAGGCATGTTATAGCTGCTGCATGTGCCCCATCTAATCGAAAGGAGCTGGGGTTTTCATGAAGAGCTAGATAATTGAAGATAGAAATCACCAGAGCACCATCATCTCCTCCTGTTAATACTGCCATGGATTGTTCGTTAAGCCGAACGTCAAGAGATTTGATAGTGCCCTGATGCAGTTTCTGGAAATTATATGGCACTAGGTTGACTGGATCAAGTTGCGCCAGATTTGTTTTAATTATGTCAGCGTTCCAAAGAGTCAGAATTCCATCAGTTGCGGCTGTTATAAGACATAACTTTGTGGCGGAGACATTAATCTGCCGGATCTGAGTTATACACGAAGATGTATATTGCCCCGTCGCTAATACGGAGAATCCATGGTTTTTGGAGTATTGGTAACTGCAAATGGCTGAATCCGAGAGTCCCATGCTCACGATAATTCCATCTTCAGGTGACTTAGTGGAGATTATGGTTGCCTCAAAACATGTTATCCTTCGGTTTCCAGCCTCACCCTGGTCAGGCCATGAGGCTTCACAAACAAGTCCTATCCCAAAATTCGGTATTGATGTTATGGCCCAGATAAAAAGTTCTTCATTGCCTCCACTACTCAAGAGATACTTTGATCCGAGCCACTGGAGATGCTGGATACCTGTGGTGTGTTTCTGTACCAAAGCTCGACATTGCAAGCGCTGTTCTAATGCTGCGTTTCTATCATAGCGCCAGATCCTTAGCGATGTATCTTCAGCTCCCGTCGCAACAAACTGTTGATCTGATGATAGCGCACAAGCTTTGATTTCTCTTCCATGAGCCCCTTGTTTTAAAATCTTGTGCGATGGACCCTCATGGCTCAAGAGATATAATTTAGAGGATCGTGTATAGACGAAATGACCACCTCCGCCATTAAACATCGAAGAATACGCATAACTTCTATGAGCTCCACCACAGTCACAACTCATTACCTCTAATTGTCTAGTCTCATTCCAAACGATGAATTTTTTCCCTTTGAAACCAAAGAGTATCAGCTCGTTGTCTTCAAACCATGCATTGTCAATAATGGGTCCAAATGGCGGGGTTCCATGGTGAACTATACGCACAAGACTTGAAATTGTGTCCTGGCTTTGTTGTGAGTCTATGGAGAAGATAAAATAGAACCCATTTCTTCCTGTCGTCAAAAAGTATTCAGTACTGCAATCTAATCCTGCAGGCGAGAGCGGCACGATAGCTGTAATAGCATCACCACTAAGCTCGTGCGTTACATTACATATTTCAAGGGGACTTCCAAGCTTCTTAGGATCGTAAACAATGAGAGATCCGAGCCTGGAGCCCAATACAAGAAGCTGATTGGCGACACCTGCGCTAGTGATGACAAACTTCGGAGGTAGGCCTATGTCCAAAGTTTCCATAATCTTGTGTGATATTCGATCAAGCTGGAAAAATGTAGCAGTTTTTTTGGTGAGAGTTGTGACTAGTAGTCCATAGAGTTGGCCACTTTTATCATCAATTGTGAACATATCAGCCACCTTCCCATGTACACAACCGAATATTGAGATACCAAGACTGGCTCTATAACTATATATCATGCCGCTTACTCCTGCTAGGTACCCTATGCCGGTATTTATAAAACCTTTCACAACTGCATATGAGCGTAGGTCCACTGAAATTGGTTCTGGTACCTGGACCTCGTTCCACAAAATTTGGCTTCCAATAAGGCCACACATGATGTGGCCTGAAGTGGTAGTTACAAGAATCTCTGTGGTTGATAGAAAAATGTAGCGATTAAAGGTATTTTTGGAGGATATTTTGTTTAATTTAACTTCTTCTGGTTTACTTTCAATGTTGGTTTTCTTTACTAAAGATAAGATATCACTTAATGTCCACGAGTTTGTAACACTACTTTGGTCTAGGGAATCAGTCTTCAAGGCTAATTTCGATAATGATGAAAGGTCGTCCAATACCCGAATAGGATATGTGGCAATCTTTCCATCTGCACCTCCCGTACTTAGGATCCAGCCATCAATACCTTTGTACAGAGCAGATGACCATATGTGCTTGCCGGAATGAAAAGCATAGGATTTATGATGAATTATTTCTGAGGTGTTAACATCTACACATAAATTTCGAGAGTCACCATTCACTTTCTTGGTGTAAGTAGACGGCAATTTAAGCTTCAAGACCCATTGTTGCGTTGTTGCGTCTTCACCAAATGAGAGCAAGTTTGCTAACATTTGATCATCAGATGTCGGACTGCAGAATAGGAATTGGAGATGCCATATTCTAGATGCGTGACCCATGAAAACGGCAAGGGCTTTACTAGTAGAGTCTTGAATTTCATGATGCATCACATTGAGGTCAGTTTCCTCTGCATCCAGTATTTCTGTGGCGGCCATGGTGCTATGGTCCGACATAAAATCCCAAACTCTGACTGTACGATCATCACTACAGCTTGCAAGGAGACGGCCGTCTCGACCGTCTGCATGAGTGAAAGTAGGTGAAAATTTTATACCAAATACCGAGCCTTCATGGCCAGCTAGTGTACAAATATTTAACTTGGTTCCGTCAACAAAACACTTCCATGTAATAATTTGACCAAATGCCGTACCAGAAGCAACAATTACGTGCAGCTTAGACTCCCAAATAAGATGAGCTGAATAAAGTATTAATTTTGATGGCGAGAAAACTGTTTTCATCTCAAGTCGGCCGTATTCTGGCTGGACACTAGCTAGAATAATAGCGTTATGAGCAGTGACAAGGGCGCAGTTGTTTGCCTCAAAGGGAGAAATGGCAGCGTCTAAGATCCAGTCCGGGACCTGAGTGATAAGATCGGTAATATCATTCACCACTTGGTCTAGAAGTAAATCAAAGCGGACTTTGGTTAGGAGAGCAAGAGATGTGCTGCCCCAAATGGCTAAGCAGATAAAGCCGTTATCCGCAATATCATGTTGCTTGTCCAACGTTGAAATTCCGTGAATTACTTGCTCACAAAATATTCGGTGTTGAAGCACAAGCAGTGAGGTATTGGAGTCATAGACCTTTAGGTAGGGACCCTCCCCTGCAATTAGAAACAATTTGTTTTGATCTCTCCGGTAAAACTGAAGGGCCGTTATAGGATTCAAGATAGAATCAAGCTTTCAGATATGTCAGAGTTGGGACAATAGTGATGGTTTAACTTACTCGAGTTGACATTGAGTTGAATTGCGTTTTTGAATGAAGCCCGACCGCCTTCTTTCGGGGGTTCGTGCCTAACACTCTTTGATGCTGTTTATTTGAATCAACGTGCTTGACAATTGGGATATTGAGCAGGAGTGAGGCTGGGCTTTTTTTTTTTTTTTTTTTTTTTTTTTTTGCATCAGATTTTAATTGCGTATGCAGCTATCTAGCTATGACACAATATCAAAGAATAGTACAGAAAAGATGACTCAATTTACAAGAGGAGCACTCATGCCTCGGATTTCATTTGCAAGTACCACTGCGAAGTTATGGTGGCTTTTTCTTCACCCCAAGTCAACCCTCATCCGTGAATACCCACTCAGGGGAACGTCTCATAAACCCTGAGTTATCCAGACATGCCTCCATCATCTTTCAACTTTTCTCCGCGCGAAATATGATCTGAGATGTCTCCTTCCCAAGTGGAGTAGGTGCCCAGGCTACTCAAACCATACCGGAGAACACCACCAGGAGGCGGACCACAACACCTTCCATCGTTAACTTGTTTTTATAGTGTCAGCTGCACTCTCGCAAGCGAAGTCGTGGCGCGCACAAAGCTCAATTCGTAAAACTCCTTGCCAAAATTCGGAATCTCATGCCCTTCGAGGTTATATCCGTCCTTCGCATCATCTTGTAAACTTGTCCTAATCCCTCTCACGTCCATCCCAAAGAACTGTCTCCCAGATTTGTGCGCCACGCTTTGCTTCCTCCGTCGGGTATAAATATCGGCGTGGGCGTGTATTTGGCGGTCAACTGAGGCCAGAGAAGGTCGAAGAGTGGTGTGGTCATCGGGAAGAGGCTGGGCTATATTAGGATAGCTATTATTCATAGTAAGAGCCTCATCCCACTTCAGCGTCCACCTACGTGTAGAACCAAATAGTGTTGGACCCTACAGTGGACCCTATCTTTGCGCGTGTAGGGCAACGGCTCAACCCCTGTACGCGGTATGTATATATTATTCATTTTTCCTGATTTGGCGCCTTGAGGCCCATTCAGGTTTTATCGGAAGATATGTACTTAAGTAGGTTGATTCAATTTGACATTTTGAACACTCACACTCAGATTTCATTTGCAGATACTACTCAAGGTTAACCCTTACGGCGTATAACCTCTTCCGTGCATACCCACCACAGGGAAAATCGTGGAAAACCTGTGATTATCCGAGTGTACTTTCATCATCCCACAAGTGCAATATCACCGCGAGAGAGAGTGGTGTGTGGGTCTGACTGGAGTTGAACCAGCTTTCTCCTGTCTCGAATGGGGTAGGTGTTCAAGCTACCCAGTATCTACTTGGGTGAACGGCCCAGATGGTGTACCACTGCACCATCCAACCCATCTGTACGCGGTATGCTCTACAGTCCTGGGAGTAAAATATTCTCCCAGCGCCAATTTCAGTCAAATTTCGCTACATCAAAGAAGTTTGCCCACTAGGCAATGATTCAAAATACTCAGCCGGTCAATTATTCACTCCCAACGAGATCAATTCCTACCCAAGCTTCACACAGTCATCGATTACAGCCTATCACTTGATCACATATATGACCACATATTTCATAAACTATTCTCTGACCTCAGCTAGCCACCAAATACACGCACATGTCGACATCTATACCCGCTGGAGGAAACAAACTGTAGCGCGCAAATTGGGGATAAAGTTTTTTGGGATGGATGTGAAAGAGATTTGCAAAATTTGATGCAGAGGATGAGAAAAACCTCGTAGGGTGTGAGATTTGGAAGTATTGCAAGGTGTTTTACGAACTGAAAATCATTTTACGCGCCAACCTTTCGATTGCGAGAATGCAGCTGACACCTTCAAAAAAGAGCTAACTAAAGAGATTGCTGTAGTCCGCCTCTGTGGCATCATCTTCTCCAGTAAGATTCTAGGTAGCCTAGACACCTACCTCACTCGAGAAATGGAGGACTTTGAGTATGTATCTCGCGCGGTGGCTATGTAGAAGATGAGAAAGGCATGTTGGCACAATCTAAGGTTTTTCATATTGTACCCTTTCATGAATATTCACGACTGGGCGAGAGGTGAGAGTCCCTAGCAAAAAGGCCTTGAATGGTCTAAATAACAAACTGAATCATCTGCGTATATGGTCTTCGGGGAGGACTAGCCTTCTACCCGTTACGAATATATATTCATCCATCCAGCCTAAATAGGGATTCGGGTATTTATGAATTTGATTTCATTTAACCCGATCAGACACCCTCTGGGTTCAAGCAGGTGACTATCTTTATTATTTACAACGCGTGGTATCATAAGTTTCACGAAAGGCTCTGACTAAAGGCACAACAATAATATGATATAAACTTACAATAAGGGAATGACAGGTGGGCTCACTAAACAATGATGATAAATAAAAGTGGATCAATAATAGTCCTAGCGTCCATTGGCACGTGACTAGTATCCTATGACACGACGGAGGAAGTAATTTGGTGAAAGCTCAGATCGTGCCCGTTTACATTACTATCAATTTATTTAGTTTACCTTCAGGAAGTACAGTGTACACTTTTCAGCCAGTGCCGATTCCGTCCTCTCCCCTTCCAGATCGATTCATTATATCCGACGTTGCTACCTCTCCTTTTTTTTCCCACGTAACTGTTTTATCCATCCTTTGCTTAGTATCCACTGTGTGATTCTAGCCACATCTTCTAGGCTCTAAATCATTGCTTCAAATGACCTGTCTTTAGCTTGTCGGAGAAAGTCGCCTCCTCCACTTGCCCACTGCGGACACGCCAACAACATGCGCTTGAAGTTTTATGACGGATATCCACACTGACAGCTGGGGTTTTCAACTCCGGGTACTTTTCTCCTGAATAGGTAAGAATCGAGTCAGATATGCTTGCTTTTTAGCTGAATGGCAACACTGCTTTGGGGGATTCCGTTATTCTAGATGATATAATAGTCTTTTATCAAACTATAACTATGTAGGGCGTGAAGGTCCTCTCTGACTTCAAGCCAAGGATATCTATTTAGTTGTATATACTCTTCTACGCCTTCCATAAAGCTCCCCTCATACAGTACCACCCCTCACAAGTCCTCATTCGATCATAATATTAGAGGAGCCCTTAGCCCTTCATTACCTTCCCTCCTCAGCCAACGAAACGATGGCCATTTGCGGGTGTACGGCAGCCGGGAAAATTCGCAAAAAACCACTGAGTGCGGAGCTCTCCTAATACCGATATTAGGACTAAATCCGAAGATATAGTGATCCTTCCCAAGCGTTCGAAGAGGCCGGCCAGCTGGGCTCTGCAGACTTGTGTGCACCTCGAAGAATTCACACTCTGTCTTTCTGGCCTCTTTCCAATCCTTTCCCGAAGGTCGCGCTGAATTATGAGAGATTTCTTGACAGAGCGTGATTGCTGTATAGTTGCTTAACCCAACTTCTTTGGCGGCTTCTGGGGTACGGTAGAGTGCCGTAAACTGAACAATAATAGAATTTCCCGCCAATGAATCGGGACCGTAGCGTCGGCGCCCGCAAGTCTCATGAACTCTAAACCCTTCGTAGCCGTCGGCCCCACGATGCTGATGAGAAATTTCTTCCATATCTCGTTCTACATCCTAGTGTTACAGGCTGTTGCCATGTAGTCTGGAACCGGAGTTTATCCGGTCCCTTGCCAAGCGCTAACACATTTGTGGTCAAGCGTTGTGATTGCTTATGAAAATGGACGCCTTACGCGACGCGTATTTTATATTCGTGACCATCCTTAAGGGGTATCTTTTTCTTTAGACAGAATATAAATTCTTTTTTGGGCACAGGTTAGCTAGAAGCTTAGGTTCCGCTCAGAGCAACATTCTCCCACAGGCCAGGACTCAGTTTTTGTATATTATGACTTGATTTCATCCTTGCGGGGATGCGTAACGTCGTAATTTTGGTGGTGGTGATGGCCGATTTTTTATGAGGCAAATTCTTGATTGGAATTGGAGTTAGGCCTTAATCGGAAGGTCAGGCGAGGTAGTGTAGTGAGATTGAGGTAAATGACCCACGTTAGTATGATAAGTATGACATTAGCGAGAAGTCATTCATTTTAGTTTTGTAAGAGATTGCTTTCGACCTCGTTACGGATGCGATTCTCTTTGGCTGCCCCCGACATACACTGCGTACTGAGCGATCACACTGGCATCGATGGAGAGTGAGGATTCCGTCTCTTGCCGGCAGTTCAATGGGTTGGTGGGCTGAATGAACTGTTTTAATCTAACATTCCGTCAAGGGATGCATGTTAGCAAATGAACCCCTGGCAATCCAAATAAAAGGTTCGGGCAAAACTTGGGTATTCGATATACATTCCACGGGCGCAAGCATGCGGAATTAGTATTTCTTCCTTCGCGTAAATGAGGACATGGGGTGTCCCGGCAACTTTGCAAATAATCCAGGTACTGGGAAAAATAGGATAAGCCTTAAATGTCATGTTTAAATGCCGGAAGCAAAAGATGTAGCTAGATCAGCTTCTAACAACGATACGCTAATATACCGATGACTCTGATCCACTGGACATTGTGCTCATGACTTGGCCACGGTCTCCCTAAATGCCCTTAAGCTTCTTCCCATGTATCAACGAGACCAAAGACCGGAGCAGCTAGCGCATCCACCCTTGGGATCATAACAAATGGAAGCAATGGTGCACGATGGATCAAACTGCTGTCTTTGGCTCTTTCGCTGTCTGATTGCATACCTATTGTGCCTCCAGCATGGTTCCCGCCTGGCATCACAACACACAACAGTGCGTTTGGTAGTGTTGATTTAGAGGGATGTTTATCCAAATGCCCTTATTCGAGCCGTTCAGGGGTACTAACTGCATTTCTTACTTTAGACATATGCTGTTTTTGGCATGGCTTGTGACGCAGGAGTAGGGAGGGCTAACTGGAGACAACCCGCATCTACGAATTTCCTGAATTTGCTCCAGTGTAGAAAGAAAGCGAGTTGTGCCGTGCGGCAGGATTTAATATCCGGTGAACCCGAGGCCTGAGTGGATGGCGCAGCGGTAAATCGTTTGGGCCATTCCCGATATATGTTCTGGGTATAATTACTTTATATTTGATTTCATTATCATGGTTTGGCGTCTTGTGGGCCTATGCAGTTGGCTACAACCTATCTATATATACAAAGAAGGATACCTCTGAGAATGCCGTCCCAATTTCTGAAATTTGCAATTTTTCCTTCAGAAAGCCCGTTAATACTGCAATGCTGTCCATGTATACCAGTCACGTCTCCTACATCGACCCAATCTTGTGCTAGTCCTGTTTCTCTTTTTTTTAAATCATTTAATGTGTATTCAGCTATCTAGCTATGACACATGACCAGTGCTGTGTATACATGTAGGATGACTCTTTTGACGTTAGAGACACTCACACTCTGAATTTCATTCGCAAATACTACTATGAGGTATGTTCGCTCACACAAACAGTCGACCATCTTCCGTTAGTACCCACCAAAGGGACGTTTCAAAACCTTTGGTTATCCAAGCATGCCTCGTCGTCCATGCATACCGGCGCCACAAGAGATGTGGTTGTGTTTAGCCGGATTTGAACCAGCGATCTACTGTATCAAGTGGGATATGTGTCCAAGCTATCCGGACCTTACTTGGCAGACGGGCCAAGACGATGTACCACCGCACCATCTAGCCATGGCGGTGTCTATAGTGTTGCCTGCACTCCTAAGATTGCTCGTTAACACAAAAGGCATGTACTCAACCCCTTATCATACCCCGGAGTCTGCTCAAGTGTTGCAGCAACAGTAGGTCCAAGCTTCCAACAAATTAGTTTATTGGATAACATGAAGCAAAATTCATGACATATTCAAGGGGGTGGAGGATTGTGGATTTAACTAAAAAATTTTACATGTGAAGTGGCATAAGCCCTGATCGTATACACAATGTCGGGTGTTTTCAATGAACAATGTATATTCCGATCAGAATCTATCCAGCAGCGGAAATCAAAAATTAATAAATGCATGTCTCAGTCTATTCCATCCCCGAAGCATCCTAGCCCTGCAGATAAGCGGATCATTTCCAATTCGGTTCCGGAAACCTGCTTCCTCCATATCCGTGGCGATCAACGGCCCTATGATCAGTAAATACCCCCAGACAAATCTTAATTCTGTGACCAGCTAGATTTGCTTGAGATAAATGCGCCCTGCCAAGTCTAAAATCAGATCTATCACCTTTTAATTCAAGCTAGAGGCACCATATTCTCGGCCAATAGAAAGCTAAAGTGATGATCAGGTGCTGGTCTGATAGCTTACATATTTCGGTAACGATTATGACGGGATTATTCCATCCAAATATAACATCAATGTGCTCATTTAACTTTAAAAATCAAACACAACAAAGAAAATCGATTAATCAAGTACGCTGGTTAACGCGTCGTGCCACACAGTTTTTGGAACAAAAGTGAGTTCAATGAGTTGAATAGAAACAACAAAGTCGCGAAGAGGCTCTGCAGCTACACAATAGACTAAACGATTAGTAAATACCCGAAATACCAGCGCTACAATAGAAGCATCACTTTCGGAATAGTTGCTGACTAAAACCTGTTATGCTAGAGGTGAAAAAACGCACTACAAAGGACTTTGTGTTGAAAGAGGATTATCTGAGGTTTCCAACTCAAAGATACTTGAGTAGTTCAGAACACTACCTATGCTTTTGGAAAGTAAACAAATAACTCAAGGGTATAACTGAGTCTATGGCAAAAAAACCAGGCAGGAAAGCCAAGGTTGCAAAGGCTAAAAAGGCCGCCGACGTGGTACCCAGCCATACAGAAATTGGATCAGAAGACCTACAAAATCACCATATTGAGGTACCTGTTCAGAACCTCCAATGTAATATCAATGTTCCCATCACTGAAAGTCAACCACAAGGACTACCTTGCGAACTGTCATCTATGGCCATTAATTCTCAAGAAAACTTTAATAGTATTAATCCCGATCAAATATCGAACACCGATGCAGAAAATCAAATGAAAATCACGGACCACGCGAATGTTTTGAGTCTAAAAGTAGAAAATCCATTGGCCAAAAATGGTATTGAAACCGAAATTAAAGATAGGCAGGAAATGGGCGTTGGAGATCGGGACACACTTCAAAATGCACCGAATATAACGACTAACGACGGGCAAGCTATTTCTGGAGCTCGAACAGAATTATCCACACCCTTGTGTAAACTTGAAGACCTTTACTCTGAACGAGTAACGAGTAAATATGTGAACTTGGAATCTGTAAAAGATATGAATACGGAGGTTCAAAAAATTAATCATTCGGTAAATTTATCCCTTCAAAATCCAGGATTACCTGCTGCATCTCCTAGAGTATCATCAAATATATCCGGAGGGCGAATCGAGAACTTGATGGTAGAAACCGCATATATCTCTCTACAAAATGAAGACAGCCAGTTTTCCGCCCCACTCAGCACTGAGGTTAAAGGATTACCAGCTGACGACATGAACGAGTTCAATAAAGTTTCTACCTCGAATAACGAAGCTTCTCACCCCTCAAAGTCTCAAACAAGTGAAGAGATTCTGCTCGAAGCGCAAAGAATAGAGATTCTCCAGTCTGCTAACAACCTTGATGAAGTGGCTACTAAGGACAAACACAAAAGCTCTCACATTTTCCAAGAGGATAATAATATCCTTGACTCAAGAGTCAAAGTGGAAGATCGAAGAAAACACAATGAAAATTCATCTCCCGAGTCGACAGCCCCCGAACTTGATGCTCAGTGTTATTCCTACCCGTCAACCGAAATACTGAAAGTAGAAAACTTTCCTACTTTCCCTAAGGATTTTTCTACACCAAATATAGACTGTACTCACAACTTGGCAGAAAAAGTTTCTCAAGCAATTTGGACCGAGTCCAAGGAGATAGCCAAAATGGTGACAAAGGAAGCCGTATCTCAAGCTTATAATAGTCATGGAAGCGGGGACTTGTTCGATTTTCCAAAGCACCTACTTGAGTCAGCCAGCGCAGAGCTTACATGTAGTGCTACAAATCTGGTCGAATATATGAAGAAATCTCATGAGCCGATGAAAGAGTAAGTGACTCTTATGAATATTCGCTAGATTTACTGATAGAAATAGGAGTATCAAAGAAACCGCTGTTGGTAATGAATCTAATTCGACTCCGCACAGTAGTAAATCAAATATCACGGATCAAGGACAAGAAGGAGACTCAGGAAAAAAGCAGGATTCCAGAGAAACACCCGTTAGAAACACACTAAAAATATCCCCTGATATATCTAGTTTAATATCAGAAAATGTGATGAACGCGTTGGAACCAGATAAAATTCCCAACCAAAGTATGGGAACTGGACTTGACGAACTTACCCCACAAGCAAAACTCAATGTAAAAGATGATATCAAATTATCTGATGAGCCAAACGAACTAAGGCCTAAGATTACTTCTAAGATTCGCCTCACTTCACATTCCTTGCTACCATATGCAGAGAGAGACAATTCCGATTCTGAAACATGTCATTTCAATTCTTTTGTAGATGATGATGAGCCTATCAATCCAAGAATGCCAACTACAGCTCACAGAGCCCAGGATGATGTTCTCGGAGAGAAATACACCAGCAAGAAAAATTTCGACCAAACAGCCTCTTGCTTAACGGAAGATACTAAACTTGTTCCCTCAGTAAATGGCATTGGCATCATCGAAGATTGTACATGTGAAGTACCTAAGGCTCAAGAACCCGTTGAAGAGACGAATTTCAAGAATGTAGCCCCTGATGACAATAATTGCAGCTCGTATCAGATCGAAACTGGACTTGGAACGATGGCCTCTAGGATTTTACAGACTGACTATGCACCAAATGTATCCGAAACAGAGCCCAAAGATGCCGATTACGAACGCCATAATCCTAAAGGAGTAGTTAGATCTGGACTCACTAAGTTTATGGCAGGTAATTCGATGCAGATAGATGAAGCACATAATCAGAATAAAATTCCGACAACTCTTTCATGTTCTGTAAGCAAGGATCAGGTGCCGGAAAGCAGAATAAAAGAGACAACCACAATCCTGACAGAATCAAAAATTCAGGCTGTGGAGCAGGCCCCAGATATGGAGCTAGTAACTATGTCTAAACAATCACTTGATGAATTGCATCAGAGTGAGTACCCCCATTTTTATCAACACCTAGCTAATATGAGATAGGGCTCAATGATATGCAAAAAGAAATTCAAAATTTGACGGCAGTTATTACCAGCCAATCTTCAAATACCAATTCAATGGAAGCAAGTCTTGTTGTATCAGCTCCTGACCAACTTTACCAATCAACCCCTGAAACAACATCCAATTCGACGTCTGATAAGGCTACAACAGTTGAAATTGAGTCTGCCAATGAAACCAAGATACTATCCCCTACCAAACGCAACGGGATTTGGGACATGTTTTGGCCGTTTAGTAATGCTAGTAGTGAGAACCGTATCAAATCTATCTCAGGAACAAGAAATACATCTCAGAGCATGCTATCTCAACAGGTAGATAGGAACAGGACCAACTGCCTTGCAAGCCCACCAGTAAAGTATAAGGTTATTGGAAGAGTAGGAGCAAAACACGACAGGCCTATCAATCCACGGTAAGATAGGCGCAGTGTTAGAAGTGCTGTTTCGAAACCGACTTTATCGGCATAGACTCCCAGAAGATAAACTAAAAATAGTGCATTCGATGACTTGAAGATTCACCAAGGAACCTAAAGGCTAGAGCACAGACTTAAAAGCTTGAATTCGAAGACGGGAATCCAACATGTATCAGATCTGAAAATTTGGTTTGTTTTGTAAATATATTTCGGAGTTGGTATGGTAAATGTGTATGTAGGAGAACAAGGAACAAGAAATTTAATTAAACTAGGATGTAATTGAATCAATTAATTCAAAGGCCCCCACACAAAAGACCCACATGCCCACACAAGCGTAAAGTTGACCAGCTGATGAAGTTTCAGGAGGCTCTTCAACAGCATCGCTCGCATTGTACTCAAACGAAATCATTTCACCTCAAGCGGCAATTAAGTAGTTATACTTTTAAGACTATAGCTTGTCTGCGAATAACCCTATGAGGCGGAGCTTTGACCATGAGCCAAATGTGGCGAATATGCCTATAAAAGTCAATATATTTTGTGGAACAAACTGGAAGTGGTGACGCGTGGCTTATATTTCTAATCTAGCTAGAGTTACGGACAAGTGGACTTGAGATTAGTCAGAGAAAACATTTAGATTTGCTTCGGGGTTCCAACAAAGAACATGTCCCATTTGAGCCTGGATCAATCCAATAGCTTTGTATATGAAGTAATTTGGATTCGTCGGTGATTTATCGTTTGGCGGCGGGACATAGCATCTAGGCTTAGTTTTAACTGAAAGCAGCTTTACAAATTATGTATGTTCGATTCTGTTTAGACCTAAGCTGTCCGCCGCATCAGACCTACAGCACCCAGAGAACCTGCAGCGTTTGCCATTCCCGGGCCAGTACTTCTCAGAGAAATCTGATGCATAGCCTCAGACTGCTTTTGAGTAGCTATTGCCTCACAAAGGAAGGTAGATTACAGCTTATGCCTCATGCTGTACATGAACATAATTCTCCGTCAAACCGTCATTCTCTATTCTCACCTGAAGACTTGGGCCGCAGAAGACTAAATTGGAGTCTCGCAAGCTTCCTGTGCGTGAGGAATGGTTTGCGCTGATAATCATCCAAGCATCAAGTGCTTCCCATCCTTTCCCACTGGCCACTGTCAGCTTCATTATTGTGAGACCGGTGGGGATTGAAAGAATAGACTGGCCTTAGCCATTCGTGATTAGCTAATCCGCAGCTCCGAGGCTTGGAGCTGGTGTGATACTGTATTTTTATAAACATTTAACGCCAAAAAGGTAAACAGGCTAGCCCCGGCCTCTAGAGAAGATTTGGCGTGCCTCCACGGCTTATCGCCGTCAGACATCTCTGTTGTCAAACAACGTCTAATTCAAGCGACAATCAATCGTCACGACATGGCGGAGAGTAGAAATGAAAAGTAAGAAAGGCATATATGTATAGGATCAAAGTCAAATTCTCACGTTATTTTTGAACAGTCACCTGAATGGCTTAACTTGCTTGTACCAGTTTCCGAAGGCTCGAGCACCACTAGTTGCTCCAAATGTCCAGTTAATGCCACCCTCCATACCACGGGAGGGTCTTGGGCGAGGTTTATGAGAGCCTGCTAGATTAGTGCAGACAAATGGGGGTTCTGGAGTCTTCTCGCCGCAGGGTGTGGTATTGTAGTATGCAGGGATTTGATTCGAACGCTACTCCCGTCGGGCTTGTGCCTTACATCTAAACGGCATGGTCCCTAGGTGCTAGCACCAACCTACATAACCGGGTCCTGGAGGGCTGGAGAGACACGGAGGAAATAACTTCGCAGCCACAACGTCCAAAGTTGTGTCCGCATCCATGTGGCAAGTCGGGAGTTTGTAAATTAACGTGCTAGGTAACGGGCAGCCTCGGCGCGGCTACAGGAGCTTGAGCACTAATGGGACCGGGCTTGGTCAGGCTGACTACTATCTGTTGGAATTTACGACGTCAAGTAAACCATACCAAGGTAAAAGCCAGCAGCTGACATGTATCCCGACAACCTGTATCGCGTATCGGATGATTCTACACTACATGCGCTCTCAATACAGTGGCTGGCATTATCACGCACATCCCGGTCTACACCAGCGATGGAGCCTTATTTGCGTCAGACCTGAATTGCATATGCAGTTACTTGGCTATGATACAATTTCGGAGAATAGTACTGAACAGATGACTCAACTTCATAGAAGAGCACTCGTGCCTCGGGTTTCATTTGCAAATACCACTGCGAAGTTATGGCGGCCTTTTCTTCACCCCAAATCAACCCTCATCCGTGAATACCCACCCAGGGGAACGTCTCAAAAGCCCGGAGTTGTCCAGACGTGCCTCCGTCACCTACTTCCTGATTTCCGCGCGAAATGTAATCTGAGGCGTCTCCTTCCCAAGTGGAGTAGGTGCCCCGGCCTCTCAAACTATACCAGAGAACACTACCAGGATGCGCACTACAGCGCCTTCCATCGCTGGCCTGTGTCTATAGTGTCCATTGCACTTTCGCAAGTGAAGTCTCGGCGCGCACACAAAGCTCAATTCGTAAAACTCCTTGCAAAAATTCAACATTTCACGCCTGTCGACAATGTATCCATCCTCTGCATCATCTTATCAATTTGTCTTTATCCCTCTCACGTCTATCCCAAAGAATTATCTCTCAGATTTGTGCGCCACGCTTTGCTTCCTCCGTCGGGCATAAATATCGGCGTGGGCGTGTGTGTGGTGACTAGCTGAGGCCAGACAAAGTCGACGAGAGGTGTGGTTATTGGTAGGAGGATGTACTGGGTCGTACTTGTAGATTTGATGAGGTTTAGGTAGGAGTCGATCTCGTTGGGAGTGAAAAATTGATGTGGCAGAGTATTTTGAATTATTGCTTCGTGCCAAGTTGTTCGGTAATGCGAAATTTGACTGAACTTAACTCTGGGAGAATTTTTCACTCCCAGGTTGGTGGAGCAAACTGCGCACAGGTGTTGAGTCTTTGCCCTCTCAGACGGTATACTGTGCTTATAGAGAGAAAGAGTACCTATTTTTCCTGCCTTGGAGCTCACGTCTCCGATTCAAATTACTCAACGATAGGAATATTAGGACAAAAGAGCATGATATTAGTGAAAGAAATCATCTCATTAAAATAGTCGGTGGCAAAATCCTCCCCTTCTATTCTCTGTCATAATCTATATACATATACTGGTACGAACTTCCTTGTATTTATTATATCCATGCATTTCCCTACTTCCGTAGTTATCACGCAATAATATTACTTCATATGCTACATAATGGGTCTATTAGTCGGGGTCCGTTTGTTGTTAAAAAGGAGACCATTTAAAGAACTCAATCTTTATCTGAAGTTGATTTATATTCGTGCAAGTGGACGAGATACCAGCTTACAACTTTTTTTCTGTCTAGAAATCGAAACACAAGCTAACCCAAGAATATCTTATCCATATCTGGCTTAAAAAACTTAGTAGATCTCGTACTTGGATTATCAGCATATGGATTTATATTCTTCATATCGTAAAATTTTGTCAAGTCCAAGAAATTAGTCTGATCTTTCGAGGCGAATGGTGGGAAAGAAAAGGAGGAATAAATACTACGAAATTGATCTCTAGTTATCTTCCGTCTCCTCCTGTAACTGGAAGAGGATGACGTATAAGAATTTCGATTTGGATTTTTGAAACTTTCCAACTGATCTTTAAGCAATACAAACTCTTCCATAAACTCGAACAAAAAATTGATTATCAAAATCCCATTGTTATCCTGTGGATATATGCTCGTCAATATGTTCCAGTGTTTAAGCTCTTGATCTAGTTCAAAGACATGAAGATCGCCTTGGAACCAGCCGAGCGCTTGGTTCTTCGGTTTATGGATTTGCGCTGGGAAAAAGTAGCCATCATGAATGACGTTTCTCATCGGAATAGGATAATCAGCAATTACTACACTTGCGCTTTTTGACACCGAGACATCTGATTGTCCGGTATTGTGATATTTTTTCAGATTGATGAGCCCCTGAGTGACCAGGTAGACTATAGAGCTATCGCTGCACATTCCTTGTCCACTGATTTTTTCCATGCTGACTGGAACACCTTTTGACATTATGCCCTTCTTGGCATTTGAATTAATATTAATAAGACAATTATTTGTGGTATATTCGATGGTACTGAATTCTGGATAGAAGCGGGGCTGTGCTGGTTGTAGTCCATTAATCACTTGTTTTAGTATATCATTCACACTTCGAGTGTCGGAGCAATACAATTTGGTGAATGTGCCAGGCTCATGGGTATTACTTTGGTTCACAATGATGTCAGGACTTATGTTATGCATCGGAAATCTTTTTTCTGGAGGATGGAAGACGCCATAATAGCCAGACACTAAATGATTGTGTACCACTACTAAACGCTCCTTATACACAGTGTTAGACGCCGTGAGCAAAAGAATCGCAAAGATGCAGTTCATGGTGAAAATGCGATTAATAAAGTTTCGTGTTAGTATATATTTTGATGATTTTGTAACGAATGATAGACCGGTACGAAGAAGCTTCTAGATTATTTTATTGTATTTATTCTGCGATTCCATGGAGACTAGTTGATAATATGGTCCAGATTCATAAGCGTCATTGGCAGTGATTTTTGAGTTGTTGACCTTTGGAATCTAAGAACTATTACCTGAGTTTCGTTGTCCCCAAATCTTGCCGTGAAATTTTATATAGGTCACCTATGGCTACAAGTTCCGAGTCACACTAATTGCATCGAATGTATCACGAATCGGATTGGCAGTTCAATGTCTCGGCGGGGCCCAAGCCATAATCAAACTGAACAACTGGAGAATTTGATTATAATTTGCTCAATTTCGTAACTGTTGTCCGACTGACTCGTTTTATTTTGTAAGCTGCGTTCACTAGCAGGTCTCAACTCATGTGGCATCAACGAGATAGCGTGAGCCAGTATCAGCAGTTGAAACGAGCAAGAAGAGATGAACGAATACTTTCTGCGAGCCACCCGAATGTATTACAGCAAGAAACTTAGAGTGCATGCTTCTTGCTACGCCTCTCTTCAAATCAGTCTGAGGTGATGATTATCGTCGTACTAATCGGGTATTGGGCTATGCAGGCGATGACCAAATAGCTATAAGAGATGTGCTCTAAAAATACGGGCCCGGAGTATTCCTTCAGTGCCGAGCTTTGGGAACGAGGAGGTATGAGGCAATTTCAGGTGGAGGGCTGGTGTAATTAGACTTCGTGTCTTTGGTAAATTGATTACGGATCGTAGTCGTGTAAAGATTAGGATTGCGATTCCAGCTTTGTCTTAGTATAAGAAAGAACTTCATCACACAGCCATGTGACTTTTAATTTAGGAGGGCAAAACTGAGCATCTGTACGCGGTTACCACTTCGAACCTGAGAGTGAAATATTCTCCCAGAGCCAAGTTCAGTCAAATTTCGCATTACCGAACAACTTGGCACGAAGCAATAATTCAAAATACTCTGCCATGTCAATTTTTCACTCCCAACGAGATCGACTCCTACTCAAGCCTAATCAAATATACAGGTACGAGCTTGTGCATCCTCATTTTAATGAGCACACCTTTCTTCGACTTTGTCTGGCCTCAGCTAGTCACCACACACACGCCCACGCCGATATTTACACCCGACGGAGGAAGCAAAGCGCGATGCACAAATATGGGAGACAATTCTTTGGGATAGACGTGAGAGGGATAAGGAAAAGTTGATAAGACGATGTAGAGGATGTATACATTCTTGACAGGCGTGAAATGATGAATTTTGGCAAGGAGTTTTACGAGTTGAGCTTTGTGTGCGTGCCAAGACTTCGGTTGCGAGAGTGCAGGCGACACTATAAACACCGCCATGGTTGGATGGTGCGGTGGTACATCGTCTTGGCCGGTCTGCCAAGTAGAGTCTGGATAGCTTGGACACATATCCCACTTGATACAGTAGACCGCTGGTTCGAATCCGGCAAAACACAATCACATTTCTCGCGGTGCTGGTGTACATGGATGACGAAGGCATGCTTGGATAACCAAAGGTTTTGAAACGTCCCTTTGGTGGGTACTTACGGAGGATGGTCGACTGTTTGTGTAAGCGAACATACCTCATAGTGGTATTTGCAAATGAAATTCAGAGTGTGAGTGTCTCTAACGTCAAAAGAGTCATCCTACATTTATACACAGCACTGGTCATGTGACATAGCTAGGTAGCTGAACACACATTAAATGACATAAAAAAAATAAAAAAGACCTTTCATTTAAGGGTCAATCTCAGCCCTATTCTAGTCACTTAGGCTAACCGATGCCGACAGTTCAGATCATGAAGACCCCAGCACCCAGCGATAATCAAATAGACAATCTCTTCAGAAAAAAATTGGTTCGTATTCAGCTGAATGCCTACATTTTTTGTTTAGTGTCTTGATTGCAAATTAATTGAACCATTTGACTCTCATTTTCGGGATTTCATGCGTAGACGTCGCCCAGGATTAAGTCTACTTTTCGGGTAAAATTAAGCCCCAGCCGAGAGTAGCTCCCAAAGAAATGCTTCCAAACCCTCAGTCATCATAGACTCGAATAGCGCTAGTACTTAATTCGGACTTCACGAGAACTGAAGCAGTGATGACCTGTCTCAACCGGAAATTTGCTCACATTGCCTATAGTTGAACGGGGAGACTAGGCTAATCGGTAGTAATCAGCACTATGGAGATGATACATAGCATAATTGTTTAAATGGCGGGATATGTATTTCTCATCAACACTACATTTATCACTCCATCCGTAGAGCTCCTGTCTCCGCTGGACTGATCCTAAAATTTCCACGGCTCAACCTCGTCGCTATTATCCCTACCACAACTGAGCACAATCTCCTCTGGGCCATTAGTCCTCATTTGTTGCTCGTTTAAGGGTTATAAGCAACCTCTCCAGGAAATATGGTCACCGCTGTGTGTACATGCCGTAGGATCCTCTTGACTCTAGAGACACTCGCAATCTGTATTCCATTCGCAAATATCACTACGAAGTATGTTTGCTTACAGAAAACAGTCGACCCTTCTCAGTGACTAACCGCAAAAAAGAGATTTAAGCCCCTTTGATTTATCATGCACACCAGCACCGCAACAAATTCAGAGTAATATTGCTCAATCTGGGCTGGCAATCTCCTATCTCTTGAGGGACAGGCGTCCAAGCGATTCGGATTTTATATTGCGTCATCCACTCTGTACATTTTTTCTCATATTGTACCATAGCTAGCTAGATGCATGTGCAATTCGAATCAAATGCGAAAATATATCATTCCTGAATTTACTTGGAAGACCGGCGAGGAAGATGTACCACCGCACCATTCAACCAAAGCGATGCTTGTGGTGAATGAATCAATCAAAGTTTTTTCGTGACGGGCACAAGGCCAGCACTCAAAGAGCATGACACGGAGAAGACTAGCTTCTCCGGCGACTATATACGACGATAACTCAGTTTGAAATTTTGACTACTCATGTAGTGGGTGCATTTGCTGACACCACTCGAGACCCTGGTGCTAGGGATTTTCACCCTTCCCTCAACCGTTAATATCCGCTAAAGGGAAAATAGGAAAAACCTTTGGCTACCCCAACATGCCTTTGCCATCTTGTATATAGCCACCGCGCGAGATATGGCCTCACAGTCCTCCCTTTCCCGAGTGAGGTAGGTGTCCAGGCCACCCAGACTTTAATTCTGGGAGATGACGACCAGGAGGCGGACCAAAACACCATCCATCGTTGCCTATTTTTAGAGTGTCGGTAGCACTATCTTAAATCGTTGCCTCGGCGCCCACAGGCACCCTTAAGTCGAAGATACTCGAAAAATGTACGTCCCAGCATGCCCATTTGTGACCTCTTCACTCGTTCGTCCCACGTCTCAGCTGACTGTCCCCCCTCAAGATGTGAAGCCCTATTAGAGCAATGGTCCTTCATAGACCAAGACCCGAGCTTTGTAGATTATGACTTAATTTCCTAGCGGGTATACATAGCATCGTAAATGTGTAGTAAGAGACGGCCGGTTTTTGATGAGGCAAAAGCCCGATCGCAATTGGAGTAACGCCATTATCGGTATTTGGGGCGAGGTGGTGTGGTAAGATTGAGGTGGAGGACTCGCGTGAGAATAATAGGTCCGAAATTGACGATGAGTCGTCGATTTTAGATGTGCTTGCGAGTGCTTTCGACTTCGATTTGGATGCGATTCTTCTTGGCTATCCCAGATATGCAGAGCATACTGTGCGATTACACTGGCGCCACTGGAAGGTGAAGAATTAGTCTTTGTCGGCTGGAGATCCTGAAGCCAATGTTTACCGTCAGGCATCTATTGGCTAATTCCTATTCATGCCAGTGAGTGATGATATGGGTTAATCATATCTCATGGCGCCAGTGCGTATTATTGTAATATGTACTTGTTACAGGCTGCGCCTTGCATCCATGTACTTGTGCCTATCTATGTACTAATCGCCGATGTTCTTTTTTTGCATCAAGTCGCCGATGTTCTTTTATGGGACTGTAAGTGATCGCCGATCCGATGGATATTAACCTCCCTGGGGTCAGAGCTACATGTATATGTGTCCTACAGCCTAGATAAATACTATTTCCTAGGTAATTAGAAAATAGACTGTATTACGGGCAGCTTACTTTGTTCTTATTGTTTTGGTGAGAGCCCATCACAGTACTACTTGTCTACTGCAATCATATTACTGCATTAATTACAACAGAATACTCCCTTGTGTGTATTTGTCTGCGCCAGTGCGGTAGAGATGGACTTTAGGGTCTATTCACCTATAGAGAATATCAAGGATGTAGATTGGATACGCTTGCTTGGCAACTGGTCTGTTATGATCGGCGTCTTTAATTAACTGAATTTATTCGGGACCTGCTCCGCTGCAGACCAACATCAATTACTGGCAAAGACGAATTCTTCACCTTCCAGTGGTGCCGGTGTAATCGCTCAGTATGCTCTACATATCTGGGAAAGCCAAGGAGAATTGCATCCGAATCGAAGTCGAAAGCAACCTCATACACATCTCCATTTGATAACTTCTCGACAATACCTCTTTCATCATTATCATCTGAGTCCTCAACCCATCTCTAACCACGCATCATCTCGCCTCAACGACCAATAAAGAAGTTGCTCCAATTGCATACAGGAGCTTGCCCCATTAATCTCCAGCCATCACTCACTACATATTTACGACGCTATTAATACCCGCGAGGAGGAAATTAAGTCGAAAAATACAAAGCCTGGGTCATGGCTTATGGGGGACTGTTGCTCTAATGAGACAAACATCTTGAAGAAGGACAGGCGGCTGGGATTTGGAAAGAGAGGGGAAAGAGGTCTCTGAAGAGCATGCTGGGACTGACATTTTCGAGGGGGTTTCCAACTTTGGGTTTTTTGTAGGCGCCAAGACCCAGATTTCGGCTAATTAGCCAGGAGGGCTTCTTTTGTCGATGGGTCAACGGCACTCCCCAGCGCCCTGGACGGCACAAAAGAAGTTGGGCTAAGCTACCATACAGCAATCACGCTCTGTCAAGACTTTTCTGTGATTTCAGCACGACCTTCGGGAAGGAGTTGGAAGGAGGCTAGAAAGGCAGAGTGTGAATTCTCCGAGCTGCCCTCAAGTCTGCAGCGC
Source organism: Blumeria graminis f. sp. triticale (assembly GCA_905067625.1). NCBI lineage: Eukaryota > Fungi > Ascomycota > Leotiomycetes > Helotiales > Erysiphaceae > Blumeria > Blumeria graminis. The sequence continues at coordinate 265,245 of LR898470.1, read as the reverse complement.
CCAGCTGGCCGGCCTCTTCGAACGCTTCAGAAGGGTCAGTATGTCTTTGGATTTAGTCCTAATGTCGGTATTAGGAGAGCTCCGCACCCAGTGGTTTTTGCGATATTTCCCGGCTGCCGTACACCCGCCAATGGCCATCGTTTCGTTGGCTGGAGAGGGGAGATAATAAAGGGCTAAGGGCTCCTCTCAGTGTATGACCGAATGAGGACTTGTGAGGGGTGGTGCAGTTTGAGGGGAGCTGTATGGGAGGCATAGGAGGGCATATACTACTAGCATAGGTATCCTTGGCCTGTAGACAGAGAGGACCTACATGTCCTACATAATCACAGACTCAAAAAAGACAATGAAAGAAAAATATAAATGTAAATTTCACTCCCGGGTTCCTAGAGGACACCGTGTACAGGCGTTCAGTCTTGCCCTCGTCAGTGTCGCTCACGCTTGTACTTATAGCACACACCTGCTACTCTTTTATTAGTAACTCAAACATGACACCCTTTTGGCTAACTTTTTATTTTGCTCAAGCGATATTGCGTAAGCGATATTGCGTCCATCTTACTGCGCGATGTTTTTGATAGACTTGCAGATAAAACTTGTTATCAGCCTATTCTCTGCTCTATATTTTTGAAGTCTGATTAGACTTAACCAATGGTCAATCTACTCTCATACCTCCTCACGCATATACTACTTCGGCCTATGATATCTTACCCAGGACATTTTGATCGAGATGTCCAGTATTGTCACGGTTTGACCGTTGTATGAGCTTAGGTGGATACTTTAGCGTAATACTTGGATTGTTTACAATAAGGTCGCACGGGGAGGGGAAGATAGAACTAGACGAAACGATAATACTAACCAGGACGCTACATACGCAATTAAAATCTGATGCAAAAAAAAACCCCCCAGGACGCTAGATCGCTGTTACAACTAACACTCAACGATACGTGGCTAGTTAGCAAGTATGATATCTGGAGGAAAGCCATCAGTTAGTAGATACACACAGCGGATCAGTCATTATAAGTACCTGTTAGTTTTAGCTAGAGTTCTCTTCTCTGCTCATACAGTTTAATAGATCGACTTATTTCATCACCAACTCGGTTTCCGTCACAAGTATGATTAAGAAGATTAAAACTCCACCTGAAGACCAATTGATCTCCAGCACATGTAGTTTATTCAATCATTTTATGTTCGGAAACAAGACGATATTCTCTTGCGAAAATAATTTTGAATAGGTGTATAACAATAAGCCCGGAGAGAAACTAAATTTTTATCAACATAATTTCACTTTTGAATTTGATTTCATTTAACCCGATCACGCTCCCTATGAGTCCATGCAGGTGACTATCTTCATTATTTACAAAGGAGGAAACCAATTTGGTGAAAACCCCCTATTCCTGCCTGTTTATATTGCTATCTGCTTGTTTAGTATACCCTCGGCTAGTGAAGTTTAAACTGTTCAGCCAGTGTAGATTCCGTCCTCTCCCCTTCCAGATCGACTTTTTATATCCGACGTTGCTACCCCTACTTCTCCTGCAAGTCGTAACTGTTTTATCCATCCTTTGCTTAGTATCCACTGTGTGATTCTAGCCACATCTTCTAGGCTCTAAATCATTGCTTCAAATGACCTATCTTTAGCTTGTCGGAGAAAGTCGCCTCCTCCACTTGCCCACTGCGGACATGCTAACACCATGCACTTGTCATTTTGTGGCGGATATCCACATTGACAGGTTGGGCTTTCAACTCCGGGTACTTTTCTTCTGCACAGGTAAGAATCGAGTCAGATATGCTTGCTTTTTAGCTGAATGGCGACACTACTTTGGGCCCTGGTTAGGTTACGGTGTATTTTCAAGGGTGTATCTTTGAAATTCATTTTGGTGCTGCCTGTTTGTTCATCAGTAAATATATTTACCACTTTCCAATATTCTGGATCGGCTGATGCTGGTCGGCCAGGGCGCTATTTCTTATTCTGGCCTGTCCATGAATTCTTCAACTCCTGAAAGGCCGCTATCTTTCCAGCTGCTTTCTGCCTTACCATGTCCTTTTCCCTTCCGCAAGTTCTTGTCCATTAGGCGACATCTTTCCTCTTTTTCAAGGCATCCGGGGTTTCTCTCCAGTTTGCGGGCAGCTTTATCCTCTTACATGCCGATCGTATTGTCTATTGAACAGGGAGTTTAGCTGTTAGTCCGGCGTGCTAGGCCCTCCTTTGTTTCAGGTATATCTCTATAAGGAGGATGAACAATTCATGCTATAGCACTCTATTGCTAGTAGAGTTGTAGATATCTGCAACAAGCTTTAAGCATTTTCTTTGAATACTTCTGAGGGGTTTCGCTGTCCTTTCATTTATCTTTCCTGTCGGCCCGGTGTCAGTCTACATACTTTCACTTTACATTTTTTATTTAATCCTCAGTGTCTAACAGAGTATGAAAGCATTACACTCCGCTTCGGAGAAACTGGGCGAACACTTGAAAATCAATCAAAGGCGCCCCGGATTGAAGCCATTTTTTTAAACCGTTTAATGTGTATTCGGCTATCTAGCTGTCACATATGATCGGTGCTATGCTTGCATTTTGGAGGACTCTTTTAACATTAGAGACACTCATACTCTAAATTTCCTTCGCAGATATCACTGAGGTCTGCTTGCTTACACAAGCAGAATATCTCCCTCGGTGCGTACCCGCCAAAGGGAAATTCAAAACCTTTGGTTATCCAAGCATTTCTTCTTTAACCATTCATACTAGTGTCGCAAGGAATCTAGGTGTTTTTTTTTCAGATTCCAACGAGCGATCTTTTGTCTCACCTGGGATGGTTGTTCAAGCTACCCAGAATCTACCAAGAAGACCGGAGTAGAAGATTTATTACTGCACCATCCAACCATAGTAATGTTTATAGTATCGCATGCACTCTCGCAATCGAAAGTTTAGCGTGCACAATATTCTTCCATATAAAAAATAAACAAAATTTGATATTTCATCTTACACGAATAATTCATCCTTAGCATCATCTTGCCAACCCATCCTGATGCTTCCCACATCCATCCATAGGATCTGCTCTGCAAAATTTGTGTCTCATTATTTTTATCTGCCTGTAGGTTTTCGTATTTTCGCGGTCGTTTAACTTGAGGTGAGCCCAGATAAAGTTAATGAAATCAGTATACGGCAAATCGTGACCTTCGAATGTTTATGGTTTAAGGCCGGAATCCAACGTAACAAGTAAGATAAAGTAATTTCTCTGAAGTAAAGCTGACAAGCTAGGGCCGATTCGGTCCATGTGGATGCTTAATTTACAGCCAGCATCAGCTCCATGAAAAACTTGCCGACATAGCCGTCGCCTTGATTGGGGCTCAGAACCCAGAGATCCGGCATGCTGTTATCCGTGGGTTAGTAGTTGTTTTGCATTTGCATTGTAAATTTGCGTATTACTGAATTTTACCGGATCGACACGGCCGGGGAAGTAGAATTCAAGGGAATGTATATTAATAGATGTACGGCCCGCTAAAAAATATAGAGTTTCACCTCAAACACCGTTCAACTCGTTTGCCTTTTCATCCATCAAATGTCTTGCTTGAGCAAACCTAGAACGTGGCGCTGCGTATGCAGCCACACAGGCAATGAGCTAGTCCTATCGGCTTTGGTCAAATTTCCAGCCTTTCTCTCTCCTTTTCCCAGCCTCACTCAAAGGAAGATTTGCTTCAAGGCTATAGATATGCCACCATGATGCACTCATTGGAGGGCAAGACTGAACACCTGTACGCGGTGTCCTCTACGAACTTGGGAGTGAAATATTCTCCCAGAGCCAAGTTCAGTCAAATTTCGCAATATCAAAGAAGTTGGCCCACGAGGCAAAAATCCAAATTACTCCTCCACGTCGTTATTTCGCTCCCAACGAGTTTGACTCCTATCTTCGTCTCATCGAGTCTACAAGTACGACCAAGTACATCCTCATTCCAATGACCACACCACTCTTCGACCTTCTCTGGCCTCAGCTGGTCACCAAATACACGCCCACGCCGATATTTATACCCGACGGAGGAAGCAAAGCGTGACGCACAAATCTGGGAGACAGTTCTTTGGGATGGACGTGAGAGGAATCAGGACAAGTTTACAAGATGATGCGGAGGAAGGATATAACCTCGAAGGGCGTGAGATTCCGAATTTTGGCAAGGAGTTTTACGAATTGAGCTTTGTGCGCGCCAAGACTTCGCTTGCGAGAGTGCAGCTGACACTATAAAAACAAGCCGACGATGGAAGGTGTTGTGATCCGCCTCCTGGTGATGTTCTCTGGTATAGTTTGAGTAGCCTGGGCACCTACTCCACTTGGGAAGGAGACATCTCAGATTACATTTCGCGCGGAGAAAAGTTGATGGATGACGGAGGCATGTCTGGATAACTCAGGGTTTTTGAGATGTTCCCCTGGGTGGGTATTCACGGATGAGGGTTGACTTGGGGTGAAGAAAAAGCCACCATAACTTCGCAGTGGTACCTGCAAATGAAATCCGAGGCATGAGTGCTCTTCCTTTACGTTGAATCATCTATTCTGTACTTTTCTTTGATATTGTGTCATAGCTAGATAGCTGCATACGCAATTAAAATCTGATGCAAAAAAAAAAAAAAAAAAAAAAAAAAAATGATGCACTCATTATCCTTAATGCGGTAATGATGTCCGGCGGCTTTCAGGGACCCCTGATGCCACGTGTGACAGCTACTTGTATGCGTGTGCCACTTTGTAGGATGGCCTAAAAGCATGAGCGCCTCGAAGGCTCGAAAGGTAACGTAAGTAGAACTGTATCAGCAACGTACTTTTTATTTCATAATGTACTCATTGATAGCATTAGTGCACCGGGCCTGCAAGAAATAGCAATAAATTTCAGTCCTTAGCGGAATTGGCGACGTGTTAACCATGATTTTAGTGTGCATTACTACCTCGTTGTGAATGGATATTCGGAAGCGGTCCGCCTTGTGCTGGCCTGATATCCCTTGGCCGCGCGTGCCAAGCGCACACTTAAGCATTAATCTGCATGTTCCCGGTAACTCTACTCATATTTCACTATATCCTGGCCCTTGCTACGGCTACAACCCTTCACCCAGTTTTGCATTTCACCTCGTAATGCCACCTCGAAGCCTTGTGTCCGCATCAATTTGACTTTCCGCTGCTGACGTCAAAAATTGTAGGGCAAAAAAGGGTTATCCGTGGCAATGAATAGTTCTCCTTTGTTACTGTAGTTATTCTTGCAGCAATAGCAACCTGTCTGCTGGAAGCCTTGCCCCCGAATATTCTCATCGAATTGCGATTGATGAGATTTGATGTCTCAAAGACATTAATGCTGCTACTTTTTACAGCGTAATTAATTTATTACCAAGCTGATTGGTACAGGAACAGTTCGTAATACTGTAGAAACATTGTAATAGGTCAACATTTTGTGATCTGGGTCATATAACTACCTTATGATCTGCTGAAGGACGAATGGAAGGAAGCAATTTTGGGGACGTGCATTACTGGGGGATGACAGAGGCTATTACTAGGATTCGCGACGATCGCTTCTCTCTATAAAGAACGAGGACAAGGTAATATTCGAATTGAATTGACAAGCGTGGATAAGCCAAAAACCCCGCAGTAAAATTACATCGCTTTTTATGACATCAATGTTCCTATGTGTGGCTGCTTATAGCTGATTGTCATGACATGAGCTGTATTCTATGTCTATTAGTCACCTGTAGTCTCCCCTCCCTATTCTATATTATTTGTGACTCATGTAAATGTGAAACCGAAAAACGATTTATACTATATGGGTAGCCCCTATTTCAAGATTTTAGTCTTCCAAGCCCGTCGCTACTAAGCCTTGCGAGACCTTGTGGAGCGCGAATTAGCCCCATTGCCAGAAGTGGCGCTCGATGAACCTGTGGCTTTGCCGTTCATCAATGCTTGGACATCGGGTACTAGATTTAATTAGCATTAAGGAAGTTCAAGGTTTTATTTCACTTACTTTCTGCATCTTTTAGAGACTTTGCAGCTTTTCGCCCAGTTCCTTTCTGTCATAATCAGTGAGAAGAGTTAGGCAGTTTGAAATTTCTTCTTACCTTGCCAGACGCTTTGGAATATGTGGCGATATAGAATGATATGAATAGAACAAGATAAGATGTTATTATACCCATTCCACTGAACGCGGCAAATTCTTCACCAGCGCAGTCTCCAACATGCGGTAACCAATTGAAGTAAGTAGAGACGAAGTAGCTGTACGACGCGAAATAGATGAATCCTAATACCCACGGGGTTAGAAGTTAGAAAATACCAATTTGGGTTGCTTACCTAAGTCAATGACGAATTGGATAATCTGAAGACGCGTGATCCACTCTTTCCACCATATCCGAATTCCACGAGCACTCTGGAAGTAATACCAGTACATGACGACATGTACAGTGAGATTGAGGGTAATTGGGACCCAAGAGACAGATGTTAGACCGATCAACTGTGAGTAACAAAGTAAAGCCGTTGCTCCATGGTGATAACAGTGTAGGAATGCTAGGAGGTGTTAACAAATTTTTTAATAATAAATGAGGGTACACACTCAATGGTTTCTTCTTTAGCACCAAAAACACGGTGTCCAAAAGTTCAAGGTATTTTGTCAAATAGTTTAACTATATTTCTCTGTTAGTTGAGTTTGTTTAAAGACTCGGAAGACGTACATAGTAAAGAATTACTAGGGGTGGAGTCCATCCACCGCGGTGGTCGCAAATAGCGAAGAAAACACCGTGTTTGGCAATAGTAGGAATTAATTGTTCAAGGAAAAGAACCAAGAGACCTCCACTTATAGCAGTGAGGTAGAAATTGTGAATCTTAAATAAAGTGTTAAGTTGAAAAGCAGGACGCGTGCGCATCAGTTCTCGTCCCCCTAATATTACAATGTAGTACACAATAATCGTCATAAAACTTTCTTTGAGCGTAGACATAGGAGTCTCTCTTGGCTTAAAATCAAAGTCTTGCGGGTGATAACCTGCGAGTGTGTAGAAGAAACGGTCAAATATTGGCCATAATCGAATCCCGAAAGGGCGATCAATGGATGGCGCAGCAAGCCATGGAGAGTTTTTTGATGAATCCATAACGTAACAGTCGTAGATGAACCAGTGAGCGCAGTTTTCTAGGAGAGCAGTCTTCAGCAAATTTTCAGGCTAATAGAATCGCGGTGGAATGCTGCGGTAAGTTATTAGAGTGCCACGTTGTAGGCCGTCACCAAAAGCTCCGATGGGTGTGGAAACAGGACAAAAGAAAGGATTGAAGTGACGATGAATAATGGTGAGAGAAGAAGGTTATAATACGCAGGCAACCTGTGTGATAACTAGATATTAGAGCAGAGGAAAATACAGGGCGACATGTAGATTATCAACAAAAGTTGCTTTTCCTAAACAGGCGACGGGTGGGGGGAGAGAGTGGCAATGCAGCATAGGCCTTCGCTCCCCCGTTCCTCAACATGCGCCTTTGCTCGAGCTGATTCAGCGCAGCACGGCACAGCTAAGATTAGTTGATAACCCGTGCCATGCCAGACAAGGCCATGCCATGCTATGACAGATGGCGGTTTGGAAGATGATGGATATCCGTCAATCACCCACTTGTCTTTAAGCTCAGCTCTGCCCACGATAGGAACCAGGCGCAACACGAGCGGCGCCAGTCTTTTGCTGTCTTCGGCAGCTTCATCGCCTTGACTCTGTTCCCTGATTTGATTGGATGAGCTGGGGTGGAGGCGAAGCTTGCCTATTACGGACAGCCGCGACGGGCACCCTTGAGCTCGAAGTTAGCTTCAACGTCAATTCGAGTTTGCCCGGCAATGTAAGCATATTCGCCTTGACAGATTCAGTAGTGTGAGTCAGTACATGAGCATCGGCTTGCTACTTGTTGGCTGACTTCAACGTAGTCTTTAGAAAGCTCAGAGCATGGGCGCTGGTATAGAAAATGATCGGGCTCCTTCACTGCTCGAATCAACCCCCTTCCTCCCATGTCCTAATAGTCCATGTGATACGGAAAGTCGTTGAGAAAAACAAAAGTAAAATGGAGAAAAGGGGGCCCTTACTTGTCCCATTAAGGCTTTTGCTCCCGCTAATGCAGCCTATGCCTGGATCTGACCTCGGGTTAGGCTAGGCTAAATTTGGACAAGGCAGGGGTTGGATGGGATGGCACCCGGCTTGTCTCCGGGGCTTCCATCACGCCATTCGTGCACTTGTGAATCTTCCTTTTCGCTCATCTCCGCCTTACGACTGTAGAGCTCAAACAGTAAGACCGCGGTTTAAGCAAATCGTTCACTGACACCTTCAATTGCCAAACTCCAAAGCCCTGTAGTTCTACTTCATCACAACTTGGTTAGCCACAGCAGCACATTATCCTCAGGACTGCTTCATTTAACTCTCGAACAAGCCGATCAGTATTTGCGCGCCAATTTACGAAGTTTGTGCTCTCCAGGGAGCTCAGCGTTTGGACAAAAGCGGACCCTCAACAATATCCGTCATTATGCCCTTACGTCGCCCCTATCAGAATCGAAACCGCCAGTTCGGAGTGGGATTCATTAGGGACTTTGCCGCGTCGCTTTGGGGACTGTTCCTTTCTTCAGCGATGATCCATCCGTTCACCCCCAGTGGTGCTATCACGCGGCCTCGCCACGCCATTCCTTTCTGCCGTCTTTGCCATGGCTAAGTCTGTTCAAAATGGGTACAGTTCTCCCTTGGTCATTCAAATATTCTCACCGTTTTTCACCGGCCGAATTTCCAACTACAGGCGACCCGTTGTAAACGATACACCGGTATAATGATGCTTGTGAACCGTAGAGAATTCATGTTTAAGATGACCTCGCCTGATGAAGATATCAAAGAGTAGAGCCAAAGTTTACAACGTGACGAAATCATCCGTCATCCAGCCTTAAAAGCGTTACTCGGCATTCACAAATTTTCAAGCTGTTGTGACGTGAAGGGAAACTCGGGTCCAACTTGTTGAGGCGGATCTGAGAGTCCTCTACTGACGGTACGCGCTCAAGACACACTCGTTCGCGTCAAAGTGTCTGTGCGGGTAGGACAATGTTGGGAGTATGTACCCGGTATCGATTTATCTCTCCTTCCGACAAGTCGACTCACATGCCAAGCAAGATATTTATCCCATTAACATTACAAGGTACTATCGTCAAAGGCTGTCCGTCATGATAGGCCAGGTATAAGGTTTTATGTCTGTGCAACTAGGCGAGAACTCTGTGCACAGACTAAAATTTGAAGGCGAAGCAAGGAGGACTGGATGTCGATGTAGCCGGGCGTCAAGACTAAACAGAGGCCGCCTAAATTACTTTTGACCTTACTGGAATATGATCTTTGGGAGAAAGAAACGAGCTGTTTGTCCTAAGATGCAAGGAATATGACGTAAACAGGGAATTTGCAGGCACACCTATCTCGAAAAGACATGGACGGCTATCTTTAATTCACATTCACATTTATGTAGCTTGAAGCCAGCAGTAGGTGATCGGAATGATATGTTTGAAGGGTGCAGCCGAGGGAAACTGAAGATTCAATGATTAGTTAAGACACTAGTCTACATCCTGCTACGAGAGCCTTCGATTTGCTGCAATCTTGGGTAGCTCGATGGGAATGACCTATTTGAACAGTCTGACACGCAATTTTTTACGTATTGAACTGTTCGGCAGGGTGGAGAAATTACAGAAACAGCAGTGTGGTGGTTTGAGGTGACCGAGCAAACTTCTCTGAAGGGCTGGTGTAGCCAGTTCCCGAAAGCATTATCAGGATATCTTTACATATACCTGTATTCAACATAGCTGCCTAATTGGGATGATGAAAGGTACTATTCACAGCTCATTCTGGAGCTCTGTGGTCCTCCTAACATGCGTCCGGCGGATGCCAGGTGGCTAGTATTCTTTGCATCTGGAGATTCCGCGGGTAGCGGTAGCGGAAGTTGCAAGGATCAGGGCTTCCCTTACAACGAGAGCTATGTAGCTTATTCGGCGTGCAGCCGTCGTCCTTTTGCTGAATGATTCTAATCTCCCGCTGCATCATTCAATCCTTGTCCTCCTTGCTTCTGGGTATATTTTCCTGCTCTTTTATTGGGTTGAGATGTATCTGAGCAGAATATTGTGTCCTCACATCAATCCTTCTCGGGATCAGAGACTGCCAGCCATCTATCGCTAGACCTACCGTGCAATGAACAAGAGATAGCTGTCAGTGGCCCATCCCGGCACCATAGTGATGGATACCCGGGAACACTATAGGGGGAATATAATATGCACAAAATATGCAAAGCTCTCTTGGGGCTCGTTTCAATTGATCATTATGTTCTCGCATTGAAATAACTCAGCTCAAGTCACGTCTTAACTCTTTAGAAATTGCCTGTGGAAGGTAAGTATCTTTTTTTTTTGGATGTGCTGTCAGCTTTCTACCTACGAGGCAACATCAATTTTTTTCCTACATGCCAAACAAATACTTTGGCTTCAGGAGGTACATGTAGTCTGTATATCATTCACAAATACCACCGAAGCATGTTTTCTTTTTGCAGCAGATTTTAACTGCGTATACAACTGTCTAGTTATGATACGATCTTAGAGAAAAAGTACTGAATAGATGGCATTACTCAAAGCAGGAGCGCTCATTCTTCTGATTTCATTTGCATGAACCACTGCGAAGTCATCGCGGAATTTTCTTTCACCCCAAGTCAACCCTCATCCGTGAGTACCCACTCAGGGTAATGTATATAACACTGAGTTGTCCAGACACTCCTCCATTATCTTTTCTTAAGGTGAAATGTGGTCCGAGGCTTCTAGTCCCTAAGTGGAGTGGGAGCCCGGGCTACTCAAACTACATCAGAGGACACCACCATGAGACTAACCACGCGACCTTCCATCGATGGCTTGAGTTTACAATATCAGTTGCACTTTCGCAATCGAAAGCTTGGCGGGCACAATGCTCTTCAACGTGCAAATCTACTTTTCAAAGTTCGTATTCTCATACCCGGCGAGATCGTAGTCTTCCTTTGCATCAACTTGAAAACTTGTCCGGATTCCTCTCGGGCCCATCTAAAAGAACTTCCTAGATTTATGCGCCATGCTTTGCTTCCTCCTACGATTATTCTTATTGACGTGGGTGTACATTTTGTGGCCAGCTGAGACCAGAAAATAGTCGAAGAGAGTTGAGGTCATTGAAATGAGGTCATTGAAATGAGAATATACTGAGTCGTACTTGCACATTTGATGAGGCATGGCTAGGGGTCGATTTCTTCAGAAGTGTAAATTTGACATGAAGTATTTTGAATAATTGCCGCTTGAGCTAACTTCTTTGATATTGCGAAATTTGACTGAAATTGATTCTGGGAGAATATTTGACTTCACTGTTGTGAACACCATGTACAGGTGTTCAGTATTGCCCTCTACCAACATCATTACCTCGATAGGTTAAACCTTCACAAGGTTCTATATCACATCGAAATAGCCATGTGCGATTTGAAGGCACTTACTATTCTTTCTGTCAGGGTTGTATGGTACAGTGGTACACCACCCGGGCCGTTCACCCTGGTAGTCACTAAATAGCTTGAACACCTACCCCATTTGAGACAGGAGAAAGCCAGTTCGAATCCAGTCAATCTCACACACCACTCTCTCTCGCGGTATCATTGTACTTGTCGCATGATGTAAGTACATTCCGGTGGCCACAGGATGTATCCATGCTTCACCCCGTAGTGGTTTGCGCGGAAGAGGTTACACGCCGTAAGGGTTAATCTCGAGTGGTACCTGCAAATGAAATCTGAGTGTGAATGTTCTATATGTCAAATTCAATCATCTCACTTAAAGGACATATTTTCCGATAAGAACCTGCATGGACCTTAAGGCGCCAAATAAAGAAATTGAATTAAATATATATACATATTTAGATGTGTGTACTCTCTCAGTCCTTCATAGTCATACATTCAGTAGTAACATATATTCTAATCTACTCTATATACACTCTATCGGTTGTGGTGCCTGATTTTCCTCTGCATTTCAGAGGGAACCCCTCACTCAGATTTATTAAATCCTGCGACCTTTATCGTTCTACACTTCGTATGCCGAATATTCACCACCACCTTCATCCAATTCAACTGCTGTTCGTTGTCTCAGATCGAAAGCTATTAATGGCGCTGCCTACGAGGCGTCGAATCCTTGAAAATTTACCACGCCTGCTCCCATGATCTTCAAGCGCAATCTAATTTCGCAATACCCAAGTTGGCCCACGAAGCAGTTATTCAATGCCCCCTGCCAGATAAATCTTTCAATCCTAACGAGATAGAATCAAACCAAAGCTTCCTCTATTCTACATGTATGATTTATTACATCATTATTTAAATGACGAGACCTCTTTTCAACTCAGTATCTAACCTAATCTAGCCTCCAAGTACACGCTCATGATAATATAAATATCCGCCGGGGGAATTATATGGTGTACAAATTTTGCAAGACAAACCTTCTGAAAGAGAGAGAGGGAGAGATCAGGAGAAGTGGGCAGGATGATTCCTAGGAAGGAGGGCAAGACTGAACACCTGTACGCGGTGTCCTCTACGAACCTGGGAGTGAAATATTCTCCTAGAGCCAAGTTCAGTCAAATTTCGCAATATCAAAGAAGTTGGCCCACGAGGCAACAATTCAAATTACTCCACCACTTTAAATCTTCACTCCCAGAATCCGAATCCTATCCAAGCCTCATCGAGTCTACAAGTACGACCAAGTACATCCTCATTCCAATGACCACACCACTCTTCGACCTTCTCTGGCATCAGTTGACCGCCAAATACACGCCCACGCCGATATTTATACCCGACGGAGGAAGCAAAGCGTGGCGCACAAATCTGGAAGACAGTTATTTGAGATGGACTTGAGAGGAATCAGGATAAGTCGACATGATGATACGAAGGAAGGATAAAACCTCGACGGGCGTGAAATTCTGAATTTTGGCAAGGAGTTTTTCGAATTGGGCTTTGTGCGCGCCAAGACTTCGCTTGCGAGAGTGCAGCTGACACTATAAAAACAAGCAAACGATGGAAGGTGTTGTGGTCCACCTCCTGGTGGTGTTCTCCGGTATAGTTTGAGTAGCCTGGGCACCTACTCCACTTGGGAAGGAGACACCTCAGATCACATATCGCGCGGAGAAAAGTTGAAAGATGATGGAGGCATGTCTGGATAACCCAGGGTTTTTGAGATGTTCCCCTGGGTGGGTATTCACGGATGAGGGTTAACTTGGGGTGAAGAAAAAGCCACCATAAATTCGCAGTGGTACTTGCAAATGAAATCCGAGGCATGAGTGCTCTTCTTGTAAATTGAGTCATCTATCATACAATTCTCTGATATTGTGTCATAGCTAGATAGCTGCATACGCAATTAAAATCTGATGCAAAAAAAAAAAAAAGATTCCTAGGAGATATCGAATCCCGAATAGGGCGAGATAGTTGGGAAATATACTCTGTATGACATTATAAGAACATGAAATTATGAAATCTTTTACGATTCATCACTCTATATCCTTAAAATCTCGTACAGAGTTTATTTTCCAACAGATTTTGAGACCAATGCTCTAGAAACCTAAGCTATTATTTATGCTCTACAATTAATCTTCGAAATTCTGTTCCACCATTGATCTACAAAGTGTCTTCACTACTCGCATCGTAATTTTTCCGAAACAACTTGTATCATTTTTATCACATCGAAATATGTGTACTGCTGATATAGTAGCATCTCTCAAAAACTCTTCTCAACTCAGCAGCGCAAAATTCAGAACATGGCGCAATATGTTTGAGATATGAGTGCTTGGTCTTAGGGGAGGGCAAAATTTCCTACGAAGACCACCAGAGCTCAGGGGGACTATTCTCAACAACTGTCAGCGGTGTCTCCTAGGAACCTCCAGCTCTCACTGTAGAGTCTGCAGAGCCGAGATTGAGTAACATAGTCCTCACTTCGATGAGGATTCCCAATCGCTTTCGCGGTGTTTATCGTCTCCATCTCTCAACATATTCCCCTATCACCATTATCATGAAGCTAACCACGATCAGATCAGGTGGTAGAGTCGGAGCCCTACTCATCACCAACCCTTGATCATGGAGGAAAAGCCATCCGATGAGTTTCTGGAGCGTATCCAGCATCCGATACGGAGATGGCGGATTGGATCAAGTCGGCCTCGACTGTTACAAAGAAGGGAGACATAGATGAATATGGGCACCTCATGTGGTCCCGGTGTCTAGGCCTCGCCTGGCTGGGGCTGCAGGTTTTTTGAGACTTTTTCCCGCGCACGCAGTTTCCATTGCTACCATTTTTGTTTTTTTTTTTGGGCAGAAGACTCCGTGGAAAAGGTGGTCGAATTCCACAGGTAAATACTGAGTTGAATGGCTGCTCATCAAGGGCAATATATCAATGATCTTTCAAGAAACATAATAGGCAAGGAGCACTGTACAAGGTGTGGCCTGCGTCAGAGAGGATCCCAATGTTCTAGATAGTCATAGACTCAAGTAGTACAATAAATACCACTCACTCACTCAATCTTGTTCGCTATTCCAGATATGCAATGCATGCTGAGCGAATACACTGGCACCACTGGAAGGTGAAGAATTCGTCATTGCCGGCAGGGTACTTTTCTTCTATGTAGATACAAATTGAGCCGCATGTGCTCACTTCGTATTTGCATTGCTAGACTGGTACGGGTTAAAGGTAAGCAGGATAGGTTCTTGAACAAGTTCTAGAGACCAAGTAAGTAATGTCTATCTTAGGTAACACAAACATTACCCCTGTAAAATATATTCACGCTGTTAACCCTTATTTTTTTTGCATCAGATTTTAATTGCGTATACAGCTATCTAGCTATGACACAAGATCAAAGAAAAGTACAGAATAGATGATTCAGCGTAAAGGAAGAGAACTCATGTCTCAGATTTCATTTGCAAGTACCACTTCGAAGTTATGGTGGCTTTTTCTTCACCCCAAGTCAACCCTCATCCGTGAATACCCACTCAGGGGAACGTCTCATAAACCCTGAGTTATCCAGACATGCCTCCATCATCTTTCAACTTTTCTCCGCGCGAAATATGATCTGAGATGTCTCCTTCCCAAGTGGAGTAGGTGCCCAGGCTACTCAAACCATACCGGAGAACACCACCAGGAGGCGGACCACAACACCTTCCATCGTTAACTTGTTTTTATAGTGTCAGCTGCACTCTCGCAAGCGAAGTCGTGGCGCGCACAAAGCTCAATTCGTAAAACTCCTTGCCAAAATTCGGAATCTCATGCCCTTCGAGGTTATATCCGTCCTTCGCATCATCTTGTAAACTTGTCCTAATCCCTCTCACGTCCATCCCAAAGAACTGTCTCCAAGATTTGTGCGCCACGCTTTGCTTCCTCCGTCGGGTATAATTATCGGCATGGGCGTGTATCTGGTGACCATTTGAGGCCAGAGAAAGTTGATAGGAGGTGTGGTCATTGGAATTAGGATGTACTTGATCGTACTTGTAGACTTGATGAGGCTTGGATAGGATTCGGATTCTGGGAGTGAAGATTTAAAGTGGTGGAGTAGTTTGAATCATTTCCTCGTGGGCCAACTTCTTTGATATTGCGAAATTTGACTGAACTTGGCTCTGGGAGAATATTTCACTGCTAGGTTCGTAGAGGACAGCGCGTACAGGTGTTCAGTCTTGCCCTCTGTAAACCCTCAAATACACCGTAAAGACATCATTTTTATATCATTGTTTTAGATAATCAGAATAGACGTCGTTAACTTCGTTCGATTTTTTATATCATAACTCATTTCTTGACACATTCTGATTATCTAACCTCTCTTCCCTCTGCATTCCTTACCGGTGTCACGGGTCCTGGGCCCGCTAAGATACCCCCTGTAAAATAGCTTTGTATTACACACTCTCCTGCGCACCGGAGGTCGAAGGCTGAACACCTGTCAGTGGTGTCCTCTACGAACCTGGGAGTGAAATATTCTCCCAGAGCCGAGATTCAGTCACGAAAATGGGTGGGATGAATTTTAATTGATGGATTTTCGACTTGAAGGAGTTGCACTCGATATTTTGGTCGAAAAATCAGTCGGCAGAGATTTCACAGCCGGAACAACGTCGAACAAAAAGTCATCACCACCAACATACGATTCACGAATGGGCCTAGGTCTATCTGGGGGCCGTATTAAAACATCCGACATCTCTTAAACTCCTTTTATACTTGCGACGAAGCATTTCTCAATCGATCCTACACCTGCGACCTACCTCCATACCCGTCCTATCACCTACCTACACACGCCCTAATGAGGAAAGTCATGATGGAAACGGGACGTGTACAAAGGAGGAAGAAGAGGGAAGACACACCGAGGGGATTACACAAATCCCCAATGACGAAAACAACCCAACGGTACGATATGAAGGTGCAAGGCTAGAGCAACGATGAGATCTTGGACGGCATTTATATTTCGGAGTCAATGAGGATGTCAAGGGCTCGGGCGCGTGGTGGCCGAGGCTGAGGAGGAAATCGCGCTACGGCGTGTATGCAGCGGGTTTCTGGACGGTTAGGCTTGGTATGATTCAACACATAGGTGAAGTCTGAGGTGGTCCGGTCATTAAAGTGGGACGAGGTTTGTCCGTACTTCACGGTAGTTAACCTGATCTGGCCCAACCCCACACGTTCTTAAGCTCCAATAGGAGTGCAACGGTAGCCATGTAACCTAGCACGTTAATGAACAAAACAAAAAAACTCTCCTGCGCATCATAGAGCGACTCTTGTATTTTCTTTATTTTAGAGAATCAGAATAGACTTTGATTACTTCGTTCGATTGTACAGATCACGACCTCATTTCGTGACAACCAGCGATGTCTCGCGGTTCAGGTATCTTCATATATTTAATATCTAGTCTCAATCTGTTTTATGAGCCTCGAAGACATCGTCTCAGCTCTCGACGACCTCCAGCTTGCCGAATCCCAGCCGGCACCCCAGCTTCCTGCAACAATGTCTGACTCCAAGCCAAAACGTTCACACTCAGAGTCTATGAGATCTCCAATCCAATGGCCCAAATGGTCAGGAGACCCTGCAGATTTCCCTTCTTTTCATATTTGTCTCGAAGGGCTCGCAGAAGATAGTATCAATGATAAAACCCTCTGTTATGCAGTTTTTTCTCAATCCCTCCCTTCTGAAGCCCAACGATGGGTAGCACCTTGGATGAAAGCCCAAAAGTTAGCCGACGACTGGAGCAGCGAAAGGCTAGTCTTTCACCTTGAAGAACTATTTGATGATAGGGACGCCACATATAGATCACAATCAAAGATTAACATGATTTGTCAAGGGCCTCAGCAAACCTTTGCTAAATTCAGATCTGTTTTCGAACAGCTCTGCTCTGAAGCAGAGCACCTTGCACCAATTGGTGCTTCTAAGGTTAATTCAATGACACTCGCGCTAGCCCCACATCTTCAACAAGGTATAGCTTACCGCCAAGGAGTCTCCGAGACTAATTACGAAAGCTTCGTCAAGGGAGTTCAAAGCCTGGCAACAGGATTAGAATCTATTCCTAGCTTTTGAACTATCAGAGGTTCAGACAGGGAGTGTTACACATCTGAAAATAAATCACAAGTATTCCAGCCCGCATGGGAAGTTAAACGTCCGGCTTGTCGAGTCCTTCCATCCTCAAGTAGGTCAGGCCAACCTCCTGTTCAATGTGATTGAGATGGAGATGTACATATGGCGGACATAAATTCGCTACAAATTCAAATTCAAACTCAAACCCAAGCGATTTTAGCGGCGCTGAAAGGTGGCGGTGCTAAAGATTCAGGTGGTAAAAGCTGAAGAAATGATACCCGCCCATTTTCACCAGAAGTCTCTCGAGCAGAAAGAAACCATTGTATCGACAGCAATCGTTGTAAAAGGTGTAACAAGACACCTTCTAATCGGTGGGGTGGCTGCATATATCGGAGCTACTGCGAGAATACGACGCAAAGGGGCTACAGCTCTTCTCGAAAATCTGGAGTAAACTGGATGGCAAACGAACGCTTGACTAACGACTTTGTTTCGGATTCGGAAAACTCATAGCCTTTGAGCAAAGTCATACGCAGAGGCTAGCAAGGTACGATTCTTTTGGTGTAAACATGGAGGAAAAGCCGTGAGCTGGAGAAACAACGGAAGTAAAGAAAAAAATGGACAGTAAACCCTTTTTGATAGAAACTTTTAAAAAAGATCAATTATTTCTTCTAGCTCTTAATGACTCAGGCTGTCTCCCTTACGCTGCCTTCAGTGAATACACAGTTAAGAAACACAAGCTTCCACGCAGCTCAGTAAAACCTACAAAACTTGTAATTGCAAATGATAATAAGAACTCCCAATAAAAAAGCCAAATAACATATGTTGTCCTTGGTATCAATGGACACCGAGAACGTCTATGGGGATACATCATAAAAGGATTACATGATGATTTAATCCTCGGCGAGGGATGGGCAGAGAGAAATAACGTCATCTATGACGCCAATGGCCATTCCCTCTACATAAATCAGGGAGAAGAAAGATTTCAAATATTAGAACAAGTCTGGATGGAATACGAGTATACCAGGAAAAAGACTAATTAGATCCAAGTAGGAAAACTAGTATCTTCACTAGCATTTTCCGCCTTCACAAAGAAAGCGCTAGACAACCAGCAAGATCTAACACAGGCGTCAGTCTCATTCGCATATATCAACAAAGTCTTGCAAAAATTTGATCAAAGCCAAAAAAAGACCAACCTTCGAATAAGTTCGTAAAAAGCTCCCCAATAAACTCAACGAATTTGAATCCATATTCCTAGATTAAGAATCTAATGAACTACCACCCCACAGAATTTGGAACGGCATGGAGGTCAAGTCAGAAAAAATGAAAACGACAATGAGAAAAAGCCACCTTATGGACCCCTCTATGAAATGTCAAAAGAGGAGTTATTTGCTCTGCGAAAAATCCTAGTAAATCTCCTCGACAAAGTCTAGGTACGAGCAAGTTCTTCGCCAGCTAGCTTACATGTGCTTTCTTCCAAGAAACCAGTAGGTGGTCTACGGTTCTACGTCGACTATCGTTGACTTAATGTGATCACAAAAAAGACCATTACCCCTTCCACTGATTCGAGAGACACTACGACAATTAACTAAAGCTCGTTGGTTCACTAAAGTCGACGTTCGCACTGTGTTCCACCGTCTACGAATCAAGGAAAGAGATGAAAAAAAATGGCCTTTTGCTTCCTTCAAGGCTTATTTGAGTGGCTAGTTTGTCCTTTCAGATTGTGTGTAGCTTCAGCAGCATTTTTATGTTTCATTAATAGCACCCTGCAGGAATTTCTTGATATATATTCTGCTCAGCATATCTTGATGATGTTACAGTCTATTCAGACGGAGACTTAGAAGACCATTACCAGAAAGTATCTAAAGTTGTGAATGCACTAAAGACAGCTGGTCTGCGGTTGAACCTTGAAAAATGTGCTTTTGGGGTAACGAAAATAAGATACTTAGGTTTCATCATCGAAGCAGCGGTAGGCGTCAAAGTAGACTCCGATAAGGTGCAGGCATTTTCTAAGTTTTTGGAGCCGAATAATGTATCACAAGTACGCTCCTTCCTTGGGTTCTCAAATTTTTACCGAGAATTTATTCCTCGTTTCTCTTCGATATGTGAACCACTCAATAATCTAACCAAGCGAGGTGTGCTTTGGTAATGGGATAAACCTAAAAAATATGCATTCATGTGATTAAAGGTGTTGCTAATGAGCACACCAATCCTCACGATTTTTGATTCTGAAGCCGAAACCCTGTTGGAAGTGGACTCATCAGGTTATGCTATTGGAGGAGTATTGTCACAAGTAGACGAAAAAGGCCGCCTTCGACCTGTAGGATTCTTCTCCAGAAAATTGTTGCCGGCTGAAGCTAACTATGAAATTTATGATAAAGAAATGTTATCTATTGTTGCTACTATGAGACACTTCAGAGGTGAACTTAGAAGCGTTAGTAAAGCTTTCACCATACTATCTGATCATCGAAATTTGCAGTATTTCATGACAACGCGCCAACTATCAGAACGCCAAGTCCGATGAGCAGAAGAGCTCTCAGGCTTCAATTTTAAGATAAAATTTAGACCAGACTCAGATCCTGCAAAGCCTGATCTCCTTTCTAGAAAAGCTGAGTACGAGCCTAAAGATTTCAGTGACGAATGTTTTCGAAAAAGAGAATTTCAACTCCTTAAAAGCAACTGGTTATCGCCCAGTTGTGAAGAGGAAGAATTGTCATCTTCCCTAAGTCTCTCAGCAGTGGTCACTAGACAACAGGCTAGGCCCCGGGAAGAAGTTACAGAAAAAGCTTCGTCTAAGCCTATTAACCAGTCATCTAGCCCCCGCGCATCCCCCAAAGGAAATCAACTCTTTGAAGATCTCAAAATGCAAAAGCTCTGGAATAAAACAGTGTGACGGCTAGTAAGCCGATAGATTCCCTGTAGCCTGTGCTATTGAGCACACACATATTCATAGTGTCAGTGCTAAGTTACGCTTGTATTGAAAGTCTGGAACTGCCCATGTTTGAAACGTTGGTAACTAGCCCACACCTAAATGATGGGAGCTCGACTGGAGCACAGCTACTAGTGTTTGGGATATTGGAACCATGTATATAAATAGGGCGTTAAATGCAGCATTACTTTTGTTCTTCAGTTAATAAATAAACTTGCCTTTCGACATACAAACGCCCAAGCTTTATATGCCAGAACCGTTACATACAGTTAAGGAAGACACTCCTTTCCTTGAAGTTTATACAAGCCTAGAAAATGAGGACCGCGCACTACCAAATTCTATTGGAAACTCGATACAAATTACAGATTGTTCTTCGACGAGAGACACGCGTTACTGTATTGTGGCACCTTATGGGTTCCAAACTGGGAACCTCTAAGCAATACACTAATTCAAAAAGTGCGTGATTCTCATATGACAGGCCATCCAGGCCGGGAAGTAACATTATTTATTCTCTCACGATGCTTTTTCTGGCCTCAGCAATGCAAGGATGTCAGAAGATTTGTGAGGAATTGCCACATATGCGGTAGATCAAAAGTTTGGTGTCAGTCTTCGAGTGGTTTGCTACGACCACTGCCATTACCAGAACAGTTACAGAGCAAGTTAGCCATAGACTTTATGCCCGATTTAATTACAACAGGTAATAAGCAAAGATTTCTTACAGTTGTATATCATAGGCTCCTTGGTAGTGCTACATTAGAAGCTATGGAGATAATGGAAGCAGAGGCTTATGTAGAAGATTCTATTTTGAACCACTGGCGTTATCATGGCTTTCCTAACTCTCTATCATCAGACAGAGGCTCTAACTGGGTCGGTCACTTTTGGAAGAGGCTTTGTCAGTGTGTAGATATCCAACAGTGACTGTCAACAGCGTTTTATCCACAGATAGATGGAGGTACCGAGAGAATGAATCAAGAAGTTCCAACATACCTCCGCACTTTTATTTCTTATGCCCAAATATCGGGGCCAAACTTCTCCCATTAGCAATAGTTGCTATAAATAACAGAACTAGCTCAAAAACTAGTTTCAGTCCATTTTAATTAACTCATAATTATCATCTTGAATCTATTCAGCGCCGTTACTCACCATCCAGCCCGGGTACAACCCCAAAAGCAAATGCCAACACCTTCATCAACCGCCTTCACGAGGGTGAAGGATTTGCAAAAGCTACAATGACAACAGCCCAGCAAATTATGGAGCACAATGCTAATAGAGGACGAAGACAGGCTGAAAAAATAAAAGTGGGAGTTAAAGTGTGGTTAAATCTAAAAAACGTCACCACTCAGCAGCTCAAGAAAAAGTTGTCTTGGATAAATGCTAAATGTAAAACAACGCGCGAAATAGCTCCTGATGCCTACGAGCCTGATTTGCCAGTGTTGCGATTTGACCGTTGTTGGAGCTTAGGTGAATACCTAAGCGTGTTGTTGAAAATATTTACGACAAGGCTGCATGGGGAGGGATAGATAAAGCTGAACAAGATGGCACTTCTAGTCAGGAGGTCTAAGCGTTACTACAATTAAGTAACACCTGGCAATACGTGGCTAGCTAGCAAGTATTGTAGCTAAGGATAAGTCATCAGTCTGGAGATTGACGGAGGGGACCAATTCTTATAAATACCTGTTAGTCGTAGCTAGAGTTCTCCTTTCTGCTCATATAGTTTAATAAATCGATTTATTCATCACCAACTCGGTTTCTGTCATAGCTAAGTAACATTTACCCCGAATTCTTTGTTGATCTACTTCGTAGAAATTCAGATGATCCGCTAACCTTCCAAGTCACCGAAGATAGCCAACTTCCCCCATTTCTAGACGGGAAATACTCTCTTTCTGGGGCAAAGAGATTACTGAGAGGTAAATCATTTGGAGGAAAAAGGTTCATCTGCGTCAAGTGGACTGGCCACAAAGTAGCCACCTGGGAACCCCGAGAAACTATTGTGCTAACTGACGCGTCCACAAGCTTCATTTAAGAGTACGATGATAGAGACCATAACGTGGTCAGATACACGGGCTCGAGAGGCAAAAGAAATAAGAAACCGGAGGAGGACGGTGATGTTACGGGCTTAAGGGTATCAGGAAAGGTCCCCTGAACAAGGTCTGGAGGCCAAATAAGTAATGTCGATCTTAGCCTGCAAAGACGTATTCTTCACCTTCCAGTGGTGCCGGTGTAATCTCTCAGTATGCTCTGCATATCTGGGATATCCAAGAAGAATCGCATCCGAATCGAAGTCGAAAGCAACCTCATACACATCTCCATTTGATAACTTCTCGACAATACCTCTTTCATCATTATCATCTGAGTCCTCAACCCATCTCTAACCACGCATCATCTCGCCTCAACGACCAATAAAGAAGTTGCTCCAATTGCATACAGGAGCTTGCCCCATTAATCTCCAGCCATCACTCACTACATATTTACGACGCTATTAATACCCGCGAGGAGGAAATTAAGTCGAAAAATACAAAGCCTGGGTCATGGCTTATGGGGGACTGTTGCTCTAATGAGACAAACATCTTGAAGAAGGACAGGCGGCTGGGATTTGGAAAGAGAGGGGAAAGAGGTCTCTGAAGAGCATGCTGGGACTGACATTTTCGAGGGGGTTTCCAACTTTGGGTTTTTTGTAGGCGCCAAGACCCAGATTTCGGCTAATTAGCCAGGAGGGCTTCTTTTGTCGATGGGTCAACGGCACTCCCCAGCGCCCTGGACGGCACAAAAGAAGTTGGGCTAAGCTACCATACAGCAATCACGCTCTGTCAAGACTTTTCTGTGATTTCAGCACGACCTTCGGGAAGGAGTTGGAAGGAGGCTAGAAAGGCAGAGTGTGAATTCTCCGAGCTGCCCTCAAGTCTGCAGCGCCCAGCTGGCCGGCCTCTTCGAACGCTTCAGAAGGGTCAGTATGTCTTTGGATTTAGTCCTAATGTCGGTATTAGGAGAGCTCCGCACCCAGTGGTTTTTGCGATATTTCCCGGCTGCCGTACACCCGCAAATGGCCATCGTTTCGTTGGCTGGAGAGGGGAGATAATGAAGGGCTAAGGGCTCCTCTTAGTGTATGATCGAATGAGGACTTGTGAGGGGTGGTACTGTTTGAGGGGAGCTGTATGGGAGGCATAGGAGGGGATATACTACTAGCATAGGTATCCTTGGCCTGTAGACAGAGAGGACCTGCATGTCCTACATAGATATAGACTCAGACAGGACAATAAAATGAATTAATAATAATTGTAAAACTTAGAGAGGTCTTCGTGTGGATGTCACGTAAATCGTCAAAAGATGAAAGCGAATACAAGAATCAATTAATCAACTGTCTCAGCGTTACGAGTCCATCGTAGCACTATAATATCTAGTTCTACCCTATTGACGCCACTGATCATCATTACTAGTCTGACATGGCTGCACGCAGATCGTGCTTTCGCTTTTGGACTAGATCCAGACTTATGCATGCATAAGTCTGCTTACAATAATAATGATAATAATGTCGATCTTAGGTAACTATAACATTACCCCTGTAATACATCTTTTTTTTTTTTTGCATCAGATTTTAATTTCGTATGCAGCTATCTAGCTATGACACAATATCAAAGAAAAGTACAGAAAAGATGACTCAATTTACAAGAGGAGCACTCATGCCTCGGATTTCATTTGCAAGTACCACTGCGAAGTTATGGTGGCTTTTTCTTCACCCCAAGTCAACCCTCATCCTTGAATACCCACCCAAGGGAACGTCTCAAAAACCCTGAGTTATCCAGACATGCCTCCGTCATCCATCAACTTTTCTCCGCGCGAAATGTAATCTGAGATGTCTCCTTCCCAAGTGGAGTAGGTGCCCAGGCTACTCAAACCATGCCAGAGAACATCACCAGGAGGCGGACCACGTCACCTTCCATCGTTTGCTTGTTTTTATTGTGTCAGCTTCACTCTCGCAAGCGAAGTCTTGGCGCGCATAAAGCTCAATTCGTAAAACTCTTGCCAAAATTCAAAATTCGACGCCCGTCGAAAACGTATCCCTCTTCTGCATCATCTTGTGAACTTATCTTGATCCCTCTCACGTCCATCCCAAAGAGCTATCTCCCAGATTTGTGCTCCACGCTTTGCTTCCTCCGTCGGGTATAAATATCGGCGTGGGCGTGTATTTGGTGACCGGCTGAGGCCAGGGAAAGTCGACGAGAGGTGTGGTCATTGAAACGAGGATGTACTAGGTCGTACTTGTAGACTTGATGAAGCTTAGTAGAGAATCGGACTCTTTGGGAGTGAAAGATTGACATGGTGGAGTAATTTGAATTGTTGCCTCGTGGGCCAACTTCTTTGATATTGCGAAATTTGACTGAACTTGGCTCTGGGAGAATATTTCACTCCCAGGTTCGTAGAGGACACCGCGTACAGGTGTTCAGTCTTGCCCTCTCCATGCAGGTGTCTACAGTCTATAATATTTACCCGGAAGAAAACCTTCATAGTGAAAACCTCCCACATCTTTCTATCTGTTGTCTAAAGTTCTCACAAATTTTATTCAGGAAGCGCAGTTATACTACAGTGCCTTTCATGTAAGCTAACCAGATCATCTCTATCCCCCCCAAGCATTATTTGACCTTCTCCTTTCCCTCAGCAGTATTTCGAACGCTTTTGTCATCTGAAATTGCTCTATCTAACCATGGGTTAAGATCCACTGTGTTACCCCTTTTATATCTCCAGGATTGTTTATCATCGCTTCGTAGGATCGATCTTTGGCTTGTCTCCAGATCTTAGCTCTACCATTTGACCATCGGGGGCAGGACATAATCAGGTGCTTGGGGTTCTGTGATTGGTAGGCGCATGGATAACCTGGACTTAGTTTCTCTACTATATTAGAATACAAAAGTCTCACCTCGAGTGTACTTTTGACTTCTTTCGATGGTTCGGGGTGCATGGCAGGTAGGCCTTGGCCCATTTATAACATGTCGGGCTTATTGAAAGGTATCGGCACGTCGAGTAGTTTGTGTAGACTGAGCTGGCCAACACGAGACCTTAAGGTTGTTTTGTTTTTGTTTATTTTGTCCTAAACTAAAGCTATTTTTCCACATTGGGTCAACGACAGGCGGAGCCGGCAGGGTTCCCTGTAATCTTTCCTACAGCCTAACTCGTTCCAACCTCGTGAATTGCTACCAAAAGTGCAGCTGATTAAACTGAAACGAAAAATCAAGAAAATCAAAACAACTCCGAAAAAACCAGAAGATTCCTCCATGTTGGACCCAGTCAATGTGCTCCTCACACATTCCCTCGTCCGTCACACCTTCCAAATGACAAATTTACTTAATCTCCGCTGAGAGCAGTAGATGAGTTAGCAGGCACCTTTGATCCAGCCGGTATCCTGCTAATTGTTAGTAGATGCCTCATAAGGGGACATCGTCGAGGTTGCTGTGTCCTCAAACTTCTTCTTCAGGTCCCAGCACTCTGAAACCTGTTGCCTCAGCCGTTGACACATCCTTCGCCGCGGCGACGATCGCCTCTTCGGCCTTTTTGGCTGCAGCCCTAGCTCGAGCCGCCTCCGCGAACTTCCCTTGCTCGAGGTGGCGTATCCACGCGAGCTGCTCTTTTGTCACCGGCCCAGACTTTCTGGGTCTGACTTTGCAGTCCCGAGAATCCGATCGGTGGGGTCCCCCACAGTTGCGACACCTAGTGAGGGCCTTGCACTCGGCTTCCGAGTGCATGTTGGAGCCGCAGTTCCAGCAGGCTGGAGCGCGGGAGCAACCACGAGTGGCGTGGAAGCCCAAACAGCGTTTACACTGTTCAATTTGGCGACGAGGCTTGTGAATGGTTGCCATACCAGACTCTTCGGAGAGGCGGAAGCCCGCACGAGGGGCGTTGTCTCGCGTGAAAAGGGCATGCCAGTTTTGATACGGTGCCCCAGGTCGACATGTCCCATGAGGTCGGACCTGGATTGGAATCGCGCCGGTCGTACCGAGAATCTTGGCAGAGACCCAGCTAGCATTGACCGCCCTGGTGCCGCACACTGTAACTATACTTACAGGTGCGTTCGGTATCTGTAAGGCGACAAGATCCGAAGATGCCTCGAGTTTGACGTTATGACTCGCCAGCTTCGAAGAGCCATCTAAAGTCTCTTGTCGTGTTTTTTCGTTATTTGCTAGCATAGCAAAGCCCGTTCTCACTCTGTGGAGTGAGGTTATTTCTTGGTTAAAGTAGCCGAATTTATACTCCAACTTAGTTCTCACGCTGCTTGTGGACAGTTTTCGCCACGGGTGGTCCTTTTCAAGACGAAGGAACAGTCGCTTATCGACTTCCGCCTTGGGGTTTTCTTTTTGTTGGGCTTTGGCCGCAGGTCGCGGCACAGCCTTCACAGTTGGGACTACTTTTTGTTGCAGTCCGTGTCTGGCCACCGTATCCCAGGTGCTTTTCACAGGCAGAACTGGGACGGCGGGAGTTGTGTTACTCCTGGCCTCGGGAGCCCTTGGGAGAGGGTTCGTCGGGCGAGGAGGGAGAACGGGTGGCGTAGTAGCCGGGCCCGTGGCCATGTATTGCACAATGGCGGTGCGTAGGTAGACTCTCATGGAGTCTACTAATTGTCTATTTGACCCGTTGGGAAAAGGGAGGAGGGCGGCTTTGACGCTTGAGATGGCGGCGGAGCAGAGGGCCAGATTTGCCGCTGTTTCGGCGACGCGTCGTTCGGCTTCGACTATTGGTCGAAGCTCAGGAGGACACTCTGCTTTTGTGGCAGCTTTTGGCTGCGACGTTGATTTTGGCGCTGCTATGGGTGCAGCGTTTTCCGACGGTTTTGACGCGGACGGAAAAGATTCGGATGATTCTCCAATCCCGTGGGGGACGGAGGCTCGTTGAGGAATTTCCTCAACAATTTCGACTGACCCGATCATGTCAGTATCGGGTTCAGTGATGGCGGGGAGGGCTTTTTCCTTCCCTTTGATTGAGCCCTTGCTCATCTCCGCGCATTTCGGAGACTGGGCAAGGCCAGGTAATTGCTCGAGAGCCCTCGGGTGGACTTTCGTGTTGTCCAACTTGGCGTTGGGACGCTTTTTTCGAACAGGTTGCATGGTGAAAATGCCAGCGACTCGATGATAATTTTTTGATAGAATGCGACGAGCGCGAAAGGGAGGGAGAGGGGGAATGGGTGAAGATTCGAAAATTCGAAAATTCGAAATTCAAATAATTGGTTGAGTTGTGAGCCAGCACGGCCTTAAATAATTATAAAAAATAAATATAAAACCTGGACTAAGTACTCCGGGTACGTTTCTTCTGTGTAAATACGAGTTAAGCCCCATGTGCTCACTTTGTATTTGCATTGCTAAACTGCTTTGGGCTCTAGTCAGGTTACTAAACCTTCTTATTACTATTAATTCATTTTATTGTCCTGTCTGAGTCTATATCTATGTAGGACATGCAGGTCCTCTCTGTCTACAGGCCAAGGATACCTATGCTAGTAGTATATCCCCTCCTATGCCTCCCATACAGCTCCCCTCAAACAGTACCACCCCTCACAAGTCCTCATTCGATCATACACTAAGAGGAGCCCTTAGCCCTTCATTATCTCCCCTCTCCAGCCAACGAAACGATGGCCATTTGCGGGTGTACGGCAGCCGGGAAATATCGCAAAAACCACTGGGTGCGGAGCTCTCCTAATACCGACATTAGGACTAAATCCAAAGACATACTGACCCTTCTGAAGCGTTCGAAGAGGCCGGCCAGCTGGGCGCTGCAGACTTGAGGGCAGCTCGGAGAATTCACACTCTGCCTTTCTAGCCTCCTTCCAACTCCTTCCCGAAGGTCGTGCTGAAATCACAGAAAAGTCTTGACAGAGCGTGATTGCTGTATGGTAGCTTAGCCCAACTTCTTTTGTGCCGTCCAGGGCGCTGGGGAGTGCCGTTGACCCATCGACAAAAGAAGCCCTCCTGGCTAATTAGCCGAAATCTGGGTCTTGGCGCCTACAAAAAACCCAAAGTTGGAAACCCCCTCGAAAATGTCAGTCCCAGCATGCTCTTCAGAGACCTCTTTCCCCTCTCTTTCCAAATCCCAGCCGCCTGTCCTTCTTCAAGATGTTTGTCTCATTAGAGCAACAGTCCCCCATAAGCCATGACCCAGGCTTTGTATTTTTCGACTTAATTTCCTCCTCGCGGGTATTAATAGCGTCGTAAATATGTAGTGAGTGATGGCTGGAGATTAATGGGGCAAGCTCCTGTATGCAATTGGAGCAACTTCTTTATTGGTCGTTGAGGCGAGATGATGCGTGGTTAGAGATGGGTTGAGGACTCAGATGATAATGATGAAAGAGGTATTGTCGAGAAGTTATCAAATGGAGATGTGTATGAGGTTGCTTTCGACTTCGATTCGGATGCGATTCTTCTTGGATATCCCAGATATGCAGAGCATACTGAGAGATTACACCGGCACCACTGGAAGGTGAAGAATACGTCTTTGCAGGCTGTAAACCCTTAATTACCCCGTAGAAACATCGTTTCCATATCATTGTTTTAGACAATCACAATAGACTTGGTTAACTTCGTCTGATTGTTTAGATCACGACTCATTTCGTGACATAGACTGCTATGGGTCTTTGTCAGGTTTCGGTGGAGTAGAAAGGCGATTCCCGGAGACTTATTTTTCATCAACCCGACTTTCAGTTCTGATAGAATTCGGCGATGATTATATATTAATAATTCACATTGAGAAGAGAGTTCGATATCCTACACAACTATCAATAAAGTCTTCTCCGAAATTAAATACTTGTTCTTCGAGATTTTTCCTCCTAGAAACCTTTGACAATTTCTAACACACGTTGCAGAATATTGAATCATTACCCCGTGGGTCAACTTCTTTACTGTTGAAAAATTTGACTAAACTTAGCTCTGAGAGAATACTTTATTCCTAGGTTTACGAGGGATTCCGCAGATATGTGTTCTGTTGTGAGGTTAGAGACCGAGAGAGATTTCGGACATTTGGAGAAAATGGAAGAGTGGTATTCGAGCACAGGAGCTGGTGAATGGAGCTTCAGATGTAAAGCTGTGGAGTTGAAGAGAGGAGCGATGAATATAGCCTTCAGAGAGATTTAGTTAATACAATGAACGGAAGATTTCTGCAGGTAGAAGAGACTACACTATACACAGAAATCAAACTTGGTATGACTGAAGTTTGGGGGTTGATGAGGTAGGTGCCAATATCTCAACTTGACAACTTTATCCAAATGACATTATAGCCTTGTGTTTTAGTGAAACCCCGCGACCAAGACAAGAAATAGACGTGACTACATTGTGTGTGTGTGTGTTTATTGTACTATTTGAGTCTATGACTATCTGGCACATGGGGCTCCTCTCTGATCCATGCCACACCTTGTACAGTGCTATTTGCCTCTCATGTTTCTTGAAAGATCATTGATATATTGCCCGTGATGAATAGCCATTCAGCTCAGTATTTACCTGTGGAATTCTGTAACTTTTTCCACTGAATCATCCATCAAAATAATAGCAAATGAAAAGGCAGTTATGGAAACTGAGTGCACGGCAAAAAGTCTCAAAAAACCTGCAGCTCCAGTCCTTTAAGTCTCAAACACAGGTGCCACATGAGGTGCGCATATCCATCTATATCTCCCTTGTTTGTAACATTGTAGGTTAACTTGATCCAATCCACAATCGCCGTATCGGGTACTCGATACACTCCAGAAACTCATCGCATGGCTTTTCTTCCATAACCAAGAGTGCTTGATGTGTAGACCTGGACCCTAACATCTGATCTAATCGTGGCTAGCTTCATGATCATTGTGATAGGTAATGAAGACGATATAGACTGCGAAAGCGATTGGGGATCCTCATCGAAATGAGGATGAATATGTTGCTCAATCTCGGCACTGTGGACTCTATATTTAGAGCAGGAAATTCGTAGGGGGACCAACGACAGGTGTTGATAGTAGTCCACCCGGCTGAACAGCGTTACTAAATTCCTTGAAGGTAAGTTTGACGAGTTGACAGTAATTAAATACGCAGAATTAGGGGTTTATCACCAATTTGGTTTTCTCCGTAAACATTGAACATTGTCCCCTGCAGGGACTCAAAGGGTGCTTGATCGGGCTAAATGAGGTTGATTTTGATTTCATTATCCTGATTTGGCGCCCTATGGGCCCGTGCAGGTGTCTATCATACCTTCTAATTTATATGGGAGGGAACCTTTTGGTCTAAACCCCCCAAACCTTCTCGTTAAATTTCTAAGCTTTTTCTAATGTATCCTTTAGGGAAGCGCAGTTACACTGTAGTGCCCTTCATATAACCTAATCACATCAGCTTTATCGACCTTAAGAAAGGCATGACCTGTTCCTTACCCTCAGCAGCATTTCGACCGCCCTTATCATCTGGAATTGCTCTATCCAATCATGATTTAGGATCCACTGTGTCATCCTTTTGATATCTCCAGAATTGTTTAGCATAGCTTCGTAGGACCGATCTTTCGCTTGTCTCCAGATCTCTCTCCTTCCATTTGACCATCGAGGGCAGGACACAATCATTTGCTTGGGGTTCTGCGATTGGTAGCTACATAGACAGCTTGGACTGTAGACTCTGGGAACTTTTCTTCTTTATAAATACGGGTTGAGCCCCATGTGCTCACTTCGTATTTGAATCGCTAGACTGCTTTGGGTCCTTGTAGGGTTAAATGAGTTCAATTTCAAATTAACAAAAACAATAATAGCACAAAGCAGTCTAAAGATCCAAATTCGAAGCGAGCATTTTATGGTCAATTCTTATTTTCATAAAGAAAAACACCAAGAGTTTGCAGTTTAATCTAACTAGATGGTTACCAATCACAAAACCCTAAGCATATAAAAATTTGCTGCACTCGATATTCAAACGGTAGAGCAAAGGTTTATGGAAAGGCTCAATATCGGTCCTTCGAATCAAAAATCAAGAGTGCTAGTGATAAAAAAAGTATCGTGGCGGATTTTAGGCCATAGTTAGGAATACTAATTTTGGTTGATAAAAGCAATCATAGTGCTACTGAAGGAATGACTTGAGATGAGTAAAGGTCTGGGTCCTTAGAAAACTATGTGATTGATACGAGGGTGTGTCACTGTATAGTGCCTGCGCCTACTGGAAGACGAGCGAGAAATGAAAATAGGACAAATAGAGAGGAAGGTAAGTTAATTCGACGTGAAGTTTCCTCCTGTTTAAATGCTTCGGTTAAAGGCAGCTGTGAAGACTACAGATCGCAGAACGAGTTCAATGTGATCGAAATAAATTTATATTTGTTAATTTCATATTTTATTTAACATTCTGACAGTAGATGCTCTTAAATTTGTGTGTAATTCGAGAGGCGACTAGTGTTTAGCTCCAAGAAACAATGTTTTGTTATTCCAACACGTTAAGCTATGACCGCTATTGCAACCTCGACTCTCCATATTCGGGAATTTCAAAACCGAGACAGGGCTTGCCATCAAGTTGACCTTGGATAACTACGGTGTAGCAAATGATACTTAGTAGAACTTGACTATAAATACTTCAACTCATCACCCAAATTTTGAACTGTTTGTTAAAATCTTCCTAATTGCACCCGTTCCAAGGTATGGTCTCCATATCACAGAACTATTCACATCATTCGAGTTTGTGCTTGAAATAGGGTCACAACAGAAACTAATTTGCGACATCAAGGGCAACCACGACCAAGCAAGATATACACTTCTAATTAAGGCGCTACCATTACAAAAGAGAAAAAACTGGTCGATTCCACTCATCACATAAAACCATATCGGGCTTCCCATCATAATCAGTAGCCCCCACATGCTGTCCTACTTCGGAAGAAACTCGCTCTAACAACCAACTATAATACCCTCAAAAACTTTGATTCCGAGAATAAGCCAGAACAATTTCTATCAGAAACAAAGTCATCGAGAACGTCTACATCCATACGGGCCATTGGGGTTGAAATACGATCCATCGTACCAGCAGCCTGCCTAAATCCTGGATAAAAGTTTTTGAAGATTTTGCCGACTGTAGGTACTTCATCTTTAATCAGAATTTATTTGAGATGAGAACAAGCTTCACACATGCATAAGTCTATTCAAGCGTCCGAAAAGCGAAGAGACCGTCTTCTTACTTCAAATCAAATTTACTACCTACAATATCTGCCATTTAATACGGGTCAGAATTTTATTTTATTTTAATCGTGTTAGTATTGACCGAAAACTTTACTCTTCAAAAAAGTTTTTTTGTAGGAAATAAAGACAGAAGGTTTTTGGCCAGTGCCACGTTTATATCAACAGCCCTATCCTATGAATCAAGTATCATCCCGTACTAAAAAAAATTTCATTTCTTCTCGGAAACAAGCTGGAATTTAATACTCTGGTCTCTTATATTCAAGACACTAGCAAGATAAGCACTCTTGCTTTCAATTTTACTATCATGTTCTCGTCATAAATACTGCCTACAGTATCCAAGAAACACGATTAGTTCCTATTAACTAATTATATCGAAAGATATTTGCTAAATTTAGGCCAATTATATGGTCTTCCTGAAATCACTGTATGTGTTTTTACCCCCGGTTTGAGTTAATTATAAGCACTAAAAATAGGTAAGTAATCAAGAGATCTTTATCTTTGTAAAGTTGGTGAGTCATCATCCAACCAGTTATTTCAAATCTCATCTTGTCACTCTTTCATTTCTTAAAATGTGAGCTAAAATTGATTCAAATATACAGAGTCAATCTTTTATCCCGTCATCTAAATTAATATTATACCCCTCATATCTCCCTTCTACCAAAGTAAACTTCATGTCTAATTTTCTCATCACAAAATTGTATATCTTTGTACAAAAAACCGAGAAGAATATCACAAACTTATTTCTCTTGTTAGGACTACGACCAACAAAGGCTATTTGTCAAACCTTCATCATCTTAGCTCCGGTTAGACTCTATAGCAAGGCTTTCAAAAAATTCCAACCTCAAACTTTGTACAAGAAAAAAGCCACAAAAGCTCATGTCACTGCTATGAACCAGAAACCAATTTTGATTAATTCTTATATACTTCTCAATTTCAATTTAAATATTTCTCTAAACTGACTAGCGGGCAAACTACTTACTAGAGGCTATAGATTCAGGTCACGAAAAACTGTGGATGGTAGTCTTGTAAATTCTAATGTTATAAAATTTTTCTCGTTAACCTTACATTATGGCCGCATCTCATAATATTCTAGAGAGCTCATTGAAAGCCCAAGAAAATGTTCAACGCATAGACTTGGGAAAGAAAGATGTCAAACCCCGCGAATCATCTCTAAGTGAAGTAGAAAATTTCGATCAAATGTCACATTACTTGCGATCTCCAACACCTCAGTCAAGCTCTAGTATGGAACAGACATTGCCAATTGCTACAGCCACACCGCTAAATTATCGAGAATTTGATGTGCCGCTCCCGCTTGTATCACACGTACGAAACGTTTACACTGAAAAAATTGAGGGCAGCCGGAACTTACTCGAATTGATATCAAAAGATAAAACTGTTTCTCCTGAAGCTCTTACAGAAATAGACCATTTAATAGACTACCTTCGTAAGCTCTGTGATCACTTAAAACCTTCACTGGATGATCTGTCTTCAAATACTCTGGACTTAGCTGTATATCAAGCAAAGTACGCAGAAAATGTCAGCACCAAGTTTATATTTTTATCTGAATTTTTAAGCCACATTAAATCGCAAGATAGACATATAATTGTCCTTATCAGTGAAATAGAACTGATGGAAGTTATTGAGGTTTTTTTGAGAGCACATAATTTTTCTTACAGCCGTGCTGATCGTCCAGCCTTGGTTTCAGATTGCTCTGGAGACTGTAGAATAAAAGTAACTATTTTACTAAGTTCTGAACGATCTTACCAGATAAAAACAGCCGATATCATAATTGCCTTTGATTCTAGTTATTCCCGTATCGCACATCTCGCAAAATTAAAAAGTGGTGCCGACACTTCAAATTTATCAGTATCTGTTATACACTTAGTAATCACACATTCAATACAGCATTTAGAAAGAGAATTACAAACCTTGACTAAAGATACTGCTGGAAAAATACAACTTTTTAAACTCATTCACACTGCCGCGGATAAGGTTGGAATTATTCCCAAAAATTATCAAGAGCCTCCAGGTGCAGCTAAAGCAGTAGCACAGTTTTATATCCAAGGGGAAGTTCAAGGCTCTTGGCCACTAGGTTCGTTGCCAGATTTAGATGAAAATATAAAGCATTTTCAGAAAGATCAAACATCAATATTATACGGATCTTCCGAAGAGCTTCAACACATGAAAAGTGAGCTCCATTCAATAAATCCAGCCTCTTTAAAACGATATTCGGTTAGCGAAAATATCTTTCCCCTCCACATGTCACTCACTAATAATCTTCAAGAAAGATGAAAACTCTAGATTCTCTGACTTTTCAAAACGTCAGAAAACTGAGTATTCTAATGACAGATCGCCAAAAAACCAATTTACAAACGATAAATCACAGAAAACAACTCATAAGCCATCTCTCGAAGAAGATGAAAGTAAATGTCCTGAGATTAAATCCGACTCATCAATTCAGAACATCGTGGGTGGGTTGGAAAATCAGATCTCGTTAAAAAAAAAGGTCTCTAACCAATATGTGGCACTAAAAATATTTAGCTTAACCTGACATAATCTGCAGTTAAATTCCATCAAAATTCAACTCCGGGATCTGGAGGAAGTAGAGGTAGAGTTGCGCCAAATCAATAAAGATTTGGAATCCCGATACCTTGATCTAGAAGAAAGTATAAGGCTAATTCAACCCAAATATCAAGAAGCTATTGCTGAGCGTGGTCTTTACGAAAATGAGAAAAATCTCGCGCTGATTCGAGAAGCCAATTTAAGACGTACACTTCTTGATAGAGAATCAACATTAGTTCAAGTTAAGAAGGAGAAAGAAGAAACTGATAAAGAGCTGAAGAATGTGCGAGAAGCACTTTTGGGCTCGTGCATACCGGAATTGCATGAATTAGAAAAGATGCGAATAGAGATCTCGCGTCTCAAGGCTGAGAATGACCTACTTAATAAGCAAAAAAGGATTAACCAAACAGACTTTGATTACATGCAAAGCAATTACCAGGAAGCTTCAACCTCTGCTGCTGCTGCACAAACTGAGCTCCGTGTATTGCAGGGGGATCTAGAGGCCTTGAAGATAAAAGCCGGTGATAATGCAGTAAAGATACATCAGATTCAACATGATAATACTATTAGAGAATTTCAGTTCATAATTAGAGGTTTGAGGTCTGAGAAAGCTGTTCTCCAGCGCCAGGTTGAAAGAATAACCGACCAGTATAATATTGCCGTGAGTGGACGCCCTAATACTCGGAGTACTAGTATACCACGTAGCCCGCGGCCAGGAGGCGATGTGGCAAGCCCTCGTCCGGTGGGAAGAATAATTAATAGCCATAGTAACACTAGCGCTATAGTTGGGGGCATTAGTAGGGGTAGTAGCCCAGTACCTGTAGAATTTGGTGCGGGCTATCGAAACGTAGTTGCTTCACATGGGGAGAGATCAAGGGGTAACACACCACAGCGAACAGACAATATATATTTTAAGAGAGCAGGTAATAAGCTACGTTAAAAATCGGGGCTATGTAGCTAATTGTGGTCCGTATTAGTAGATTTATGACATGCTTAGGTTTACTAGTCAATAATTCTTATTGAATTGTTGCACAAGATTGTCTAAAGCTTTGCCTCAAATTTAATGGTTTCTTGTATTTGTTTAAACATAAATCTAACAAATATTGATGAGATGAATTAAAGTCTTGTGATCTTGGTTGTCTGCTATACAGGCCTCCTAGAGTTGTAGAGTCAAGAGCGGTCTAGTATTTACTCGTTCCGGAAACTAAAGACAAATTTATGCTGAAGGCGGAAGTGTGATAGCGAAGTGAATAGCCCTTCGATGCTAGACGAGAGCGCCACGACAGCCAAACTATCTCTTAAGAAATAAACGTGGGACAAGGCATTACATTGTAAATGTTGACCAGATAATCCTTCCGCTACGGATGAAATCTATGTACTGCTAAGAAGGTCATGTGGCCTGGCTAGCTTAGTTTACATAAGTAGGTGGAATACTACCCCTAAACACTATCTATCTACACAATTTGAATAGCCTGGAGTCCGACCCATTGAATTATTTGTGAGTGGGAGTTCTTAGGCTAAGTCTGGAATAAGTGCTGTAAAGTGTTGCTGATAGCGAAGATCATATGAACAAAATTAATTGAATCTTAAATTGAGGAAATAAGCGGGTAATACCCGGGCAATCAGAGGAATAAATGAACTGGACCTACAAAATGTTTTTAGGATGGACCACCAAATGTATGATGCTAGAATTTTCTAGGATACTCTAAGAAAGTGTCGGAATTTTGGGCTGGCTTGGAAGTATTAGTGATTAAGAATGGAGATATCTGGAAAGATAGCACCCACAGGAGCTTTCAATAGAAGTGTGTGGAAAAAGATGTGATTGTCTTTCCTCTTCCTTAAATACCTTCTAGCATACAAAAATCTAATATTCGACGAAGGATAATATTTTACAGGAATGACTCTCTATCACGACTAGACATATTCCAAAAATGACGTAGCCTAGTTAGCATGCTAAAAGAGCCGTTACTAGTTCAATATGCCTGTATTTTGCAGCTGAAATTACACAAAACACCTAGGTTTTCGTGATGCAGCTGTCAAGTGAGTCCGTTACCAGTTTGGCATATTGTCTCAACAATAATGTTGCAATCATACAACATGAGTGTGGTTTACATGTACCACAAGGCTGTATTTGAGAGATACAGACGACATGAATTCTGCTCTTGGTCTGATGCTAAATAAGGGGAGAGCCTTACAGTCTCGTATGTGTGAATTGAATATTCGTCTTTCCTCCCAGATCCTTATATTTATTTAAACATCGAGAGGTCAATAGTTCACTATGATTTATTCCTAAAAATCGCAGAACCTTAGCTATGATGCTCTTCACAAGCTTTTACCTTTTCAACGCCGAGTAAGTGCCATCTTTGCGTTGCACCAACGACCGGTGAGTCCTTTCGAAAATTAGCGATATCGCCCTGCGCCTTCCTTCAACCTCAGTGTGCTCATCTCAGGGTACCATCACCCTTTATATGAAAATAACGTAGACGCTTTAGTCAAGCCTCTCAAGACAAAATCATAGTCTTCAGGGTCTCAGAACAATCCAAAATTCGGGAGTGACCCAGCAGATCATGGCGACGAAGAAGCTCTATCCACCAGCCCAACCTCAAAATAATTTTTACGCATGAGCGCAGTGAAAAGCTAGACTAGACTGATGCTACTCACAATAATAAATGGGTATTTGGAATGAAACCCTCCCGAGTCACATTATGACCTAGACTCTAGGTTCCCTGTCGGCCCTCGTAAATAAATATCCTTAGCTAGGATTATTATCGCTCAATTATACGTTATCAACTCGTGGTAAGTGATGTTGCCTCTATTTGCAAACCTGCTACATACGAATATGTGTGCGGATATTTCACCTGCAACGAACAAAAAACTCTTCGACATAGATTGCAATGTGGCTGCGGAGGACGAATGCTGAACACCCGTCAGTGGTGTCTTTTTCGAGTCTGGGTGTGAAGTATTCTCTATCAACCAAAATTTAGTCAGTTCCAAGCGTATTTTTGAGAGATTTTCCCAGATGGCGTTTGGGAGTAGTGGTGTTGGCAAATTTTCGGTCAACAGCACCTCCTACAGAGACTTCATGACTGCACAACCCAACGAAATCTTTGCTCTACACCCCAATTACAAGCAATAGACAGACTCATGCCTATTACATTTTCGTATTAAAATAGCTGACAATCTTCACCACCTTATATGTTCTGCATCATGTTTCCCAGTTAAATCGTCCCGCGCCCATTTCAAATTTCAACCTTGCCGGCAAAGACGAATTCATCACTTTCCAGTGATACCAATTTAATCGCTCTGCATGCTGGGATAGCCAAGAAGAATCGCATCCAAATCTAAATCGAAGTTGAGAGCACTCGCAAGCACATCTAACATCGACGACTTCTCGTCAATTTCGGACCTATCATTCTCACGCGAGTCCTCCACCTCAATCTTATCACACCACCTCGCCTCAAATACCGATAATGGCGTTACTCCAATTGCGATCGGGCTTTTGCCTCATCAAAAACCGGCCGTCTCCCGCTACACATTTACGACGCTATGTATACCCACGAGGAGGGATTGAAGTCATAATCTACAAAGCTAGGGTCTTGGTCTATGGAGGACCATTGCTCTAATAGGGCTTCACATCTTGAGTGAGGACAGGCAGCTGGAACGTGGGACGAACGAGTGAAGAGGTCACAAATGGGCATGCTGGGACGCACATTTTTCGAGTATCTTCGACTTAAGGGTGCCTGTGGGCGCCGAGGCAACGATTTAAGATAGTGCTACCGACACTCTAAAAATAGGCAACGATGGAAGGTGTTTTGGTCCACCTCCTGGTCGTCATCTCCCAGAATTAAAGTCTGGGTGGCCTGGACACCTACCTCACTCGGGAAAGGGAGGACTGTGAGGCCATATCTCGCGCGGTGGCTATATACAAGATAGCAAAGGCATGTTAAGGTAGCCAAAGGTTTTTCCT
Source organism: Blumeria graminis f. sp. triticale (assembly GCA_905067625.1). Classification (NCBI taxonomy): domain Eukaryota; kingdom Fungi; phylum Ascomycota; class Leotiomycetes; order Helotiales; family Erysiphaceae; genus Blumeria; species Blumeria graminis. Next base: position 226,115 of record LR898470.1, on the reverse strand, counting down.
CTTTTCCCTTTAGCAGATATTAACGGTTGAGGGAAGGGTGAAAATCCCTAGCACCAGGGTCTCGAGTGGTGTCAGCAAATGCACCCACTACATGAGTAGTCAAAATGTCAAACTGAGTTATCGTCGTATATAGTCGCCGGAGAAGCTAGTCTTCTCCGTGTCATGCTCTTTGAGTGCAGGGCTTGTGCCCGTCACGAATAAACTTTTATTCATTCATTCATTCGACCATTGACGAAATAGATATTAAAACTCGCTTGAACACGTGTTCACTTCCAAAAATAGGGTGACTATTCTCAACGCCTATCAGTGGTGTTCCCTACTAACCTCCAGCTCTCACTGTAGAGTCTGCAGAGCCGAGATTGAGTAACATAGTCCTCACTTCGATGAGGATTCCCAATCGCTTTCGCGGTGTTTATCGTCTTCATCTCTCAACACATTCCCCTATCACCATTATCATGAAGCTAACCACGATCAGATCAGGTGGTAGAGTCGGGGCCCTACTCATCATCAACCCTTGATCATGGAGGAAAAGCCATCCGATGAGTTTCCGGAGCGTACCTAGCACCCGATACGGAGATGGTGGATTGGATCAAGATGGCCTCGAATGTTGTAAAGAAGGGAGATATAGATGGATATGTGCACCTCATGTGGCACCTATGTTTAAGCCTTAAAGGACTGGGGCTGCACGTTTTTTGAGACTTTTCCCGCGCACGCAGCTTCCATTGCTACCATTTTTTTAGGGTAGAAGGTTCCGTGGAAAAGGTGGCCGAATTCCACGGGTAAACACTGAGCTGAATGGCTATTCATCAAGGGCAATATATCAATGATCTTTCAAGTAACAAAAGAGGATAGGAGCACTGAACGAGGTGTGGCCTGAGTCTGAAAGGAGCCCAATGTGCTAGATAGTCATAGACTCAAGTAGTACAATAAACACACACAATTTTTTGAAATCCGAATCTTCCAATTTTCCCCCTCTCCCGCTCGTCGCATTCTCTCAACAAATTGTGATCGAATCGTTGGCATTTTCATCATGCCACCAGTTCGAAAAAAGCTCCCCAACTCAATGTTGGACAACGCGAGAGTCCGCCCGAGGGCTCCTGCAAAAACATCTGGCCTCGCGCAAAAAATATCAAACATGCTTGCGAGTGAGGCCTTCATCGAAGGGAAGTCTCCAAACCTTCCCGATAAAGAGATGACTGATTCTGAGCCCGTCAGGTCAGAGTAAATTGGTCCCGAGACCAACATTCCCATTGAGCTTGCTCCAGAGGCAAGCACCTCATGGGAAGGAAAGGAAGTCGTCCGAGAGAAGACAACAGAACAAGCAGAAACCTCTGCAAGAAAATTCACTGTGCCAGCTCCAAAAGGCACAGCTTCGACATCAGCACCGGAATATCCTCCGGTGCTGCAATCAGTGATGGAGGCCGAGAAGCGTCGCACAACGCAAATCAAGGCCCGTTTATCAATCTGTTCCACTGCAATAAGCAGTGTTGAAGCAGCACTTTCGCCTCTCTCGATTGGCGACGTAAAAGAGTTTGTAGACGGCATCAAAGTCTACCTTCGAGCGGCCATTGGCCGGTTCATACAATCAGGCCCAGGGAGCACCCCACCAGCTCTCCCTGTACGCCCCAGCAACCCTCCTCCGCCAAGGGCTCATGAAATAAGGGTACCGTACCCTTCGAAAACCCAAGCTCCGGCCCAAAATACAACTTGGGCGAATGTAGCCCGAGCAGGCCTTGGCCACAGCACTAGGCCATCAACAACAAAGGCAGCCCCGCCCGCCCCAAAAGCAGAGGAAGCCAATTCGAGGACGACAGTCGATACGCGACTGTTTCTATGCCTCGATTACGACTATCCCCACCGACTCCTTGCACCAGCTGGAGTAAGATCAGCTGTTTCAGAGGCACTCGGTACCGCGACTAAAAACATCACGTTAGTTCAGCGGGTCAAAACGGGCTTTGCGCTAACAGCAAAGGATGAACTCGCTCGAAAAGAGCTCCTTGATTCCTCCGTAGAACGGAGAGAATCGGGAATTAAACTGGAACTAGCGTCAAATTTGGTTGCCCTTCAAGTTGCCACCGTCCCGCTGAGAATTAATACACTCACAGGTTCCGTTTTCATTACGGAAAACATGGTCGCCGACGAAGTCACGCGAGTGACCAAATCAGTTCCTTTTCTCGTTCGTCCTCACGGCATCAGCAAACCCGGGGCTCCATACCAGAACTGGCAAGCGCTCTTCCCTCGCGAATCCACGCCCCGACCTGGATTTCGCTTCTTTGATGACTCTGGAGCTGCAAAGCTCTTCCAACCTTGTCGAAAAACAGTTCAGTGCAATCGATGTCTTGGCTTCTATGCCTCACGCGGTTGCTCCCGCGCTCCGGCTTGCTCGAGCTGCGGATCAAAAATGCATTCTGAAACGGAGTGCAAAGCCCCCACACGGTGTCGAAACTGTGGGAGACCTCATCGATCGGACTCGCAGTACTGCAAAGCGAGACCCAGCAAGTTCGGCCCGGTGAAAACAGAGCAGTTTGCGATGAATCGCAAGGTCGAGCAGAAAAATCACGCAGATTCTACTCGCATCAGAGCTGCAGCCCAAATAGCCATTCAGGCGATTCACGGCGCGAAGAACGATGTCTATATGTCAGACAGATCGGGTTTTGGGATTCTGGGATCCGAATAGGAGGTTTAAGGCTACGGAGAGCCTCAGTGAAGTCTTCGAGGCTTCAACAAGTTAATAGTAGAACACCGGCTGGAGAAAGGGTGCCTGCGAGCTCATTTTCTGCTCTCAGCGAGATTCAGAAAGTGGCACTTGTAAGATGTGACAGGAAAGTGAACGGGCGAGAAGCGGAGGTCCGGACCTGATTGGGACTTTTTCTGAATTTAATATTAGTTTTTGATATTAGTTTTGCTGTTAACACCATTATTTATGTGAAAGTCCACGCGGTTGGAATGAGTTGGGCCTGTCTACAGTGATCCTTACCGGCTCCACCGGTCCTGTACCAAGAGTAGGATGTAGAGCTTTTTACTTTAGCTCAGGACTTTACAAATACAACAACACACTTCCAAAAACAGCTGCTGGCCTCATGTTCAAGGAATATTTTTTCTATTCAGTGCCAGTTATATCTTCCTAAAACCGCAGGTTTTCTACCCCGAGCGCGGGTCTAAATTTGGAGTATCAGAGGTGATCTTCATCAATTTAATTCAATCAAGTCCTAAGCTAATGTTCTATGTCCACTTTGGGTCCGGGACCGGTAGAGTCCTCAGGAAAGGATCAGCCGGGCGAGGGGGCCGGTCCCGTTACGATGTATTGCGCAATGGTGGCGCGTAGGGAGACTCTCATTGAGTCTACTGATGGTCCAATTGACTAATCTGTCAAAGGGAGAAGGGTTACTTCGATGCCATTGATTGCTGCGTAGCGGAGTGCCAGATTTGAAACTGTTTGGATGTCTCGTCGTTATTCGGTCTCTAGAACTTGCCGTAGCTTGGGCGTGCGGTCTGCTCGGGTTACAGCTTCAGACCGCGACGTTAACATGGGGGCTGGATACTATACAGTTTTCTCTGGCAGTTTTGGCTCGATTCATCAAGAAAGGACCGATTTTGCTTTTCTGGCAAAGAACGATAGGATTGAATCAGGCTTCAGACATATACTTTCGACTTCGGCAAACATCATCGCTTAAATCGAACAACCTTAGAGCTTGGCCGCCATTAAAAACCTCCCTGGACCAGCAGCGATCTACACATTTCTGTCCAACCACTACTGATGCCAAATTTTATCCTACGAGACTTATTTTCTAAATCATTTAATGTGTATGCAGCTATCTACCTATCACACATGACCGGTGCTATGTAAACATATTGGATGACTCTTTTGACGTTAGAGACACTCATGCTCTGGATTTCATTCACAAATACCACTGTAAGGTATGCTTGCTTACGCAAACAGTCGACCCTCCTCCGTTAGTACCCACCAAAGGGAATTTCGAAACCTTTGATTGTCCAAGTATGCCTCCGTCATCCATGCATACCAGCGCCGCGATAAATGTAGCTGTGTTTTGCCGTATTTGAAGCAGCGATCTACTGTCTCGAGTGGGATATGGGTCTAAGCTATCCAGAATTGTCGACGGCTAAGAATAACCACAGAAGAAGTTGATCAGGGAAATGTCACGGGTCAAAAATAGGGACTGTCCATACGTACGTGGGTTGTTTGTTTCGGTCAGTGCTTGCATTCTGTATTTAGAACTGCAGGTTATCCTATTCATAGCGCATGTCTATATTTAGAGATCAAGAGATCAAGTCAATCATGATCAGTGTATATAGTCCTAGAATTCCAGGAGAAATAGGAATTAAGTTGTTTCTACTGAGTTATCTATTACTTTAATTACATACACTTCGCCTGTCACAGATCAGGCTCCCAGTTACCTGACAAGAGTCTACTTGGGAAATTGGCCCAGATGATGTACCACGGCACCTTCCACCGTTGACTTTTGTTTATAGTGTCAGATACAGTCTTGCAACCGAAGCCTTGACACGCACAAAGCTCAATTTGTAAAGACTAATTGGCGAAATTCGAGATATCACGCCCGTCGAGATTGTTTCCTCGCTCTGCATTATCTTGTCAACTTGTTATGATCCCTCTCACGCCAATCCCAAAGAGCAATCTCCAAGATTTGTGCTCCACACTTTGCTTCCTCCGTCTGGTATAAATATCGGCGTGGGCGTGTATTTGGTGACTGGCTGAGGCCAGAGAAAGTCGACGAGAGGTATGATCATTGGGATGAGGATGTAATAGGTCGTACTTGTAGACTTGATGAGGCTTAGGTAGGATTCGATCTCTTTGGGAGTGAAAACTTGACGTGGTACATTAATTTGAATCATTGCCCCGTGGGCCAACTTGTTCGTTATTGCGAAATTTGACTGAATTTGGCTCTGGGAGAATATTTCACTCCCAGGTTCGTAGAGGACACCGCGTACAGGTGTTCAGTCCTGCCCTCCCCATCGGTTCTTCATCCGTGGCGTATAATGAGCTTTGGCTTGGGACCTTTTCGTAATAAATAATAATAAAAAAACGAGATCCGGTGTAATTAGTGGCCACAATAGATCACGTGAAAGTATTTGGAAATTTTAGTATCAGACAGACACAATTCCTCTAGTTCACTATGGGACCCCCGCAACTCTACTACGCAAGTATACGTAACATGCCACAAATGAACATTCAAGGCTGTGAATACATGCAGGTGGAAATGAGGATGCGTCGCTCTGGTAAAGGACAACAAAGAGAGATGGTGGAGCATGATGCGGTCGAAGCATCCGCTGTAGCACGATAGAAGGCGTGGACTGTCATCGCCAGGCGGGAGGTAAGCGGATGAATTGTTTGAAAGGAATTCTGCTTCCAGAGCGTTCTTTAGCGCTGACAAATATAGCTCTCTGTATTGTTTGCGAATGATATCTAGAGCTTTGGTGTCTCAAAAGCCAAGAGGTTCGTGTTGCATGTAGAAAAAGCACTGGTTGTGTGTCGTTGCTAGAGTGTTGAATACACATTAATTGATTTATCTAATAAAGTGTGTATCATTCCAGGGGAATTGACGGTTTTGAATCGTTAGAATAGTGATGAGCTCGCCGGAAATACGGGTGTCGTTGATATGCTTCGAACTATCTACGTCGAGATAGGAAGGTGTTCTTATTGTCCTGTTCTGAACATATCGTAGCAATCAGGATGAAGGGTAGGGTGGTTACATTGTCAAGCTTTAATTGATTATGGAAATTTTCCAAGATGATAAAAGCGAGAATATTCCAACTGAATTTCGCTGCGACCGTCGTTTGAGTTACTTGGGGTTCAAGGTTGGCTAGTCATATAGACTAACTGGAAACTTTGAAAACTTTTCAATTGGGCTGGATGAAAAATTATCTATTCGGATAAAGATTGTGCGAAATGATAGCGTACTATGCAACGTTTTAGAGCGTTTATTACTTTTACATTCTATAAATGCTCTAGGCCAGGTCACAGTCCCCCATCCCAAATGATGCTAATAAAGATAACGACTAATATTCACAATGACTATTTATTTAATCCTCTTTCAAAACTGCGGCAAAAGGGGTTTTTGTCGCCCTTTGAGGTTTACCAGTTTCTAAAGTCTTTGACCCCAGCTTTTCTTTGCTGTATCCAGCAGCATATGGGTTGAGCCTCAACATTACTTGTTTGTTTCGTAGAGGGTTCTTCTTTTGAACACCTGACCGTTTAGTACGTGCTGTTCCAACAGCTGCTTTGATAACAGTCTGTAATTCAGAAGAGTTTATTAGTCGTCCTATATCAGCTTGCTGCACCATTGATGTTGGGATGAGGAAGTCTTTCTTCATTGACGATGGGACAGTAGTGCTACCATAGATGTTGTCAAGCGCCTTGAAAGAGGCTGATGTCCAGATAATGAAACGTCCAAGATGTCCTCCTGGGGCGAGTTGGAGAAGGTTTAGAGCGTACACCGAAGAGGTCTCAACACCAGGTATGTTTCGGAAAGCTCGGATGAGCTCTGTACCATCAACGGACGGATCATACACAACCAGAGGGCCACGACGCTGGCGATATCGGCGCCCACGAAGCTTACCTTTACCGGATCTTAGTTTTCGGGAACCCTCTACTTTTTCTAGTTCAGACGAGGCACCAACAGATTTTAGAAGGGAGATAGCGGCTGCTGTGCGAGTTATACCAGCACCTTCGAAGACACTGGAATTGATGACGAGGGGCACTTCCGGAACGGTGGAGATTTGATGACCTCGAGCCATAAGGAGAGCCGGAACAGAGGAAGCAGCGAGGGCAGATACAGTGGCATATCGCCTTACGCCGTTAGATATAGCTTTGTTAGGGATTAGCGCTAGAAACTTACTTTTGACCCAAGTTAATCTTCTGATGCCATTTTCTCCATACTTTAGTAGGAGCGAACATGCGACCTGATCTGCACATGTTTCCAAAAGCAGCCTGACCAGCACGATGAGTTCCTCCACCGGAGACACGGGGAATACGTGCTACCGCACGACCTATGAAGATAAGTTAGATTTACTGTATGATAATTTTGCTGCCATTGAAATAGCTAAAGTGCTTTCCCAGGCCCGCAAGAAGTTGTGAAGTAGAGCTACGTACCGGTTCCCCAAGATTCAGCAGATGTTTGATGACCCGCCTTCTCACTTACTGCGTAAGGCTGTCTCTTGTTCTTAGCCATTCCAGTATGCACTGTTTGAACGATATCAGGACGAATCGGTGCATTGAAAACCTAGTTTTTTGTGTTAGCAGATAAGTTATTCAAAAATTTGTTACTTCGTTGAGATTAAAGTTGTAGCAAGGAGGGCGTTGATCAGAGGATTCGTACTTTTGGCAGTGGATGAGTTGAGCCACAGGGCTTCCCCTCGGCCGAAAGGATAGATACGGTAGGACGAGAAGCCATCTCTAAATTCTGTTTCCTGTCGCGTTAGCAGTTATTTGGGCGTCGGTTTAGTGTCGTCTACGAAGTTGAGGCTTGAGGGCAAATTTTCATAATTGTAGTTTGTGGGTTAAGCGAAGTAACTGTCGAGCCGATATTCAGCCTTAATACTGAGGAATAAAGGCGTTTCCAGTATGAAATTTAAATCATTACGTGGCCTCAGGCATTGATCTAAATCAGTTACTTATTGAGTAGTTCAGCATATAACGTAATATTGAATTAAATTGAATTGAATAATTTAACGTATCAGGCTGAAGCTCTACACCCAGGAGGCTTGACACGGGTGCGTGTTTCCGGGTGGACCGACAAACACCACTGATGCTGGCTTTATGTGGTCAGAAATTTACATGATCTAATAAAGACAAAAACTTCACCAAAAACTTTTGCTGCCCTGATTTAACGCCCTGCGCCTAGCCAGCTATCTCACAGCAGTTTCCTGTACTATATGTATCCCAGAAAACCTCGGTCATTCAAGTCCTACTTTGCACCCCGTAGCATCCTGTTAGGGTAAGGAATCTATAAAAAGCTGTCCATCCCTTTCTCCCAACATTGTCCATCTACTTGGTGCTATTTCCTCATTGTTTTCCGCCATTCAATTAGCGCTGTCCGGCATTCAGAGAAATTCCACGGGCGTCTTTCTCGGTCACATTTGCACATAAGGTATATGCCTTCGTGATGAAACCTCTTGTGATACTTGGCAAAATTGCCATGACCAGTCCTAGCCGCTATCAGAAGATGTATAACGTGATATAATGTAGAAACAGTTCTCTATCCAAATCAATCCGTCCTCGTAAGGTACACCCTACATTAAAAGTAAGCCAATCAGTACGTGAGGAACTCACGAGTTGTGCGAGGGCACGAGATTAATTGATTCAAATGAAACCCAAATTAGCCTAGTAATCCCTTTGGAGCTGTAAAACTCATCCACAACTCTTTGCACATAAAAACTTAAGGATTTGACTATTCAGGCTTGGACTATTTGCGGCCAGCATAGCCCCACTTACTTTAATCTCAGCTAATTTTCGATCTTCATAGTAAGAGAGAGGCATAGAAGGATATTCTCATCCAAGCTATTTAGGGGAGGCTCCTTCAGACATACTTAGTATTGTATTTGCCTTTTACTAAATAAGTCATGACCAAAATTTGTAGAGTGACAAGCTCCAAGACAATAGTGTAAGTCTAAAATACATTCTGTATTCTGCGTGAAGATCTGATTTTTACACTTCGGCAATGTTATTGATTATGATATTTTAGAAACTTGCCTTGTCCGCTGTAAGCAACTGATAGCTTTATCATAGCTTTATGATAGTAATCCAGCCCATTAATCGGTAAGTAGATATGTTCTTCTACCATAAAATGAGGGGGTTGATTTTATTTGATGTGGTTCAATGCACTCATGACCCATGTGGGCGTTTTTGAAGTCTATGGACTAAGCTTGGTAAGGGTAAAATCTCAATACAAAAGCTGCCTCCACAATTTTGTTGGGTTCTATAGTTTTATGAGTTGATAATTGAAAAATGAATGATATCTCCAGCCTGATACGCTATTTTATAAAATAAAAGTTATAATTATTGTGACTGTATGCTAGACCTGCTGGTGTATCTTATCACAGTTAGAGAGTATATTCTTGAATGCAGTAGTAGCTCGATACAGATGCGATTGCGACAACACAATGGAGACCCATAGAATTACCATACTCTCATACAACCTTCAAATTGTATTTTTGCAATCACGTCTTGAACGAGCTACTACTGCATTCAAAAATATACTCTCTAACTGTGATGAGCCACACAAATAGGTCTGGTATACAATCATAATAAGCATCCTTTATCTGCTCTTGTGGAGGATGAGGTGATTGAAGGTAAAACTTTCCCCCAAGTGCATGATACAATGGTGACATTCAAATGGTAATTGTCGAAAATGTTATCCTAAGTTTAAATATAGTATTACATTGTGTTGTGATCAGGCCCACTTATAGATCACACAACTTGGAATTTGAATTTAAATTTGAAATCTTTTGCGTGACAGGAAGAACCTAACATCTATTTAGACGTGACACGGGTAGATGGGCTCTGAAAGCTCATTACTACCTACATGACTGGCAGTGGAGCCAGAAGCGACAAAAGAAAAGAATGAAAAAAAATGAAAAGTATATGTCTGAGTTACGGTGCCCTGCGCTGCATCCATATCTTCCACACCCATCTCTTCTCGGTTCAGAAACAATCTCAGCGTGGTCACCTCCCAGCCTGTTCATTCTTCGGCAGACTGTAACATCTGCTTGTAGTTAAGAATTGAATGAACTTGTCGAACCTTTTGAGCTGGTTCGGAAGCTGTAATGATTGAGACTAGAGGTATCTGGAAGAATAGCTCACACAGGAGCTTTCAATTGAAGTGAAATAAAAAGATGTAATTTTCTGTCTGTCTGTCTTCCTCTTTATCTCAGCTTATATGTCTACACATATCTACTACCTGACATATGATGATAATATCTAGAAATAGCTTCCTTACATCACAGGATACAATCCAAACATGTTGTAGCCAAGATGTAATCCTAAACCGACTCAATACCAGTCCACTACGTCTGTTACACGGACGCCAAGTATTTTCTAGCTGAAAATTACCCAAAACGCCAAGTTATCCTGAGGCAATCACAAATTATGTCAGGTACCAGCTTGGCATATTATTCTGACAATAATGTTACGATCATGTTAGAAGAATGGAATTTACATGAATCACGAAACATTAATTCAGGAATACGAATTCCACCGGGTTCTGATACTGGTCTGACAGAACTTCTGCCATCCCTTCTCCCCTATCATTTCCCTGGCCCCAGGTGGGGCCATTTTCTCATAGATTCTCCAACGTAGCAAAGCAGGTCGGCACTCTGAAAAATGCCAGGGCCTTTTCTCTCGGCCGCAAACGCATTTCAGATCTTCATGTTCGGGGTTGAAACGTCGATGGTAGTCGGCATAGTCCCCGTGGCCTGTTCTTGCCGCAATAAGACGGTGGTACGCCCATCTTGGTAAAGCTAGTTCCGGTGGTCTTTTGCAACGCATGAATAGGTCCAGATCTTTGTATCGTTTCGGTCGATACTTCTGCCACCACTCTTCCACGAGCTCTTGGCTACGCTGTTTAACCCACCTCCCTAATGCCGCAAATGTTAGATCTTGATCTTCTAGAATGGGCGCAGCTGAGGTTAATGAGCGGTTATTGGGAGCTCCCAAGGCTGATTTGGCCAGCTTATCGGCCTCTTCATTGCCTTGAATCCCCACATGCCCGGGTATCCAGCGTATTTCCACACGCTTATTGTGTCTCAGCGATGAAAACTTGTCCACCACCAACTGCGAGGAGTTAGATCTTCCTCTTTCGAGCGCCTGGGTGGCCGCTTGGTTGTCCAGAAGAATGCAGATCAGTAAGTCTTCTCCTACATCTATTGCAGCCATCAAGGCTTTCATGGCACCTACAACTTCTGCGTCGAATACCTCTGCTCCAGGAAGTGGACCGGAATCACTTCCAACTAGCTTGCCTCCTTGGTATACTACATACCCCCAGGTTGATTTTCCGGGACCCGATGATGATCCATCTGAGAAAGCGCAGACCGTGTTAGCTGGACGGGAAGCTAACCATCGCTCTATGCTTCCAGACCTAGCTTATCTTCTCGAATACATGGAATCGATGCTGGAGTGCCACGTGGGAAGTATAGCTTTCCGGGGCCTTCGGCTGTCGGAACTCGACGCACACTCATTTGTAGGCGTGTCATGTACCGTTTTGGTTGTCTGAACAAACGATCTCTTTGTTCTGATCTAAGACCTAAGCGTCTTATTGTCTCTTTCGGATCCTCAGCCGCCCGAAGGGCTAGAGGGTGCCAGATATCCATTCTTCGCATACGACCTGCCGACCGCAGCATCTCTTGCTGAAGAATTATCGATGCCGGGGGTATTCCCGCTTCACGATGAAAAGCTCCATTGGGAGTGGTACGCCACGCTGGGAGTGCTACTTTGATAGCTTTCATTATCGTTTTTCCCAGTAGAGATATATGCAAGCCTACTCTAGTGCCGACTTCTTTATCTCGCAGTGTGGTTATTCGAGTGAGACCCGGCCACAACGCTTCTGCCCCATATAGAGCTGTGCTCAGAACACATGCATGTACTGCACGAATCAGAGGTCCGGGTGCTGCCCCGCGTTGAACTCCGTATATATGTCGTAAGAAATGGACTAGACGATTAGCTTTTCCAGTCCATTCCTGTACATGTTGCTTGAAGTTTAGCTGGGTATCAAACCAGACTCCTAATCACCAGATATGAGGTGACGGTTCGATCCGGCGATCTTTCACCAAGATGGAAAGATCAGCCGCGTTGATTTTCTTTCTAGGCCCTCCTCCGGTTACTAGAAGTTCTGACTTTGCTGGGTCAAAATCGATCCTGTGTTCTCTTGCGAGAAGGATAAGGCTATCGAGGTCGTCTTGAGCTGCGGAGATAGCATCCGCCGCGGTGTTTCTAATTCTGACAATAGCTACATCGTCAGCATAACCAAACCTGCTCGTCAGACCATGATCCTCAAAAAGCACAGCGATGTAGAGCATGAAAAGAAGTGGCGATAGTGGCGAGCCCTGAGGTACTCCACATTCCAGTATCTTCTCTTCTGTGATTCCACCGCGGTATTTGATCTGAACCTTTCGTTGGCAAAGAAATGTCTGAATAAACCGGCACAGGGATCGTGGCCAGCCTTGTTCTAGAAGGCGTTTGAGCAGTCGGTTGTGAAGGACTGCATCAAATGCACCTTGAATGTCGAGTATGACCATAGCCGCACACTTGCCACTTCTCATGGCCGCCTCAGCATCATGGATTACACAGGATGCAAGGTCGACTGCAGATCGTCCTGGTGCGGAGCCGAATAGTTGTGGGTGAACAACTTGGTGACTTATCGTCAGCCATGCCATTTTCTTACCAACTAGACGCTCAAGTCTTTTGCCTAAACTCGACAACAGCGAGATTGGTCGCTAACCCTTGGCAGTTGATAGATTTCTACCCGGCTTTGGAAGAAGCACAAATTCTGCCACTTTGAAGGCCGTGGGAAAGTAGCCGATTTTCAGACAAGCCTGGTAAAGATCTTTCACGAGAGGTCCTAGATGGGACCAACAGGCTTTCAGTAACCGTACCGTTATCTTGTCCGCTCCCGGTGCCGTGTCGTTGACAGAGACAGTGGCGCTTGTCACATCGTCCAGTGATAATTGCGTATCCCATGGAATATGCTCCTCCTGTCCGTTCTCCCAGATAGAGATGTCGTTCTAGCCGCTAAACCTAGCCAAGAGCATGTCTCGTAGCGCACTAACTCGCTCTAACGGGTCAGATAGCCACCGGTTTTCATCAATCTGCGGGGGAGGGGGCTCAGCAGCTGGTCGAGGCTTAGCCCATCTCATGAGCTTGAATACCTGTGCGTCAGTAGTCACTGCCTCTACTTGCATCTTCCACTACTCTCGCTTGGCTTTTCGCACCACGACTCTAAAGCTCTTGCGGGCCTCTTTCGCGAGGACAGGGTTGTCTCTCGCTGCCTCGTACTCTTGCCATTCTATGCGACATTCATCGGTCCACCATGGCCCATTTCTTCCGCTTTCGATAGCTGTGACTTTCTCTGCAATCTTGAGCGCATCTTCAAGTGCTTGTAGGAGATCATTTGTGAAGTTTTCGATGTTGACGACACTTTCGAGAGGGCCAGATTTAGTCCATGGGCTAACGTATCGGCTAAATTCCTTCAAGTGGGCATCGCTGACACGAATATTCTTTACAATTCCAGAGAGATCTGACACTTTAAGGTTAATCACGGTACCTTCGATGGTCGAGTGATCTGAGGTACAGTGGTAGCGGTTGGACACTGATGCTATAGCGGCCGTGTTGCTCCAAGTTAGATCTAGGACGTTCCCATCCCTGTGCGTTGGCTCTCCAACAATGCTGACTAGGTCCGTGTCGTGAGCTGTTGCCCATTCCATGATCTGGTTACCATCGCCGTACTGATTTGTTGTTTGCGGTTGCCAATGCTGTGACACAGAATTGAAATCGCCTCCAACAACCACTAAACCTCTAACTTCCCACCGGAGTAGGAGCTCCAAGGTTCCACTAGTGCCTGGGGCACGGTATACGTTGACAAAGGTTAGGCTGCCCATCTTTACAAAACAGTAGTCAGATGTCGGGCCTGACAACGGTGGAAATAGTTGAGTCGCATGACTACCTTTGCGCGTGAAAGTTATCGCGCGGGGCCGGATGTCTGTTCCTCCGAATGGTATGTGGCTATTGTAGCCAGGGTGACTTTTTATTATAAATCCCCCCTCTTTCTTTCTTGTCCATGGTTTCTGTACCATGACTACATGTGCACCGGCATCCCATGCCTGCTGCAATGCTATATCTGTATTTTCCCCACCCCTTCCGACATTCACTTGGTGAAAGTGGACGGTGTTGTACTTGTCTTTTGGTGCTTTTGTTGAGGGGTTTCCTAACATTAACACGATATTGTTGAGTCCTGGGCAATGACGGTTTCAACCGCCTTACCCTTCCTTTCTGAGTACGCTAGAGCAGCGTGATAATCACGATGTCCGCGTTCTCTGATGATGTGAAGTTCTGCCGGGATACGGGGCAGAATTATCTTGTTTTTTCGTCTTGGCCGGGCCATACAGCTGCCCTCATTTGAGTGGTGAGGTCCCGCGTAATTGGAGCACTTTGACACCTTTGCCTGGCACTCTGATGTCTCATGGGTTCCCCCACATGTCCCACATCGTTGGCTCCGGGTACAGGAACGCGTTGTGTGGAATCCCCAGCAACGTTGGCATTGCTCGATTGGTCTTCGGCGCGAGAAGGGAATAGCTGGTCCGCTCTCGTCAAAGAGACGGAAATTGTTGTTGGCTGGGCTCTGTTGGAAATGAATAATCCAGCTCGTGGAGTATTGGCCAAGTTTTGTTTCTGTGGGCCGTACTTAGATTGGTGTGGCGCCGCATACAGCCTGGCACTCGTTTTTCACCATATCGTTGGCGACTGGGATGTTGCCTTCAAGCGTCCTAATGTACAATGGCACATGAGGTACGATTAATGATGTCCATTTGGACGCTTCCTCAATCACGGTGTTGTATTCCTGTATGGAAGGTGCAATCCTCATGATTGTATCTCTCAATGCATCTGATGCGTATTCGAGAGCGATCCCCGACCTGACTGGGTACATGGAGATGATAGCTGAGGCTGCTATCCCAGCCTTGTCGGTTATAATTTTCTTGATCGTAACTGGCGAGAGCTTGTGCTAGTGGTGATCTCTCCCCAATCGAAGGAACAGGCGTTTTTCCTCCTTTTGGGTTGTCTGTGGTTTCGGGTGGCTTGATGGAGCAGGCCTTCGCGGAACTTGCACATCTGGTGGTGTCGGTAACTTGGCCGCTTTGGGGGCTACTGTCACCCAGGGCGAGCTGGTGTCTTGAGGCTTTGAGGGTAGAGCGTTGCTGTGATCCTCAACAGCTGTGTTGTTCCTATGCGCGACTGGTTTGGAAGTGCTTGCCATGGTGGGGGGCTTCTTACTTAGAAAGTTAGATGCTTCTGCCTGATCTACTGCGAAGGCAGTGATAACAGGCGTGATGTTTTCCAGCAGAGTCGCGACAACTGCTGCTGCCTGTTTCTCTCCTTTGCTCTTAGCCCAGGAGTCGATTATTTCTAGAAATTCCTGGGCTATATCCAGTCTTTCTCTCTGTTGTTGTTCTGCTTTTTACATTGTATTCACAATGCCAAGCAGGCTTGAGTGAAGTTGCCCTCCTGGATTGGAGGGCGTTGTCGATGATGATGCAACGGCTGGGGCCATTGCACCGATTGAAGATTCTTGTAAATAAGGGTAATGGGTATTGCTATGTATGGTTGGGCTCATGATAATTCACACAACGTGGAATTACTAGTATTAGGCAAGTGTAACCGACAGGACAAGCGACCCTGCGTCAATGATACGTCATCGGCACACAGCAATGACAACACCAGTATCTCAACCATACATTATTATATGATAATATGACGCAGGTATATCTAATGACATAGTTGTTGAATGACTGAATTGTTGCCAATTATTGCTATTGATGGTATATTGTATGTATTGTCTTTGTGTATAAATACTCGCTGCTAGATTTCTGTATATGTTAAGGGCGAGGAGAATTACGGACACCGCACATAAACAGTACCACAAAGAGTTAGTATTTTTCTATAGAGATTTATGACAGGAGATCCTTTGAACTAAATATGCCAGCTAAAGTCACCAGTGATCCAGTATCCCGACACGTATTCATTTGATACTGAGTGATCTGTTATCCAGCCTCAGCATAATTAACCGAGTGATTCGAGTCTCGAGAAACTCTCTTATAGATCACTTGGTTAGTGTCCTTGAACAAGGCTGGGCCTGAAAGATAGCCCAGCCTAACCGAACTGGGCACAGCCCGTAACAGTATATGATTAACCTTTTCCACTCTTGTGTTCAATAGTCATCAATATAGTAGATCTACAAGATATACCTATCTTCTTCACGTTAGACTTAAGTGCTATCCTACATCCACCCAAGTTAACCGTTACACCCATTGAGACAATTCTTAGACTTCTCATAACCTCGTTATCACAATACATTGCTGAAGTTGAGTAGTGTACAAGCGAGTACCTGAAGCTGATGCATCACGGGCAATAATCTAGTCTTGCAGATATTATAATTAGCAACTAGACTGATAGTCAGCCGGCAGAGACGAATTCTTCACCTTGCAGTGGTGCCGGTGCAATCTCTCAGTATGCTCTGCATATCTGGGGTAGCCAAGAAGAATCGCAACCGAATTAAAGCTGAAAACCTCAAGCACATTTCCATGCGATGAATTTTCGACAATGCCTCTATTAATTTTCTCATCTGAGTCCTCAACCTCTTTCTAACCACACATTATCTCGCCTCAATATCTAAGAAAGAAGTTGCGCCAATTGTAAACAAGAACTTGCCCCATTGATTACTAGCCATCCCACTAAATATTTACGACGCTATTTATACCCGCAAGGAGGAGATCAAGTCGAAAAATACATAGCTAGGGTCCTGATATACAGGGGACAGTTTCTCTAATTGGAGAGACAACTTGAGGAAAGACAGGCGGGTGAGACGTGGAGCTAGAGGGGGAACAGGTCTTTGACAACCATGCTGGGACTGACATTTTCGAGGGATTTCAACTTTGGAACATTTGTGGGCGCCAAAATCGAGATTTAGGTAAATTAGCCATGAATATTTCTATTGTCGACGTACCAACCACTCTCTCCAGTGCCCTGGACGGTTCAAAAGAAGTTAAGCCAAGCTACCATACAGCAATCACGCTCTATCAAGACTTTTCTAAAATTTCAGCACAACCTCCGTGAAAGAGTTGGAAGGAGGCTAGAAAGGCAGAGTGTGGATTTCCCGAGGTGCCCACAAGTCTGCAGCGCCCAGGTGGCCGGCCTCTTCGAAAGCTTCATGAAGGGTCACTATGTCTTCGGATCTAGTCCTGATGTCGGTATTAAGAGAGCTCCGTACTCAGCGATTTTGCAATTTTTCCCGGCTATCATACACCCTCAAATGGCCTTTGATACGTTGACTTGAGAGGAGATAATAAATGGCAAAGGGCTCCTCTAATTTTATAGTTGAATGAGGACTTGTGAGGGGCGGTACTGTTTGAGGGGAGCTGTGTGGGAGGCATAGGAGGGGATATACTACTAGCACAGGTATCTGTTGGTATTAAAAAGGTCGTACACTAAAAGTCTATTAGTTCACTTAAAGTTATGAGAGTACTTGTATAAGTATTTCGAACTATCGTTCAAAAGAAATGCGCATTCATTGTTCATTCGTGTTCTTCTGAGTTGATGCTAGGGAATTGCTATCTAGACTACATTCGGATAATGCTTTATCCGAATGTCAGCATCCACAAATCACGAGATCAAGCCAATACAATTCAACAACAACCGACTCCAAATAACTCCATCTAGATGAATCATTCCGACAGTAACCTTGGCCTGTAGGCAAAGAGTACCTGCATGCCCTACATAGTTCTAGACTTAGATAGGACTGTAAAATGAATTAAGAATAGTAATCATAACGATAGACAGATGATCAATTTCCTAGGCACATTCCCTTATTATTTTATTCCTTCTATTGTCAATGATAATGTCTGACGCCGAAAATTTATCATTCACGGAACGAACAGAGTCAAATTTAGAACCATGCATGGAATGAAGATTTGAGCAGTTGGCATGGACAATCTTAATAGTCAATATTTTTTTGGAATTGTTGAATTGAATTGAATTAGTCTCTTTTAACGTCCTATGCGGTATCTATATACAGAACCATGAAGACGGTAAGCCGCTTTGGTAAGGGAAAAAGCTTTCAACAAACAAAACCCGATGTCCTACCACTCTGAACCGACCCGGCTTAATGCTGAGGACGTTCCTTTCAACCATAATTTCATAAACTTTTCCCAGAATTCGTTAACTCCCCCTTCAATCAGACTAACGTTATGAAAAATGGAAAAGAGAAGGCACCTCCTCACTCGGCGTTGGTCTTCGAAGTGTTCGAAGAGTTGGCCCCGATGGTGGTGCTGCTGTCGAGGCGATGATTGGTGCCGCCGGGGCTTCGACTACCTTACACGGTCGTCCTGGCCCTCTTTTGAGTCCTTCAGCCTTCTTACTGGTGACCAAAGTAAATCCCTGATCATCAGTTGGTCTGACTGTTTGTGTTGGCGCCATTGTTGGTTTTTCATTCCATATTTCTGCCGTCCTCGATAACAGCTCCATCCGAGCCTTCTCCACACGACGCCTGCGTGTGTCCCCATTGGCTGCAGTTGTAACACTGCTTTGGCTGAGCCCGTGGCGACCATACTTGTGCAGTGAAGAACATGGCGTTAATAACAAGGCCCTGTCGAACTACCTCCGTTTGCATTGCCTCCGATGGGAGGCTGACCACAATTGAACCACGATTGCGACCGTTTTTCTTCGATCGCTGATGTTCCTTTCCATCGTGTAGCCATCGTATTCTGCTAATTACCAGGCCTGGAATACGTGCCTTGGTCGCCGTCTCAATCTCCCTGATGATGGCGTAGTTATTGGCATCTCTGCCACCCTCAATTCGTGTCCGCAATGGGACACCGTCTACCTCGACTGGAAAATCTTGCCGTAGAATTTTGAAGTCCGTTGGTTGTCGCATATTTAGCGCCACGTCTCTCTGGGACGCCGACTGGACAAACACCTCGGTGTTGTTGCTACGCATCTGTCGAATTGCAAATGCGCCTTCGATATGTTGTTGTGCCTTTGACAGCAGCTCTTGTGGCTGCAAGTTTTGTGCGCCATCGATTCTTATTCTAACCGCTGTTTTCGTCATTTGCGGAGCCACGACCGACGCGTAGCTCCTTGGTGTCGGCGCGCCCGAAACCACTGCTGGTGCAGCTTTACGAGCGGGATCCGCGAGGCTCTTTTTAACAACCTCCTCGAGCGCCATCATCCTCTCCTCGATAGGAGACTTCTTCTGGGACATTTCCGTCCAGGCCCTTTTGTGCGCGTTGAAGGCCTTGACGGCCTCGTTCACGTCCTCCATTGAGGGTAAGTCCTCATCCATCTCTCCCATTACGATTAATCTAACCTTTTTCAGTAGTTTCCCCAGGATTTCAAGGTTTCTATCCTTTGGAGCTGTCTGCGCTCCGTTGCCGTTGTTTGTTGGGGCCATTGCCGCATTTTATGACGCGTCGAATCCGCTGGATTTACCCACACCAGCACCCACACTCGCCATTTTGGAGCACGGAAAGCGATAAGATGTAAGGAGGGTTATAAAGATGTAAAAATAATAATCACGATGTCAAATTGATGATACGGGCAGCGTGGAACGCTGCGCAGCTTTCTGGCAAAAATGATCTTTTGGAATTTTTAGTAATTATGAAAATACTCTCAAGATTTATATAGTGCCTAGATAGACTCCTCATTTTGGAGAGCAACCAGGTCAATCTTCCAAGAGAAAACTCCATGTTAATCCAATTCTGCTTGACAGTAATTCTGTTAGATTTATGAATTGAAGATGGCTGAGGAGAGATTATACCATGCAGGGCATATGTGTCCTGGGTCTGTAAAGAGAGAAATCTGCAAGTGCTCTGTATACATACGATGTTGCTTAATGATTAAGTAGTGTGTAAGATACGCAGAATATGGTATTAAGTTGTACATTTTGGCTGGAGAGCTCTACCATTTCCTTTACTGGACTCAGTCCTAAGCCAATACTCCGACACCACTTCAGGTCCAGAACCGGTGGATCAAGGAGTCCCCGTGATTTTTTCCTGTAGCCCAACTGTGATTTCACTTCGGTGATGGTAAATATATATATATATATATATTTATAAAACTTGATTCTCTATTCTATCCAACGAAAGCTAGTAATACATATTTGAGTCTTAGTTATCAAATCCATGCTGTTTACATAAGCAGACATGCCGGTTATCCTATCACTATCAATTGTATGAACATGCAGAACAATAAATTAATTATAACGACACCAACTTATTCTAACCGCGTGAATTGTTAACAAAGTTACAGCAGATAAAACAGAAACTTAAAACAAGAAAATCAAAACAGCTCCGAAAGATAGAAGATTCCTCCACGTTGGATACGAGCAATGCGCTCCTCACACATTCCATCACCCTACCCACCTCTTGTTATGATGTGAAATCACTCAGCCAATTAGACAAGCTGTATTAGATGATATAGAGATCTATACAAGATGTGGTTGGTGTAGTGATATCATAATAGTTGCATGTGGATGGTTTGAACAAGAATGTAAACTATTCTATAGCATACGATAGAATATCTATGACGGAACCAAGCTGGTTGTAGTGTACTTTTAGAAAGATTAAACTATATGAAGAGAGAAGTACCATAACTACGGGAAATGACTATTTGTACATCCTTCTAGCTCATCCAGTACGTACTCCGTTGGTGAGAATCATATTGTTCCGCCACTGCCCGTCGTAATCTTTGCCATCTAGCTGAATCTCACTTGGCAATTCTACTTCGCCGTCTCACATTCCTTCCTAGCTACAATGGAATGTAGCCAAGTGAAACTTAGTCGCTTGATACAAGATAATACGAAACACTCTCCCTAATATGCCTCCAAACTCCGCTTAGGTCTCCACCTAAGCTAAACCACGGTCAAACCGTAACAATATCTTACATCACAAGATGGAATATTCTACTAGCAATTAGATAGATGATCTTTAGGTATAAATAGGAGAGTTCTCCTTCATATAAATGGCAATCATCAGGAAACGAATCTAATAAAGCGGACACATATCATCGTCCACTTCATAATAGTGTCAAGCACATATTGATAAAGCTGCTGTTTGTATGCAATTCCCCTTATAATCACAATACCTCTCAAATGACAAATTTACTTAACCTCTGCTGTGAGCAAAAGATGGGTTAGTAGGTACCATTGATCAAACCGATATTCTTCTCTACATTATTAAGGTCTAAAAAGATTTTATCGAGGTCGCTGTGCCCTCAAGCTTCTTCCTCGAACCCCAGATCTCTGAAGCCCAACCCATCCGCCATTGGCACGTCCCTGTTAGAAGCGATAATCGCCTCTCCTACCCTTTTGCCTGCAGCTCATGCTCAGGCTGCTTCTGCAAACCTCCCTTGCTCAACTTGTCGAATTACCACGAACTGCTTTTTGGCCATCAGTCCGGACTTTCTTAGCCTAGCAAGACAGTCCCGAGAATTCGGCAAGACTGAACACCTGTACGTGGTGTCCTCTTCGAACCTGGAAGTGAAATGTTCTCCCAGAGCCAAGTTCAGTCATATTTCGCAATATCAAAGAAGCAGGCCCACGAGGCAAAATTTCAAATTACTCCACCATGTCGTTATTTCGCTCCCAACGAGTTTAACTCCTATCTTCGTCTCATCAAGTCTACAAGTACGACCAAGTACATCCTCATCCCGATGACCACACCGTTCTTCGACCTTCTCTGGCCTCAGTTGACCGCCAAATACACGCCCACGCCGATATTTATACCCGACGGAGGAAGCAAAGTGTGGCGCACAAATCTGGGAGACAGTTATTTGAGATGGACTTGAGAGGAATCAGGATAAGTCGACATGATGATACGAAGGAAGGATAAAACCTCGACGGGCGTGAAATTCTGAATTTTGGCAAGGAGTTTTTCGAATTGGGCTTAGTGCGCGCCAAGACTTCGCTTGCGAGAGTGCAGCTGACACTATAAAAACAAGCAAACGATGGAAGGTGTTGTGGTCCACCTCCTGGTGATGTTCTCCGGTATAGTTTGAGTAGCCTGGGCACCTACTCCACTTGGGAAGGAGATGCCTAAGACCATATTTCGCGCTGAAAAAAGTTGAAAGTTGATGGAGGCATGTCTGGATAACCCAGGGTTTTTGAGACGTTCCCATGGGTAGGTATTCACGGATGAGGGTTGACTTGGGGTGAAGAAAAAGCCACCATAACTTCGCAGTGGTACTTGCAAATGAAATCCGAGGCATGAGTGCTCTTACTTTACGTTGAATTATCTATTCTGTACTTTTCTTTGATATTGTCTGATAGCTAGATAGCTGCATACGCAATTAAAATCTGATGCAAAAAAAAAAGTCACGAGAATCCGATCGGTGAGGTCCACCACAGTTTCGACATTTAGTGAGAGCCTTCCACTCTGCTTCAGAGTGCATGTTTGATCCGCAGTTCCAGCAGGTCGGAGCAGGCATGAGTGGCATGGTGGCCAAGACTGCTCGACACTGCTCAATTTAGCCACGAGGCTTGTGAATGGTAGCCACTCAAAGTTCACCGAAATGACGGAAGGCCGCACTTGGACTGGGTCTTTGCATGTCATTGAGATCTCATAGGAGATATTGTTGGCATCAATTGGCATTAAGCCGCGCAGGGTGTTAATCTTTAAATGTACATTAGCGATCCTGGAGAAGACCAAGTTTGAGGGTGCTTCTCATTTTGCGTTGATACTCGCTGCATTAGAAGAGGCATCTGAAATGCTTTAACTGACATCATAGTTCTTTGCCAATATGGTGACTGGATTCAACTCGATGGATCGAGTTCATGTCGAACGATTTGCATTTAAAAGAGCCCCTACTTGATCTCGCGCGCAGACTGGGGAAAATTTGCGCCATTGGTGGCTGGTATTGAGGCGTAGAAATTGTCGCTTGTCGACCTTTGCTTTCGGCACGATTTTTTTTGAGGCCGTGACCACAGGATGCGGTACAGCCTTCACAATTGGGACCATTTTTTGTCGTAGTCCGTTTCGTGCTACGGTGGCTCTAATGCTTTTTGTCGGCTGCGCTGGAATAGCGGGTGTATTTGGGCTCCTCAACTCAGGAGCTCTTGGAAGTGTTGTCGGGCAAAGAGGAAGGACGGGTGGCGTGGAGACTTGGCTCGAGTCAATGAATTGTTAAGTGGTGGCGCGTAGTTGGACTTTTGTGGAGTCTAAAAAATTGTTAGTTTGACTCATTGTTCGAAGGGAGAAGTACTCACTCTCTACGAGAAAAAAGTCCAAAGTTTTAAGGATTAAATAAATCTTACAGAGTTAGATTCTCCATGTATATCCTAAAAGTCCTCAATAGTCATAGACTCAGATAGGACTGTAATAAAATTTAATCTAATCTAATCTAGTTCAAAAGGAGAAGTGTTGCTTCGACGTCTGAGAAGGCGGCGGAGCAAAGTGCACAGTTTGCCGCTGTTTGGGCGGCGCTCTTCGCCCTCGGGAATGAATTGAAGCTGGGCGGACATTCTGCTTTGATAGCAATCTGAGAGAGCGACTCTTTGATTGAATCTGCTTTTGGTGCACCTTTCTCTAACGGCTTTAGCTCGGTCGGAGAAAATATGGCAGTCTTACAATACCGTCGTGGGTTAAGACTGGGTGAGGAAGTTCCTCAACACATTCAAATGACCCGATCATGTTAAAATCGGGTAAAGAGACAGAGGGAAGAGAGGAACTATTCTCAACACCTGTCAGTGGTGTCCCCTACATACCTCCAGCTCTCACCGTAATCTGCAGAGCCGAGATTGAGGAACATATTTATCCTCATTTTGATGAGGATTCCCATTACCTTTAGCAGTCTGTATCGTCTTCATCTCTCAACACATTCCCCTATCACCATTATCATGAAGCTAACCACGATCAGATCAGATGGTAGGGTCGGAGCTCTACTCATCACCAACCCTTGATCATGGAAGAAAAGCCATCCGATGAGTTTCCGGAGCGTACCCAGCACCCGATACGGAGATGGTGGATTGGATCAAGTCGGCCTCGACTGTTACAAAGACGGGAGATATAGATGAATATGCGCACCTCATGTGGTCCCGGTGTCTAGACCTCGCCTGGCTGGGGCTGCAGGTTTTTTTGAGACTTTTTCCCGCGCACACAAGTTCCATTGCAACCATTTTTTTTCGGGTAGAAAGTTCCGTGGAAAAGGTGGCCGAATTCCACGGGTAAACACTGAGCTGAATGGCTATTCATCAAGGGCAATATATCAATGATCTGTCAAGTAACAAAAGAGGATAGGAGCACTGCACAAGGTGTGGCTTGGGTCAGAGAGGAGCCCAATATGCTAGATATTCATAGACTCAAGAAGTACAATAAACAAAAACAGTCTATATTCAGAAGGAAAGATTTGAAGGCTACACCACCGACAAGTGCCGGGCTTTCAGACCTCTGGAGTGAGCTTTGTAATTACCAGAATGCCATTATGAGCTCCATCTGCAGGATTGCCACCATTAATACGGTTCACAGAATATCACGGCAACGACAACAAGGCTAGCCCTGCTTGCGCATTGGGTCAGAAATTATAATCCTTTGCTCAATTATCTACAAGTCTTCAATGAAGGTGCACCCGGGAAGTGGGCCAAGAGTCAGGCTGGTAAAGAAACGTTGAAGATAGCTATGGATGCCAAGGCGAACCGCGCGCCCCGACTTTCTAGGTAGTGGGCTGCGACTGGCAAAACCCCGCTGGCCAGCCATCTATCAAATGATACCCCAGAGAATTAACGAGCAAGCTTCTGCAAAGACATTGCTAGAGGTAATCAGGGGCTAAATGAAGACCAACGTCTGCCATTCAAGTTTTTGGTTTAGTTAAAACCCTCCAAGCTTCAATAGGAGAGAGTAGGCAAAGTTCTACCGCGGCATGCGTGTTTGGGGTGAAGTTCATCTCACACGTCTGCAAGTCACTGTTGGACTAGGTCTCCCATTCATAATATCAAAGCATGAGTCAAGGCCATCTCACTCCCGTCTCTTCTCTATGGAACGAGCCTGGAGCCCATTAGCCGATCGATTCTTACCAACGCTCGAGATTCTCACCGTATCTTCTGAGCCCGGGCGGCCCTAATCATGTCAATAGCTTGGCCACCCACTTGTCCTCATGAATCGCGTCATGCAAGCGGTAGTAAATCGCCTGGCGTAGTAGATACAATCCTAACTTAACTCCAATCCGATATTTACCCCAAGTAGTTACAGTAGCCTTTACGGCATCACTTCGGGGTCTTCTTTGCGCCTTGCATTTCTTCAATTACTAATTCGGCGCTATAATTTTCGACAAGATGCGTTTTGTCTCCCTTTCCTTGCCCTAGGATCCTGCCCGCCCCCGAGCAGTCCAACATGATTTGGTGTGAGAATCTATTTTCATAAACTCTGTGCTCCACTGCTCGTCTAATATTGAATTGACCCAAGTCTAGAAGCATACATCCCTCTCATGATAATCCCAGAGAAACGTAGCCACCTGTGAGTGTGTTTTTTGTTTTTACATTTGGTCCTAAGCTAACGCTATCTTTTCCACATTGGGTCAAGGACCGGTGGAGCCGGCAAGGATCACTGCGTACAGGCCCAACTCATTCCAACCGCATGAACTTCTACTGAAATTGTAGAAGTTAACAGCAAAACTAAAATCAAAAACATAAATCAAAAACTGAAATCAAATTTGGAAGAAATACTGTTTGGTCCGGATCCCGCGCTTCTCGCCCGTTCCCTTTCCTGCCACATCTTCCACGTGGCTTTTTCTTATCTCCGCTGAGAGCGAAAGACTAGTTCGCAGATACCCTGAATTCAGCTGGTATCCTGCTATATACTTTGAAGCTTTTTGTAGACTTCACCGAGGGTTGCTGTACCCTCAAACTTCTTCTTCGGATTCCAGGATTCCGAAACCCGATCCCTCGGCCATCGAGACATCCTTCGTTGAGGCCATCGTTGCCTCTTCGGCCCTTTTGGCTGCAGCCCTAAATCGAGCCACTTTCGCGAACTCCCCTTGCTGGATCTGGCGGATCCGCGCGAGCTGCTCTTTTGTCACCGGTCCGGACTTGCTGGGTCTGGCTAAGCAGGCCCGGGAATCCGATCGGTGAGGTCCCCCACAGTTTCGACACCGGGTGAGGGCCTTGCACTCTGATTCTGAGTGCATATTAGATCCGCAATTCCAGCAAGCTGGAGCGCGGGAACAACCACGGGTGGTGTGAAATTCAAGACACCGTTTGCATTGTTCGATTTTACGACGAGGTCGGAAGAGCTTTGCAGCTCCAGAGTCGTCGAAAAGGCGGAATCCAGGTCGAGGAGCGGATTCTCGGGGAAATAGCGCTTGCCAATTTGAGTAGGGCGCCCCTGGTTTGCTAGTCCCATGAGGACGAACCAGAAAGGGAACCAACTGGGTCACTCGCGTGACTTCGTCGGCAACCATCTTTGCCGTCACGGCGATTGGGCCAGCAAGAGTTCGAATTGTCTCCGGGACGGTGGCAATTTGCATGGCAACCAGATTTGATGCTGGTTCCAGTTTGATTCCAGATTCGCTCCGTGATGTGGAGGAATCTAGGAGCTCAGTTCGAGCGAGTTCATCCTTTGCGGTTATTGCAAAGCCGGTCTTTACCCGCTGAACCAACGTGATATTGTTGGCAGCGGTTCCCAGCGCCTGAGACACCGCTAGCCTTACTCCAGCTGGAGAGAGGAGACGGTGGGGGTGGAAGTAGTCAAGGCGCAGAAAAAGTCGTGAATCGGCTTTTGTCCTCGAGTTGGCACTCTTTGCTTTGGGGGCGGGTGGTGCTGCCTTTTTTGTCGATGGCCCAGCGCTACTGACTAGGCCTGCCCGAGCTACGGTGGCCCAAGTTGTCTTTGGGGCCGGAGCCTGGATTGTTGGAGGGTTAGGAACCCTTATTTCTGGTGCCCTCGGCGGAAGAGGGTTGGCGGGGCGAGCTGGGAGAGCTGGTGGTGTGCTCCCTGGGCCAGATTTTACGAACTGGCCGATGGCTGCTCGAAGATAGACTTTGATTCCGTCTACAAATTCTTTATTATCGCCAATCGAAAGAGGCGAAAGTGCTGCTTCGACACCGCTGATTGCAGTCGAGCAGATTGCGAGTCGGGCGTTTATTTGCGTCGTGCGACGCTTTTCGGCCTCCATCACTGATTGCAGCTCTGGTGGAAACTCCGTTGCTGATGTCGATGCTGCGCCTTTAGAGGCTGGCACAGCATTGTTTCCTGCAGATGATTCTGCACGTTCGGTTGTCTTTTCTCGAACAACTTCCTTTCCTTTCCTGGAGCTGCTTGCCAAAGGGGGCAGTTCGACGGGGGTTTTGGTCTTGGGACCATTGTTTTCTGCTCTGATCGGTTCAGAATCAGTCATCTCTTGATCGGGAAGATTGGTGGACTTCCCTGGGACAAAGGCCTCACTCGCAAATAGGCTTGATAGTTTTTGCGCGAGGCCAGGTGTTTTTGCAGGAGCCCTCGGGCGGACTCTCGCGTTGTCCAGCATTGAGTTGGGGAGCTTTTTTCGAACAGGTGGCATGACGAAAACGCCAGTGACTCGATTACAATTTATTGAAGGGATGCGACGAGCGCGAGAGGGAGAGAGAAGGGGTAAAGGGGGATATTCGAAAATTCGAATTTCAAAAAACTGTGAGTGTGTGTGTGTGTGTTTGTGTTTATTGTGCTACTTGAGTCTATGACTATCTAGCACATTGGGCTCCTCTCTGACCCAGGCCACACCTTGTGCAGTGCTCCTATCCTCTTTTGTTACTTGAAAGATCATTGATATATTCCCCTTGATGAATAGCCATTCAGCTCAGTATTTACCCGTGGAATTCAGCCACCTTTTCCACGGAACCTTCTACCCAAAAAAAAAAATGGTAGCAATGGAAACTGCGTGCGCGGGAAAAAGTCTCAAAAAACCTACAGCCCCAGCCAGGCGAGGCCTAGACACCGGGACCATATGAGGTGCGCATATTCATCTATATCTCCCTTCTTTGTAACAGTCGAGGCCGACTTGATCCAATCCACCATCTCCGTATCGGGTGCTGGGTACGCTCCGGAAACTCATCGGATGGCTTTTCCTCCGTGATCAAGGTTTGGTGATGAGAAGGGCTCCGACCCTACCATCTGATCTGATCGTGGTTAGCTTCATGATAATGGTGATAGGGGAATGTGTTGAGAGATGAAGACGATACAGACCGCGAAAGCGATTGGGAATCCTCTTCGAAGTGAGGACTTTGTTACTCAATCTCGGCTCTGCAGACTCTACAGTGAGAGCTGGAGGTTCGTAGGGGACACCGCTGACAGGTGTTGAGAATAGTCCCCCAAACGTAGCCACCTCATTTTCAAGCCGTAGGATATTTGCTGGCTTCTTCGAGGTCTTTTTTTTTCCTTTATCTGTAGACTCATGTATTATATGGCTGGCAGGACAAATAGACATTAGCTTCCTAGTCATGATCAGCATGATTACAAGAAAAAGCTGCGAGCACCAACCTCTCGCCGGATATACATTTAGCTCATAGGGGTTCAATATCATAACATTTTTGATTCATATCGCCACAAATGCCATCCAATTTTTGAGGGCAAATAGCAACTCTTTACGTTTTACTTCTCGCCGCCCGTTTATTTTTACACATCTCTCTAGGTCTAGGAGGCTCGAGTATATTTTATGAGCTGCATAGCAAATGGAGATTGGAGAAATTCTTACCTCACTACATAACCTGTATGTGGAGCCCCTGACACAGAAAAATGTAGGAAACTGCTATGACACAAGATGTAGACAGTCAATGGCAGTACACATGTGTTGTTGAATTGTTGTTATGGGGCTTTTGCAGGCCATGTGCCGCTGAGTGGGACTTGGAAGAGAATGCGCCTCTTCAACTTGACCACGGACTTACAGGCCTTTGAGCGGCAAATTTTTTTCTGTTATGGTAGAATAGGAGTGAAGCCATGAAGCGGATATCTTAACAATGGGCTTTGGATGCGATAATCAAATCATTCCACCTCCCCTCGTCGAGTGCATTACATAGTGACACGGACCGGTGACTTCGTAGGTCTAGCCATGATAGAGTCGATCAAGGGAAATTATTTGGTCTAAGCTCTAGCTGACCTAGGGAAGTTGGGCAAGTCGAAAATCTGGGGAGAGTATAATGATAGTCAAAGAATATTATTGCCAATAAAGTCTAGTTTGTTGGGAGTAATAGTAATAGGGGGTGGTTTAGACCTGATTCAGCTACTGTGACATTGAGAAACAGCTATCTCAATTTTACAAAAAGTGCGTGATCGTAGGTGTAGAGAGATCGAAGCTTAAATGGTCTGTTTAAGATTCGAGAAGGCGTCTGTTGTTGACAGTAGCCTACCAACCTGAACCTGGAATACGCCTCGTGAGCGATAAGACCTGGGACTTCATTGTTAAGCCCCTAAAAAACCTTCAGAATATTTAGTCTTGCAAGCAATTAAAGGCAGTGCTATTGAGAGAATATTCGGCCCTCTCCCATAGCATGAGGCCCTGGCGCCAGAGAGTATTTGCGAAATGCAAGTCGACCTACATGAGCTAGAGGCAAGTCCATTTGGTCCAAGGTTTGTATCCAGGGAGCCCCGTACCGGGATGAGTCTGCATGACCTGACAATGTTGTTGCAGGTGCGATGATTCCGAGTCTCGACGGCGTTCATCGGGGGCAAAAGTTGAGCGGTGACTGGCCACTTCAATTCCTCTTCTCCGGTCGCATGGGAAGGGATGTTGCGCCTGCGGACAGAGGATCAAGATGGCGACTGGCTGCTAGATTGTGAGGGCGGCAATATCGTGGACATCGGGCATGTCTGCAGCAACCGGCACAGCATCGTGAGGCTGGTTGGACGAAGAAGTGGATCACTAGTCTCCATCACCACCATCGGCTCGGCTATGAACAGGACGCGCAGGGATTCATATCGGGCCTTCCGCTTCTCGTTCGTTTCGGTAGAAATTGTGGGCAGCAGCTAGCAAATGGAACGGCGCCGCAGTGACTCCGCCTCGCTCTGCCACTATGGCAAAAGTAGTGCAGCGAGCCGAGAGCTCCTTCCCATCATATGCTATATTTAGCGGCGGCGGGAACGCTACAGGGCACGCATGACGCAATCCACACCACGCAGGCCCCGCGGGCTTCTCGCCTGCATTCAGGCCCAGCGCCAAATGCAGGCGATAGACCAGACTGGCGGAGTGCTGACACGCCTGATGGCAGAAGTGGCTAGGCCCCCCTTCTTTGCCGCCGCGATGAAGGCCCGTCAACAACGCGGGTGCCGGACACGCCGTCGGCCTACAGTTCAGTCTGAAATAGTCTCGCGTGCTGAGGCGCTACCCTTGATGCGCCATGCTTGATTCCAGTTCTCTTACCACGATCCCTGGCTATTTGGTCGGAGCACGGAAATTTAAAATCTCCGATCTAAGCGAGCACCCCTGGGACAATATGCGTTGAGTCCTAGTTGTCTACGCCTCCTCCCTTCGTCTGAAGCTTTGAGACTAATGGCTAAGCCATAGCCAGCATGCGGGTGACGAGACTCGAAGTGATATCTCGGCTGCTTGGGGGCTTCTCCATTCGCAGGGCGGACATCATCTTCGGCGTCAAGGGATGGCAGAGGGTTGGTCTCACTCAATCGATTCTAACCAGGCCCAATTGTGAAACCCCTCCTCTAGTTCCTGACATTCATAGTGACTGAATAGATCATTACCTACCACCTATGACTAGGATGAGTCATCACCGGCCATAAACGACCTCTTGGTAACGGGTCTGGTCTTAGTTAACGACTCGGCTTTTGCCCGTCTACAATCATACATTAGCTTCCCGCGACGGCATGACGTCGTCCGGAGTAGTGTCATAGCTAGGCAGAATGCACATACTCACTGATTTAAAAAAAGACGTCGTTTTGAGGGAATCTCTCGATATCTAGAGTTCCCTCACCGCTCAGACTTGGCCAGACATCTAGTGAAGCCAGCCATTGCGCATTTTGCGAGAGTCAGGCCCTAATCTGAGCTCGAGACCAACTCGCCTTCTCGACCGCTCACGCTGGTGTCAGGGTGCGCGGTGCGGTCACTTGACAACTAAATACATTAAGAGCGCTACGGCATGTGGAGGCACTTTAATGACATTTTATGGCCTGTCAGACACGGCATCGGATCTATGTCACATAGCTACATACCTCGTCCCCATCAAACGAACCAAACCTCTGGTGCACACGCGGCCTCTAAACTTTTCCTGGAGTCCGATATGACCGGGGCGCCTCCAAATCGGACTGGACAAGGCCTGTGTTTTCTGCTGTCCTAATCCATATCCCAGACCCTGTTTACAACGATGGTCCCTGTATCAAGGAGACGCCGTGGGCCCGCGCTACTGGCCAAGTAACCACAGGCTACTTGATTCTGAGCGACTTACGAGGCCCATCCGAGGTGAGAGCACATTGTCCGTCGGCGTCGCTACAGGCTCGAGCATCGTCGGCGAGCTCTGGCGCTAGAAAATCTCTCCTCATTTGCCTTGTCAGATTTATTACACAATCTTCAGTTAGCAGTAAGAAAACTCGTGTTCGGAGGCAGCTTCTCAGTGCTCTTGCAGACATCAATGAATTAGCGGGACAGTCCCAAGGGCAGCGCGAGCTAAGGGAAAGTAAAAAAGTACTAGCGGCACACTCAGGCTACAAATAACTATTAAGGGCCTCTTGTCCTCAAACGTGGGGTTACCAAGTACGCTGAGTTGACAGGCAAACCCCGACCTGCCGAAATATCTGAATGGGCTCGATAAATATGCGAGGTGATGTTTTCACTCTACTCTCAGCAATCAATAGGCCGAATGGAGGCCTCATGTTTTTCATTGAAAGTGACTCAGACTGATCCCATTGTCAAGTCCCCTCCACGGCGCTTGGGAGACTTGTGCAAATTCAGATCCTATCAGATTTCCCCGAACAGCGCTGGTACATGGACTCAATGGTGGAACACACTGTGTTCTAGCTTAATGTCTCACCGCCGGGGCCGATCAAAGCGGGTAGCCCCCAGTATGGCCTGTGTAATGGAGCCAAGGCGCCTATCTGCGCTGCGATGTGAGCCTGCAAACTTCATCACATTCAATACAGACAAGACTGCAGCTCTTTCGAGATGTTCATACCCAATGCCCCGCCACCGTCTACATCGGCACTAAAAATCTTTTTGTGCCAACACAGACGGTTTGGCGTCCCTAGAATTAGAGAGCTTTGTTCGAGAGTGGCCCAGGTTTTCATGAGAAATTTATTCTATCGAGGCCGATTGTGGAATATGGCATCGCAGACTCGGCCAACTTAATGCCACATCATTTAAGTTTCGTGAGCTTTTCATGGACTGGTACTTTCAATTAGAGACTAACGGACCTGAAGGGGTTCACTCCCCAGATGCGCACTTGGTGTGCACCGTTTAAAGGACGGCAAGTGGGTAGTCGGTCAGCAACAAAGCCCGAGACCAAATTCACAGGAATGAAACAGTCCCTGATTCATAGCTTCGCGGGACACATGCCATAGTCTTCTTGTCAGTTGACCCTAGCTTTTTCATAGCTACTAAACACACAGTCATGCCTGAGTCTCTACCATATCTCTCGGTCCTCGGCCTCGGATTCTTTTTCATCCGTTGTCTCTATTGCATTTGAGAGACTTTCATTTGCTAGGGGACTTGCAGAGCTCATCGTGCAAAAAAACTCTCTGATTTGATCACGGATGGATCCGCTCTGATACCTGAAGCCCGTCGGTCACGTCCCTCAGTTATCCGCATCAAATGCATCTTCCTCGCAACTTATAGAGTCTGCGAGCAATATTTGGGTGGAGTCGCACATCCAAATCACGAGCTGAACTCTGACGCATGTTTGCTCGTTGTTCGCCCATAATTAGCGTCATTGATATGTAATTTGTGAAGCGCCGCTACTCGATCGCCGAGGGTCAAACCATAAGTGTCGGGGCCGGGCTACCTTTTAATACATCCGCTCAAATTAGAGACTGCAACTGAGCCGAGTATTCTCTGTGTCGCAGGTGAGTCAGGTTTGAATCCCTCATTACCATTGTGGCGGTAGGCTGTACATTGAATCAAGAGAGTTCAGCGACCCGGGAGGCTAGAAGCAAGATGAGTAGGGATGCTGGATGACACTCTTGAGATGGTCCCAAGACTGTTTGGACCTTGTGGGGTGATTGGAGCATCTTCGCTAAATTCGCGTCGTGGTAGATCGCTGTAGGTCAGGATCTGCAATGTAAACAATGCAGATAAGTTCTCTCATACCGGCACTAGTGTCGAGTCGTGAATCAGTCTACTCAACATGACACAGTAAAATCACAATTCTACCTATTACTTTGCGGTGGGCCTAGAGCACATCTTTGGTCTCAAAAATTAAAATCCGCGTATTCTCTTGTGAGTTTTCAAGAATGTGTGGCTTATGCTTGCATGCACTATGGCAAACGCGGCTAGACTATCAGTTCTACCGTGAAGCCATGTTCGCAGGCAGCTTTCATAAACAGGCACCAATGGCTAGGTAGCTACCTATGCCTGTCGAGAGTATGCCGTTCCTTTTTCTAAGCGTGTAGTTCTTCTCTAATGCAGGCGACATGCGGCCATATTCTCATGAGCGTGCCGCAGAATTTTCCAAGTACAAAACTCTTACTACCAGTGAAATGTGTGCTGCAATCTTCTCAAGGGTTCGACTGATCTTCATTCTCATGTCTAAAGGAAAGTTGAAATCAATGCATTTCTGTTTCACACAACCCTATTGTTTTATCGTACATCGAGTGCATTGGTGTCTATTGCGG
This sequence comes from Blumeria graminis f. sp. triticale, assembly GCA_905067625.1. NCBI lineage: Eukaryota > Fungi > Ascomycota > Leotiomycetes > Helotiales > Erysiphaceae > Blumeria > Blumeria graminis. The sequence continues at coordinate 192,590 of LR898470.1, read as the reverse complement.
ACTAGCTAAGATTCGTACGGATTCAAAACGAGCTCATGGGGTGGTGGTAATAATCAATAATCCTACTCGCTCTTTTCTTCCTGAACGCCATCTAAACCACGGTTGGTCTGCAACGATATGTCGTCGTGCTACTCATCATGAGTCGCCGCCGATTTGGCCGAGTTTTTACAAAAATGTCACTCTAATTTTACTACACAACACCTAAGCATAACGTCAGCCCTGGCTCATGCTTTACCATGATTCAAGTACACGACTTGTACGTAGCTTTAGCAGAGAGCCGTACTTCGGGTCATAACTCCAAGCAATGCTAGATTTGCTGGACCGACTGGGCGCCACGCGTAATAGTGGTGGCGCTGTCGGCCAAACCCTGAAAGCATGATTCCGCCCACCGGACTAACCGCACGCCACCCATCCACGCCCATCAGATTGCTTTCGGCAGCCGTTTTACCATTTTCATCATGCAAGCCGTGGTCATTCGTGAAATCGGCGTTGGTGTGGGACCGAAATGCTAAATATGGTGAATACGAGTCGTGGCAAACCAATGCGGGCTCTCCTTGTGTGAACTACCAGTGAAAGGTGGGAGTAGTGTGGCGATCACCATCCGTCCAGCAGGTATATGGCCTTCATTTGTCTTTGTTTGGCCTCTGTATGCTTGACAGCGATTAGTAAGCCAATGAGCTGGGGGAAATGGATTACCGCGCCTCATCTAAAATGGCCCGCAGAGACCAGCGTGGTTTCAGATTAATCTAGACGGGTTTGGAAAATTTATCCTCTACGACCTGCATGCACAAACTAAGGAAATTTGTCTATTAGGCTGAGGGGGAATTCTTGGTAGTGGCGATTTTATTTTCTCCTGTTTGGTTTCAAGGGCTGGTGGAGAGGTTGGTCCATAGAGGGGCTGGTCCGGAGAATTGGGTGTAATGATGGAGCACATTATGTTAGATAGATTGTAAATAAGTGCCCCAGCGCTGGTCAAGAGGGTTGCGGTGTCATGCAAAAAACGCCAAGAACCAAGCCTGGTTGAATTCAAATAATCAAGCTATACAAGTGAAGGTGATAATCATGGAAAGATAAATGATGATACTAACGATGATGATGATGTAGGTGAAACTACAGACGATGAGCAAAGGGAAAGATGATTCTAACATGGATTGTCGAGGCCCGGCTCCCCTAATATTACGGGGTGTCAAATGACAGCTCTGATTGGCCCGTACAGAGAATCCCGGGGATCCCAGCCCTTGATGAAGCTAACGTTATGAAAGAGCGAGAGAATGCCGAAATTGCCATTCATACCTTCCTGTTTCATTCAGTTTCCCCGCCTCAGCCCCTGCCACGGTCGTAGGCGTTCGCCTATTTCGTCTTAGGTGGGCGCAATGGCTTATTGATGTCTCTCGCTTGCAACGTATGCGGCGGCCTCAATCAAACTCGAAAGCTCAAGAACATACTTTTCATGCACGAATGCCGGGCTAATCGAAGCTTCGTATGAATCAGCTATGCTGTGGCAGTGCACGTCCCCTCATCCTGACAGATCTTAATCTTGGGTCTTAGGGATTAGCCTCCTTGACCGGTTAGATGTGACAGGAGAAATCTGCAAGTTGGAACACTTGCAACAAACCGCAACTGGTCTGACACGATTCAGGCAATAATATGCTCTGTCTTCGCTCTTGAAGGTATGAGAGATCATCCTTTTAAAGATCAACCACATTCCTTCAAGATCACGTCGTTCATCGATTCCGGCCACATTCATTCTGGCGCATTGCACCGCAGCACTTCACAAGCAATAGATCTTTAATCAAAGTCTATGCTAACGATCTAAGCTCACAGATCTTAATGTTATCATCATAAGAAAGCTCATTTCTCTTGGATCATCTATCCCTAGTTGCTAGTAACTAAGAAAGCTATTACGCTGGATCATAATAAGCAACATCAACCTCCATCTCAGAGTAAGGAACCGCAAAATGCTTCTATTAAGGAAATCAAAACAGGAGAGGAGCCAGCTTGCTGATACATCGGCCATCTATTCTTCAAAACTTACAGTCACTGATACAAACGGACAAGATAGCACCTTCTCAGAAATCACTGGATTCGGCAATAGTGATAGAGAGCCATCAATCTTTCCAACATCAAGGCCGCAGACGTCACTCGGTACCCCTACTGTACCGCCTCGCAGCAATAAAAGGCCTGCAATGAGGTTTAGAGCCGCATCTCTGGAATTTAATATCCTTGAACTGAATAAGGGGAATATATCTCTCACATCGTCTTCGTTACAAGTCACGGATCCACATGAAGTCTACCTCTCAAGTGAGGAAGATGCCTCAATTTCAGACTACGATGAAAGCTCACTTTTTGAATTGGATGACTCAGACGTCGATCCCATTCCTATATCTTGTGAACATATAAATCAGTGCTCGCAGGAAGTCATCGCTAGAGCTATATCGTTTCGCGTGGCTGGCAAGCCACAAATTGTAGAGATAAACAATTCATCCGCCGAAACTTCACCAAGTCTTACAGTAGCATCATCGAATACTTCTTCAAAGAGATCCTCAGTATCAGATTTACACACATCCTCTCTCCTCGACTCACGAAAATCTATCTATCACACCAGGAACTATGCACATTCTACGTCACCTACACATATCGCAACGCCACACACACAAACTAGTTCTTTCGTTTTTAATCTTACACATGAAGGCTTGCTACGCTCATCTGAGACTCCTGAATTTATTGCTCATTATGAGCCCTCGAATCAAACACCGTCCCTATCTCCTTCGCTATCAATACCAGAACGGTCTGTAGATAAAGAATTACAAATGATATTGCCATACATAGATTCATCTAAACCACCATCTGAAAACGGCTCAAGTGTTGCTTCAAAGTCGCCAGGACGATCAGCGGTCGCTGCTTGGAAACGCGTTTCTCGGAATATTAGGAATACAAGTGTGGTAAAACTAAGTCTCGGTTACCCAACAGGAACGGGGGCCAGTAAATTATGTCATAGAACTAAAACCCCTCCAAGAATCATAGCCTCGGATACCGAGAAATCATTGTCCAATATTGGTGCCAGCAACGAAAACAATTCTGATACGATAGAGAATATATCAATTCCACATACTCCTATCCTCAAGAGCCCCAAGTCAGAAAGAAGAGGAATAGCATTGTCGTTTTGGGTATCAAAAGAAGCTGATTGAGGAGAGTATCTAAATATCTATGATCTGGAATTATCAATTAACTGCTATCTAATTTCTGAAAATTTTAATTATTCTGCAAGGCGTTTAGGATGGATACCCAGTCCGGTCTGGTCATTGAAACAATGGGGAGTGTTGGGCTCAGTCATATAAACTGAAAATGAGAGATGAATATACGAAAATAAATTCTTTTCAATACATGAAATTTGATTAATGTTTGGCAATTAGTATACATAAGCCTAGATAATAACTTAATATTAGTCGCCACTTCATCCCAAGATTTTTCTGTTGTGACTATTCATGGAACTGGTTCATTTGATTGTTTTAAATTTGAATCTCTACTCAGTCCTAGACAAGGAAATGCTATTTAAGGATATAACTCATTAGTTCCTTTTATCACTCGTTAAACATTCAAAAGAAATATAGCAATTAAATGCCAGTTGATCTTGATGGTCATGCCTCATAGCATTGGCTCAAGTATCGCTACAAAGTACACGCTCCTGTCATGTAAAGCATTCTGGGTTAGGGTTTCGAAACACTGAAGTCTCGTCCAGTTCGAATACGCAGGGTTAAGATGTTTAAAACTATTGAAGAAGCGGTGAAAACTAGGGGCCTGTCGCATATTCATAATAATGGGATGGTCCCTGATAATCCATGAACCGAGTAAAAATATCTTCTCTACGTAGCTTGTACATGATACTCTTAGCAGTTCTCTTGGAAGCAAAAATCAAGCTGGAGTGCTGATTCAATCTCCGATCTCTTACATGCCTCCACTAAAATCTACCTAAATTTACTGGTACCATGGAATCAAACTTCCTGGCTTCCTTTTCCCTCTAGAATCTTGGTAGCGAATATTAGAGCCGAGGGGTGAGCATGCAGATGCCACAATATTATGCAGCTAGACAGCCTTGTAATCATTACTTGTATAGCTGACAGGTAATTTTTGAGTTGTGTTTCAAATCTATCTGCACATCTAAGTCCACGGTTCGTCTCAGTGGATCCATTATACTCTCATGCTCACGACGTTGGCTTTACCATAGAAGTTTTCATAAATCCTTCCAGTAAACTTGAATATCAATCCAGATACAAAGTTGTTTGCTAATCAAAATCCTCAGACATGAATATTTAAGATGCGAAGCTTTTTAGGAATGAGCAAAGTTTTCAAGAACTTAGATTCCCGAAAATATACACTGATGATTGTTGCCGTCCAATGACCAGAGCAAAAAGTTTACATCTTCTAGTTTATCATAAATTAGCCTGACTTTTTCTCTCGATTCGGTCATAAAATGAAGAGACTTCGTAGTCTCCAAATTTCTTTTTGCACACCATGGACCAATCCAACGAACATTACGCTGGTTATAAATCCTAAATAATGAGATTCGTCAAGGATTACGGCCATGACTGCTATTAATCACGCATCAGAGACGCTCTTTAATAAAATTTCAACATATTACGATGTAAATTCTTGAGGCTGATGACTTCAATTGGATAGTTAAGGCCAACAACAATAAACTTAATGAGGATGATTCATTAGATGGAGGATTTGTGCCACTGTGCTGAAGGGCTGGATATTACAAAGTAGAAATGTAAATCAAAAGTGGCGCAGACCACAGCTAATCTCTTGATACGGGAAACATGGTGTAAGTTGGAGAAATAATGGTTCGCTGTTTTCCAATCATTTCGATCTTAATACGGCTTTGAAGTAGAGAGTAAAAATTATAAATCGCCTTTGTGTCAAATTTCTAGACCACCACCGATCCAAGCACAACAATTGCAAATTTTATACCTCAAACACTTTCCCAACCCATCCTGAAGACTAGTATTTCCTTCATCATCCTAATTTTCTGTTAATGCGTCCTATTACTTGGGAAAATTAGGTTTTCCCGAGAGGAAAAATCATTGTTATTATTGTTAGATTGGCTACGTTGCATTAGGTGTAGCTTTAAAGCTCGTTCTAAGCTGCTTCGTATGAAAATACACACGCAAGAATTTATCCTCTGGTTACATGTCAATACCCCAAATTCCGATTTCTTTCTGGGTAGAAGGATCCGTGGAAAAGGTGGCCTAATTCCACGGGTAAACACTGAGCTGAATGGCTATTCATCACGGGCAATATATTAATGATCTATTAAGTATCAGAAGAGGTCAGGAGCGCTGTACAAGGTGTAGCCTGGGTCGGAGAGGAGCCCAATGTGCTAGATAGTCTTCGACTCAAGTAGTACAACAAAAAACATCACATCACCCCGAATTCCGAGGGTCCGTTGTGTCGTCAGAGAGATAGTCAAAGTCTCCCTAAAGAAGCACTAAAAGGTTCATCTGGTCTCGTGAAACCGGTGCTCGAATTTCTTCGTATACTAAAAAGCGGACTCATACCTTCCCGGGGACTTAGCATGTTTGAGCTGCGAACGCACGACACTTCAAAATACAGTTTCTCCGCTTGTTTTTGGCACCCAAAGCAATCATGATTTTGAATTTACGGACACCACATTTATTGACTTTGTAAATCAAATTACTTTGAAGTACGTGAATGAGTGAGCGGCGAAGGGTCCCAGGGTTTGAATTCGGTGTGTAATATTAGACTGGACAAAACTGGGGCTCACTGCTTTGCCTCTGTAGCCTGCTGACTTCTTCTAGACGGTGTCTAATTAAAGCTCAAATTCTATCGCTTCGCCTTCAGTGCCTACGTACGCTCCCAATCAAGAACAAATGTTTTACTTCTTAGGGTGCAGGTATCAACATCTAGGATGGAGGATAAAGACCATACACCCGCCCGCAGTGTCCACGACGAGCGAGCTCGGAGCATACTCTCCCAGAGCCAACTTCAGTCAAACTTCGCAACACCGAAGATGTTTTTTTTAATTCATTTTACAGTTCTTTCTGAGTCTATGACTATTTAGGACGTACAGGTCCTCTCTGCCTCTAGACAACACCGAAGATGTCTGCCCACGATGCAACGACTAAACACCATCTACCGCATCGATTTTTCACTCCTAACCTCCTAAATTAGTACTAGAGCGTCGTACATCCTTATTTAAATGACCACGTCACACGTCAAATTAGTCTCTAGCCTCGATGTACACGCCCAGAACGATTTCCCTAGCCGCTACAAGAGACACATTGTTATGCGCAAATCTGAGTGGCATGTATTGGGAATGGATATGAAATATATCAGGACGAGTGGAAAAAATGATGCAAGACATAGATACAATTTCAAAGGGGGTGAGATTTTGCGAATTTAAGAGTATTTTGTGCTCGACGACTTTGACTGCGAGAGTGCAGGTGACACTTCAGATACCGACAAAGTTAGAGGGTGTAGAGGTATGTCATCCAGGCTATTCTACAAAGTAGAATTTGGAGATCTCAGTGTTGGTGCGGTCATGTGCCTGGCTATACTAATCGGATATTAACAATGCGCAAATAGAATTAACAGTTAGAATATGAAAATACGCCGGCAAAGTCGAATTCTTCACCTTTCAGTTGTCCCGATGCAATCACTTAATATACTCTTCACATGTGGAGTAGCCAAGAAAAATTGCATCCGGATCAAAGTCAGAAGCAAATACAAGCCATCTATAATCGGCTAATTCTCACGGGAGTCCTCTACCTTAACCTTACAACACACCACCTCGTCTCAAGTACCGATAAAGGCCTTTCTATAATTGCAAACAGCAGCTTGCCTCATCAGCTACCAGCTACAAAATTATAGTATAATGTATACCCACGAGGAGAATACCAAGTCAATATATACAATGTTCAGGTCTTTGTTTACGGAGGACTGTTGCTCTACCTCGTGCGGGGGAAAAACAGCTTGGACTTAGAACGAGAGAGGTCTCTATTGGGCGTGTCAAGACTGTCGTTTTTGACAGATTTTCTGTTTTGAGACGTCTATGTCTGCCAATACTATGTTTTCTGATATTAGCCAGGATTACTTTTATTGTTTATGAGACCATGGCACGCATCAGCTCCCAAGACGCCATAAAAGAATAGAATATAATTAAATTTAAGTCCCTATTGAGTCTATGACTATGAAGGACTGCCATAAAAGAAGTTTGGCTAAGCTACTATTCAGCAATCAAACTCTGTGAAGATTTTTCCGACTTCTCAGCACAACCTTCGTGAAAGGATTGGAATGAGGCTAGAAAAGCAGAGTATGAATTTCTTGGGGTATCCACAAGCTCATAGCGCCCAGCTGGCTGACCTCGTCGAACGCCTCCGAAGGGTCACTATATCTTTGGATCTAGTCCTGATGTCGGTACTAGAAGAGCCTCGTACTCAGCGATTTTGCATTTTTTCTCGGCTGCCATACACCTGTAAATAGCCTTCGATACTTTGGCTTGTGAGAAGATAAAGAATGGCAAAGGCTCCTCTTATTGCAGGATCAAATGAGACTTGTGAGGGGAGCTGTATGAGAGGGATAGGAGGGGACATACAACTAGATAGATAACCTTGGTCTTTATACAGAGAGAACTTACATTCCCTGCATAGCCTTAGAATGAGAACGGAAAATAATATAGAAATGAGATCAATGTCTTAATCACGATGTCTCTCCAGACATTTGTTTGGTTTCAATTTACTACCTGAGTCAATGACTATCTAGCACGTTAGGCTCCTCTTTGAACCTGGTAACACCTTCTACTATGTTCCTATTCTTGTTAATTACGAACAAATATCTCTGACGTAATTCACATGATGGATAGTCCTTCAGCTCAGTTGTCGGTCTGATTTATCTATCTGGAGTTATTTGGAAACGGTGTCTGTTGCATTACGGCGGTTAGTTCGTTTAATTTGTGGGCTGTAGCATTCGGATAATAGTTTATCCATGGGTTAGGTAGAGGGAAATGGTGTAGCATCATTGTAAAATGAATAATGTTAGAATATGATTCCTCTAGACGGGTAATACAGTAGTACTGTTACTGGAATATTTGGAAGTAGATTTGATAAAGTATAGGGTTAAATCGTTGCGTGTGTCTTCGTCTCTACGTCTACACGCTTAATAGAAGTATCGCGATCTCGCACCCTCTAATCTATCGCTCCTAGTCTCATCCACACGCTAATATGAAACTACTAATACAGGGTATATAAAATCAACAGACGCCTTACCCTTTTTAACTCCTAGGCAACCAATAACCACAACCCTAACTCCATTATGTTAAATTGTAGGGAAGATTATGTTTGACCAACCCTTCTTACAATTTAACAAATAACATGAATAACCATTAACACCCACCCTTCTGGAAAATTGTTCGAGATACTTACAAGATTACTCTCTTAACATTAAGTGAACTAATGGGCTTTTATGATATGAATTTTGTCGCACTAAGATCAGTATTTACCCATATAATTCACCATACTCTCCACTGAGCCTTCTACCCAAAAAAATTATTCCCAAAAAATACGCAGAGCTAGCCAGGCAAGGCCTAGACACCGCAGCCACACGAGTTGCAAAGATCCATCCATATCTCCTTATTTTAAAATATTGGAGGTCGACTTGATCGAATTTACCATAGTCGTCTTGGGTGCTCGGTACGCTCCGCAAACTCATGGGATGGCTTATCCATGACCAGGAGCGGCTGATGTATAGGGCTTCGACCCTTTTATTGTATTTGATGGTGACTAGTTTCACGATTATGGCGGGAAAGGGAATTTACCGAGAGATGAAGATGATACAGACCACGTGGGCGTCTTGGTTTCCCCATCGAAGTGGGGACGAAGGTGATACTCAATCTCGTCTTTGTAGGCTTTACAGTGGGAGCAGGTATCCTGTCGTGGACATCACCGATAGCTGTGGAATCTTCCTCTTCCAATCATATGCCCTCTCTTTGTTGTATAGGTCAGAGCTCACGGTGGATTTATTGGCTAAAGGCTTCGTATGATAAACGATAAATCAACTGAAACTACTAATACCTTGATCTCCCTAACGAGGTATATCTGGTTGGTAGAGAAGGCTTGCTATATACAAATGTGGGATAGCTAGACTCGAGCTGTTTTCCCGAAACATTATCACCGAGTATTCTTGTTTCATCCAACTAGTGGTACTAATTAGGATAAAAATCCATGCAATGTTCCCCTATTCGTCTACTCATCATGTAATCGCCTGAAATATTTCTGCCTCGCTCCCAGCGATGACTTTCCTTGTGCAGCGTATTCTCGGCTATCACCAACAGAACACTACTGACATCAAGAATTGCTCGTCCTAATTCTTTCCCTCGCCAGCATTTCGACCACCTTTGTCATCTGGATTTGCTCTATCCAATCATGATTTAGGATCCACGGTGCAAGTCTTTAGATAATGCAAGGATCATTTATCATTGCTTCGAAGGACCGATTGTTGGCTTGTCTCCAAATTTCTCTCCTACTATTTAACTATCGCAGTTAGGACATAATAGAGTGATTGGAATTCTGTAACTGGTACTTGTTTAATTCAGTCAGTAAATCCAGCCTGCGATTGGTATCCACATGGACAGCTTGGGCCGTAGACTCCCGGTACTTTCTAAATAAATACGAGTTGAGCCTCATGTCCTCGCTTTGTGCTTGGGTTTGTAGACTGCTCTAGGCTCATTTACCGGCTTAACGGACAGTATTTGGAAGATCGTTGGGATAGGTATGCTCGCGGAAGAGATCTCAGGATGAACAATGCTGACTCAATACCAATCATAATTTCCTATGCTCGTTTTAATCTTAATCTACCGGGTCACTTGTGCGATGAGCTGGTTGCTTGATAGCTCCATAATGGATGTGAACGAATGGAGCAGGTTTTAATATGAATTTTCGTTCGGCTTCACTGGCTCTGCATCAAAGCGGATGGAAGGTTTCGGCCAGGGAATTAACACTTATTTAGTAGCAACGCGGGAACCATTGCTAGACACCATGGCAACCTGTTGTTCGACTAAACACCGGTCCTCGGATTAATTCCATGGCTTGTTTGAGACTGTACTTTTCGTCAGAGCAAGTATAAAAATGGAAACTAATCATGTTGATGATGGATTGGCACTCCGAGTAGCAAGCTGGGGCAGTTGAATGGATTTTGACGTAGAGAAGTTTCACCAAATAATACGGCCATTCGACTTTGAGGCCCCGTGAAAGGGAACCGGGTAAGACACTAAATAAGAATTTAAATTGAAGTGAAGGGGAGAAGCGAACAGTGAGCACTCATGACTATCTTACCCTACAAACCCCTAGCTCTCATCGTGGAATCTTCAGAGCTGAGACTGAGTAACACCCTTGTCCCCATTTCAACGACAATTTACAATCGCTCTCGCGGTCTGTGTCGCCTCCACCTTTAGGCATATTATCCCAGCTCCGTTACCATAAATCTTACCACCATCCGATCAGAAGTTGTGGTCGAAGCCCTACCTACCATCCACCCACTTTTATTGATCACGGAAGAAAACCCATCCGATAAGTTCCCAGAGCGTACCTAGCACCCGATACGGAGATGTTGAATTGAATCAAGTTGATCTTTAACGTTACAAAGAAGGAAGATTTAGATGAATATGCGCACCTCATGTGGTCCCGGTCTCTCGGCCTCGCCTGGCTGGAGTCGCATGTTTTTTTGAGACTTTTTGCCGTGCACGCAGTTTCCATTGCCACGATTTTTATTTTTTTGCGTAGAAGGTTCCGTAGAAAAGAAAAGCAATCTAAGGACAAATACCGAGCTGGATGGAGATACTCTTTCGTGAAGAATCATAATAATTGCAACGGACAAGGTATGTCTTGGATCTATGAGGAGCCCAACGTGCTAGATACGGAATGACTCAAGTAACGCAACAATAACCAGTTAACCAACCAATACCAAGATTGTGCCACCATCGCTGATATTGTCGCTTGGGGTCTGCGTCGGTAATGCTTGCAATACAGCGAACAACCCTCTCTCTTGAAGTTGTCTGATAACGGCATTTAATCAGCTAATCCTTCATTTCTGACGATAATGCCGTCATTTTATCGCACGATGCTTCCAAAGCTACGTGTCCAGAAATAATTCCCATGCCAGGCTTAGAAGGGCCTCATTGTAAGTGGATTTCGCGATTTTTCCTGGCTGCCACACTCCGTAGATGGCTATCGTTTCGTTGATAGGAGAGGGAAGATAATGAAGGCCGATAGACACCTCTTACCCAATCAAATAAGGACTTGTAAGAAGTGGAACTTTTGGATGGGAGTTTTTGGGGAGGCATTGGTATCATTGGTCTATCAATGGAAGGTCCTACATATCTTATATCGCCATAGACCGAGGAAGGTAAGCATTGATATAATATCACAACTAAAGACATGATAAAAAAATGCACGTCGTCTACCAAATCAAGCTATTCTGTCAACAAAATAACTCTCCTATAGCCTGAAGACGATAGTATGTCAAAGTTCTAGAATTCCGTCCAAGTCTGCAGCACTGAGTCATTTAGAACTCAATTCATTACAATGAAGTGGATCATCTCATCTCCACCGAGATATCAATGCCTCATGTTTACATTATTTCAGTTATCCGCTGCTAAACTTTGACCATGGCCTGACTACTGAATTTCTTATCCCCATACCAAATGTGACTGACAAGAAACATGGAGATTTATCAACAAATGCCCTTGGTATTGGCTTTACGCTAGTTGCAAATCTTGTAATCAAGCTCTGCTCACAACTTACTCGCTATCTTATGCCTACAAAATAACCGGCGGAGATACGTAATTATGTAGACTGGATAACGCCATTAACCAAATTAATGGGCGCAATTTCAAAAGTCGACAATCCTTCTAAAGCGGTAAGGTAGACGTCTTGGTATGCCAAAGAGAAATGGTCGAAATGTATATAGAGCATGAAGTGCTGCTCTGGTTTTGGGAGCCAGGAAGTTTAATCAATCTTTTATAACTCCCACAATATGCACTCTGTTACATTCTTTTCTATTCTACTGACTGGCGTGGTCACTACCAGAGCCGATGTGGCTCGAGTGGTAACTGATATCAACAAGATATCTAGGAATTGGGGACATCTTAGCCCTTACGCAAACAATCGAGATGATGACTTTGGTGTCGAATATGTCGGACTTCCTGCCGGCTGCCAAATTGTTTGTAACATCTGACAAGAGGTAGTTACCAATACATACTAATTTACTCCAGGAATCTGCTCATACCCTCCAACGCCACGCAGAAAGATTTCCAACCAAGGGCATAAACGATGGCAGAAATAATCAACGTTTCAGTGAAAAGGTCACAAACTTCACTTCAACCCATCCAAAAGATCTGTTCACTGGTCCCCTCCGATTTATGAATTCGTGGAATCCAGTCATACTCAGTAATGGCCTGTTAACTGGCATTGGTGCCTCGGCCGAGTTTAATGCTGGGGTTGAGTTCTGGAACCGGTGAGTCGGGACTGAAATATTCAATCCTTTTTACGACTAAATTATCGCAGGTACGGAAGAACATTGTACAATGCAAGCGTTGGTCAATTAGCCTACAACGGTTCCTATGCTGATGGCACACCACGTCAGCCCATAGTTCTGAGGACTACTGAGCAATCGCGGATGCATAACACCCAGATTAACTGGGCCCTCGGCTTCTTCGGGCCCAGCTTTTCACCCGTGCCAAATCCAGCTCTAAATGACACGGCTAAAGCATTCGAGGTAGTCATTATCCCAGAAGAAAATGGCGGCAAACAGAATAATACACTGGCTTCATATGTAAGCTGTTCGAATTGCGGAAACCCGACTATGAAGGCTTCCACCAACCAGATGCTTTATGAGTTTGTCTCTAGTTACCTAGGTCCCGCCACCGAAAGACTCAAATCTTTTGTACCAGCAGATTTTCCACTGACCGTTAATGACACATTTGCCATGCAGATGATTTGTGCCTACGAGAATGCACTCATGGGAGCATCAGAATTTTGTGGTTTTTTTACAGAAGATGAGTGGACTGGATTTGAGAACAGCCTAGAAATGCAATGTATGTATCGCCTTTCCCTCCGTTAGTCACATGATACTGATCAATAGTCTACTACAAATTTTCTTACGGTCATCCAACTGGTCGCGCTCAAGGTATCGGCTATGTCGAGGAACTTTTGGCCCGCCTAAATAACACCCAGATGACAAGCTCTTCTACTTCAGTTAATGCAACGCTAAATAGCGACCCAAAAACCTTTCCAGTAAACCAAACCTTTTATGCCGACTTTACTCATGACACTGTTATCACATCGGTTCTCTCCGCCTTGTCAATAGACTATTTCCATGCACCTCCTAATTTAACCCAAATCTCATCCGACCCAAACCGTAAATTTATACTCTCGAAAATTGTGCCTTTTGGCAGCCGCCTAGTTACCGAGACAATCGGCTGCACCTCACCCAACCCAAAGCCGCGCAAGAGCGCACAGGTTCAATACACACCAGAACAATACGGCTACGAGAAATCTTTAGCTAAATACAAATTTGTACGTATGAGATTAAATAATGGCATTATACCATTAGACACAATCCGTGGAGGCGCGTGTGGTGATGACAAGAGCAGCCGAATTGACGGGCTGTGCGCTTTGGATGATTTTATGACAAGCCAGCAGAATGCCTCGGCCATGGCGAATTATCAATATGCTTGTTACGGGAATTATACTAACCAGGGCCGGGCCACTGGGTGGGATTGGGATGGAACTATTTCAGAATAGCTGGACCATGTTTCGGATTTCAAACCCCGTTGTAATTGCTGTATACTACGAGAGTAATTTTTAAATGTAAAAGATGATGGACACAATACTATTCCTAGATTAAAAATGAATTATGAGTGCAGGATCGGCCAAATTCCTCTCCCTCATGTTTGCAGAGATGTGGCCTAATGTCTCTAAATTGTATCGACTGTAACTTCCGGAGTATTGATAGCTTAGGAAGTAATTTGGGGTTATTTTGCTCGCTACCTAACCAGAACGATTACGAGGCGTCCTCTGAAGATCGCTCAGAGATGCTAAATTTCCTGCGTACTACGCGAGGCAAAATATTATCTACTGAAGGAATATGAAGAATCAATACTTCTAAACGGTGTCTCTATTGACCATCCGCTTCTTACCGCAGAGCTTTCAGATCCAAGTTCGAGGACCAAACCAGCCATTTGGGCTTTAAGTACCTATAGCCCTACGGAATCCCCAGTACTCAAAAAGGCAAAATGAAAATAGGCTGGGCTACGTTGTAGCACAAATGCCCTATCAAGACTGAAATTTGAACCATTCTCTTTTCATCTCGCGACCATAACGTCGAGAGTGCTTCTCGTAGCCACACAAAATCCTACAGCGCCAGGCCTTCTGGCCCCTTCCAGTATTCCGGAAGAAGTGGTCGTGTCTTTGGAAGTGTTTCTGGCGTGAGTATTGGAGGATGCCTGCATGCAGTGGCTTTTGAGAGTCTTCCGAGCGGCCCCACAGGCAAAAATGCATTCCATTTCGTTTGTCACTTATGTGATCTATCAAATGACAGTAAGTCATTAGGAGGTTGTGCTGCTCAATAGACTCCAATTGAGTGGATGGTATCCCTGTGCGTGGAAAGAGGGGACCTACATGTTCTCACAGATAATTTCGGGAAATTTACTTGTAAGTACCGTGGGAAACGAAAGGAAAATTGGATAGGATTATTGAGTAGGCTTGTTATTGCCTTCTCAAAGAAAGAGGTTTAACGTGTGTAAAATTTTAAGAAGATGATATGTGAAGAGAAAACCCTCAAACGCCTAGTGTGTGTGTGTTCATTGTACTACTTGAGTCTATGACTATCTAGCATATTGGGCTGCTCTCTAACCCAGGCCACACCGTATAGTGATCCTTGCCTCTTTTGTTACTTGAAAGTTCATTAATATATTGCTCGTAATGAATAGCCATTCAGCTCAGTGTTTACCCTTGGAATTCAGCAACCTTTTCCACGGAACCTTCAAACCAATAAATATAAAATGTTAGCAATGGAAACCGCGTGCGCGGGAAAAACTCTCAAAAAACCTGCAGCTCCAGTCCTTTAGGGCTTAAACACAGGTGCCACATGAGGTGCACATATCCATCTATATCTCCCTTCTTTGTAACAGTCGAGGCCGACTTGATCCAATCCACCATCTCCGTATCAGGTGCTGGGTACGCTCCGGAAACTCATCGGATGGCTTTTCCTCCATGATCAAGGGTTGGTGATGAGTAGAGCTCCGACCCTACCATCTAATCTGATCGTGGTTAGCTTCATGATAATGGTGATAGGGGAATGTGTTGAGAGATGAAGACGATACAGACCGCGAAAGCGATCGGGAATCCTCGTCGAAGTGAGGACTTTCTTACTCAATCTCGGCTCTGCAAACTCTTCAGCGAGAGCTGGAGGTTCGCATACACCACTGAAAGGTGTTGAGAATAGTCTCCCATTAGAGGTATGTTTACGAGGTTATTCTACACCACAAATTATGAAGCGACATCAGAGTGGAATGAAGTGTTGTTTTCATTCGATACTAATTGCAATTGGCTTTCGTACTAGCTACCATCGCTCCTATCTGAGCTAATCGGTCTCAAGAATACGGAAGGGAGATTTGGATAATGTCAGCTTTATCACTCTATCGAGAGAGGGTATTAAGCCTCTCCATGTACACGTCGCATCATCAATCAGACTTACCAATTTTCCTGGAGGGCAACGTCTGAACGCCCATCCGTGGTGTGCTACGAACCTATGAGCTAAGTATACTCCCTCAGTCAAGTTCCGTCAAATTTCGCAATGCCAAGGATGTTGGCTCACGAGGCAATGATTCAAAATACTCCATGTCATTTATTCACTACCAACGACGTCAGTTCCCACCAAGAAATCATCAAATTTACGAGTAATAATTGGTACATCTTCAGTTCAATGACTACACCTCTCGTCGACTTTCTTCGGCCTCAGACTTCCACCCGATATACGTCCACGCCGATACATACATCCGCCATAGGAAACAAAGCATTGTGCACAAATGTGGGGTAAAGTTCTTTGAGATGGACGAGTGAGGAATCGGGACAAGTTTACAAGATGATGCAAAGGATGGATACAGTCTCGACGGGCGTATGATTTTGAATTTTGGCAAGTTTTACGAATTGAGCTTTGTGCGCGCCAAGACTTCCCTTGTGAAAGTGCAGCTGGCACTATAAACACATGCCAACGAGGGAATGCGCCGCGGTCCGTCTCTTGGTGGTGTCTGATGTAGTCTGAGTTTCCTAGGCATCTACTCCACTTTGGAAGGAGACGCCTAAGACCATATTTCGCGCGGAGAAAAGTTGAAAGATGATGGAGGCATAACTGGATAACTCAGGGGTTTTGAGATGTTCCTCTGAGTGGGTATTCACGGATTAGGGTTGACCCGTAACGGAGAAAAAGCCACCATAACTTTGCAGTGGTACTTGCAAATGAAATGTCAGGCATGAGTGCTCTTCCTTTCTATTGAGTCATCTTCTATGTAATTTTCTTTGATATTATGTCATAGCTAGATAGCGTAATACACAATTAAAATCTGATGCAAAAAAATCTCCATCCCAATGAACTGTCTCCTAGGTTTGTGCATCACGATTTGTTTCATTCGTCGGGTAAAATATCGGCGTGGGCATGTATTTTGTGGCCAGAAAAGGCCAGAGAAAGTCGACGAGAGGTGTGGTCATTGGAATGAGGATGTACTAGGTCCAACTTAAAGATTTGATGAGGCTCAAGTAGAAATCGATTTCGTTGGAGTGAAAGAATACCATGGTGGTGTATATTTAACCACTGCCTAGTGAGCCAACTTCTTTGACATTGCGACGTTCGACTGAAATTGGCTCTGGAAGAATATTTCACTCCCAGGTTCATAGAGGACACTGCTGACAGTTTTTCATTTCTCGTCTCCCAGTAAATCTCAATTTTATTATCGAAGTTAGATTCTCTATGTCTCACGTATATTTTGCTGGATTTAAGGTTCCTCTCCCATCTTAAAAGTATGCTGTGTAGATATTGCATTAGCTTACCATAAAAATAGCAAAAAGTTAGGTGTAGATTTGTCCTACAAAATTTTGAGGTTCTCCTGTAGATTAGTTTATATTTTTATCGTAGTCCTTACTGAGTCTAAGACTATGGAGGACTTCGTTAATCTAACTAAAGATTCTAGTTACATTTGAGAAATTTAATTTTGACATGTGCTAAAATTTGTTCTTAAAGATACTGAGGGTCAAGCCCTTTATGTGTTTTATATGCATTTCTGCATTTGCTTACCTTTCAAGCCTCCCATTTGCCTTCATAACCCACAATTGTAGTTGGCGATTACTTAATATTAATTCTGAGGTACTTCCTCTATTCTCTCATGGCGCCATCTTCTGGTTGATATTTTTGTATTTTTAATGTATTCAATGACTTTATTTATCCCTATTTTGGTCAGGTTCTCCAGTGATACTTTAGAACATGTAGGAAGGGCTTACGGTGTTCATCAATCAAAAATGACATCATAAGTTAAAAACTATGGGGTGAAAGTTGAAAATTTACTGCACAGTTTTGTACAGGAGGCTGTGTATAACCTTACATATACGATTGGATAGGTGTAGGTTCGAAAGTGCTATGTACTCCGGCAAATTCCGCTAGTTAAGGAAGTCGAAAATCTATGCCAACCGTATTAACATTTTGTTCACAAGACTTTTCCACGTTCCTTCTATTCCATGCTTCAAACCGCACAAGCGATTTATTTCAATCAAAATAATATCAAATTAAATTTTAATACAAGGCTGACATCATAAGATCTATGCGCAACACTTATTTGTCAAAGTTTAATATGCACTACTTTCAGTCCAAAATCTATCAATACTAAGGCACCCACGACCTACCTGTGGACTTATTCAGAGACTATCAAATACCTAGATTATTTCAGGATTGTGCCGAAATTCGAGCTGCCGCATGGATCACACGTCGGTGAACAGATGAAGCTTTTACCTGACTCTTCTAGCCCTAGCCATGGTAGACCAAACAGCAAAAGTTAGCCTTGATGGCTCTTCAATCGTGAGATCTCTTATACAGATACCGCTCTATTTTATTGATCCTTATGTGTTAGAAACCAGTATCGTCATTACGCTCACACTTCGAGCAAATGGCTAAATCAGATCCAAAACTCGGTCCCTCTACGCCCAATCAAAATACAGAAAACACATCTAAATATAAGGAGCTTCCCACACCTAGATCATGTAGACAAAGAAATTATAATTTTCTTAATGGATCTTATCCGGAGACAACAGAAAGTCAATGGGGGCAGGGAATGAATGATTACTCGGACGCCCTGACGGAATCCGAGAGTAATCCAAATCCATCCTCACGAATGCTACAACAAAGTTCTACGATGAATTCTCCCATCGTCAGTATCAATCTCATGCCATCAAGAGCATCTGCAAATAACAATATTTCAAATATTTCAATGCCGGCTAATCCAGCACACCCATCAATAGCCTATCAATCCCTAACTCCTTCACCCCTCTCTTCTCGAAAGCTTCCAAAGTCTGCTAGGTCTAACACATCTACACTTGAGCCTAATGGGATTGTTCCAAAGTCAACACTCAACCCTCCATCACCACCTCCGCCGAGAAAGTCCAATGAATGCAGACGTCCTCCCCCAATAAATCGAGCGGACAAACCGAGGATAACTGGCAGGCCCCCCCCTCTAACTTTCCGAAATGATCATTTATCATTTAAATCACCTCAAATACGTCAAACAAACCAATCCATGTCACCCTTCAACACACCTCCGAGCGACTGTAATCCCGAAGATGAATTTCAATCAAAACCAACCCGTGACCGGAAACCTGGCTGCAACAACTTAAAGGAAACACCCGTAGATTATGCTAACCATAGTGCCAAACAATTAATTATTAGTAATAAGGTGGAAGATAATACTATGGAAACTGTATCAAAAGACCGCAGCAAAAATTATACCTTGGCCATCGAGAAGCCTGTTCTACCCACTAGGTCTACACTCCAGTCAGACGCATCAAGAATTCATTCAATACAAACAGCTAGCCTGAAACCGAGGACACCTATTAGTACAAATATTGGCTCAAGATTACATGAGCGCCCCCTAACCACTAACCGTACTTGCGAGACGGAAGTAAATCTGTCATTCAATTCTGAAAAATCACAGCCATATCGTCAACTGACAAGTAATAACCCTGATGTTAGTAAGCCTCTGAATCCAATAGTAAGTCAGTTTCCGGACTCATCGTTTTCAAATCGTCGGCCTCCCTACCTGAGAAGAGGAGTTCGAGATATACCTACCAAATATGAGACCAGAATAATGGATGTTTGTGGTGAATATGTTTGCACTTCTGGTCATATTACTAGAGTCTGGAGCTTGCAAAACGGTGAGATAATTGCAAGCTTTGCGCATACTGAAGGAATCAAAATCACATCCGTCGCTTTTAAGCCCGCCGTCCACTTAGAAGATGAAGGTTCTCAATTATGGCTTGGCAATAACGTTGGGGATATTTTAGAGGTCGATATATCGTCCCAAAGTCTAATTAGAACTAGAAGTAGTGCTCATACCCGCCACGAAGTTATCAGAATTTATCGACACTACCATGATATGTGGACTCTTGACGATAACGGGACATTGCACCTATGGGCTGCAGACTCCAACAACTCTCTTAGCTTGAATAATGCTTCACAAGTTTTCCGGCTTCCCAAAGGACATACATTTTCTATGATCGTGGGTAATAAATTGTGGTATGCTACGGGAAAAGAAATTAGAGTATTTACGCCAACGGTAGATGGATCTACACAGCTTCAGACACTTCAGCGCCCGCTTTGCCAGCCTAATACCGGTGTTATAACTTCAGGCACGACCACTAGCTCTCAAGCCAACAAAATCTTTTTCGGTCACGCGGATGGTAAAGTTAGTTTATATTCAATACAAGACTACACTTGTTTAGGTGTTGTCAATATTAGTTTATATAAAATTACAGCTCTAGCTAGCGTTGGAGGTAACCTATGGGCTGGCTTCAATACTGGTATGATATACATATACGATGTTGAACAGTCACCTTGGACTGTTAAGAAAGACTGGCCAGCGCATCACGGCCCAATCATTAAGCTGGTGTCAGATTCAAGTAGCTTCTGGTCGCTTGATCGTGCACAAATTATTACTCTCGGGCAAGATAATACGCTCCGAATCTGGGATGGTCTTTTAGAAGATGACTGGATGGGTATTAAGCTCGTGTCATTAATTTATCTGTTCTAACAGCTCTACAGAATCCCAGTTGCGCCACAAGGAAGCTGAATTCTGTCAGCTGAAAAAGATTAACGCACTAATAATGACATGGAATGCAGGCGCATCAACGCCCTATGACCTTCAGCAACATAACCAAGACGCCAGTTTTTTTCGAGATCTTATACACAGTAGTGGTTGTCCCGATATCATTGTATTTGGGTTTCAAGAGCTAGTTGATCTTGAGAATAAAAAGACCGTAACCAAGAGCTTTTTTAAATCGAAGAAAAAAGATCCACAAGTTCAAGAGCATATGAGCCATCAGTATCGCGATTGGAGAGACTATTTAACTCGCTGCTTAGATGATAACATGCCAAGCGACGAGCTTTATCACCTCTTACACACTTCTAGCCTTGTTGGTCTTTTTACTTGTATTTTTGTCCGAGCTCCGTTACTCCAGAGGATCCGAGGCTTAAGTGCAGCTGAAGTTAAAAGAGGTTTGGGTGGTCTACATGGAAATAAAGTCGGTAATTCAAATTTTTTCATGTGTATTTACTAATTTTGGTAGGGAGCATTAGTAATCAGATTTATCGTGGATGATACATCAATGTGTTTTATTAATTGTCACCTTGCAGCTGGCCAAATGGGTACTAAAGATCGTAATGCCGATATTACTGCCATACTCGAGACGCCTATTCTACCCATGGAAACAAATCGTAACGCACGTCAGGATTGCTATGTAGGTGGAGGCGACGGTACAATGATATTAGATCATGAAATTTGCATCTTAAATGGAGATCTTAATTATCGCATCGATACCATGAGCAGAGATACCGTCATAAGTGCCGTAAAGTCCAAGAATATCAGTAAATTATTGGAAAGAGATCAGCTTTTAGCTTCAAAGAGAAAAAATCCGTGGTTTAAACTTCGTGCATTCCAAGAGCTTCCCATAAATTTTGCACCCACGTATAAGTATGACGTTGGGACAGATAATTATGATTCAAGCGAAAAAAAACGTTCCCCAGCGTGGTGCGATCGAATACTTCATCGTGGTGGCCACCGCTTAGAACAAATTGATTATCGGCGTCATGAGATCCGGTTATCAGACCACAGACCAGTGACTGGATCCTTTCACATCACTGTGAAAAGTATATGTCGAGAAGAACATGCTATAATATGGAATGATATTCAGAAAAAAAACCTAATGAGGCGGAAAGTACTTGCTAGCCAAGCAATGTAAGGATATTTCAACTTCTACATACATATCATTATTTAACAGGAGAACTAGGCAAGAATACCTCACAGGAATAATAGGTTATGATTCGAGCACAAGCTGCAAAATCATCAAAGATCATCTTGGCCGTTGAAAATTTTAGCTACTACACCCTTTACAACAATCATAGACAAGAGAAAATAACTCTCCATGCTGCTTGCATAGGTATATTGGACGTTACCAAACATACCGGTAGTTATCTTAAAATGACCTAGGCTTTGGCTTTAATCAGCAACACCGGTGTCACTTCCTAACAATCAAATAACCAGGCAATAAATCCGATAGAGATTTATCGGCCAACTTAACGTAGCTTGAAAGCTTGGAACCAAAAAAACTCTCAATGTCGTATCGGACTGCTCACAATCTAAAATATGCACACAGGCCGGCTTGAATGTATGAAGCTTTATAATTTTGAACCATGTATTATTTTCTCATACTTGTGGTACGGCTAACTCGCCAACCAAAAAACTATACGATCAAACCAATTATTTATCCAATGAAGGCATATAAAAAATTTTACCTTCGGACAACTCTACACTGTATCAATAAAGTCATGAGAGTTTAACTCATCTCAAGGATTTTTATTAGACTCTATGATCTTCAAACAAACTGAGGTATTTATATGAGTGGATCCATAATTGGGCAAGTGTTCTCTCTAGTTGAAACTGATTCAGCTGAATTCCTGACTCAGATCGTATCAGAATACAGTTATTAAAAGCTCAAAGCTACAAAACAAATAAACGTTGATTCGCTGTCACTTCAAAGATATCAAAATTAATGGCTTCAGCTTTTCTAGGAAAAAACTTTATAATAACTCTGGTGTGACTAGACGTACAATACTTAGCTAGGATAAATAAATTTTATTTATTTATCCCAGACTTCTTCGAGCAAAAGGATATTATTTGGTTGTTAAACTTCAAATCTCAAAAATTACAGCCTTTTGTGAAAAATATATTGACCTCGACTAGCTTGAAATTAAAAGGGACATGTCACTACGAACACGATATTTGGAGTACATGGAATACTTCACATTACTTCCCCCAAAAGAAATTAGTACAACTGAGATCCTTTTTGTACCACCAGCTTTTTATTGGAACAAGAAGTTATCAAGCTCTAATGATATCAGCTTTGGGTGTATGGTGGATGAGATACCTTCCCATTGAGCCGAAGAGGAACAATTTTAGGCTATTTGAAACTGAGGCTTCTTTCGCATGGCATGAATCCACAATTAAGTCACTATTTTCATGGTGCTATATAGTCTAACCTAGAAAAAGAAGCATAATTGCATCAAATTAATAATCAAGTACCTCTATGTACACCTGTTGATATTCTACAGGCTAACATTATTTCTTCAATGAAACGTTTAAAGCTGTAGTATAATTATTTGTTTATTTTTGCATGTGCAAATGTCTACAGGTAGAATTTCTATCTGCTCATACCAGCTGAGAGAGTTAAATCACATGATCTTCCTAAGCGGTTCATAGGCTTCAGGATATTCTGCTTAGTCAGCTGATTTTCATATTTCATTCTGCACATGTACGTCATACCATGTATTTTCTACACAAGGTACGTTACCCTTCGAAAGTTTCCACTCTTTTGCTTTTACTTCCTCATTATCCTGAGATAACTCCCATCCGTAGTAACAAGGGTCTAATTAACTAAACTTTCTAAGGCTGAGCTGCAATACTTTAACTGAAAGCGAGGCTCGCCACTGAAGCCTGCTCATGATATTGAAGGAACAAATATAACTCCAAATAGCGGGACTATTCTCAGCACCTATTAGTGGTGTCCCCTAAGAACCTCTGGCTCTCACTGTAGAGTCTGCAGAGCCGAGATTGAGTGACAAAGTCCTCACTTCGACGAGGATTCCCGATCGCTTTCGCGGTCTGTATCGTCTTCATCTCTCAACACATCTCCTTATCACCATTATCATGAAGCTAACCACGATCAGATCAGATGGTAGGGTCGGAGCCCTACATATCACCAACCCTTGATCATGGAGGAAAAGCCATCCGATAAGTTTCTGGAGCGTACCCAGCACCCGATACGGAGATGGCGGATCTGCTCAAACGGGCCTCGAAAGTTACAAAGAAGGGAGATATAGATGGATATGCGCACATCATGTGGTCCTGGTGTCCAGGCCTCGCCTGGCTGGGGCTGCAGGTTTTTTGAGAGTTTTTCCCGCGCACGCAGTTTCCATTGCAACCATTTTTTTTCGGGTAGAAAGTTCCGTGGAAAAGGTGGCCGAATTCCACGGGCAAATACTGAGCTGAATGGCTATTCATCAAGGGGAATATATCAATGATCTTTCAAGTAACAAAAGAGGATAGGAGGACCATAAAAGGTGTGGCCTAGGTTAGAGAGGAGCCCAATATGCTAGATAGTCATAGACTCAAGTAGCACAATAAACACGCACACACACATAACTCCAAATAGTCACACTCGCTGACTTGAAATCTTTCTCGACCCTGCTCTTCGGTTCAAATAACATACTCTTCAAGCCTGCCAAAATTATCTGGCTATCACGGGCCATTTGAAAAAACTCACAAAGACCACTCGCGGAACTAGCCTTATCTTTATAAGACAAGCTCTACAAGATGCTGCCTTTGCAACCCTATAAACGGAGCCGACACCTGGGACTCTAAAGACACATTTTGAAAAACCATCTCCCAAGTCCAATACAGGATGAATGACGCGGCTCGGGCAGCTTTCCCGGTCTATTGCTGTTGGTGTTATGTGCCTGAATCTACCAATCAGATATCAGCAACGTATAACTAAAGTTTACTGGAATAATATAGAATATTCCATACTATATGATTAGATCTTATTGCATCATTGATATAAATCAAGTACACGTATATAAATAAGGAAAAGATAGTATTTAGGAAGAAATTCTATCAATGGAAGAATAGTCGAGTTTTTTTTTTTTGCATCTGATTTTAATTGCGTATGCAGCTATCTAGCTATGACACAATATCAAAGAAAAGTACAGAGAAGATGACTCAATTTATAAGAGGAGCATTCATGCCTCGGATTTCATTTGCAGGTACCACTGCAAAGTTATGGTGGCTTTATCCTTTACGCAGCCTCAGGAGCGATTTCGTATTAGTTTTCGTCTGCTGATAATCCTCGAAGTGATAGGTAATATAGGTTGCCTTCGATAGCCATCGAAGGCTACAGGACTTGTCGGCTCACAAGCCGTTACAACAATTACAATAGCAATGTAGGAAACTTTAAGTCAATTACTCACTATCCTTTTCAATGCTTGCCTCACAATAGGCTATCATCTAAAAGTGTATAAAGAATCAACCACTATTGTTATGAGGAAGCCTCAAGAGCCTAGATACGATACTCCAAAGGCTTATACACCAATTGCGCTCCTCAACACTATGGGTAAAATCCTTGAAAAGCTGGTAGCAATTCGCCTTTCCAAAGCAGTAGAAAAACAAAACTCCCCCCCCCAACAAACAGATGGAAGCTCGACCGTAGAGATCTACAATTTCTGCAGCCGAGCTACTGACAGAACAGATACACACAATCTGGGGCAAAGATAAAAAGAGGGTGGCATCTCTCCTCAGCTTGGATATATCTGGGGCCTTTGATAATGTGTCACACGAACGACGCGTTCATAATCTTAGGGAAAAAAGAATTCCAAATTGGATGAGTCTATACATAAAGTCCCTCCCCGAAGAAAGAATAACATCAATAGTGTTGGGATTATTCAAAGGCGACCGAATGTCTACCAGCAGCGGGATACCGCAAGGCTCAGCTCTCTCGCCAATACTCTTTCTCTTTTTTGTTAGAATTCTTCTCCGGATGCTCAAGACTAGAACAAAAACAGCAGTTGGATTTGTAGATAACACAAACATCTTGTTGTGGTCAAACTCGACCGCAGAAAACTGCCAAAAGTTGTAGGAAAAACACCAAATATGTGAACAGTGGACAAGAAGACATGGGATCAGATTCGCGCCTGAAAAGTATCAGCTGATGCACTTCTTCCGAGCCAGGAAACGACACAACCTCAAAGCGAAAATTGAAATCCAAGGCTATACCTCAGTCCCATAGCCTTCCCTACGAGTTCTCGGAATCTACTTTGATCCCATGCTGAGCTGGGGAGCTCACATCAAGAGCCTTCAACTGAAGGCAGAGAAGCAGGTTCAGGGTCTCAGTAGGCTTGTTCAATCAACATGGGGAGCCACATTTCACAAGTCAAAGAAACTATATAGCACGATTGTGAGACCGGCACTAACATACGGGTCACCTGTTTGGGCCGAGGTCGGGCCAGGTGGAAAAATACCAGAGAGGATAGTTAGATCTCTCAGAAGAATATAGAGGAGTCGCCTGAAAGTCGTCACTGGAGCATACAGGTCCACCAGCATGAGAGTGCTGGAATACGAAACGGCCACCCTTCCGATTGAAATATTCTTGAAGCAACAAAGGCTTCAATATTTAGGTCGCTCAAAGGACTTATCTGTTAGGGAATACATCTAGATCAACATTATCCCCTGCCAAATACTAGTCTTAGTGCCTAGTATATGTGTTGGTGGGCCAAGTAGTGGGTTGATTACCACAAAGGTTGAGTTCAGGGTTTATCTCATGTAAAGTTGAGCTGTCGTATGATTTGGGAGGAACATCTAGTTCACTCTTACCTAGAGTATAACTAGTCGCTTTACTGCTGATAGGATTGGGCATACGACGTTCTCGTATCATAATTACTTGTTGGAGACTACCTACTTACTAGAGTTACTTGTATATCATAACTCCTACCCGGTGATATTATCTATCTGAGACGTCTCCCTTATATTACCTATTGTTATGAATCTACTTATTGGCAGATTTTCGAAGCTGTTAAGCTGCAGAGGTCGAGTCGGTTTCGACGAAGAAAAATTATCGAAGTTACAAATATGCGAAGGTGCGAATTGATTACGAAAACCAAATAAGGTAGTTTGAATTTTGAATTTGATTTCAGTTAACCCGATCAGGCACCCTATGGGTCCATGCAGGTGACTATCTGCATTATTTACAAAGGAGGAAACCAATTTGGTGAAAACCCCCTGATCCTGTCTTTTTATGTCCCTATCAATTTATTTGGTTTACCTTCAGGAAGTGCAGTGTACACTGTTCAGCCCGTGTGGATTCCGTCCTCTCCCCTTCCAGATCTATTTACTTTATCCGACATTGCTACCTCGACTTCTCCTGCCAGCCGAAACTGTTTTATCCACCCTTTGTTTAGTATCCACTGTGTAATTCTGGCCATGTCTTCTGGGCTGTTCATCATTGCTTCAAATGACCTGTCTTTAGCTTGTCGGAGAAAGTCGCCTCTTCCATTTGCCCACTGCGGACACGCCAACACCATATGCTTGACGCTTTGCGACGGATATCCACATTGACAGCTTGGCTTTTCTACTCCGGGTACTTTTCTTCTGCTCAGGTAAGAATTGAGTCCGATATGCTCGCTCCTTAACTCAATGGCGACACTGCTTTGGGCCCTGGTTAGGTTACGGTGGATTCTTAAGGGGGTATCTTTAAAGTTCATTTTTTTTTTTTTTTAAATCATTTAATGTGTATTCAGCTATCTAGCTATAACACATGACCGGCGCTATGTATACATGTGGGATGACTCTTTTGACGTTAGAGACACTCATACTCTGGATTTCATTTGCAAATACCACTATGAGGTATGTTTGCTTACACAAACAGTCGACCCTCCTCCGTTAGTACCCACCAAAGGGAATTTAAAAACCTTTAGTTATCCAAGCATGCCTTCGTCATCCATGCATACCAGCGCCGCGAGAAATGTGGTTGTGTTTTGCCGGATTCGAACCAGCGATCTACTGTCTCAAGTGGGATATGTGTCCAAGCTATCCAGACTCTACTTGGCAGACCGGCCAAGATGATGTACCACCGCACCATCCAACCATGGCAGTTTTTATAGTGTCGCCTGCACTCTCGCAGCCGAAGACTTGGCACGCACAAAGCTCAATTTGTAAAAACTCCTTTCCAAAATTCAAAATTTCACGCCCGTCGAGACTGTATCCAATCCTCTGCATCATCTTTTTAACTTGTCCTGATCCCTCTCACATCCATCCCAAGGAATTGTCTTCCGGATTTGTGCGCCACGCTTTGCTTCCTCCGTCGGGTGTAAATATCGGCGAGGGCGTGTGTCTGGCGACCAGCTAAGGCCAGAGAAAGTCGACAAGAGGTGTGGTCATTGGGATTAGGATGTACTAGGTCGTACTTGTAAACTTGATGAGGTTTAGGTAGGAATCGATTTCGTTGGGAGTGAAAGATTGATATGGTGGAGTAATTTGAATCATTGCCTCGTGGGCCAACTTGTTCGGTATTGCGAAGTTTGACTGAACTTGGCTCTGGGAGAATATTTCACTCCCAGGTTCGTAGAGGACACCGCGTACAGGTGTTTAGTCTTGCCCTCCTAAAGTTCATTTTGACGCTGCCTGTTTACTTCTCAGTAAATATATTTGCCGCTTTCCACAAATAAGGTAGTTGAGGCTCAGATTATCAAAGGTTGCGAATTTTTATATTTAAATTATCATAATATCAAAATAGCGAGTTCTAAATAAGCAAACTATCCAAAAACTTATTTAACAAAAAAAAAGTTGTTAGAACTAGAGAACTAATCCAAATGTCTAGCCTGTACAAATCTAAGTCTCGTTGCCTCAGCCATTACCGAATTAATAAAATAAACCCTGCACCACCTCTTCCAGATTACAGCCGGCAAAGACGAATTCTTCACCTTCCAGTGGTGCCAGTGTAATCGCTCAGTATGCTCTGCATATCTTGGATAGCCAAGAAGAATCGCATCCAAATCGAAGTCGAAAGCACTCGCAAGCACATCTAACATCGACGACTTCTCGTCAATTTCGGACCTATCATTCTCACGCGAGTCCTCCACCTCAATCTTATCACACCACCTCGCCTCAAATACCGATAATGGCGTTACTCCAATTGCGATCGGACATTTGCCTCATCAAAAACCGGCCGTCTCCCGCTACACATTTACGACGCTATGTATACCCACGAGGAGGGATTGAAGTCATAATCTACAAAGCTCGGGTCTTGGTCTATGAAGGACCATTGCTCTAATAGGGCTTCACATCTTGAGGGGGGACAGTCAGCTGAGACGTGGGACGAACGAGTGAAGAGGTCACAAATGGGCATGCTGGGACGCACATTTTTCGTGTGTCTTCGACTTAAGGATGTCTGTGGGCGCCGAGGCAACGATTTAAGATAGTGCTACCGACACTCTAAAAATAGGCAACGATAGAAGGTGTTTTGGTCCACCTCCTGGTCGTCATCTCCCAGAATTAAAGTCTGGGTGGCCTGGACACCTACCTCACTCGGGAAAGGGAGGACTGTGAGGCCACATCTCGCGCGGTGGCTATATACAAGATGGCAAAGGCATGTTTGGGTAGCCAAAGGTTTTTCCTATTTTCCCTTTAGTGGATATTAACGGTTGAGGGAGGGGTGAAAGTCCCTAGCACCAGGGTCTCGAGTGGTGTCAGCAAATGCACCCTATTACAAAGAGATGGATCTTGAGGAAGAGGAACGTATCTAATGTCGTGAATTACAAGGAGTTATATTTGACTACATGACAATGAGACTGGACGCAGTAATGAAAGAACGCCTGCACGCTAAGACACTTGCATGTGGTGCACAATTACAACACACCCACTATATGAGTAGTCCAAATGTCGAACTGAGTTATCGTCGTATATAGTCGTCGGAGAAGCTAGTCTTCTCCGTGTCATGCTCTTTGAGTGCAGGGCTTGTGCCCATCACGAATAAACTTTCATTCATTCATCCAGATTACATCTAACAAATTTATAACACCTATCCAGAAAACAATCCAGTATGCCTGTAGTAAAATCAAGCTGCCCAAAAAAGAAAGAGAAGATATACGATCAATCAACAGGAGGATAGATCGTACCAACTGGACGAGAACGTTAAGGGAATACTCCCTTGTGTGTGTACTATCTGCGCCAGCATGGTAGAGATGGAATCTAGGCTCTACAGCGCCTCTAGGTTCCAAAAGGTAATACTTCAAACTGGGTTGTTTAAGCAATTAGCCCTGTAGGCTCAGCTGGGCTAGCTCGTAATAGGTTAGTCAGTCTCTCCTCCTTACCCCACTCGCCATGAAGTATGGTCCAATCGTCTTCTTCTAACATTCGGTTAAAAAACACACTTACAACGACATTTTTGGCTGCCTAACCAACATAGTTATTTAATCTTAACACCACTATCAATTCATCCTCTATCCTAGCAAACAATCTCTCTCGAACAGTCTGCTTCAGAAACTAAAGTTCGCAAGCATCTAACTCGCGATCAATGCATAGAAATAAGAAGATAAAGAAGACTTAGCCTGACATTACAACATATATCCGACGATCTTAGCTTCACAAGAAGGCAAGTGCAACTTACGTGTGCTCGAGAGACAGAAAATCCTAAGCCTCTCAAAAGATGCTTATCTAAATTAAGCGCGGAACAAGTTGATGAGCTTGAGGATTTCGTCCGGGAATCTCCTGGAAATCGACAGATGTGCTATATGGAACTAGCAATAGGACCTTTCAGCCACTGGGGATGTAGTGAGGGTTTAATTCCTAATTCCCTCAATAAAATAGGTTACAGAAGATGCATTGCTCGGAAGAAGCTTCCGTTAAGTGTGGTTAACATGCACTAAAGATGTATAGCGGTGTTAAAGGATATTGGAGGGTTCATAAAGTATTAGGATGGAGCAGAACAATACAAAACATGAACTACGCTTTCATTTTAGTTCCGAGCCATACTGAGGGCTTCGATTTATTCTTTTGCAATACAGAGCAATAATTTTTGAAATAGATGTGCATCTTTAGAGAATATCAATTGATTTTTTTTTTTCCTACCGATAGAAATCTACCTGAAGCAGCAAAGACTCCAATATGTTGGCCGCTCGAAAAACCTACCTGTTCAGAAGCTAATACAATCTGCCTGTAGTAATGTCAAGCTGCCCAAACGATGGAGAGAAGACATTCGAGCCAATAATAGGAGATTGGATCTGGTAAACTGGTTGGAAATTTGTGGGGAAGACCTGTCACAAAAACGGCAGAAAGAGGCATGGAAAGTTGCAGCATACCAAGAATGGGCTAAATCCTGGAAAAACCAAAGGCGGCTCAAATTACCTCGACATTAAGCAATCGCCGACCCCGAAACCTGGAGAGCAGTCAAGTTCTATAAGAACCAAAAGCCGGATCGATGGAAAATAAGTCTCCAGGAGTCACCATTCCTACTCCACCGAAACCTGATAAGGGCCCAAAGCAGTCTAGCAATTCAAATACGGAGTGAGCACATGGGGCTCAACTCGTATTTATACAGAAGAAAAGTACCCGGAGTCTACAGTCCAAGCTATCCATGTAGCTACCAATCGCAGAACCCCAAGCACATTATTATGTCCTGCCCCCGATGGTCAAACGGAAGAGGAGAGATCTGGAGACAAGCGAAAGATCGGTCCTAAGAAGCTATACTAAGCAATCCTGGAGATATCAAAAGGATAACACAGTGGATCCTAAATCATGGTTGGATAGAGCAGTTCCAGATGACAGAGGCGGTCGAAATGCTGCTGAGGGATAGGAACAGGTCATGCCTTTCTTGAGGTCGATAAAGCTGATGTGATTAGGTTATATGAAGGGCACTACAGTGTAACTGCGCTTCCTAAAAGATACTTTATAAAAAATATAGAAATTAGGCAGGAAGGTTTTGGGGGCTTTCACCAAAAGGATTCCTCCCATGTAAGTTAGAAAGTATATAGACACCTGCATGGGCCCATAGGGCGCCAAATCAGGATAATGAAATCAAATTCAAATTGATTTTTTTAATTTTGAATCTCAAATGAGGACCATTGTACTTTTCCCATTGAGTTCAAAACCATCCCCATAATTTAGACTTTCACGGAATGTCATTGTATAGTATCCCTTGCTTGCATAACTAGTCGAATGACTAGACATGGGCCTGCATGAAGACCATACCAATTAAGGCAATAACTTCAGGGATCTAACCCCAGTCATTTTGACAATTTTACCTTTGCCATCCATAAGAGACCGTAGTCAGCTATAGAGACTACCAAGGGTGTGGATTAGAAACGGTTGCCAAGCAACGGAGGCTGTTATGATCGGCGTCGTTAATTAAAAACCCTTATGTAAATAGCAAGATGCAGGTGAAGAATACATCATCTTTGCCAGAAAGCTGCGCAGCGTTCCACGCTGCCCGTGTCACCAATTTGACATCGTGATAATTATTTTTACATCTTCATTACCCTCCTAGCATCTTATCGCTTTCCGTGCTCTAACATGGCGAGTGTGGGTGCTGGTGTGGGTAAATCCTGCGGTTTCGACGCGTCGCAAAATGCGACAATGGCCCCAACAAACAACGGCAGCGGAGCGCAGACAGCTCCTAAGGATAGAAACCTTGAAATCCTGGGGAAACTATTGAAACAGGTTAGACTAATCGTAATGGGAGAGATGGATGAGGAGGACTTACCCTCAATGGAGGACGTGAACGAGGCCGTCAAGGTCTTGAAAGTACATAAAAGGGCCTGGACGGAAACATCCCAGAAGAAGTCTCCCATCAAGGAGAGGATGATGGCGCTCGAGGAGGTTGTCAAAAAGAGCCTCGCGGACCCCGCTCGGAAAGCTGCACCAGCAGTGGTTTCGGGCGCGCCGACACCAAGGAGCTACGCGTCGGTCTTTTTTTTTTTTTTTTAAATCATTTAATGTGTATTCAGCTATCTAGCTATGACACATGACCGGAGCTATGTATACATGTGGGATGACTCTTTTGACGTTAGAGACACTCATACTCTGGATTTCATTTGCAAATACCACTATGAGGTATGTTTGCTTACACAAACAGTCGACCCTCCTCCGTTAGTACCCACCAAAGGGAATTTAAAAACCTTTAGTTATCCAAGCATGCCTTCGTCATCCATGCATACCAGCGCCGCGAGAAATGTGGTTGTGTTTTGCCGGATTCGAACCAGCGATCTACTGTCTCAAGTGGGATATGTGTCCAAGCTATCCAGACTCTACTTGGCAGACCGGCCAAGATGATGTACCACCGCACCATCCAACCATGGCAGTTTTTATAGTGTCGCCTGCACTCTCGCAGCCGAAGACTTGGCACGCACAAAGCTCAATTTGTAAAAACTCCTTTCCAAAATTCAAAATTTCACGCCCGTCGAGACTGTATCCAATCCTCTGCATCATCTTTTTAACTTGTCCTGATCCCTCTCACATCCATCCCAAGGAATTGTCTTCCGGATTTGTGCGCCACGCTTTGCTTCCTCCGTCGGGTGTAAATATCGGCGTGGGCGTGTATCTGGCGACCAGCTAAGGCCACAGAAAGTCGACAAGAGGTGTGGTCATTGGGATTAGGATGTACTAGGTCGTACTTGTAAACTTGATGAGGTTTAGGTAGGAATCGATTTCGTTGGGAGTGAAAAATTGATATGGTGGAGTAATTTGAATCATTGCCTCGTGGGCCAACTCGTTCGGTAGTGCGAAGTTTGACTGAACTTGGCTCTGTGAGAATATTTCACTCCCAGGTTCGTAGAGGACGCCGCGTACAGGTGCTCAGTCTTGCCCTCCGGCAAGGAACATCGTTTATGGCAGAAAGCAGCGTGTCGGACCTACCAGGTCTACAAGGGTAGTGTGGAAAAGGCTCGGATGGAGCTGTTTTCGAGGACGGCAGATAATTGGAATGAAAAACCTACCATGACGTCAATACGAATAGTCGGAACGACTGATGATCAAGGATTCACTTTGGTCACCAGTAAAAAGGCTGAAGGACTCAAAAGAGGGCCGGGACGACCACGCAAGGTAGTCGAAGCCCTAGCGGCACCAACCATCGCCTCGACAGCAGCACCACCATCGGGGCCAACTCTTCGAACACTTGGAAGACCAACGCCGAGTGAGGAGGTGCCTTCTCTTTTTAATTTCTCATAACGATGGTCTGATTGAAGGGGGAGTTAATGAATTTCGAGGAAGGTTTACATAATTGCGGTTGAAAGGAACGTCCTCAGCATAAAGCCGGGTCGGTTCAAAGTGGCAGGACATCGGGTTTTGTTTGTTGAAAGCTTTTTCCCTTACCAAAGCGGCTTACCGTCTTCATGGTTCTGTATATAGATACCGCATAGGACGTTAAACTAGAACAATGAATGAATGAAAGATGTAGGTGACCTTCCGTCTCTAGATTTCGTTAAATAACTGATTTCATTCTGGACTTACTCTGCTGTATACCAACACCAATTGATGCGGCGTCAGAGAATGAGCGTTGAAAAATAAACCAAGAAGACACATACAGAGATAGTGAAAGTTATGGCATACCAAGAGAGGGCCAAATCTTGTGCCAAGCAGAAACGAACTCGGAAGCCTCAGCAGTTAGCAACTGCATATCCAAAAACTTGGAGAGCGGCCAAATTTTACCAAAGAAGAGAATCTAGACGGCAAAAACTGAGTTTTCAGGACTCACAATTCTTTCTGCATTTTAATCTGAAAAGGGCCCAAAGCAGTTTGGCGATGCAAATACGAAATGAGCATATGGGGCTCAACTCGTATTTACACAGAAGAAAAGTACCCGGAATATTAAGTACAGGCTGTTTATGTGGCTACCAACCACAGAACCCCAAGCACATGATTATGTCCTGCCCCCGATGGTCAAATGGTAGAGCTGAGATCTGGAGACAAGCCAAAGATCGATCCTACGAAGCAATGATTAATAATCCTGGAGACATCAATAGGATAAAGCAGTGGATCCTAAACCATGGTTGGATAGAGCAATTCCAGATGACAGAGGCGGTTGAAATGCTGCTGAGGGATAGGAAAAGGTCAAGTAGTGCTTTGGGCGGTTAGAGATGATCTGGTTGGTTTAAATGGAGGGCACTATAGTGTAACTGCGCTTCCTGAAGAAAATATGTGAAAACTAGACAACAAGCAGAAAGGTGTGGGGGGTTTTCACCATGAAGGTTTCCTCCGGTGTAAATATTACAGATTATAGACACCTGCATGGGCCCATAGGGCGCCAAATCAGGATAATGAAATCAAAATTAAATTACAATTACTGTCAGGCGCTGGTTCACTAGGCGCAGGACTCGAGGCGTAGGAGAGGGCGTAGCGTACGATGTACTGAGGAAGGACGCCTCGTGGGAACGCGGAGGGCTTTCTAGAGAAGTGGTAAATGGGAAAGCGGGGAGTCGTTCTAGATAGAGGGGCCGCATGTGACTGTAGGTAACTATGGTTGGTAGAGGACGAGAGTGAGATGTGATTAGAATAATGTAACTATTCCTAAAGACAGAAAACAATGCGTGAAGATTTCAGTCTCGGAAATGGAAACTACATAGGTGCCCTCGCTAAGCAATAAAAACTAGTGGGATTAAACAAGGAACCCATAAATCCTGCCTGAGGCATTTCTCAAGAATCCTCACAATTACATATCTTGATAGTGAGATCCTCGTTTAGAGGATCGACCCTGACTTCAAGTGACAACGTAGACTTGACCTGAACTTGTTTGTTTCAACAAATATTTATTTTATGTATCACTCTGATACTGAACAGATTTATTCAAGTCCACTTCCGTTCTCAGAATCTTCAGTCTCATGTTTCGCTTCACTAGGTGATATTGAAAATAAGTCTGACAGCTT
Organism: Blumeria graminis f. sp. triticale; assembly: GCA_905067625.1. Lineage (NCBI taxonomy): Eukaryota > Fungi > Ascomycota > Leotiomycetes > Helotiales > Erysiphaceae > Blumeria > Blumeria graminis. The sequence goes on along the minus strand of LR898470.1, from coordinate 157,301 downwards.
AAGTTTCTCTACGAAACTTCCATTGTAGCATCCTCTCTGTTTGCGTTGAATCCGCCAGAGAATTCTATCAGAACTTTCCGATGATTCTCTTTCTCCACCATTGTCTTCATCCTGTCAGAAAAAGCAAATCGAGATTAGGAAAGTCGGTAGAATCTCAGGATTATATCCCTTAAAATGGTTGCAGGCTCCACATCTCACACTAGACTTACTTACATTATCGTATGAAGTTCTCGTTGAAGACTGATCAGGTGCATGGTACGTTATCTATCGAGGTCTTCAACACAATATTAGGCGTGGATCACTCAGAAACCCAGTAGCGGCCTCCGATGAGTAAATTTCAGGGACCACGAAAAGACATCCTGTAGCTTTCCGTAATCCACTGACTTACTATACCTCCAATGTCACAGCTTTTCTTGATAACCAGGAAGCTGCCATCCGTCTACTCTCGGATACACCGACATCTTTTAGCTCCGCAGTGTTGTAATGGAAGTTGTATAGAGAAGCTTAAGCTGTTAGGCTAGTATTTAATATCACCTAGTGAAGCGAGTTGGGAGATTGAAGAGTCTGAAAACTATAGTGGAGAGTTGTTGATTAAACCCACTTAGTATCAGAGCGCTATTTAAACTAATTACTACATCAAAGTGAAGGACACGATTCACTTGTTTATGCTAAATAATTGGGAGGCTGGTCAATGTATGAGTTGTCATGAATGTGGCTAGTAATAATAGAACCTTATTACGTTCCGTATTAACGCGCCTCTTCATTGCCAAGTAGCGCGAATTTCAACACGCAGAAATATTTTTCTTTCGAAAGCTTGCAAAAAGCTAGAAAAGAAGGTCATGCGGTCAAAATACGAGGCCTGTGGAAGTGGCTATTCGATGATGCCCAGGCCACGTAGGTATTCTTGGAAACGAAGCAACCGACGCGCTCGCTAAGGCTGCCTGTGTGTGGCTTCAAGTCTCGTATATAATATATTTACAACTATGTGAACATTGGACTTATATATACATATTAGGGGAGAAATTCCCACTAGTCTCATGTGCCTGTGAAACCTAGTGATGACCAGCTACCTCTCATCTACCATGATGATCCAAGGTAAACTGTAGTACGTAAATATCCAATTGTAAATGCAACAGCAGGCACGATTAGCGCACTCGAGACATGTGTGGAGAGAGTCGATCTTGTCGGGAACCTCAGACGAAACAGGTAGTGGTTGAGTCCTAAATTCGAGAGTCAGAATTTCCAACACTATTCCATTCTTCCAGCTATATTTATTTATCTACAATATTTAACGTCGTGCCCGCGCTCAGTACGTGAGCTTTATTTTTTGCATCAGATTTTAATTGCGTATTCAGCTATCTAGCTATGACACAATATCAAAGAAAAGTACAGAAAAGATGACTCAATTTATAAGTGTACTCATGCCTCAGATTTCATTTGCAAGTACCACTGCGAGGTTATGGCGGCTTTTTCTTCACTCCAGATCATCCCTCATCCGTGAATACCCACTCAGGGGAACGTCTCAAAACCCTGAGTTATCCAGTCATGCCTCCATCATTCGTTCACATTTCTCTGCGCGAAATGTAGTCTGAGGCGTCTCCTTCCCAAGTGGAGTAGATGCCCAGGCTACTCAAACTATACCAGAGAAAACCACCAGGAGGCGGACCACGGCACCTTCCATTGTTTGCTTGTTTTTATAGTGTCAGCTGCACTCTCACAAGCGAAGTCTTGTCGCGCACAAAGATCAATTTTTAAAAACTCTTTGCCAAAATTCGAAATTCTGCGCCCGTCGAGAATGTATCCATCCTTTGCATCATCTTGTACACTTGTCCTGATCCCTCTCACGTCCATCCCAAAGAACTGTATCCCAGATTTGTGCGCCAAGCTTTACGTGAGCTTTTCACGAACCGGTTAGCCCAGTCTAAATAAAACTACCCGATGTGTTAGCGCCTACACAGACCTGACAATGCAAATGAAAGCCAGGATCTTATCATCCTACAATAGAAGATTATAGTATAAATGAAGGTCGTCCAACGAATCACGTGCTATGCAGTTGATACTAAATGAAGAAAAAGATAAGAAATTTTTTATGTAAGATCGTGATTTCGTTCGAATCAGACTTGTCGTTGTACCATTTAGAAGAAAGTTATGATACGCAACCAGCTTTTGAATGCATTAACTCCCTCTGCCGAAGCAAGAGCCCAAGTTACGCTGGGATTAGAATTCTGTGCCCTGTGGAGCTGAGCCTGGTATTGCCCAAGGTGGCAATAGAAAAGTGGTTGGGGGACTTCTCTTCTCCGCATGTGCAGGTTTGAGTGGTGTTTTCGTGCCGAAACCATTGGTGGTAGTCCGCGAAGTCGCCGTGATCTGACCGTGCAGTAAGTAGATATCCTAATGTGCGTCGCCCCAGAAGGGCGAGCTCAATGGTGATTTTAGTATTAGGGCCAATATCTAATTCTTTGTATCTAGAAGATTCATTTTCTGTCCAATAGGATGTTACGGGAGCCTCATATTGAGCTTTGACTTCTCTTCTTGCCCTCGCAATGGAGAGTTTTGAGTGTGGAGCTGGAGCCGCACAGGCGACTTCAGCGAGAGCGTTGGCAGCTTCGTTTCAAAGAATACCTGCGTGGAATAGGCACCATCGAACAGCTACTTCTCCAGACGTAGTAATTTGACCGCGTGATCTTCTTTTCAAATTCATTGCGAGCTTGCGAAAGAATAATATTTTCGCCGAGCTGGACGCCGTGGGCGTATCCAAGAGCAGACGGATGGAAGCCTCCTGGTCATGGAGGCAGACAGTAACGTTAGAGGCATAATAGGCCAGTGGGTTGCGAAAAGCTGTGGCAAGACTTTTCGTGGCCCCGGCTATTTCTGCATCGTAGACTTCCGCCGAGTTTCCGAGCGTGATTGACCCTCGCCCTATCTCCTGCGCAGGATCTCGGTAAATGACATAACCCGCACCTGCTCGGTCTTCTATGAGAGCGCCATCTGAAAATACGAATAGTGCTGCGAAACGAACCTAGATACTCCCCGTCCTTGTGGTTTCAGCATGTGTCCATCAAGATTGTCGGGTATCGCCTATCCGATACTTGTAACACCATCACTTTGTATCACGTCTGATATTTGAGATTTTGATGAGAATCAATGCTAAGCTCACTGCGTGACTGGTATCAGATCTGTGGTTTGTCCCCTTCTATTCCGTAATGAGACACTACACTCTAGCCCATGTCATTGCTAGACATTAATGTATATAAACAGTCTCATAGTTACGGTTTGACCGTTGTTTGAGCTTAGGTGAATACCTAAGCAACCCAGTCAAAAGAGGTGACTAAAGATGAGCATCTTCGGCATTTGAAAAGTATCAACCTTAATGATGTCATCATATATACAGACGGATCACTTTCAGGAACAACTGGAAGCAGCATTGGCTTTGTGGTGTATCTTCCAGTTACCCGAGAGATGAGATGCTTTTCATACAATCTTGGAGATTCAACAGGCATTACAGATGCTGAGACATATTGCATATTGAAAGCAACACTGTATGCCAATAAATATTTTACCAACAAGACTATCCATATTTTCACTGATAGCCAAGCAAGCATCCTTCGGGTGAAGCACAGCAGTAATCTATATTCTCATCAGATAAGGCAAGCATCTAAAGGGAGCACTGTCCATCTCCAATGGTGTCATGCACATGTTGGAATAGAAGGGAATGAGCTTGCTGATAGATTAGCAAAGGGAGGTGGCAAAAAATCACCTCTGAAAAGGGACAAGTTTACATCTCATTCATTTATCAAGCAGAAGGCAAGAGAATGGACTATACAGGCATGGCAGAGGGATTGGGACCTGGAATTATGGCATGAGGAGGAAGGTCGAAAGGCTAAAGGACTCGGAAAATATTACAGGCTCCAGGCACAATCTAACCATCCCAATTTCAACACAAAACTATTCAATTTTCAGGAATGTAGCAGAGAGACAGAATGTGGATATTTCCAAGCAAGACTTGGTGTTGGCAACACAAGAGTCTACCTGCACATGATTGGGAAAGTTCAAGACAATATGTGTAATTTTTGTGGGAGAGAAAGGCAAACTGTTCAGCATCTATTGTTACATTGCCCCAAGTTTACAAAGCAGAGAAACAATTGTTTTAAAGGCATAGAGCCAAGGATACTTCCAATTCTGTTCTGCACTAGAAAAGGAAAACAAGCATTACTCAAATATTTGGATACATCCAAGTGCATGGCAGCACATAAAGGAAATTAAATTAGGATATCTAAATGGGAATTTTATGAATTGATTGTTGAGTTAGTTGAAATGTAGGAGTTCTGGGAACTGGAATTGTAGAAAAGATGTGTCATAGCTAGATAGCTGAATACACTATGAATTAAAAAAAAAAAAAAAAAAAAAAAAAGAATACCTAAGCAGATTGTTGGGAATATTTACAACAAGGATGCATGGGGGGGATAGATGAAGCTGAACATGGCGGCACTACTAGTCAGGAGGTCGAAGCGTTACTACAACTAAGTAACGCCTGACAATGCGTGGCTGGGTAGCGAGTATTGAGCCTAAGGATAAGTCATCAGTCTGGAGATTGACGAAGGGGACCAATTCTTGTAAATACCTGTTAGTCGTAGCTAGAGTTCTCTTTCCTCCTCATATAGTTTAATAAATCGATTTGTTTGCAACCAATTCGGTTTCTGTCACACTCATATACTGAAGTAAAGAGCAAGAGTGTCGATCAAGCCTCTGCTATAAACATAATTCACATCTACAGATACACTTTGAAGTTTATAATTCATTATTTCTCCGTGACCACTCCAAGAGTTCTGCACATTCTTAGTTTATTTTCAACGAATAGGTCTAGGATTGGTTATTTAGCCTGCCACTGTTTGAAGGAATTTGGTCCCAATTTTGATTAGCTTTTCACCATGGGGTGCCGACCATGTTGGGGGTATGATATCATCGTAGAGTACTAACGGGATCCTCTGGCGGATCCAGCGCATGTGACTAATATTCCAACACCTACGAATTATTACTATTATTATTAATTCATTTTATTGTCCTGTCTGAGTCTATGACTATGTAGGACATGCAGGTCCTCTTTGCCTACAGGCCAAGGATACCTATACCAGTAGTAAATCCCCTCCTATGCCTCCCATACAGCTCCCCTCAAACAGTACCACCTTTCACTAGTCCTTATTCGATCATACACTAAGAGGAGCCCTTAGCCCTTCATCATCTCCCCTCTCCAGCCAACGAAACGATGGCCATTTGCGGGTGTATGGCAGCCGGGAAAATTCGCAAAAACCACTGGGTGCGGGGCTCTTCTAATACCGACATTAGGAATAAATCCAAAGACATATTGCCCCTTCTGAAGCGTTCGAAGAGGCCGGCCAGCTGGGCGCTGCAGACTTGTGGGTACCTCGGGAAATTCACCCTCTGCCTTTCTAGCCTCCTTCCAGCTCCTTCCCGAAGGTCGTGCTGAAATGTCAGAAAAGTCTTGACAGAGCGTGATTGCTGTATAGTAGCTTAGCCTAACTTCTTTTGTGCCGTCCAGGGCGCTGGGGAGTGCCGTTGACTCATCGACAAAAGAAGCCCTCCTGGCTAATTAGCCGATATCTTGGTCTTGGCGCCCACAAAAAATCCAAAGTTGAAAATTCCTCGAAAATGTCAGTCTCAGCAAAGTCTTCAGAGACCTCCCCCTCTCGCTCCACATCTCAGCCGTTTGTTCTTCCTCAAGATGTATAACCCCATTAGAGCAGCAGTCCCCCATAAACCAAGACCCCAACTTTGTATTTTTCGACTTCATTTCCTCCTTGCGGGTATAAATAGCGTCGTATATATGTAGAGAGTGATTGCCGGTAATGAATGAGGCAAGCTCCTGTTTGCAATTGGGGTGATGCCTTTATCGGTCGTCGAGGCGAAGTGATATGTGGTTAGATCGGGGTTGAGGACTCAGAAGATAATGATGAGTGCTGCATGGTTGAGAAGTCGTCAAATGGAGATATACATATGTTTGCTTTCGACTTCGATTCGGATGCGATTCTTCTAGGCTATCCCAGATATGCAGAGCATACTGAACGATTACACCGGCACCACTGGAAGGTGAAGAATTCGTCTTTGCCGGCAACACCTACGAATGGGTGGTACGGGTCAGCTGCTGCAATTTGAACTGCTGGACGACTATGAATTCGGGAGAGCCACGTCTGAGCTAGGTCCCAGCCAGCTTCTCGTAGGAGTGGTGCGATCGATTGACAGAGCTGCCCGAGCCGCGTGGTTCGTCCTATGTTGGACTTGCGAGATGATTCTTTGAGAATTCTCTTTATAGTACCAGGTTTCAGCCCCATGGAAGATGGTCCCAAAGGCGGCACTTATTTTCATTTCCGGGTGACTATTCTCGACACCTGTCAGTGGTGTCCCCTACGAACCTCTGGCTCTCACTGTAGAGTCTGCAGAGCCGAGATTGAGTGACAAAGTCCTCACTTCGACGAGGATTCCCAATCGCTTTCGCGGTCTGTATCGTCTTCATCTCTCAACACATTCCCCTATCACCATTATCATGAAGCTAACCATGATCAGATCAGATGGTAGGGTCGGAGCTCTACGCATCACCAACCCTTGATCACGGAGGAAAAGCCATCCGATGAGTTTCCGAAGCGTATCCAGCACCCGATACGGAGATGGTGGATTGGATCAAGTCGGCCTCGACTGTTACAAAGAAGGGAGATATAGATGGATATGCGCACCTCATGTGGTCCCGGTGTCTAGGCCTCGCCTGGCTGGGGCTGCAGGTTTTTTGAGACTTTTTCCCGCGCACACAAGTTCCATTGCAACCATTTTTTTTCGGGTAGAAAGTTCCGTGGAAAAGGTGGCCGAATTCCACGGGCAAATACTGAGCTGAATGGCTATTCATCAAGGGGAATATATCAATGATCTGTCAAGTGACAAAAGAGGCAAGGAGCACTGTACAAGGTGTGGCCTGGGTCGGAGGGGATCCCAATGTGCTAGATAGTCATAGACTCAAGTAGCACAATAAAAACACACACACACACAATTTTTTGAAGTTCGAATTTTCGAATATTCATCCTTTCCCCCTCTCCCTCTCCCTCTCTATATCGTGATATCGTACGCCCTTAATTCAAATTTTGTGAGCGACTGGCAGGATACCAATATGCCCCCAGTTCGCAGTAAGCCATCGCGGACGAAAGACATCGTAGATAACCGCAAGCACCTCAAACACGTTGCTCGACAGAAAGCAAGCGTCAAGTTGGGCCCACTGACTGCCGTTCAAGAGATGAACATCGACCAATTAATCGACGAAAGTACCATAGATTGCGATATGATAGATGTTGGCAACTTTGACATTGACAAGATTCTTAAGAATCTGAAAAGACTACCCAACTCAATTCACTCCAAGCCAGATGTGACCGGAGTTGAAAATGCAGCGACGAGTCGCAACAATTTAGGGACAGCGACTACCGAACAGCACATACTTCCTCTCATTGAAGTCGCTGTGCCGGCTATGAGGCGGGCTGCGATTGCAGATGCTAACAAGGCAAAAGGTGCAGCATCTACCCCGAACCCCCTGGAACATACAACAGGAATCACAGAAGAGAATCCTTCTCCTCACGGTGAAAATGAAGGCAGGCAGATGGAGGAATGCCCCCCCCCCCCGAACTCAGAGCCTTAATTGAGGCTGAGGAACGCCGGGCCGCAAAAACTGCGGAAAATGTAAAAATTTGCACCGCTGCAATAAACGGTGTCGAGAATGCTCTGTCCCCCCTATCCAAAGGGTCGAGTGTTCAATTTATAGACTCTATGAAAGTCTACATTAGAGCTGCAATAGCTCAATTCATGATATCGGGACCGGGCACAGTCCTCCCAATACTTCCCTCGCGCCCTGCAACCCAGGCTACTGGCAGCAAGATTATAGAACGTGCCGCCAAAAAGCAGGATGAGCCACAAAGTAAAGTGACTCATGACAAAGTCTCCCAGGCCAAAACCACTTGGGCCTCAATCACCCGCACCGGTATAAAGACTCCCCCGGCAGCTACAAAAGTCGTGCAGGCTATGCCAAAGGCGGCAAACTCGACGCGACCTTCAAAAAACCCGACCGTCCCAACGCAATCAGGCACCAAAGATGAACGCTTGTTTCTTCGCCTTGGAAATGAACACCCTTGGAGAAAGCTATCACCGTTTGGTGTTAGAGAGGCTGTGGCAAAAGTGCTTGGAATTCCTCAAGCCAATATTGAGCACGTATACCGTGTTCCAACTGGCTTCGCAATTAGAGCCGAAAATCAAGAGGCACGCGCCATCATGTTAAGCCTAGCTGGGTCCCTCATCCAGCAAGATGCCATACTGGAAGAAGCATCGGACCTGGGCTCACTTAGAATCGCATCAGTCCCAGTTGCCATTAATACAATAATGGGTAGAGTCATCGTCACTGAAGAGATGGTAACAGACGAGATAGTCAGGGTCACCAAGGCTGTTCCGGTAAAAGTTCGCCCACATGGGAAAAGCCGACCGGGCGCCCCATACCAGTCATGGGTGGCCCTTTTTGAAAAAGCATCGATTCCTCGGCCAGGTTTCCGACTTTTCGACGACTCTGGGATTGCAGTCCGCCACCAGCCTCGTCAAAGCATCAACCAGTGCAAAAGATGCCTACAATTCCATGGCACCAGAGGCTGCTCGCGCGTCCCAACCTGCTGGAATTGTACTTCAACTATGCATTCCATCGCGGAGTGCAAGGCACACACCAAGTGCCGCAACTGCGGAGGTCCACACAGGTCAGATAGTCGGGACTGTCTAGCTCGTCCAACAAAGTCTGGAAGGCCTCCAGGGAAAACCTTCAGACCATAAGGCAGGCTAGCCAACGCGAATTCGTAGCAGTCACTCGGGCCAAAGCAGCTGGCAAACGCGCAGAGGCAGCGATGACAGCAGCCACAGAAGCGTCAAACACTAACCAGCTAGGTTTCAAATCGACCAACTGTTTTGAAGTTCTCATGTCCGACGCTACAGCAACTGTAGCCGAGGTCGATGAGGCATCAAATCAGCAAAAATCTTTGTGAAGGGCACCCCACGGGTCTCTTCGAGCCTCTCTCCTACTCTAAGCTTTATGTCAATAAACGTAGGTAGAGGGGGCTCAACGCAAAACATTGCGCTTGCCCGAGCATTTGAGCTGGGTATCGACGTGGTTCTTGTTCAAGAACCTCTATGGAATAAACAAAAGAACACAACAAAGGATCACCCAGGATATACCTATCATCTGCCTAACGGCGGCGAAAATGTTAGGCCGAGGGCTGTGACCTATACCCAGATAGACGATAAAAAGATATCGGCAACACAGATCTTTCCTTATGTTGTGTCTACAGGAGACTATTGCTGGGTAGAAGTGAACGGCGTTACTTTTCTCAACGTCTACAAGGCACCAAATGACTCGACAGCTATCCAGCCACTAATCAACTGGATTCCACCGCCAAACTCCGTCGCTGCTGGGGACTTTAACTCGGTATATTGGGCTTGGCAACCTGGCGTGGAACGTCCTCATGGACAAGGAGAAATGATCGAGAAATGGGCAGACAAACACCATTTGATCTGTCATATTATTGGGGAGCCCACTCACCGAGCTGGAAACACGCAAGATCTAGTTTGGAGTAATGTCGACGGCGCCCGTGCTTGGGTAGATCGTGGTGGATGTGTCACAAGCGATCACTTTCCTATCCGAGGACAAATTCCAGTTCGCAACTCAGTGATGAGACCCGAAAAGGCAAAACTCCGAGTAACAAAGGATAAGCTACCCAGATACGCCAAGGTAATTGCACAGTGGGTCCGACCACCACCAGTTCTTGACACAATCGAGAGGGTTGAAGAGTATGCCGAGGAAATTTGTTTCCATCTCACTAATGCAATCAATGCAGTAGGAACACGACCAAAAGCCCGCTGCGGTAGATCTGCTCCGTGGTGGACCCTAGAGTGCAAGGCAGCCTTCGCCGAGTACAAAAGCGCGATAACTCCCAGCCAACGGGCACTCAGCGCGAAAAAGCTCCGATCAGTTGTGAAGACCTCGAAAAAGGAGTTCAAAACCCAACAGGTCGAATCAATTACTACGCCGACTGATGTGTTCAAGCTAATGAGAATGGATAACCCTAGACAGGCTAGTATCCCTCCGCCACTGAATCACAATGGGACGTTGATAACAGATCCATTAAAACGGGCCACGATCCTTCGCGACTCCCTCCTGGCACTATTTCAGGCATCAGATGACTTGTCACCATGTACAGTCGCGAGCTGCAGCCGGATACCATGGGAAGAGGACGTAACAGATGAAGAGGTCCGAGCCTGTACCATCGGTGGCGGAAATACGGCCCCAGGAGCAGACGGAGTCTCCGTAAACCTGCTGGAGGCGTGTTGGAATACAATTGGGCCTTGGATTTCCCAACTGTTCCGAGCTTGCATTCTGCTTGGCACCTATCCAAAGTGTTTCAAATTAGCCGAGGTGGTCCTCCTTCAAAAGAACGATAGAGACCCAACGACAATTAAGGGTTGGAGACCAATCGCTCTTCCCTCATGCTTGGGAAAAGGGTTAGAAAGGCTCTTAGCTAAGCGGATGGCACACCTTACAGTTATCCATGATGTAGTCGGCCAGCAACAGTTTGGTGCACTACCTAAGCGCTCAGCAACGGATCTGGTCTCATGTGTGGTCTACGACATCGAAGAGGCAAATTCACAAGGATGGGCAGCTACTTTTGTAACGTTGGACGTTCAAGGAGCATTCGACGCGGTACTCCATAATCGATTAGTAAGGAGGATGCAGGAGCAGGGATGGCCGGAGTCTATTCTCAAATGGACTAGCTCCTTCCTTGCCAATCGGACGGTTCAAGTGCGATACTCTGGGGGAGCCACTGCCAAGAGAGAGCTAGTGTGCTGAGTTCCACAGGGCTCACCGATCTCGCCACTTCTCTTCCTTCTATATATGGCAGAGCCCATGCGAAGTGGAACCCCGGGTCTGAGGTTTAGCTACGCCGACGATATTGGTATCCTTGGATTTGGCCGGACGATTGCAGAGTCTGCAGCCGCAGCACAGGACGAGGTCAATAACCTACCAGACTGGGCTCGAAATAATGCCGTCGCTTTTGATACAGACAAGTCCGAAGTCGTACAATTTCCCGGACGATACCGCGAAACATCGGTTGGAATTTATGTCAACAAAAGCCTCATAGAACCGTCGCAAAATTTCTGCTGGCTTGGTGTGTACCTCGATTCTCGACTAAACTTCAAACACCACGTCACAACCTGGTGTGGCAAAGCGTTGAAAATTGCACAGCACATGCGTCGCTTCAATACAGCCTATCGAGGAGCCGCTCCTGGGGCGTTGGTTAAAGCGATCGACACATGAATCGTCCCAATCGCAACGTACGGGGCTGACGTCTGGTGGCCTGGCCTTAGACGCCCAACAGTACGAGGGATGGTGACACCGCCCACTGCTGGCCTATGCAGTATGATAGATAAGGCTGTCTTAATGTGTCTTAGGTCAGCGCTACCAGTAATGAGGACAACCCCCAACGCCGTACTACATAGGGAAGGAGGAATACCAACTGGGAAAATCATACTCGAAGGAAACCGACTTTGCCTCTCTGCCAGAATGCAAACACTTGACGACCGCCATCCGCTTAGGATCCGTGCTGCAGTTTGCCCAAATGTCGGTACGCGAAAATATAAAAAGCACAATCGAAAATCTGCGCGTCCTGAAATTCAAATGTCACGGGCTCAGCGTGCTTATAGACAGCTACCAGAGGCAGAGGCCGCGGAACCTCTTGCCCCACCATTTTATCAATCGCGGCCGGGTTCGAAGGTTGGTTCGAGAAAAGACCAAATAGAAGCCTGTAAACTTTGGATCACTAATGTGCCAAAGTCAGAAATCTGTGCTTACTCGGACGGAGCATCGGAGGGAAAGGAACGCTCAGCTTGGGGGTTTGTCCTAAAGCTGGATGGGAAAACCTTTCAAAAAGGAAGTGGCATAAAGCACGGTGGAGAGGCTTTAGATGCAGAGATTATGGGGGCACAGGAAGCTCTTAAAGCAGCGTTGGGTCACCTAAGAGGGAAGGAGTACCTGGCGAAGGGAACGACGCAGTGCATTAATGTTTTGATGGATAGTCGACATGCGATAAATGCACTGAGCACGGGCAGGTCCTCGACCAGCCACAAGGAAGTACGAAAGTTTCGCGAATTGTCTGGGCTAGCTCAGGTAAGAATAACGTGGGTAGCAGGACACTCAGAAATACATGGAAATGAGGAAGCAGATGCAGCGGCCAAATCCGCCCTACGAACGCTTCCCAGCGTGGAAATTGAACCAGCAACCACCACGACAGCATTTTTACACCAAAAATTGCATCGACAGCGACAGACTTTGCTCGACAGCTGGTGGAATGAAACTTGCCCGTCACGGTATCGTGAGCTAGATCTGCTCATGCGCCGTCGTAAACCACCAGAACTGGGGCTTTCCAGGCTACAGTTACGACATCTCATTGCAGCTCATACGGGCCACGGCAATTTCGCGGCGTACCATCGTCGCTTCAACAATCCGCACGCTATTACAGAGTGCATCTGTGGGGAGGAAACCACCCCTACCCACTTCATACATTGTCGACTCAACGCAAATATCACGCGTCGAATCAGAGGGTCATTGTCACACAATGCCTTCTTACACAAGCTACTCGGGCCTAAGTGCTTCGAGAGCTTCGAACAATTTGCGCAGGATACCAATTATTTTGGGTATTCTCCTGTGCATCCATCTCCTACTCTCAGTGGAGATCGAATATAACTCGTCAGGAAACTAAACCTGACGAAATGGGAATCGAGGCGAGGAGTATTGCTTCCTATTCTAAATTATTTGCAATTTATCTTTTTCTTTTGTCAGTTTTGGGAAAAGGAGTTCGCGTCGGCGCATATTTTTAACTTACTGCTGGTTTTGTGGTGGTTCATGCGGTGGAATCAAGCTGGGTATGTCTTAGATGTAGTTCTGGCTGTGAACATCGGTCCTGTACTCATAGTGGATTTGGAGCTTTAGCTTAGGACTTGAATAAAACAACAACAACAACCCACAATTTTTTGAAATTCGAATATTCCCCTTCTCCCCCTCCCTCTCGCGCTCGTCGCATTCCTTCAACAAATTGTAATCGAGTCACTGGCATTTTCATCATGCCTCCTGTTCGAAAAAAGCTCCCCAACTCAATGTTGGACAACGCGAGAGTCCGCCCGAGGGCTCCTGCAAAAACACCTGGCTCCGCGCAAAAATTATCAAGCCTATTTGCGAGTGAGGCCTTTATCCCTGGAAAGTCTTCCACACTTCCCGATCAAGAGATGACTGATTCTGACCCGATCAGAACAGAAACAAATGGTCAACAGACCGGGAAACCTGCCGAGCTGGCCCCCGAGGCAAGCAGTTCAAGGAAAGGAAAGGAAGTCATCCGAGAGAAGACGACAGAACAAGCAGAAACATCTGCAAGAAAATTCACTGTGCCAACTCCAAAAGGCACAGCTTCGACATCAGCACCGGAATATCCTCCGGAGCTGCAATCAGTGATGGAGGCCGAGAAGCGTCGCACGACGCAAATCAAGTCACGTTTATCAATCTGTTCCACTGCAATAAGCAGTGTTGAAGCAGCACTTTCGCCTCTCTCGATTGGCGACGAAAAAGAGTTTGTAGACGGCATCAAAGTCTACCTTCGAGCGGCCATCGGCCAGTTCATACAATTAGGCCCAGGGAGTACTCCACCAGCTCTTCCTGTGCTCCCCATCAACCTTCCTCCGCCGAGGGCTCATGAAATTAGGGTACCTAACCCTTCGACAACCCAGGCTCCGGCATCAAAGACGACTTGGGCCACAGTAGCCCGTGCAGGTCTAGGCCGCAGCGCCGGGCCGTCGACTACAAAGGCAGCACCGCCCGTCCCAAAAGCAAAAAGTGCCAATCCGAGGACAAAAGTCGACGCGAGACTTTTTCTACGCCTCAAAGCTAACCACCCCCAACGACTCCTGTCACCAGCTGGCGTAATATTAGCTGTGTCACAGGTGCTTGGTACCGCTGCCGACGATATAACGTTGGTTCAGCGGGTCAAAATAGGCTTTGCACTGACAGCAAAGAACGAACTCGCTCGGAAAGAGCTGCTAGATTCCTCCATGTCACGGAGCGAATCTGGAATCAAACTAGAACCAGCGTCAAATCTGGTTGCCTTGCAAATTGCCACCGTACCGGTGACAATAAACACACTTGTAGGTCCCATCGAGATCACGGCAAAGATGGTTGCTGACGAAGTCACGCGAGTGACGAAATCGGTTCCGTTTCTTGTCCGTCCGTACGGGTACTGCAAGCCTGGGGCGCCATACGAGAACTGGCAAGCCCTCTTTCCTCGCGAGACCACGCCCCGACCTGGATTCCGCCTCTTCGACGATTCTGGAGCTGCGAAGCTCTTCCGACCTCGTCAACAACCCGAACAGTGCAAACGTTGTCTTGGCTATCACGCCAGCCGCGGATGCTCTCGCGCTCCAGCTTGCTGGAACTGCGGCTCAAAGATGCACTCGGAAGTGGAGTGCAAGGCCCTCACACGATGTCGCAATTGTGGGGGACCTCACCGATCGGACTCTCGGCACTGCCAAGCCAGACCCAGAAAAGATGGACCGGTGACCAAGGAACAGCTAGCAGCAATTCGCAGAGTCGAGCAATAAAGATATGTAGACTTTACCCGTGTCAAAGCTGCATACAAAAAGGACAAAGAGGCGAGGAACGCCTCTGCGAAGGACGTCTCCATGGCGGAGGGATCGGGTTTCGGAATTCTAGAAACCGAAGAAGAAGTTTGAGGACTCGGCAGTCCTTGGTGAAGTCTACAACAACTTTCACAACAAAAAGCAGGAAACCAGCCGATAGCAAAGGTTACCTGAGAGCTCATCTTTCGCTCTCAGCGGAGATTAGGAAAAATCACTTGGAAGATGTGACAGGGAAGGAAACGGGTGAGGAGCGCGGGATCTGGACCACATATGAAATTCTTCTAAATTATTATTTATTTTTTCAGTTTATTTCAGTTTTTTGTTTGATTTACGCTTTGATTTTAGTTTTGATTTAAGTTATGTTGTTAACTTCATCTACATTTGTTGAGGTTCCTGCGGTTGGAATGAGTTGGGCCTGTACGCAGAGAACCCCACCGGCTCCACCAGTCTCGTACCGATAGTGGACCTACAGTGCCTCTAGGTTCCAAAAGGTAAAACTTCAAACTGGGTCGTTGAAGGGATTAGCCCTGTAGGTGCAGTTGGGCTAGCTCGTAATAGGTTAGTATGTCTCTCCTCCTTACCCCGCTCGCCATGAAGTATGGTCCAATCGTCTTCTTCTAATAATCGCTTAGAAAAACACATTTTCAACGACATTTTTGGCAGCTAAGCCTACACAATCACTGAAACTTCTCACCACTATCAATTCATCCTCTATTCTAGCAAACAATGTCTCTCGAAAAGTTTGCTTCAGAAACTAAAGTTCGCAAGCATCTAACTCGCGATGAATGTATAGAAATAAGAGCAATAAGAAGACTTGGCTTGACACTTCAAAATATATCCGACAAACTTGGCTTCACAATAAGACAAGTACAACTTGCGTGTGCTCGAGAGACTGAGAATCCTATGTCTCGCAAAGGACCCTTACCAAAATTAAGCGCAGAACAAGTTGATGACCTTGAAGCATTCGTCCGGGAGTCACCTGAAAATCGGCAGATGTGCTATTTGGAACTAGCCATGGGGCCCTTCAGCCACTGGGGATGCAGTGAACGTCTAATTTCTAATGCACTCAAAAAAAGAGGCTACAGCAGATGCATTGCTCGGAAGAAGCCTCCGTTAAGCGCAGTGAACAAACAGAAAAGATTGGAGTTCGCCCAATTACATTTAGATTGGAGCGATGAACAATGGAGTCGCATACTGTGGACTGATGAAACATGGGTATCGGGTGATTGTCATATGAAACCTCGTGTCACAAGAAAAGTACGTTTAAATTCTATCTAAATCTTCCTTTTACTAACAGCAGAGTTTAGCCTGATGATGAGTTTGATGAGACTTGCATTGTGGCTCGCCGTGCTCATGGGAACAGCTGGATGTTTTGGGGATCATTTTATGGATCACAAAAAGGCCCATTCCTAGTCTGGGAGAAGGATTGGGGATCAATGAGGGCCTCATCCTTTTGTGAAAGGATTTTGCCAATTTTGAATCAATTTCACTCGGAAAATCCAGAAATTTTATACATGCACGACAACGCACCATGTCACAAAGCGTACTCAACAATTGAGGCGCTGCGTGAGGTTGAAATAACGCCCATTAGATGGCCACCTTACTCTCCGGACCTGAACCCGATTGAGTCATTGTGGAATATCTTGAAAAACCACATTCAGGTAAATAGTCCAGAGAAAAATGAGGTCAGGCTTGTGCGCTCTGCCACGTTGAAGACATTGCTTCAGGATGCATGGGACTCTATATCTTCAGAGGAGCTATTGTCACTAGTTGGCAGCATGCACGAAAGATGTGTAGCAGTGATAAAGGCAAATGGAGGGTACACAAAGTATTAGGATGGAGAAGACACACAAAACATGTAGTACGCTTTCATTTTAGTTGCGAGCCATACTGAGGGCTTCGATGTAGACTTTTGTAATATAGAGCAATAATTTTTGAAATAGATGTGCATTTTTAGAGACTATCAACTGACGTTTTTCAATTTTGAATTTCAACTGAGGACTATTGTACCTTTCCCATTGAGTTCAAAACCATCCCCATAATTTAGACTTTCACGGAATGTCATTGGATAGTGCCCCTTGCTTGCATAACTAGTCGAGTAACTAGACATGGGCCTTCATGAAAATCATACCAAATAAGGCAAAATGTATAGGGATCTAACCCCAGTCATTTGGACAATTTTACCTTTGTCACCCGTAAGAGACTGTAGAGCTTTAGCTTAGGACTTTAAAATAAAAAACAAAAAAACTCTAAGCCTATATACATCAATCCCTCCTTACCCCTCAATGCTGAAGTGATCTATCATTATGATTATGTAATGTTATTGTGCGACTTCCCATAACCCTGTAAGTCGTTTCCGGATCCACATAGATCTGATTTTTTTTTTTTAATTATTTTTGGTCCTAAGCTATAGCTATCTTTTACACATTGGGTCAAGGACCGGCGGATCCGGCCGGGCTCCCTGTAATCTCTCCTACAGCCTAACTCGTTCCAACCTCGTGAATCGCTTCCAAAAGTGCAGCTGATTAAACTGAAACGAAAAATCAAGAAAATCAAACAATTCCGAAAACCAGAAGATTCCTCCATGTTGGACCCAAGCAATGAGCTCCTCACACATTCCGTCGTCCGTCACACCTTCCAAATGACAAATTTGCCCATTCTCCGCTGAGAGCAAAAGATGGGTTAGCAGGCACCTTTGATTCAGCCGGTATCCTGCTATTGGTTAGTAGATGTCCCGAATGGGGACATCGTCGAGGTTGATGTGCCCTCAAACTTCTTCTTCAGCTCCCAGTGCTCCGAAACCTGTTGCCACGGCCATAGAGACATCCTTCGCCGCAGCGATGATCGCCTCCTCGGCCCTTTTGGCTGCAGCCCTAAGTCGAGCCACTTTCGCGAACTCCCCTTGCTGGATCTGGCGGATCCGCGCGAGCTGCTCTTTTGTCACCTGTCCGGACTTGCTGGGTCTGACTTAGCAGGCCCGGGAATCTGATAGGTGAGGTCCTCCACAGTTGCGACACTTTGTGAGGGCCTTGCACTCGGCTTCCGAGTGCATATTTGATCCGCAGTTCCAGCAAGCTGGAGCGCGGGAGCAACCACGGGTGGCGTGGAAGCCCAAACAGCGTTTGCACTGTTCAATTTGCGGACGAGGCTTGTGAATGGTAGCCATACCAGCCTCTTCGAGAATGCGAAAGCCCTGGCGAGGGGCGTTGTTCCGGTCGAAAAGGGCTTTCCAATTTTTGTGCGGCGCTCCAGGACGGCATGTCCCGTGCGGTAGCACCTTGTATGGAAGCTTTTGTGTTTTTCGGTAAATTTCCAATGAGATCCAATCCGCATTGACCGCATAAGTACAGTCGATTGTTTTTACAGTCGCCGGAACATTCGCGATCCGAAAGGCGATAAAGTTGGAGGCTTCCTCGAGCTTGGCGCCGAAGTCCGAAAACTTTGGTGCGGCATCTAGGAGCTCTTCCCTTTTATTTTCATTCCCTGTCAGAATCGCAAAGCCGGTTCTAATACGGTATATAGAGCGGGCGTCACTCAAGAAGCAATCTAGCTCACTCTATAGTTGTTGCCGTAGGCCAGCAGGCGAAAGCTGGCGCCACGGGTGCAGCGTTTTCCGATGGTTTTGACACGGTCGGAGGTGGTTTGGATGATTCTCCAATCCCGTGGGGGACGGAGGCTCGTTGAGGAATCTCCTCAACAATTTCGACTGACCCGATCATGTCAGTATCGGGTTCAGAGACGGCGGGGAGGGCTTTCTCCTTCCATTTGATTGAGCCCTTGTTCATCTCCGCGCATTTCGGAGACTGGGCAAGGCCAGGTAATTGCTCGAGAGCCCTCGGGTGGACTCTCGTGTTGTCCAACTTGGCGTTGGGACGCTTTTTTCGAACAGGTGGCATGGTGAAAATGCCAGTGACTCGATCACAATTTTTTGATAGAATGCGACGAGCGCGAAAGGGAGGGAGAGGGGGAAAGGATGAAAATTCGAAAATTCGAATTTCAAAAAATTGTGTGTGTTGGGGCGGCCTCCTGGTTGTCAAGGCAAACGGTGACGTTAGAGGCATAGAAAGCCAGTGGGTTGAGGAGTGCTACAGTAAGGCCTTCCGTGGCCCCGGCAATTGCAGCATATGTATTTAGGTTGTAGTGTGTCCCGAGGGAGCACAGACCCGTATTACGCCTATTGGGTGTAGGGCGTAAGCCTGACACGATGTCACGGTTTCAATACAAAATGCATGAGCAATATTGTAGGTACAATATTTTAATTATAATTTTCTAAAGAGAGAATTTCTGTACTTAATGACTACCTATATATACAGACTGAAATACCCCTCCTCGATAAGGGTCTCTCTATGACCTGTCAACTCAGACTCTCCGACAATCGCCTGTAGATCCTTGATACTTCTGTAACCCTCATGAACTCTCAGTAGGTTTCAACAAGGCTCAATGTGAGTGAGTGTTTGTGTTTATTGTGCTACTTGAGTCTATGACTATCTAGCACATTGGGCTCCTCTCTGACCCAGGCCACACCTTGTACAGTGCTCCTATCCTCTTTTGTTACTTGAAAGATCATTGATATATTCCCCTTGATGAATAGCTATTCAGCTCAGTATTTACCCGTGGAATTCAGCCACCTTTTCCACGGAACCTTCTACCCAAAAAAAATAAAAATGGTAGCAATGGAAACTGCGTGCGCGGGAAAAAGTCTCAAAAAACCTGCAGCCCCAGCCAGGCGAGGCCTAGACATAGGGACCACATGAGGTGCGCATATTCATCTATGTCTCCCTTCTTTGTAACAGTCGAGGCCGACTTGATCCAATCCACCATTTCTGTATCGGGTGCTGGGTACGCTCCGGAAACTCATCGGATGGCTTTTTTTCCGTGATCAAGGGTTGATGATAAGTAGGGCTCCGACCCTACCATCTGATCTGATCGTGGTTAGCTTCATGATAATGGTGATAGGGGAATGTGTTGAGAGATGAAGACGATACAGACCGCGAAAGCGATTGGGAATCCTCGTCGAAGTGAGGACTTTGTCACTCAATCTCGGCTCTGCAGACTCTACAGTGAGAGCTGGAGGTTCGTAGGGGACACCGCTGACAGGTGTTGAGAATAGTCCCCCAAGGCTCAATGTGAATCATCTAGGTTCCCTGTCATCCAAGATCTTCCCAGGAACCTCCCTTCGTATAATTGCCTGCGCTAGACAACGTAGGCTACAGGAACCCTTAGGCTTGACAGCCGTCACACACGAAATGAAATCAAATGAAATCTGTAAGAATTCACAGCAAAATTATGTGAAAGTCACGAGATCGTATGTAATTGAGCCAGATCGAGAAGGCAATTAATCATCAAAAGAACTCACTCCTTCATTCTTCTATTCTACTACGAGAGTCTGATTTTAATACCCCTCTCTGTGATCCCTTGTCACTTCCAACAAGTGCATGAGGTTATTCTAGTCTCTTCTTCAATGCCCTCATGTGCGCAATTAGTAAGTTCCATATCCCTGTTGTTGATCTGCATCTTACCTACGAACTGTACCCCAGTATAGTAGACTTTCGTCTGCTTACAAAATCAAATTAAATCAAAATTTGTCAGCGAAAGGTTTAACGTAAATCACGTGGCTTTATAATTCCTCAATATCAAAGCTAAGATTAGTAAGCCACACTAGGGTAACCATAGTGCCCTTTACTATGACATCAGGTCAGTGGACGACCTTCTCGTTAACGCGGATTAAGCACTCCATTAATGCTGGTAATACCAAATATTGTGTATTGATCGATAATTAGAAGTTAAATTCGTAGCGATGAATACCGTGAGACTAACCCCGCCCAAAATCAAGTAACAAGCTGACATTTTCTAGATCAAGTCATTTTGGTAAGTTTTACAGTGTGATTTGCTCAAATTTGATATGGGTTGACCATGACAATATAGGGTTGGATGGGGAGCTCTATGTGTCGGTAAATATTTCCGCCACAAAACTCACGCGAGCGTTTTACTTATGATTTGACAGCTGGTGGAGGTGCATATTACTTTGCTAAAAAGTCAATCAATGCCGAAAAAATGGAAAGATTCGAAGCAGAACAAAAGCGTAAACGTCTTCAAAATTCCTTTGGCAACTCACCGTCAAGGACTGCTCTATTCGATGGTAATTCCAGTCAAAAACCCTCAATCGATCCTGCTCTCCAAGGTCAAGATACAACCACTGGTCAGAAAGATGCTGAGGAAACCAGCAAAATAGAGCCCAAACATCAGTTTCGTTCATTAAAAGGCGACAGGTTCAGTTGATAAATGTTTATTGCAGTATTCAATATGGTAGCAAATAAAACCGCCATTATTCATCTAGGTCACAGCACATAATTAATTATTTTCGTTCTAAAACCACATCAGATTTATAGATCTTAGTCGGTCAAAAACCTGTAAAAACTGATTAAGTTATACTTGATATCAATAACTAAAAATAAGCTAGACATGCTAGGTTATCGTCTAATTTTTGATCATCAAAGATATTGAAAAATATTAAGGAAATAATGACCCCTCAGTCATTGAGGTTGTGGAGCGCATTGATTCAAGTAACTACCGAAGTGAAACTAAGTACAGAATTTGCAGTCACGTGTGTATCAACAACGTGGCCTACTTGATAGCCCCAATTACGCTACATTCTAACAAATTATAAGATCCAATGGTATACATGGCTAAAAAACATCATTTTTGCCAGAAAACATCGCAGCCTTCCACACTGCGATTATTATCAATTTGACAACGTGAATCTTATTTTTTATATTCTTTATCCTTATCCCGTCCCTTCGCCTTCTGTGCTTCAAAATGGCGAGTGTGGGTGCTGGTGTGGGTAAATCCAGCGGTTTCCATGCTTCGTAAAAAGCGACAATGGCGACCACAACTAACGGCAGTGGAGCGTAGACAGCTACAAAGGATAAAAACCTTGAAACTACAGGGAAACTACAGAAAAAGGTCAGACTAATCGTGGTGGGCGAGACGGATATAGAGGACTTACCATCCATAGAGGGTGTCAACGATGCCGTGAAGGCTTTTAATTGTCACAAGAAGGCCTGGACAGCAATGTCACAGATCCCATCTCCAATCAAGGAGAAAATGATGGCGCTCGAGGAGGCTGTAAATAAGAGCCTCGCGGATCCCGTTCATAATGCTGCACCAGGAGTGGCAACGAGGATGCCGCAACCAAGGACCTACGCGTCGGTCGAAGCTCCAGAAATGACGAAGACGGCGGTACGTATAAGAATCGACGGAGCAGATAAATTGCAGCCTGAAGAGCTGCTATTAAAGGCAAAACAACACATTCAAGGAACATTCGCAATTCGCCAGATGCGAAGCAACGACATCGAGTTGTTTGTCTAGTCGGCGTCTTAGAGAGACGCGCCGCGTACCATGCGACAACTAACTGACTCTCAAATATTGCGTGAAGACTTTCCCGTAGCTATTTTCGGTATTCCATTGCGAACAAGAATTGTTGGTAAAACACGAAGTAATACAAATTGGGTGCCGTCACGAAGTCAGCAGTCCGTCACGAAGTCGGTGAATAAACTCAATTAACTGGTATCTCGAAATACATAAAACGTTGTCTCCCCTTTTGTTCCTCTCCATCTCTCCTTCCTTCTACTCCAAGCGCCTCGTTAATGAGCTAAATCAGACCCCTGCCAGTGTCCTAACGACAACCTGAATACCGCAAATACATAGAACAATTCACACTACCCAAATATGATCCTTTTACCGACAAGAATCGAAGGCGGTAGAGATGCCAATAACTGCGCAATTATTAGGGAGATTAAGACAGCGAATAGGGCTCGGATTCCATGCCTGGAAATTAAGAGAACAATATGACTACACACTAGAAAGGAGCATCAGCGGTCAAAGAAAAATGGCCGCAATAGGGTTTCAATTTTGGTCAGCCTCCCTACGGAGGCGATGCAAACGAAAATGGTTCGAAACAGCCTTATCATCAACATTATGCTCTTCACTGCGTAAGTGTGGTCACCATGGGCCCAACTAAAGCAATACTTTAACTACAGCTAGTGGGAACAAACGCAGACGTCGTGTGGAAAGGCTGCCAGGTGCTGTGACGCCCCGACATTCTAGTGGCCACGTGGTCGTCGGTCCAATAGTTGGTAAGCCGACACAGGGTCAATCCAGGAATTCCAACGACTAGTTTCAAACACACAAGTCTTGTGTGTGACAAATTACGATACGAAAGGTTTGTCATGGATATTGGTTTTCATGTGAAACCCTTGGGTTGTAGGTAATGAGGGACAGGAGGTTTCGTGTTGGCAACGTTATTTAAACAGTTGAACCTCCTATGTACATATACAGATTCATATCCTCCTAGATACTTTTCTCTTTAGTTTAGAATCTTATGATTTGAGTCCACGCCAGCTTTTGACCACTCGCCAATCGTCTTTTGTCCCTCGAGTTTCCACAGGTGCGGTGAGTGTGCTGGCGCTCACCAAACTCGTGACTGTCAGAGGAAAAGAATCTCTTGTGCAAACTGCGACAAGGAGCACCGTTCGTGGCAAAAAGTAGCGTGTCGGGCTTACCAAGTATACAAGTATACAAGGGAAATTTGGGGAAGGCTCAGAAGTAACTGCTATCGAGAACGGCAGAAATATGGAATGAGAAACCCACGACGTAGCCAAACCGAACAGTCGGAAAGACTGGTGATCAAAGATTTTCAATGGTCGTCAGTAAGAAGGCTGAAGGACTAAAAAGAGGGCCAGGACGACCATGCAAGGTAGTCGAAGCCCCAGCGGCACCAACTATCGCCTCGACAACAGCACCACCATCGAGGCCATCTCTTCGAACACTTCGAAGACCAACACCAAGTGAGGGTTGCCTTCTCTCTTTAATTTCTCATAACGTTAGTCTGATTGAAGGGGGAGCTAACGAATTCGGGGGGAAAGTTTATAAATTTGCGGTTGAAAGGAACGTCCTCAACCTCCAACCTCTGCGGCATGATTGACAGAGCGAACCTGATGGGATTGCGGGCTGCACTTCCAGTAATGAGGACAACATCAAATGTAGTCCTTCACAGAGAAGGGGGAATCCCGCCGGCAAAGGTCATACTTGAGGGAAACCGTCTCCGGCTTTCGGCAAGGCTTAAGACCCTTGACGATCGACATCCTTTGAGGATCCGCGCTTCCGTGTGCCCGAATGTCGGCACCCGAAAATACAAAAAGTCTGCCAAGTCCTCAGGCAGACCGGAAATTCAGATGTCACGATTACAGCGTGCCTACCGAGAGCTTCCGGAAGCAGAAGCCCCTGAAAGTCCGATGCCGGTGGTTTATGTTGGAAATGGAGACACGGAGTGTTGTGGATGTATGGGCCCTCCAGTTTGTCTAGGTTCCCGACACGATCTCGTGTGTATTTAAGAGGTTGGAGTAGGTAATATGGTAGCGCTTCAGGCTACCTAATGGGCATATGAGTGGCTGTATGGCGTGGGCGCAAGGAGGTTATTGGGGGTTTCCTATGCCTAGATGGCGCCACACTCGTTTATGCTGTGGCTTAGGCTCTGTGTCGCTTACACTTGTACTTGTAGCGCACACTTCCCACACTTTTAGCTGTAATCCGAACATGACACTCTTTTTAGTCAACTTCTACTTTCGTTCCATGAATATTGCGCCCAGTACGTTGCGCGATATTTCCAACAGTTTACCCTAGGAAATCAGGCTCAAAGCCGATGGAACGTGAATATTGCGTTAGACGGATTAGCGACGTGCCAGAAACGGACATTTGCGCATACTCGGATGGTTCATCAGAAGGACATGGATGCCCCGCCTGGAGTTTCGTTCTGAGGAAGGATGGGAAACTCATCGGCAAAGGAAGTGGCATCAAGCACGGGGGAGAGGTGCTGGATGCAGAGATAATTGGAGCAAGGAAGGCTCTGGAGGCCGCAATGGAATTCACGGAGGACGAGCAGTTCATGAAAGGTGGTGGTATGTGGCAGATAAACGTGTTTCTAGACAGCCAGCAGGCTGTAAGCGCATTAACGACAGGCTCGTCCTCAACTAGCCTAGAAGATGTACGCAAACTCCGTGCGTTATCTAATAAGGCTGAAATATTAGTGAAGTGGGTTCCAGGGCATGCAGGAATCCAAGGAAATGAAGAGGCAGACGCCATGGCCCGTGCAGCACTTCGAGAATTGCCTAGCCTGGATACGCAACCAGGATACAGTACTCTAGCACATCTTCGAGGCCTCATGAATCGCAGACGGCAGAGATTGCTGGACAGTTGGTGGGAAGAGGCCTGTCCGCCTAAATACCGCCAACTCAACCTACAGGTGCGGAGACGCAAACCACCCGAACTGTCTCTTTCTAGGCACCTCCTCCGGGCACTAACCGCAGCACGAACAGGTCACGGCAATTTTGCGGCATACCATCGCCGTTTTAATAATCCACACGCTCCTATGGAGTGATCTCGCGGAAGGAAACTACTCCAACCCACTTCATCCACTGTAGCCGTCACGCACAACAAACGCGTAGGCTCAGAAAGTCAATGACCCACGCTGACTCTATCAAAAAGCTTCTCGGGCCCAAAGTGCCACGATAGCTTCAAAATATTTGCGGAGGAAACCGGCTGTTTTGATAGCCAGCCAGCCCACTCATCCACTGCTCTCAGCGGGGATCAGATCAACTAGCCATTGCCACAACGCATGACACGAAAGGGAACGAGGCGAGAAGTGTCGTTTCTCTGAGGAAATTTTTCTGTACTTGGATTTAGGGTTGAAGGATGGAGCTTCGATTTCGGAGTCGGAGTAGGTGGTGTCTTTTGAGTTATAATTTACCTTCTACATTTTCTGTAGCGGGTCTCGCGGTTGGAATGAGTTGGGCCTGTAAGCAGTGATCCCCGCCGGCTCCACCAGTCTTGTACCGATAATGGACCTAGAGCTTTAGCTTAGGACTTTAATAAAACAAAAAAGCAGAATCGTACAACTCTTTACTGAATCATTACGATCGATCGGGAAATTACCCCGTAGTAATCCAACAGTATCTGTAGATATTGATTTATCCTCCGATAGTTTAAATACATTCGCTCACTACCAGAATTTTCAATCCATATTCGTCTTCGCACTAACCGTCCTACCATAATTCTTATCCATCATATCACATAACTCCGACGTATTCTGCGAGGCTGACTTTGTATCTGTAAATAATAGGAGTGCTTCGGAGGGTCAGTAAGTTGTTAAGTTAATGGTTCAAGAGGCCGATGAGTCGAAATGTCAAGATGTCGGAAAGTCAAGAGTTCAATTGTTCAATTGTTCAATAGATCAATTCGCAAAGGTATTCAAGATTTTCAAAAAGGTTCCTAAGATACAAGACCATAATCTGCCGAATCATAGTCATCCCAATTACCCATTATGTATTCCTCTCTATTGTTCTCGAACTTTCCAGTATACTCTCATACAGAATAGAATAGTCTAGACAAGTACAGATCAGAACAGAACAGAACAGATTAGAATGGAATGGAATAGAGTAAAATTGGATAGAACAGAACAGAACAGATTAGGATAAAACATAGCAGAAACCACAAATATATTCGTACATAGTTCCTGTTGTCTCAGAACAGGCCCTTGATCCGTGACATTACCCTCCCCTTATCCGAGCACAACTCCTGTGAGGCATTGATCTTCGTTTTGGCTGTTTCGTAGCCTGTGGTTGTTTGTCACCAGGGTGTGGCTTGGAGGGATTCATTTAATGAAATTCTGTGACTAATTCTTTAAAATTTTGGGATTCAGAGGCTAGGATTACCAAGTCATCTTGTGGTCCGTAACCTTTCCGTCGTACAATGTAATTCAATTTACCATCAATCCATTGTGTCCCAATTATTCTTTCAATTTCGTATTCATGAGTATCTTCTTCGGCATCTAAAACTAGTCCTAGTTCTGATGTTTGTCCGGGTAGTGGATCATTAGCTACAGGGGATAGCAGGGAGACGTGGAAAACAGGGTGAATTTTTGCAGAAGACGGGAGTTCCAACTTATATGCATAATTGCCGACAGACTCAATGACTTTGAATGGACCTCCTTTTTTAAAATCGAGTTTATGAATAGGTCGAAGTAATTTGATGTTGTAATTTAGCCACACCTTATCTCCTGGTCTAAAATCTCTCGCAGCGGTTCTACTTTCATTAGCTTGTTCTTCATGTTCTGCAGAGTGAAGCAAAATGTTATCAGTAATAAACTTGTCAATTTCTTTAAATTTTGATACTAAATCTTCAGGCACACGCCGATCGAAAGGAATTGAAGCTGGTCCTAGAGTTCCATGCAATGGCGAAGAAAGGTCACACCCTGAACGAGGATTTAGGCCGTAACAAGCTAGAAAAGGGGAAACGCTAGTGACCTGAGAGTCATGATTTTTGAGCGCGAATTCAACCATTGGAAGGAAATGGACCCAATTATTTTGCGCGAAGTTAACATAAGCTCTTAGGTGTTGCCCGATTCGACTATTCATTCGATCTGTTTGGCCGTCAGTTTGCGGATGGAATACAGTCGACAGGCGATGATCAATCTGCAATAGTTTGCAAAGCCATTTCCAAAACTCAGCCGTAAATTGGCTGCCTCTGTCGGACACAATTGAATCTAGTAGCCCATGCGGTCGGAAACAGTCGCGGTAAAACATGTACGCAGTGTTCCTAGTGGTCAGGCCGTTGCAGGGGGTGATGTGTACTTGCTTAGTCATCCGGTCAACCACCACAAACATTGAATTATACTCCACGCCACCCCAGTCTTTACTAACAGGTAAGTCTACCACAAAATCCATGGCTATATGTCTCCAACACTCTCTAGCAATAGGAAGTGGACGTAGTAACCCTTGAGCTGCCTCGCGAGAGGGCTTAGATCTCGAACAGGTATGACATTTCCTAACAAATTTCTTTACTTGTTGCAACATACCATGCAAGAAAAAGTCTCGAGCTAGCACAGCATAGGTCGCTGCTGCACCTTGATGGCCTGCCGCTGGTGGCTCATGGTAGGACTTAACTAACTCTGTTGTTAATAGATTATCATCATTGCACTGTGGAACTACAATCCTCTCCCGATATCGAAGGATACCATCATTCCATGAACACTCAGCAACAGTGAAATTGCGGACTCGTTGCGCATTCTCATTTTCAATGGCATTAACAACTGCCATTAAGCTCTCATCTCGCCGTGTTGATTTCCTGATCCTTTCTACAAATTTCAATTTAGCCCCATTTTCCTCAGAATCAGTTTCCGAGGTACTAGAAACTTCTACACATTCTTCGACTTCACCCATTAAGATATCCTGCGCATTGTTTTCCATCCCTGGCTACAAATTATGCTGCTTCAGCAAACGCTGTTCGAGGTACTTTTGTAGGGATGGATCAGGAGATCCAGAGGGACGCGATAGTGCATCTGCTGGTGTTACGGTTTGACCATTATTTTAGCTTAGGAGGAAACCTAAGCGTTTAATTAGGAATAATTACGATATAACTGAAAGAGGAAGGATGGGCAAATGCAGATGAAATGGCACTACTAGCCAGGAGGTCGAAGCAACATCACAGCGTAATGGCTCCTGATAATACTTGGCTCAGTAGCAAGTATTAGGCCTAGGGGGAAGTTATTAGTCAGCAGATTCACGAAGCGGACCAAACGTTATAAGTACCTGTTAGTAATAGCTGGAGATTTCTTTTCTCATCATATAGTTTAATAAATCGATTTATTCATCACCAACTCGGTTACCGTCACAGATGGGGTATTTAGTGTACCAGTACGATAGCAGATCTCAAAATTGAAGCGCGATAGAAACTCACTCCAATGTTCTGCATCATCCGGCTGAAGTAGTACTCCTCCCGTTCCACGATCCGATGCATCAGTTTCGAGGCGAGCTGGTTTATCCCAGTCGAAATGCTGGAGGACAACATCTTCCCTAATTTTCTTTTTTGACTCTAAAAACGAATTCTCCTGCTCTATTACCCATGAAAGTGGGTTGTCCTTTTTCATTAGATCCGTTAGAGGCATAATTATATTTCCAAATCCCTGGATTAATCGCCAATAGAGTTTGCTAAGCCAATAATTCTAAAATTATCTTTTGTGTATTCCGGCCTTGACCAATTTTCAATCGCATCAAGTTTAGTTGGGTCCATTTTTATGCCTTCTGTAGATATAACCAAACCGAGAAACTTGATAGACTGCATGTGGAACTCACATTTCTTAATATCAATTTGCAGACAAGCTTCCAGTAAACGTGCCAATACTTTTTTTGACGTGAGCCTGATGTTCCTCAAAGGTCTCACTAAATGTTAAAACATCATCAATGTAGGCAGTGCAAAATTCATCAAGATATCTTTTGAGCGTATGTTATGCTCAGCTATGTAGTAAGGTAGATCTAGTAGCTGGTGCATAGGTAGTTATCATGGCTGTATGGCATTATAGCGCATGGAGGAGATCCAGTCTCTACATAACGACATTACAAGTAGAAATGTGTGCAGTACGAGAGATGGGTTGTTGATATAGTATAAATGGCATGGCTGCTCAGTTGGTTGCACAGCTTGGTGAGCTGCATACTGGTAACGCGATCGGTCTACAAGCGAACAAGCTAGGGGATGAGGGACGAGCTTCCCCCAGTCTATAACATGATACTTATCATGGTCACTTCACTTCTACGCATTATTGAATATATTTTTCTGCAAACTATCTTAGCTGTTCCAGCGCAAGTTTATATTCCAAAATCATATACCAATCATAATAGCGTATCATTGATATAGTCCTGGAATGAGCTAGGTGCATTCGCGAGTCCAAATGGCATCACTAGGTATTCATAAAGGCCCAACCGGGAGCGAAATGCGGTCAGGTATTCGATATCCTTAGCTATGCGCAAACAATTAAACGCCGAAATCACATCTAGTTTTGTGAAAAATTTGGCCTTTCCAAGCAGTGTCAAAGTATCATTAATTCTTGGGATGGGATAACAATTTTTAATAGTCATATCGTTAAGAGCCCGGTAGTCCACGCAAAAACGAAGCCCACCACCAGGCTTTTTAACAAAAAGTACTGGGGAAGATGCCGGAGAAGAGCTCGGCCTAATAAATCCCTTATCTAAATTTTCCTAATATATTTCCTTAAGACCTGTAGCTCTTCTCGGGACATTCCATAGAGTGGCCCCAAGGGTGGTTCGGAACCCGGTTTTAGTATAATCCGATGATCACTGGGCCTAGACGGAGGGAGTTTGTCCGCGTCATCTTTGGAAAACACTTTTAGATAGTCATGATATAATTTTGGTAGCTTCTCAGCCGGACTGACTCGAGGTTTATCCCGTAAGGCCTCCCGAATATCTTCCAGAGTGATTTCTGATACGACTAGGTCTTCTTTGGTGACTAATTCCTCCAAATTTTGTGCATCACAGGTTTCTGCTATCTTCTCAGCTTTATTTAATTCCTTAATTTCGCGTCTCATGCGTCTCTCTGCAACAAGATCAGGAGAAACTGCTTTAATTCAAACTGGAAGTGATGTGGAATGCTTGCGACAACAAGTTTGGTTGAAAATAGGCGATTCTTTAGGCCAGTTTATGTCCAGATTGTGCTATTGCAGCCATGGGAGTCCCAACATTATATCGAAATCTGCTAGGGTCGTTACAAAAAGCACCATCGTCCCGGTGTGACCAGACATTTTAAGTTTAGTTTTGGCTACATGAGTGATTCGACCTGCAGAAGACTCAGATCCGTCAAAAACTCGGAGGTAGCGCGGTCGCGTTAAGGGTCCAAGATCAAGATTCTTCGTATGCGCAAACTTGGTATCCATAAATCCATAAGCTGAGGCACCGCCGTCAAGAAGTGCAAGAAATTGAACTGACTGAAAATATATATTTCTGACCGAACATTCTAACGCAAACTGGCCAGTCTTTTTCCATGATTCCTTTCCAACAGCTACCGGGGATATTGACAAGAATTGGCTAGAACTCTGTGGGCGACTTACGAAAGTGCTCACTAGTTTCCCCAGCTCAGTCTCAATGATGGGAATCTCAGCTGTGTGACCGTTTTTCTTCGAGCGCGCCCATTCAAGAGATTTTGCCAGGTCCCCGCCTTGACCGTAATAGAAACTCAACCATAGCCTTCGGCGTTGATATTTCTCTTCTTGAATAAGGGATCCTTGACTGTTGTGATGTGATTATTGCATTTACTCTAAATTTATCTCTGCCAAGTGCCAGGGATAAAAAACATCTATGCGACTACTGCACAGCCATACATGGCTATCATTACGATGGACTATTGAGGCGCAGCTCTATACAATGGCATAGAGTGATGTGGGATATTATGGCATGGAATTAGGATTGTAGTACTTCCTGCATAGACGGTGATATGCTGTATAGCGGGTACCAAATATTTGTATATAAGTCCTATCTACTACTGTGATATGTGTATGAATATAACTAAGCTATTCATCATATCGTCAAGCTCCGATAATCGTTATCCACCCTCTGCACTATCCCTAGAATATTCAACATCTCATACCTACTCATACCTCAATCACAAAATTAACTAGCAATTCTAGCAGCTGATAAGTTTATAGTATCTCCCAGATTCTCATAGCTGAAACGACGATTGGTGAGGGCAGCATACGGCGACGTTTTGGACTGAGTTTTTCGCCACAAACTATTTCGCGCAGCCTCACTTCACAAGACCGTTGTAATTTCTCAACATCTTGGATCCTTGAAACCGCCTCATCAAATTCGAGCGACTCAATTTTTCTTTCGTAAACTAAAGCTTTTTTGAGTTCTAAATTCATGTTGTGGAGGACAACATCTTTCAGCTGATTATATCTATAGCTTGTATATCCAGCAACAGCGGCATCGCGGCGAATCTCAATAATCCAAGAAACCAAAGTCTTGTTATGTTGTTTGTTCAAGTATAACCTCGATCTGGCATTCCGAATTCGATTAGGATCATCAAAGATCTTGGTAAAGGTCTTCATCATTACTGCACAAGACGAAAATAAAATAACTCCATCTTTTATTCGACCATATAAATGAGCTTGACAATCAGGGATGAGTCATGAATAGATATAAATCATCTTAGATTGTTCAGAAGGGAAATGGTTGGCATTAGCAT
Organism: Blumeria graminis f. sp. triticale; assembly: GCA_905067625.1. Lineage (NCBI taxonomy): Eukaryota > Fungi > Ascomycota > Leotiomycetes > Helotiales > Erysiphaceae > Blumeria > Blumeria graminis. The sequence goes on along the minus strand of LR898470.1, from coordinate 125,456 downwards.
TACGTTTCAAGAGCATTGCCTCTTTCCCAGTGAAGAAATCTTTCTTAAAACTGGAGAAAACTGGAGGGAGAGAAATTTTGCTAGATCTGAAGGGATTTGAAAATAGGGCAGTCTTTAGAAGAGATGTAATATTTTTGTCATTAATTTTAGGTACGGTCCTCGAATCTTCCCCAAGAAACTCGATCTCTTTCCTAACGGCTTCCATTTCGACTATTACTTGGTTTCTTAGCCGATACAAATTCGTTATTTCTCGATAAATTAGTTCCGGATTAGAATCCACTCCAGCAAATTGTTCAATAGTTTTAATATCTTCAAATTTCATAGGAAGTTCGCTTACATATTCAAACGACGATATGCTTAGAGAGATTATGGCTATGTCAAGAATACAATAGGGGTTCGCATTCCGAGTGCTCAAGAGTCCAACAGTTCGACAGTTCAAGACAAGATTCAATAATGTCTAAATAGTTCCTAAGACTACCAGACAATAATCTGCCGAAAAAAAGTTATCCTAATTACCCATTATCTATTCCTCTCTACTGTTTTTGATCTTTCCAGTATACTCTCATGTAGAATAGAACGTAGTAGAATAGAATAGTGTAGGCAAGTACAGATCAGAACAGAACGAAATAGAATGGGATGGAGTGGAGTAGGCTAGAATAGAATAGAACGGAACAGATTAGGATAGAATGTAGTAGGATAGCACAGATATCTTTGTACATAGTTCCTATTGACTCAGAATAGGCCCTTGGTCCGTGACATCTATGTACAGAATTTACAGCCATGTGTGTATCAAAAACGTGGCCTACTTGATAGCCCCAATTATTCTAAATTCTGTCTAATGGTAGCAATGGAAACTGCGTGTGTGGGAAAATTTTTCAAAAAGCCTGCAGCCACAGCCAGGCGAGGCCTAGACATCGGGATCTCATGAGTTTCTCATTTTCTCCTAAATATTCTTTCTATGTAACTATAGAGGCCGATTTGATGAAATCCCCCGTCTCCGTGTCGGGTGAAAGGCACGCTCGGGAAACTTTTTTTTATTAATTCATTTTATTTTCTTTTCTGAGTCAGTGACTATGTAGGACACGCAGGTCCTCTCTGCCTAAAAGCCAAGGATACCTATACCAGTAGTATATCCCCTCCTGTGCCCCCTACACAGCTCCCCTCGAACTGCACAACCTTTCACAAGTCCTCATTCGATCATACACTAAGAGGAGCCCTTAGCCCTTCATCATCTCCCCTCTCCAGCCAACGAAACGATGGCCATTTGCGGGTGTATGGCAGCCGGGAAAATTCGCAAAAACCACTGGGTGCGGGGCTCTTCTAATACCGACATTAGGAATAAATCCAAAGACATATTGCCCCTTCTGAAGCGTTCGAAGAGGCCGGCCAGCTGGGCGCTGCAGACTTGTGGGTACCTCGGGAAATTCACCCTCTGCCTTTCTAGCCTCCTTCCAGCTCCTTCCCGAAGGTCGTGCTGAAATGTCAGAAAAGTCTTGACAGAGCGTGATTGCTGTATAGTAGCTTAGCCTAACTTCTTTTGTGCCGTCCAGGGCGCTGGGGAGTGCCGTTGACTCATCGACAAAAGAAGCCCTCCTGGCTAATTAGCCGATATCTTGGTCTTGGCGCCCACAAAAAATCCAAAGTTGAAAATTCCTCGAAAATGTCAGTCTCAGCAAAGTCTTCAGAGACCTCCCCCTCTCGCTCCACATCTCCGTCGCCTGTCTTCCCTCAAGTTGTTTGTCCCATTAGAGTAACAGTCCCCCATAAGCCAAGGCCTAGGCTTTGTATTTTTTGACTTGATTTCCTCCTTGCGGGTATAAATAGCGTCGTAAATTTGTAGTGACAGATGGCAGGAGATTAATGGGGCAAGCTCCTGTTTGCAATTGGAGCAACTTATCTTTTGATCGTTGAGGCGAGATGACATGTGGTTAGAAAGAGGTTGAGGACTCAGAAGATAATGGTGAGTGCTGTATGATTGAGAAGTCATCACATGAAGATACGGATGTGTTTGTTTTCGATTTCGATTCGGATGCGGTTCTTCTCGGCTATCCCAGATATGCAGAGCATACTGAGCGATGACACCGTCAACACTGGAAGGTGAAGAATTCGTCTTTGCCGGCCGCTGGGCAAACTCATCGGATGGCTTTTTCTCCGACATCGAGTGTTGGTGACGAGTAGGGCTTTGTCCCTGACATCTGATCTGATCGCGGTTATCCTCATGATAGTGGTGATAGGGGGTTGTGCTGAGAGGAATATGTTTTTTGCATCAGATTTTAATTGCGTATGCAGCTATCTAGCTATGATACAATATCAAAGAAAGTTACAGAAAAGATGACTCAGATTACAAGAAGAGCTCTCATGTCTTGGATTTCATTTGCAAGTACCACTGCGAAGTTATGGTGGCTTTTCTTCATCCCAAGTCAACCCTCATCCGTGAATACCCACCCAGGGGAATGTATCAGAAATCCTGGGTTATCCAGACATGCCTCCGTCATCCATCAACTTTTCTCCGCGCGAAATGTAATCTGAGATGTCTCCTTCCCAAGTGGAGTAGGTGCCCAGGCTACTCAAACCATGCCAGAGAACACCACCAGGAGGCGGACCACAGCACCTTCCATCGTCGGCTTGTTTTCATAGTGTCAGCTGTACTCTGTTTGAGAGATGAAGACGATACAGACCGCGAAAGTAATTGGGAATCCTCATCTAAGTGAGGATTTTGTTACTCAATCTCGGCTCTGCAGACTCTACAGTGAGGGCTGGAGGTCCGTAGGGGACACCACTGACAGGTGTTGAGAACAGTCTCCCGTCAGCGGCTCACAGCGATACGGCTTTGAACATAGTATAGCCCGAGGAATTCAAAATTTGAGGGAAGACTACCCAGTGGAGGTCATTAGAGTTCCAACAGGGCCAAAAATTATGGGAGGCAAAAATTCAGATAACAAAAGGTTGATCAACGATTCTTTGCGGCAACAAAGGTGAGGATCCCAGGCCTCCAAATAAATCGATCACGATGGTTTCACGGTAGAAAGGAGCACCACTGGGCAAAGATGAATGGACACATCAGGGGCTCTGTTATTGTTAGCCTGCCGATAAAGGCCCTTCGAAGGGATGCGGTATAGAACAGCATCGTCCCCACAGACCTGTAAATAGGAACCTCATCGGACAGTAAACAAGTATATATCTATTTTTTCGGGATATATAAGTAATGAAATAAAAATTACACTGTTAGTTACACGTATATCATATTTCGCTACTGAAGCCCCTATAAATTGCCCCTTTCTGTTGAACCTTTGACTTTTTCATCAAGCTCTTAATGTCCATGTCTTATTTCTGATGATTCCGTCTATAGCAAAAGAAATAATTCGTCAGATTATCTCGAGTTTCAGGGCAGTTGTTTGATGTAAGTGTCGGAATTACTTACTATTAATTTTTTCGAGGGTTTTAAGAAATGCAGTAATTATAGGATCATATAGTACTGCACTTTGTCTGGGGGTATCGAAAGACAAAGCATTTTCTCCAAAAATTATATTACGCAACTCAAACGCCAATTCCTTGATGCCGTTAAAGTGTGGCGAAAAGTTATCTATTATCCTTGCCTGGAAATACATCCCAATGTCTAATAACTTTGCACCTTGATTCCTCGAAGGTATACTTGAACACCATTCAATAAAATGCTTATCATGCGAATCCGAATCACGACCGTAACAGACACATCCCATAAGAAAGACGTAAAAGAACGACTCAAGGTCATGACGGTAGGTTCTCACAATTGTATATTCTTTTAGAGCAATACTTTGCAAGACCTTTAGCGCCATAAATTTCATGGTACCCGTTATACTTTTAGCCTCATTATAGCCGGCGACATATAAGGACATGTCTAGATCAATGAGCTTTCCACGTGTAATACCATTTTGAGCTGGCGTTGTCAAAATGATATTACTTTCAGAAATGTCGCCATGAAGAATGTTAGCGTCAAGATATAAATTGCGATGCCCAATTATAGCATCAAGCAAGCCGCTTAGAAACTCCCAGAGCGATGTGCAAGTCTTGAGGGGTCGACCGTAAGGAGATATGACGGCTAAAGTGAGTTTACGTTTCTTGAAATATTCAATTTCTGTCTCCTCTATACCAATGGAAAGCCAGTTCTTTTTCCCCATGTTCCACCGTTTTCCGGTCGAAAAGTCTAGCCCTTCTCGATGAGTCTGAACCTGATATATCTGCTTGGCCCATACCAGATCAACTACGCCGTTCACCGCTCGTGCGTCTTTCAAGAAATCGATCTCTGAATGTTCCGCACCAGATCCCCATGAAAACTTGATCAGGTATTTCATGTTAATCGTACGATAGCAGAGGTTGCCCCGAGATAACACAGTCTCTAGTCGAGATACTGGCACAGGATCGATCTCGACCCATCTTTCCAGTGTTAAATCGCCATCTCGAATTTTGATGAAGGAGCGTCCTTCATGAATTTGGATCGTAGTGTCAAGGCCAAGCTCTTGATCACTCATGAGCGTGTATGCCGAAAGAGCTCGGACCAACTTTTCTTGATCTTCGATTACGTTAATCTCACAGGAGCTATACGCTCCCGACCTGTCGATAATCCAGAAAACGATATGCCTCTTGTGCAAGCAAAACCCATGAACAAATCGACGCAGTGGCTGCGCGTAAAACACTTCACGCACGTACAGCATGAGCTGGTGAAATTTAACACTTTTTTTACCGGCTGACTTGGTGAACTCGCCCACTACCCTCACGTCCCTCCAGTGATAACCCCATCTTTGAAGGTTATCGGAATGCTCGACAAAGACATCTACTTGCCGGTTACATCGACTACCTTGTAGCTGAGCTGGGGTAGAAGTGAAAGAAAACTTCCCACGGACATAGAACTCGTTAGGGTTCCTAGCTGAAGGAAGTTCATTAGGATTTGTTGGTGGGGCTGTGAATGGTTCCAAATATATCCTGTGAAATGTAATGAACCATTCTTTCATTGTATCCTCGTCCATGTTGTCACTGAATATATGGTTATTTCCACATTGACCTTGATCGCGATACCTCTCCCAAATTTGCGTGGTTAGACCATACCAGCCTTTATTTTCGAAATTCACCTCCCAGAAGTTATCGACAGATTTATAAGTATAGCCAGTGAGCTCGGCCCTGAGTGCCTCTTGGAGGACATCTCTGGTGGTGTCATACTCATGTTGTTCTGCGACGTTCCGCAATAGAGATGTCGTCGATCTTTTCTCCTGAGTAATGGGGATTTGTAAATCTGGAAGTATTGGAGGATCTACCCGGGTGAGTACATCAGCAATTAGAATAATATGAGACATAATTTGACGATCGCTTTCAAAATTGATCAAATAGATCAGTTGTACAAAATCCAAGTTAGAAACCTCCCCATTCAATACTTTAGTTTGAAGATTAGCTATGTTTGAATTTAAAATTGTAAGGGCGTGATTTTCCGTGGTTCGAAGGAATCGTGTGATATAAGTTCGGAGGTCAAGAAGTAATGAATCGATTTCTTTATGATTAGCTATCCCCTTTATTTTTACGCCAGAAGGGTTTACCTCGCATAGATCCATTTTGAAAATCGGGACTACCTCTGTACTGGTCTAGTATTTGGTGAAGAGGGTTTCGAGCTGTATACCTGTAGAATTGTTCGATGTGATCCATCGCGAAGAAAGTGGTGTATAATGGTTGGTTGTTTGAGCGTGAACGTGGATGTGAGAGTAGGGAACCAAAGATATGATGGAGGGGTCGAACAATCTGAGTAGATGTTTGAATTTCGCTCACATCATATGTTATATCCCTCCATGACCCATTGCCTGTAGGATACTATTGTAGTTGGTTCAACAACAAGCACACGTCTTTTCTTTCCCCAAGCTAAGATATATCTCGTGACTCAAATTTCCCACTTTTCATTGTCTCAAGACGTCAAGATGCCCCCCGGGAGGCGTAAAATCCCCACGACACTCGTGTCCCCTGCTCGAGTTGTCTCGCGCGCAGTCAAACGTGCGAGGCCTCGCCCTCCGTTCCCAACTGTTTAGGAGGAAGTTATCCTAGCAGCCGCAGATGAGAAGCAACAATCTCCAGCTGAACCCATCTACATGGACTCCGAAGACGAGTTCATGGACCTCGGATTGGAAAACGAATGTCCTTCCAACTCTTCCTCTGAAAACCTTTCTCTCCCACGCCAGCTCCCGTATTGGTAACAGCAACCCAACTGCATCCGCCAAAAAAACCTCTGCGAAGAGATTCTATTCAGGGTATCTCCAGCTCCATTTACGCGTCCATCAAAGACGTTGCAATTGAGCAACAACCTACCCCAACTCTCCCGCGATCTAGCGCGCGTACAACAGCGCGGATTATCGAACACCCCTCGGTAGCTATGACAAATAATATGGCCGCTTCATTGTTGGCCTGGCAAAATGCTGGAGCCCAACATCTACGTGGTCTACCGCCAACAATCGCTGCGGACCTCACAACTATCGTGACGCGAAGTGCAGCACGAGTCATTGCAGGCCTCCCTGTCTTCGAGCAGTCTCAAATTACTGCAAACGTAAAAGTTGGCGCACAGCTAGCCCCACAACTAGAACCACTCGCAAGTTCTACCTACACAAATGCTGCGAAGAAGAACTTGACCGTACCTGTACCCCCTCCAAAAGCTACGCACAGGTTTACCAGTTCAAAGAAAGAAAACATGCCGGAATCTAGAGTTATGATACGCCTAGCGCCCGACCATCCTCTGAGATTCCAAGATTCTCTTCTGGTCCGTACAAAGCTGAGAAGCTTTCTCGAAAAACCGGAACTAATCAAGGATATCAGGTCGGTTCCTTCTGGGATAGCCCTCGTGGCCCTCTCATCCGAGCAAGCCCCCGAACTCATGCTAGCTATCCTTGCTCTACAGCCCGCTATAGGAGTTGTGCCTATCGAAAGATAGGAAAAACGAGAGAACTTTCTCCTTAGCTCATTCCCTAAATATGGGTACAATGCTTCCGGATATCCCGAAGCACTTTCCGATGCAGACATCCGGGAAGAACTTGCAGCAGCAAAAATTGATACAAAATCAATTTTTTCTATCAGCTGGACACGTAACTCTCTGGCATCCCTAGAATGGGAAGGTACTCTCCGACTGGTAGTTGTAAAGCCAGCTGCAGATAAATTCCCCTCCAGCGTCCACCTAATTGCTCGGTCCGCCAAAATTCGACCGGCTGACAATCGCCCACGCCTCCAAGTCTGTCAGCGCTGTCATGGATTCCACAACATCAATGCCTGCACCAGGAGAGCTCGTTGCGGACTTTGTGCGTCAGACTCACACAATAGCCCATGTATGACACCAATAAAGTGTCTTAATTGTGCTGGCCAGCACGTGGCCTCTTCCACTGGATGCCCTGCAAGACCCTTCCGAGCTAACGGAGTATTTGTTCGCTCAGACAAGGAGAGAATGCGGGTAATGCGCCAGGAAGGACATAAGTACTGGCTGGCTCTTAACCCTCCCCCGCCCGCTCCGGAACCACCCGCTGGGTCTCCTTCCACACAACCCTCGCGCGCCACGATTCCAGCTCCTGTTCTAACAATAGGCTCGGCATCTAGGTTTGCTCCCCTGATTTCCCTTGAGGAGTCATTATGAGGGACCGAACCAGTAAACGAAGAAAGCAGAAAACCCCAGACCTCTACTTCTTCCAGATCAACGTTGGTAGACGTGCCTCTGCTCACGACGCCGCCCTAGAATTGACCGCAAAATGCGAGGCTAATGTGGTACTAATCCAAGAACCTTGGGTTTCAACTGACCTTTCTCATAGAATAAAAAAGACTCACCCAAGATTCCAGTGTTTCTCTCCCCTTTCCAACTGGAATATTCGGTCACAAGTGATGAATTACGTCTGCAAAGAGCAAGGGTTATACCCCTTCCAGCCAGTTTTGCAATCGCGAGACCTATTACAAGTCGTAATTCCGCGTAGGAATAAGCGTGCGCTCGCATGCTGGAACGTGTAAAACGCCCCAATCGGAGCAACTGACACCGGGGAAGGTAGGAAGTATTTAATTAATAGCATAGGCTCTCTAGATATTCTTGCAGGGGACTTCAACATTCACCACTCAGCCTGGGACCCGAAATCTCGAACCGACAGTGTGGATAGCAACTCCCTGCTATCATGGACAGCCTCCCGGGATCTGCGATTTCTCAACCACGATGGAGCTTCCACTCATGACGCCGGGGCAGCCATCGATCTCTGCTTTGTCTGAAATGATGTTAACGCATTTTGCGAAATTTGACATGGTCTGGAAGCCGGCTCAGACCACAGAACACTTCTCTGCCAAGTAAACAATTGGGAGGTCAAAATTCCTGCACCAGGTAAGCTTCATGTCGGTAAAAGGATCACATTTGAGTAGTGTGAATTGTTCTATGTATTTGCGATATTCAGGTTGTCGTTAGGACACTGGCAGGGGTCTGATTTAGCTCATTAGCGAGGCTCTTGGAGTAGAGGAAGGAAGGGGAGATGGAGAAGGAGAAGGAGAGACAACGTTTTATGTATTTCGAGATACCATTTAATTGAGATTATTCACCGACTTCGTGACGGCACCCAATTTGTATTACTTCGTGTTTTACCAACACTTCAATTAGCATCCTGTAACTGGTCTATATTCGAAGGCCTTCTTGAGAACTATCAAGCTGTTGCACCCTCCCAAACAATTGAAGATGAGGCGACAGGAATTGTGAGTGCCATCTCAGGGGCCCTTCGTGTGGCCTGCCCTAGATCCCGTATACAGGTAGCGAAAGCTGGCTGGTGGACAAAGGAGTGTATCGAAGCTCATTTAAACTTCTGCCGAGCTCGCCGCACGGGTCTTCCGGTGGTTTCCGAACGTCGAGCCTTCGGTAAAGTTGTCGGAAAATCTAAACGGGCATACTGGCACAACAAGATAGAACAAGTCTCCAGTCTCAAAGAGGCCTACCAGGTAGTAAGCTGGCATAAGAAAGAAGCTCAATACCACACCCCACCTTTAGAGAGCCTGACTGGCCCAGTATTCCGTCCGGAGGATAAGGCGCAGTTATTTTAAGAGACACTTCTCAGCCGACATCTAAACCAAGTAGATATCGACGATACAGCCCCTGTAGTGGCAAAAAGATCGATTTCCTGGCCTCAGATAACAGAAAAAGAGGTCTATAACTCATGCTGTGTCGTCTCAATATCTGCCCCTGGACCGGACGGTATCACCACAATGGTACTTAGACGCGCTTGGCCACTCATTGGGGCTCGAATAATAGCTTTATTTCGCTGGTGTGATCAGCAAGGACTACACCCGAGTGTTTTCAAGAAGGCTAATATTATTATAATTCCAAAGTCTGAAAACCGCAATCGGGCTCTACCAAAGTCATAACGACCAATTGCCCTTCTGTCGTGTCTTGGTAAGGGACTCGAGAGACTAATGGCTCGCCGCCTCTCATTTCTAGCGCTGAAACTACAGATTCTCTCCCGGGATCAATGTAGTGCAGTTCCTCGAAGATCTGACACAGACCTCACCACAGCACTATCGCGCAATATTCAGGATGCGTGGTCCAAAAAAAGGTGGCTGGCATGGTCATAGTAGATGTGAAAGGAGCATTTGATGGTATCCAAGAAGACCGCCTCTGTTACTGCTTGCGGGCTCAAAGCTGGCCCCCTAATGTGGTACAGTGGGTATCTTCTTTTATGTCTGGGCGAGAAGCCTCAATCATACCTGATAGAACTCCATCTCCAACATTTAAAATCCACTGTGGGCTTTCACAAGGCTCGCCCGACTCTTCAATCCTACTTCTGCTCGCAATTGAAGGCCTCCTCAATCTCTCCCCAACAGGCTCCGGCTACGCAGATGATGTGGCACTTATAGCGTCTGCGCCATCCCTCACTCGATGCTTAGAGCTACTCCAGAAGCAGTTAGACTCCACCCTCGCATGGGAGCGCGATAACGGCATCACTTTTGAAGTGTCCAAAAGTGAGCTGCAGTTCTTCCACCGAAAGCATGGATCCCCAGCAGAGCCCAGCGCTTACGCTAATGAAGTAGAGGTTACTCCAAACAATCACACACGCTAGCTTGGAGTTATCTTTGACCGAGGCCTTCGATTTAGACAGTATGTAAGACAAAAATGCGGTAGGTTCTTGGCCATCACGAGCCACATAAAAAGCCTCTCAAGAATCACTCGAGGAATAAGCCCTCTTCTCTTGAGACAAGCACTTAGAGGAGCAGCTCTTACAACCTTGCTTTACGGGGCTGAGACTTGGTATTCCAAAGGAACCCCAAAAGGACTAGTTCTTAGAATACAACAAAGGATGAACGACGCGGCCCGAGCAGCTCTTCCTGTATTCCGAACGACACCAGTCGCTGTAATTCTCCGGGAGACAGGTTGGGGTCCGGCACGAGCCTGGCTTGAACGTATTCACGATCGCCTAGCCTTCCGCATCGCCTCGGCAGATCTTAGGCACCCCCTTCGTAGAAGATGGAATTCCGCAAGAATGCTGTGGATCCGACAAAGAATTTCTCCAGAACTCTCAGAAGATACTATTCCCCCACCCTGGAAATTAATTGGGATATATCTTTGGAAAAGATTGGGGCGGTTAGTCGCAATGCTGGAGTCGATACCTTCTCCGGTTGGCTCGTTCTGCAATCAATATTGGACCTCTCTGTTTTCTCCGATGGTGCGTTAATCGAGGACCGAGCAGGAGCACGATATTCGATAAGACGTGGCGCGGTACACGAAATAGCCCGTGGAACTTTACCTCTAAGTACCTCAGCAGAAGTTTATGATGCTGAAATTGCTGGAGCTACTGAGGGGCTAGCGGCTGCCATCCGCAATCCCATGGCATTTTATGCAGCCAACGTAACTGTCTGAATAGACAACCAAGAAGCGGCTCTACGGCTGCTCCTGCTACCCCCCACCGCAACAAGTTCCTGTCAAATTACGAAATTCCAGAAACTCGCTGCCAGCTGGTCTGAAAGGAAACGCGCATCCTGCACTAGGGCTGGAACAGTCAGTGTCCGATGGTGCCCTGGAAATTCTGGAATCCCCGGAAACAAAGTAGCAGACTCTCTAGCCAAGTCAGTATGTCTAATGCCTACATCTTCTCTCCCTCTGTCCATAGCAAGGGCAAAAAGGAAGGTGGCTCAGATCTACATGGCCTCCAGCAACGCTGTCAGGATTGCCTTCTGTATAATCTATATATGTGGAGATAACCAGAATCTAGTGTTCTATGATTCTGGTCTGGCCTTTTGGCCGAGCAGTTATGCACCTATCTCATGCATAATGTAGGATGGCGCCCTTTAGCCTGAATACCACCTTTGAGACCCATGTCTCCTCCTTGCTGTCTACATGATGCTTCTGAAAAACGCCTTCTAGGAACGAAAGGCTCTGGCTAGATATAAAGAAATCGGAATTGGTCCTAGCTCAGGAATAACTCCAGAACTAAAAAGCTTAAATCGGCGGACGTTTGGGGCGCTCATCGCAGCTCGCTCTTGACATGGAGATTTCGCCCCATATCATCGACGTTTCGCACACGAAGATGCCCTAATGACCTGCTCCTGTGGCGAAGAAAAAAGCCCTGATCACTTCTTATGCAGAATAGTGTGAGGGTCCAGATAGAGCACGAGCTAGGAGATGACAAAGTCGAGTCAAATAGATATTCAAATCAGGATTATAATATAAAGGATTCTAAACTAAGGAAGAGAAGGGAAAGAAAGCATCTACAGATCTATAGCTGTACATAATTAACACCTCGCCCGTGTGCTTCATACCGGGTAACTCCTTATACTACAGACTAATCACTATATCATTGCACTCCTACTCATTACTATGATGCAGGGCCGTCACAAATAGGAAGAAGCCGTCCCCGCCTTTGCGGTGGACCTTGTCATCCTTGCCCAGGCATCAAATGGGTACTTGGCACGCCTGAAGGTGCCCTTTCCTTCGGAAAATGGGTCGAGCTGACGAAATTCTTCGACAAAATCCAGAGAGCCCATTAGATATTTCCAAGTGAAATTTTACGATCGGGTGTGGGGTTAATGTTAGATGGAAATATGTATCCCTATTTTCTTGTTCTGCAGGTGTAATTTAAAACTACTTGAAAAACAAAAGTGAAGTTCCAGGTAGAGGGAAATTTGCCACATTTAAATTGGAAAGCAGAGTGGCGGACAGCTGTTTGTTTGTTTGTTCATTAACGTGCTAGGTGAAGTAACTACTGTCGCACTCCTACTGGAGCTTGAGCACGAGTGGGGTCGGGCTGGATCAGGTTAACTACCGTGTAGTACAAATGCCTCGTCCCACCTAAATGACCGAAACCATGCCAAAATGCATCTATGTGTTGAACCATGACAAATTCAGCAGCCCAGAATTGAAAACAAGACAAAAACTTTCCCGCAAAATCCTGCATTATAGAAGAAAAACTTGAATAATCTCCCTTCCATTGTTCCGTCTCAGCTACCACGCGCCTGAGCCTCGTTTCCTATCCCTCTTTCCATGCCAAACCACCTAGGCTTCCGTTCTATCACCTCCGAGTCACAGGTATCCCTGCAATCCCCCGACTAGCCTCCGCATAAGTCCCGCTCTCCTGGACGTAATCCCTGAACAGCTGCCATCCATTTGATCCGAGCATTGTTTCCAGAGCTGGTGCCCTTCGCTTTCCGCTTTTCAGCCTCCATGTTGCCAGTGCTTTTCGACACTAGACAAGGTGACCAATTGATTTTTCCCTCCCACACTCGCAGTTAAGTGTAGCGTCAGTGTGGTTGAAGCGGCGATGATATGCCGCAAAGTCCCCATGTCCAGTTCGGGCAGCGATCAAGCGTGCGAAGACCGCTCTGGGTAGCGCTAGCTCTGGCGGTTTCTTGCGGCGCATATCGAGTTCAAGGTCGGCGTAATGTTTCGGGCTATTCGAGTGCCACCAGTCTGTCAACATCTGCCTGGACAGTTCACGGGCTTTCCGTCTATATGAGGCGAGGGTCATCACATCATGTGTCGTCCTAGAGTTGTCCGGCGAGTTAAGCTCTCTTCGAACGAGTCCATCGGCGATTTCATTTCCTGCCAGCCCTTCGTGGCCCGGAATCCATCCTATTTTGACAGGCGCCGCTGATCCCGCGGCCAGTTTCATGAACTTTTGGATATGCCAGGATGATGAGCCTGTTGTTCCCGTCAGTAAAGCCCGAACAGCCGCAGAATTGTCGAGAAGGATGTAGATGGCGCTGCGTCCTCGATCTTGACTGCTGGCAGTGATTGCTTCTAGAGCAGCCAAAGCTCCATGAACCTTCGCGTCGTACACCTCCGCATTGGTAGTTTTGCCTGAGCCGCTTTGCTCGATTGCCGTGCCTGTGCCACTGATAAACGTCACAAAGGCCCATGACACTTTGTCGGTGGACGCCTCAGAACCATCACTGTACACGCAGAGACAGTCGGGTGGGAGTGTAGGCAGCCACTCTCTTATAAACTTGGCAGCCTCTTTCTTGCTTGTCCAGCAGGGAATTGGCTGAGGGGGGACCGGAGGTCGGAGCGGTGGAGGTAGTTCAGCCTCTGGCAGAAGTCGATACATCCTCTGGACCCTCGAATCATGAACTCTATCCAGACCAAGTCTGGTTTTGTTGCATGTCTTGAGTCCTAGTCGGCGACGAGCGCTGTCAGTGCTTTCCGTGGCCCGAAGTCGAAGCGGATGGTACTCATCTAGTCTTCGGATTCGTGCAGCAGTCTTGAGCCTGCGTTCCTCAAGCAGAATGTGTGCTGGTAGAATGCCAATCTCCCTTCTCAGGGCTGCGATGGGCATGGTGCGCCAGGTTGGTAGAGCCACTGTTGGAAATACAGTTTCCTGCTTTTCTTTCTATCGACCAATGTGGTTGCATGCATCTTGCCTGAACTATATTTCTGAGTTCGGGCAGGATCCCACACTTCTGATCCAATCGGACTCAACGTTAGAGTCTGCTTGAATCCCATTCTTCCCGAACAAATCCAGTCGTTGTTTTGTTCGTACTTCTATTGCGTGACCCAGTATCCTCAGTCAGTGGATAATTATTTTCTGGTATGGGGTCCCACTTATTTCTGCAGTCGAGTCGGTTCCGGGTAACCTCTATTTCTTATAATTCCACTGTATATATCATAATACCTGTAGTCTATTAGTCAATTAAGCAAACTGAACTTCTTCTCCGTTCTCAGGCAATTCTTACTCCGAAGTCTTCTCTATACTCTAACAGCCACGCGAATTCCTAAGGCAGAATTTTGGTCAATAACTTTGCACTGTCTCTTGCAAGAGTTGCGCGCGACACCCCGATATGTTTCCCTGGTTGGCCACAGGTACCAGAATTCCGCTGCGTGTATCGTGATTGGCAGGAATACCGTGCGGATCACTGTGGTTAGTAAGTCGGGCCTTGGTCCCTGGGTGCAATGAGTGAGCCGTCGGAAGTGTTGCACTAGCCGCATTGCTTTGCTGATCCACTTTGCAACGTGGCTTTCGAAGGTCAGACCGCGATCAAGGTGTACTCCGAGCCATCGGATACCATCGGATGCTTGTACATCGCGAGTGCCTACCCTTATAGCCGGAATATCGTGACCCCTGGATCTAGGGCCGACGAAGTAGACTACTTCGACCTTTTCTGGGTCGAAGGAGACGGTATTTTCAGCAGCCCACCCTAGGACTGCGTCGACTTCTCGCTGGACAGCTACTGCGGTTTCGTTCGGAGTTGAGCCAATGCCGAGGATAGCAACATCATCTGCATAGCCGAATCTCCAACTACTGCTCCCCACGACTTCGGCCATGTAAAGGAGGAAGAGAATTGGGGATAAAGGCGACCCTTGTGGCAGCCCGCATTCTAGGTGAATTGGGTCTGTTACTCCATTCTCGTGTCTGACGCGGACGGATCGTTTGTCCAGGAAAAACTCTATCCAAGTGATAGCTGCTTTCGGCCACCCAACTTTATTCATCCTTTGCAGCAGTCGTCCGTGGAATACAGCGTCAAATGCACCCTGTACGTCCAGAGTGACAAGGACTGCTTTCTTCTGCCTCTTCATTGCATGCTCCACATCGTGGATGACGCATGAGACGATGTCATTAGCTGATCTGCCGGAGAGTGCTCCAAAAAGCTGCTGCGGCACGGCCTTGTACGAAATGGCGGTGTAAGCCATTCGCCTTGCAACTAGTCTCTCAAGACCTTTGCCGAGAGAGGAAATTAGTGCGATGGGCCTCCATCCTTTAGCTATACTGAGATTTCGGCCAGGCTTGGGGAGGAGAATCACTTCGGCTAGCTTAAATACCTTCGGAAAATGATTCAGTCGAAGTGAGCCCTCAAAGAATACTCTCACTGCTTGTCCAATTGACGGCCAGGCTGTCCTAAGAAGACGAACAGAAATTGCGTCTGCTTCAGGGGCTTTATTCTGGCAGGCCGTTGTTACCCACTTGGCTTCTTTGTCTGTGACGCTCGAGACCCATGGAAGGTTTCCGCGTCCCGGCTCGAGGTGTTCGGTGTCCACGTCATTTTGGCTAGTGAACCGGCCGAGAAGGAGATCACGCAATAGAAGTGCACAATTTCCTGGATCCGAGACAAAACCATCCGGAGTTTGGAGTGGTGGAGTAGCAGATGTAGGTTGCGGCTTTGCCCAACGTGCCATCTGATACATGTCGACATCAGTTGTGGCTTCGGAGAACTTCCGCCGCCAGTACTGGCGTTTCGCACTTCTGACTATGCGACGGAAATCCTTTCTGCCCTCTTCGTCTCTGAATATCTTGTATTCGCGTTTGGCTTGTGCGCACTCTATCGTCCACCAAGGTGCCGTCCTACCCTTCTTCGCACTCCCGCGTCTTCCGGTAGCCCCAATTGCATCGCTAATGGTTTGGACCAGCTTATCAGCGAGGTTGTCTACCGCGCTTATTGAGTCCAATGGATTTAACCCTATTCCAAGGGCCCACCTACCTAGTACCTTGGCGAAGTTTTCGAGGGCGTCGTCTATCACTCGCACCGGTTGGCCAGTTTTGATAATAGCTATGGCTTTCGAGTTCGGGCGGGGAACGTCTCCTGCAAGAGTTCTGTGATCCGATGTCGAGTCAAGCTCTATCGAAATATCTGCAAGGGCACAAGCGTTAGACCAGACTAGGTCGAGTGTATTTCCGAGATCGTGTGTCGGGACGCCTGGTGTAGAAGATAACTCCATACCGTGCTCGAACATCCATTCAGTGAGCACATGGCCGTCACCGTGTAGCCTAGTAGCCATTGGCTGCCAGTAGGTGTGAATAGCATTGAAGTCTCTGCCAATAACTGTAGGCCCAGATGGAGTCCATGGTAGCAGCGGCAAAAGGTGTGCTCCAGGAGCGCGGTATACGGAGACAAATGTGACTCCTTCTACCTTTACTGCAGTGAGATCTGGTGATGTCTCCCAGATTGCTTGCTGTTGGCAATGGATCCCTTTTCGCGTGTAGATGAGGGAGCGTGGCCTTGAAGAGTTGGCAGCAACACAGGGAGGCAGATGCCCATCGAATCCGGGATGCGACTTGGTGAGCCAGAAGCCGTCCTTTTTTTGGGTCCAGGGTTCCTGGATAAGTAGGACATCGGTTCCTGAATCCCAAGCGGATTGCAGGATGATTTCCGTAGCCGGGTCTCCTCAGCCCAGATTAGCGCAAAGGAACGATATTGTTGTTGCCATTTTTTGAAGCTCAGTTGGGTTGTGGTCCCTTATGGGCATTGAGCAACGTTTGTATTTTCGTTTTCGGCAGTAGCCTCGGTGGCTTTCTCCTTTGCTTCCTTCTCTCTGATCGAAGCGTTCCGTTACTTTTGACCTTGTTCGCGAATTACCGTCAGCTGGTCTCTTGTGCGCTGTACCGTTTTGCCACCAACCCGCGTCGGCCTTGCCATGCAGTTAGGCTCGACGGCAGAGTGTGGTCCATGGCAGTTGATGCATCTCGGGATAGCCTGCTTGCAATCGGTGGCATTATGCTCGATGGAGCCGCATCTTGAGCAGCGTTCTGCTTGCGAGCAGATCTTTGTAGAGTGGTGTCCCCAACATCGGTTGCATTGAGCGATTTTTGGCTTGCGCTGGAGTTCGTGGAGCCGACCACTTTCTTCAAATTGTCGTTCACCAAGCTTTGGTTTTTGTTGTAAAGGTAAGAGCTAACGGAGGTTAATTGGCAGAAGGTTTACGGATGATTATCGATGAATCAATATGAACTGCTGATATATTTGATACTCAGAACTATGAGGATTTAGGAGGTTTAAAGCGCTAATTATATACACATCTGAGGTGGCTTGACTCTCGCCTCATTTACCCAAAATAGTATCACGGAATATTCTAGTCTCTGCCATCACCAGCACAACACTCCCCCTGATGGTGAGTACTCTCTAACCATCTCCATGCGGGTGGAATTGATATAGCTGGTCTATATAAGCTCGTACATTCGGAATGGTGTAACTTGTTATCATCTGATTGAGAATCTCCCCATTTGGTGATCGTGATCTTCGATTGGTGCTCCTAGTGTGTCATTTGCTGCTTTTCTTTTCTCTCCCTTTTGTGGCTCCTCTAAACCAATGATATAACTCCAGTCATAACATGCCTTTCATTAACTTTTCTTCCACGAGCTTTATGTAACCGGGGTATAGGCTATTGGCTGTTTTCTTCTTGACTGAGTTGTGTGAATTTAATCCTCTGATTAATATTCAATTCTTCATTTATTTTTTTATATGAAAGTTCCTCTGAACCAATGATTTAACTCCAATCATAACATGCCTTTCAGTTCCTTTTCTTCCTCGAGCTTTATGTGGCCGGGGTATAGGCTGTTGGCTGTTTTCTTCTTGACAGAGCTGTTTAAATATAATCCTCTGATTATAATTCATTATTTAATTTTATATATTAGCAGCTTTCTTCTTCTTCAGAAGTTTCGTTCTTATGACTGATTATTAATACTGATTTTTCATGGTTGTGACCTTTATGTGCTTCTCTATTAAATCAGCGCTTATGTGCCCGCTCTGGATGCTGTTTGTAACAATCCTTATTGGCGTGGTCATGCTTGCAGGGTGTACATGGATCGTCCGAATCCTGATCTTTATCATCAATTTTCTGGGATATGTTAAGCTCGCGATGTTTCTATTGTCGGTTTCGGTTATTCTCGTCCTTTCTTGCTGCTGCTGCGTCTGGGTATGAGAAAGCATCATTTTCCTCCAGGTCTTATTTTCTTTCCAAGGCAATATTACTTGCCTCTGCCTTGGTTTCCCTCCATTTGTCTAGCCATTTTATCTGTGAAAGGCTTCTGAATGGGGGTGGATGCTCGCGACCTCATTAGCTCTGGCTGTAATTTAATGTAATACCTTTGATAAGTATTTTTGGCAGCTCTGTGGCTTTTTACTTTCGTCGAGGCGCTGGATTATTTTACTTTGTGCTTCGAACTCCCCCTTAATCCATGCTCGTAGCTTAAACTTGTAATGCGACATTATTGCTTCATAATTGGCGATGAATTGGACTAGTGTTGGCTGTTCGATCGCTGAATGATGTGCTGTCGGACAAGTTAACTCGGCGTATATTGTCGAAGGGGTTCACAGTTGTTCTAATGAACAAATTTATTTCGATAGTCTGATCAGTCAGTTGTAACCTTATCGAGCACCGGGCTCATAACCTGTTGTAAAGGTAAGAGCTTACGGAGTTTAATTGGCAGAAGGTTTACGGATGATTATCAATGAATCAATATGAACTGCTGATATATTTGATACTCAGAACTATGAGGATTTAGGAGGTTTAAAGCACTAATTATATACACATCTGAGGTGGCTAGACTCTCGCCTCATTTACCCAAAATAGTATCACGGAATATTCTAGTCTCTGCCATCACCAGCACAACAGTTTTCCTGTCGCATAATGCAGCACCTAGTCTGTAGATGGCCTCGCCGTGCTAGTCGCAAAAGCGCGAGCAGATGTTGGTCTGACGCCAGTTTTGAGGGTGGCTTCTCCGATCACCATTTCTGGTGTGACTGGCACTGGTCCCTCGAGGGTATATAGCCTGTCTGGAATATTGGGTGCAAGCACTGATATCCAATTGGACGCGGCTTCCAACTTCATTTCAGAGCAATCTAGGGTATTTGCTCCTGTCAGAAGCGCGCTTCTTGCTACTTCCCCGTCAGCTTGAATGGCAAATCCAGAATTCACGACTGTGACTTGTCTGATCGATGAGTTGGCCAGGCGTAGTTTACTAGCCAGGTTTATTTTTGTTACGGTTTGACCGTGGTTTAGCTTAGGCGGAGACCTAAGCGGAGTTTGGGGGCGTATTAGGGAGAGTGTTACATATTATCTTGTATCAAGCGACTAAGTTTCACTTGGCCACATTACATTAAAGCTAGGAAGGAATGTGAGACGGCGAAGTAGAATTGCCAAGTGAGAGAGTCAGCTAGATGGCAAAGATGATGACGGGCAGTGGCGGAGCAATATGTCATTCTCTGTTGCGATTTCATAGTAAGAGGAGCAGAAAGTATAGCTCAAAGAATATTGTTTCCATTAAAGTTCTAAGTTACATGTAAGACGCGAATTTATGTGCGCATATCCTAGAGTTAAAGTGGGTATGCAAACAACAATTACTACAGTGAAAAGTCTTCAGCACAGCTGACCACGAAACCATTGTGCGAGGAATAAAACAGTAATGACCCCGCACCATTAACGCCATCCTATTTGTCGCAAAGTAAACGTGACCATATCTCTCACTGCATTTGCATATAGTATCATATTACCCCGCTCGTGCAAATGTATGAGAGAATATCTCAACAGCGAAAAGAAACTAAAATGTAGAATACAGGATATATTGTGCAGCATGCAGGAAAGTTGTTCATATTTGCAAGGAATGCCAATTATCGTAAGAAATGTGGCAAATTCCAACATTCTCACCAATAGAGTACGTACTGGATGAGCTAGAAGGATGTACAAATAGTCATTGCCCGTAGTTGTGATACTTCTCTCTTCATATAGTTTAATCTTTCTAAAAGTACACTACAACCAGCTTGGTTTTGTCACGATTTTTATGAAATGTGGAGACATGCGTCTCCACGGGTGATCGGATTTGAGCCATAAGAATACGCGCTTGTCAGCTTTTTCCTGCATCACTGCTGATGCCTTGAGTTTTGATGTGGGCGTGTGGCCAGTGGTTGTTTTTGTGGCAGCTGTGGTTGCTGGCTTAGTCTTTTTTCGCACCACCTCTGTCCAGGATCTCTCGGGAGTCTGGTTGGTGGTTTGTTCTGTCCCATGGGTAGGGATTGGTGTTGCAGAAGCAGCCGGTGGTGTGGCTACTCCTAGTCTCGTGTTTTCCCTGGCGAGGATCTGTACAGGATGCACGACGCTCCCAATAGTCTTCTTTCTCGACTCTTTAGTTGTCTCGGGGCGAGGTTTGATGATGTGGCCACTAGCAGCTTGAGCTGGTGCTGTGGCTTTGGGGGTGGCTGAATTGCCCCGCAGAATTTCTGTGATCCGGCTTTGAAGAGCCAAACCGGTGAGTTCGATTGCTTTTCGGAACTCTTCGTCTGCTGTCGATTCGAGCAGGTTGCAGTACCCGCTGACAATGCGCTCTGCTTCCGCAAAACGTTCCTGGAAAGCCCTCGCTTGTTCGGCGAGAAAGTTGGTCATGTTGACGGCCGTGGGGTTTGGGCTCGGATTTGTAGAGTGCTGTTGACTCGCGCAGCAGACAGGGTCTGGTGTGGTGTCGTGTGGTGTGGGCAGTAGTGTGTATTGTGGATCGTTGAGATCCATTTCGACGTCCTGGCGTGTCGCGTGTTGAGTGGGGAAAGGTGGCCAGGAGCCAGCCTCTGCGGAGGACTGGGGCGGCACAGGTGATTGAGAAATGGAAGTGGCAGTAAAATGTCGAAAATGGAATGCAATATCGTCACTTTCGATTGCGAAAAATTGTGTAGGCAGCCACAAGTGTCGTTGAAAATATGTTTTTGTTATGGCAGACAGCTGTTTTTTTAATTTTTTTTTAATTTTTAAGTCCTAAGCTATGCTCAATATTTCCTAGGAGTCAAGGACCGGTGCACACGGCCAAGATCATGCTTCCCACATGCCCGACTCGGTCTTACCGCGTGACTCACTACACAACAAGTAGCTAGTTATAATAAAGAAAATAAATGCCTGCACAAACTCCCTTAACCAAAATTCCAAATCCCATACTCCTGTTTGTGGTTGGAAAATGACACTTCTCGTCTCATTTTCCCGCCCATCATGCTTCGTGGCATGATCTAGTTACTACTGTCTACGCTGAGAGCTGGAGAAGGAGTCGCAGGTGGGCCCCCGAAGCAGCCAGTTTCCTGCGCAAATTTTTTAAAGTTTTCGAGGCACTTTGGCCCGAGAGGTTTGTGAGTAAAGTCGTGATATGACATTTTCCCTCGTAGTCGACGCGTTTGGCGTACGTGCAGTCGACAGTGAATGAAGTGGAGAGGTGATGTTTCCTCTCCACAAACACACTCCATTGAAGCGGCGAAGTTGTTGAAGCGGCGATGATATGCCGCGAAGTTTCCGTGGCCCGTACGGGCTGAGATCAGTTTATGGAGTAGCCGCCGGGAAAGTGTCTGCTCGCGTGGCTTGCGTCGTCGCATGAGGAGACCCAGATTTCGAAACCTAGGTGGACATACTTCTTCCCACCAGTCGTCGAGAAGCGCTTGACGTTTCCGGTTCATGAGCCGACGAACGTACGCCATTGTGACGGAGATAGGCTGGCTGTCTTTGCTTGGCAGTTGTTGGAGGCCGGAGCGTGCAGCTCTATCTGCATCTTCGTTTCCCTGTATCCCGGAGTGGGCCGGTATCCACTTCACCGAGACTAGAGCCTTTTTCGATAGCGCCCTAAATTGGCGTACGTCGTCGAGGCTTGTTGTGGCAATTCCCGTCAGCAGTGCTTTCACTGCAGACTGACTATCCGTCAATACATTGATCTGCTGCCTGCCGTATTTTCCCCCGTTCTCCCCCTCCGACAATTCCAGCGCAGCTTCCAGGGCCTTCCTCGCCCCTAGTATTTCCGCATCAAGCATTTCACCACCATGCTCGATGCCACATCCCTTCAACAAAGTTTTTCCATTCCTCTTCAAGACAAACCCCCATGCTGAGCGACCATTACCCTCCGACGATCCATCCCGGTAGGCGCAAATATCTGATGCCGGCACACTATCAATGAACCTAGTTGCTTTCTCTTCCTCCTCTATCCTTGAGTTGAAACTCGAAAGATAGCTTGGGGGTGGCAAAGGCGCAGCATCTTCCGCATCCGGGAGTTCTCGGTAAGCAAGCTGTACTCGTGACATGTGGATCTCTGGATTCTTGGGCGCCCGAGAACATTTCTTGTATTTCCGTGTTCCATCGTTTGGAAGCATAGCGGCGCGAGTCCGGAGCGCATGGCAGTTTTCTAGTGAGTGGAGCCGAGCTGAAAGCCGTAGTCAGTTCCTTTCCAGAATAATCTTTCCTGTTGCAATGCCTCCTTCGCGGTGGAGAACAGGATTCGGTGTCGTTCTCATTACCGGGAGGGCAGCACGCAGTCCGGTTAGGATTACCTTATCGATCATCTCGCAGAAAATGCTAGTCCGAGGTGTCATGATTTCACGGATCCGTAATTAGAATTTTAATACTAATTTTAATTCGTGATAAGATGAAGGGGTAGTTAATTAAAGACATCAATTTAATAATAGCTTCCCCTATACAATTACTCATGTAAAACGTCATGTAAGGATATACAAGGGAGTCATGAAGAGAAGGACAAGAACACAGCCATCAATGCGAAGATGTTGGCAAGAATTGATTACGATCAATTCCGGCTGGCAAATGCTTCTACTCTTGTATATAATAGTTCAGCGTGAGAGAGGTTTACTCCTCACGCAACGTCTTCTTTATCTACCATTTACAATACATTTGTTTACCCATCTCTTCTTCGGGAAGACCATATATCCATTGCCCAGTTCTTCATCAGCAAGACCCACGTGTAACATCTACTGCAACTAGTTGCCCATTCATCTCTTCCTAGAGAAGACCTGTCATTCCTTTGACCCATTTATAATCTTCACTTACCACCTAGATCTTCACCAGGCTATACAACGCACCCCGTGGAGCACCGTCAAACCCTCATCCTTGAGACATGATTCCCCTTTTGGTCGGACGTTTGATGCCGGGTCACCAAACATCTGCTCCAGAGGTTGCTACGGGGACAATGCACGTGTCCACTGCCCGAACCAGTGCTGCAGGAGCAGCTCCTCGATATGCTGAGTTGAAGCGGCGCATTTGCTGGGCCACCTTCAGAGCTTTGCCACACCACGTCGTGACGTGATGTTTGAAGTCCAGTCGCGGGTCTAGGTGTACTCCTAGCCAGCGTATTTGGTCTGCTGGCTCGATAACCAAGCCGTTCACACAAATGCCCACTGGCTCCTCGCGTTTGCGTCCGGGAAACTGGACTACCTCCGATTTGTTGGTATCAAAGGAGACTGCATTGGTGCTCGCCCACTCCAGAAGATGGTCCACTTACTTCTGTACTGAAGCGGCTGACTCGACTATGCTGCGCCTGAATCCTAGTATCCCGACGTCGTCAGCATAGCTGAACCTCATTTCTGCATTGCCGCTTTGCATTGGCTCTTCCATGTACAAGAGGAAGAAAAGTGGCGATATCGGCGACCCCTGCGGAACCACACACACCAGCTCTTTCTGCCCAGTTACCCCTCCAAGATATCGTACTTCTACCTTTTGTTGTGCAAGAAATGATGTCGTCTATCGGAGAATTGAGTCCGGCTACCCCTGCTCTTGCATCCTCCTCACCAAACGATTGTGAATTACTGCATCGAACGCGCCTTGGACATCCAGAGTCGTAAATGTGGCCGCCAATCCCTGGGTACTTGCCTCTTCGATGTCGTGGACTACGCAGCTGACAAGATCGTTTGCTGATCTCTTAGGGAGCGCGCCAAATTGTTGGTATCCAACAACATCCAGCGTAACTGCAAGATGGGCCATCCGCTTAGACAACAGTCGATCCAGTCCCTTACCCAAGCATGACAAGAGGGCAATGTTGAGCGGATTGGTTTGCAAAAGCTTGTGGCTGTTAGGCACAGATTGTATCACTTGGTGAAGCGAGTGGGAAAGTAAAGGAGTCTGTAAATCTGTTGTGGAGAGTTGTTAATTACTCCCACTAGGACACAGAGTGCTATATAAACTATATTTTGTAATAATAAAATCTAGTGGTTGGTATTTACGTCAAAGCGCATTAATACTAACCTCACAATTAATGGGAGATTAGTGACGTGTCTTCTACACATCCCTGTCTTTACCATAATTGGAAGCACCAATTTCAACACCCCTTCTCACTTTGTACCAAAAGTTTTTGTGCATAGGTGGTTAAGTCTCGGTCTTGGTAGGCCTTTTGTACAAATATCTGCAAGATTTTCACTTGAAAGAATGTGTAGTAAAGTTAGCTAACCGTCATCAATTCTTTCTCTAGTGAAATGGTAAGCGATATCAATGTGCTTTGTAGCGTCATTGATTTTATGATTGTGAGCGAGATCAATAGCGGAGTTATTGTCTGTTGAAAGGGACGAGGGTATATTTTTGTTCACTAGTTGATGAAGCCCACGTGTCATCCAAAGGAATTGTCTAGCTGCAAGTGATAGTGCCATATACTCAGCTTCACAAGTGGAGTGAGCGACGGTACGTTGTTTGCGAGACTTCCAGGCGACTGTGGATCCTCCTAGTTGGAACAAATAACCCGAGAAGCTCCTTCGAGTATCTAGACAATTTCCGTACGATGCATCACAGTATCCGTTGAGTATCAAGGGAGACTTCAACTCATATGTAAGTTTTAAATCTCTTGTTCCTTTGATGTATCGCAAGACCCGCTTGACCGCACTTAGATGAATGATTGATGGATCCGAACTGAATTGTGAGAGATGTGAGATTGCATATGCAAGGTCAGGCCTCGTTGCAGACACGACATACATTATAGATCCGACTATTTGCTGATACAGCGTTGCGTTAGCCCAAGGTTCTCCATTTGTTGCTGCCATCAGTTGTTGGTTACACTCAATAGGCGTGGGGACCGAATTGCAGTCTTGCATAGAAAATCGATTCAGGACTCTATCTATGTATGCGGTTTGCGACAAGCTGATTCCAGCATTACAGTACTCAATTTGAATTCCAAGTAGCCAGTGGAGTGTTCCCATATCTTTGACCTTGAATTCGGCTTTAAGCGGGTTAACAGTTTCACTCAATAGCAAATCTTGTTCTCCAAATAGTACAATATCATCCACGTATACCGCTAAGTATAATTCTCCTGTATTGTGGATAAAGACACAGAGATCAAAGGGTGACAAAGAAAACCCGAGGGGAATGATAAATTCAGCCAACCTGAAAAACCATTGCCGTGGTGATTGCTTCAATCTGTATATACACCTATTAAGTTTTGCAACATGGCCCTCTTGCCTGTACCCTTCAGGGAGTTCCATATAGATTTCTTCATTCAAGATCCCATATAAAAATGCGGTTTTTATGTCAAGTTATCTTGGTCTCCAATTTTTCGAGGCAGAAATTGCTAAGAGTATTCTTAAAGAATCAAATCACACGACTGGAGCAAATGTTTCATCGTAATCTGGTCCTTGGATCTGTGAGAATCCTTTTGCGACGTAACGTGCTTTGTATCTTTCGATTTCCCCATATGCATATTTTTTAATTTTGCATACCCATTTGCCACCAACAACTTTGCGACCTGCAGGACGAGGAACAACGTTCCAGACATCATTTTGTTTGAGGGATGACATCTCTTCTTCAAATGCTATTTTCCAGTCTTCCCAGTTTGCTGATGCCTTAGCACCATTGTACGTTTTGGGTTCTGATACATCAATGACATTTAAAAGTGCTAATTCTTGTCCCTCATCACCACTATTGTTGCCATTCAAACTTTGCAATGTGGGTTGATGAAGATCACGAGAAGTATTCCACCACTCCCCCGTTATCGTATCTTCATAAGTTCGAGGACGTTTAATGCGTTTAGGTCTGGAATTGACATTGTTATTATGATCTTGATTTAAAAGATTTAGAGAAGATGTTGAAGCAGAAGTTGAGGCAGATGGTTGAGGTTCGAGTTGAATATAAGTTGGTACTGATGACTCTTGCAATGGTTCTGACTGAGACAGATAACTAGGATCTTGATTATGAGAGAGATCTTGAATGTTTTGTCCTTCACCAACATTAGAGGAAATTTTCCAATTGTTTAACAATATTGTTGACGTTATTGGAGTTTGTTGATGAATCTTGTGTGGAGACAAGGTTGATGTTAGATCAGCAACAGGTTGGTCACCCTCGTAGGGGATAAATTTTACATCAGCCAATATAACTATCTGTTTCCTTGCAGGAATAAAAATTCGATATTGATGATCAGTTTTGGTGTATCCAACAAATATACCTTTCTCAGCATTTGGTAGAAGTTTGTATCCTGATGGTCGCTTAGCCATGGGAATATGCACATAAAATTCTTGACCAAATGGATGAAGGTGTAGAACGGATGGTTTTCTCGCGTGGAATGCTTCATATGGCGTCTGTCCATTAACAGCACTATGTGCCTGACGATTTTTAGTGTAGATGAAGGATTTTGCTGCTTCAGCCCATAACTGCTTATCTTTAATTGATGCGAGAATTGCACGAACTCCTTCAATAACAGATCGATTTAGCCTTTCGGCTACTCTGTTTGATTCGGGAGAATAGGGAGGCGTCAGATGATGGCTTATCCCCTTCTGAACCAGAAAATCGGAGAGCGTTGCATTGACATACTCACCGCTGTTGTCTGTTTTGAGTGATTTAACTTGACAATTGTATTGCGTTTCTAATGCCTTAACAAAATTGATAATAGCCTGAGCCGCCTCAGATTTGTGTTTAAGGAATTGAATCGTGGTACAGCGTGTCGCGTCATCAACAAAACTTATGTAGTATAGTGCATTGCCATACGACAGAACAGGAAACGGTCCAGCAAGATCTGAGTGAATGTATTCGCCTTTCGATGTTGATTGTGCAGCTGATGAGCCTGGCTTTTTGTGTACGGATTTAGATGACATGCAGGAATCACAGTGAAAGTTCTTTGGGCAATTTGGAATCACACCTGAGTTCTGGATGAGCTTCTCTGTCTTGGTTATCGTCGAAGGAGATGCATGACTGAGGGCTTTATGCCAGAATTCATAGGTGGAGCAAGCTACTTCATTTTTACGTGCGACTTCCCTGATCACTGGCAAGGCACCGTCGTAATGAGCTTCCAACCAGATTTTATTATTTTTATATATTATCATCACTTTGCCATTGTCATGGAGTAAGTATCCCTTGGATCTAGCTTTCTTCCAAGAAAATAGCGGTAAAGATAAGTTTGGCACATATAGTACATCATTAACCTTGAAAGTTGACACAGCTCCATCTGACATCTCACAGTGTAACAACACACTTCCTTTCCCTTCGATTGACATTCTCTCATTTGAACTTGACATCACATAACTGGAGCAAGGCACGAGTTGTTCGAATCGTTCTGGGTAAGGACACATGTGAGCAGTTGCGCAAGTATCAAGATAAAATAGATGACTAACCTGATCAATGCCCGTAACAGTTATATTTGCCCATTGTAAGGTTATTTCAGATTGTGTTGAATTCGGTTGGGACAATTTCTCTTTAAGTCTAGGGCAAGAGTTATAAACATGCCCTTTATACTCGGTCGGAAAACGTTTCTTGCAGAAGGAACATTCGTTCGACGAGGGGCGTTTGGAACGCTTGGATACCCTTCCAGGTTTCCTTGGCTTGAGAGAGTTATTGTCTACTTTGTCACCTTGCGTGATGAGAGCTGTTGGAGGAGGTGCAGTGCGATCTAGATCAAGAAGACGTTGTTTAACCACGGCATAGGTACAATTGTCCTTAGTCGTCAAGTTATCAACTACATCCTTATGATGTTCACAGAACGAACTCAACAAGTAACTCCTCTTAACTTCATCATCATCAAGAAAGTCAGCTAGCTTTTGGCGGTTCGAGTTTGAAGATTCTCGGGCTAACAATGTTAACCGATCATACTCCGTCTCAAATTCATCAATTACCGAACTGACAGTGCGACTTGGATCGTATGCATTTGCGAGGAGCGCAACCGATCTAAGTTGGTGGATCAATGTAAAAGAGCTGTTCTGGTGGTACTGCTCTTTCAAATACTTCCACATCAAGTGAGGGTCTTTGAGTTTTAAGATCTTGCCAAGGATCTTTGAACCGACGACCTGAATATATATATTTACAGCAATACTCGAAAGCTGGCTGTATGCTCCTTTTTCTTCAGGCGAAGCGTCCTTGTCCGGCTTTTTGCCGTCGACTACAATCTCGTTGAGTCCCTGCCCTTCAAATACTGCAGTCATTGTAATGGCCAACAACTCATAGGTTTCAGGACCAGTGAGGTGGGTTACATTTGTTAATGACATTGCGCGCAAGTAGTTGGTTCCGAGTCTCGAAGCGAAGAAGCCGGTTTTCGAAGACGAGGATTCCATTTCTGTTGAGCGGTTAGAAGACTTCTTTCGAGATGAGGATGCTTAATAGTGATGGAATCTTTTTGCTTTTAGGGGCACCGGTCTCATAACCTGTTGAGCGGATTGGTTTGCAAAAGCTTGTGGCTGTTAGGCACAGATTGTATCACTTGGTGAAGCGAGTGGGAAAGTAAAGGAGTCTGTAAATCTGTTGTGGAGAGTTGTTAATTACTCCCACTAGGACACAGAGTGCTATATAAACTATATTTTGTAATAATAAAATCTAGTGGTTGGTATTTACGTCAAAGCGCATTAATACTAACCTCACAATTAATGGGAGATTAGTGACGTGTCTTCTACACATCCCTGTCTTTACCATAATAGGAAGCACCAATTTCAACATCTTCAATTTGTCTTAAGATAGATACGTGGGACATGGTATTACATTGTAAATGTTGACCAGAGAGCCCTAATGCTTCAGATGAAGTCTATGTACTGATAGCCAGGTCATATGACCTTACTAGCTTAGTTTACATGAGTAGGTGGAATAGTTCCCCTTGACATACCCCCTCACCTATGAAGCTGTACCCAGAGTTTCATCAAGCATCCAAGGCAGTCATGTTGTAAAGGTAAGAGCTTACGGAGGTTAATTGGCAGAAGGTTTACGGATGATTATCGATGAATCAATGTAAACTGCTGATATATTTGATATTCAGAACTATGAGGATTTAGGAGTTAGAAAGCACTAATTGTATACACATCTGAGGTAGCTAGACTCGCCTTATTTACCCAAAACAGTACCACGGAATATTCTAGTCTCCTCCATCTGGCAGTACAATCTAGAGACACTTTCTATACAGTGCTCCATTGTTCCTCTACTCATCATGGAGCCACCTGGAAAGTTCTTCCTTCACCATCAGTGATCATTACCCTTGTGCATCATAATCCTAGCCATCACCAGCACAACAAGTCATACTAAATTTATTCACCAAACCCTTTAAGAGAAACCGCTAACAATGCCTTGTTGTAATGGAAGTTGTATAGAGAAGCATAAACTGTTAGGCTTATATTTAATATCACCTAGTGAAGCGAGTTGGGAGATTGAAGAGTCTGAAAACTATAGTGGAGAGTTGTTGATTAAACCCACTTAGTATCAGAGCGCTATTTAAACTAATTACTACATCAAAGTGAAGGACACGATTCACTTGTTTATGCTAAATAATTGGGAGGCTGGTCAATGTATGAGTTGTCATGAATGTGGCTAGTAATAATAGAACCTTATTACATTCCGTATTAACGCGCCTCTTCATTGCCAAGTAGCGCCAAATTCAACACTTTGTGCAACATCATATTTTCCGTCCACACATTTTCGTCCGTAACTTTTTGCGACCGACTCCTACCATCAAACAAACTATTGTTTACGATTCATTACATCAAGCGCTCTTGATTAAGATGTTAATCAGCCAAATCGACCTACTGGTTGTGCTGATAATGTCAAATCAGTCGATTTCCAAGGGCTGTTCACCCACAAACCCACCTTCAAGCCCACCCCCATCAATATCTAAGCAACCACATCTCCAAAAATCCATTTGGAGTGACCTACCAACTCCTCCAGTGTAACGGCTGTTAAGCCTAATTATCCCTGTAGCCTACGCTAGCTAGCGCAGGCAATGAGATCAATGGTGTAATCCAGAATCTTCTTGGAAGTTGTCGAAGAATCCAAACAATTCTGGTCATGGAGGGAATCCTATGGAAGGAGGAGTATTCTGGATTATATATATTTGTAGTCACTAGCTGTTAGAATTCTCTCTCTAGAGAATTATAATTAATATACTGTACTTACAAGATCGCCCAAGCATTTTGTACTGAAACCGTGACATATTATAATTCTCTCCACAAACTTCAGAACCGCAGTCAGTCAGTCAGTCAGTCAGTCAGTCAGTCAGAATCGCAGTCAGAATCGCAGTCAGTCAGTCAGTCAGTCAGTCAGTCAGTCAGTCAGTCAATCAGTCAGTCAGAATTGCAGTCAATCAACTTTGCAAAGATGAAGTGGGATCATTGCAACATTTCTATGGAGGAAAACAATTTTCTTAGGGCAACATGGAAATCAGAAGATCAGCTAGCTAAGCTTCGGAAAGAAGGAAGCTGCTTCAGATGTGAGAAACGGGGATGTCAATCTAGGGTGTGCCACCTTCTTCCAGCAATTAATCCACGAAAGACTAAGAAAAGTTTACATATTTATAAAAAAAATATGAAAGTGGATCCGTATGATGATGGTCTAGGTCCTATTGATCCGGCAGTGTACGAATTGGATCCGGAAGGTGATGGTCTAGGTCCTATTGATCCGGCAGTCTACGAAGTGGATCCGTATGATGATGGTCTAGGTCCTATTGATCCGGCAGTGTATGAATTGGATCCGTATAGCATTTCTCCGAGACTCATAAACCGTCCTATCGAAATTCAGCAAATAAGAGATCGAGGAGAAACAATGGGTTGGTCAGCCAAGAGGTCTGTCATGGGGAGCTGTCTTACAGATCATGAAATGAGAAAGAACACATCGCCACCCCTTATTAATGCCATTACTAGTGATAGACCGATTCAAGAAGAAAGGAAAGATTTTGTGCAGCCAATAATATTGGATAAAAAGTTTTCAAAAAGTTTGACAGCAGCTGAACAAGAACCGAAGATGAATACAAATCCATTTTTAGTTAATGCATTAGTTAACGACGTCACTATGGTGCAAGCATTAATTGACAATGGATGCCTGTGTTCAGGTATCATTGATGAAGAATTAGCAGCCCTACTAAGTTTACCATGTAAACCTATCTCTCCCCGAACCCTTCAGACAGCAGAAAATTCATCTCAAGACAAGCCAATAGTAAAAAGTATCACTTGGGTCTCCATAGACCTTGATGGCTTTGTTACTGAAAAATTGTGGCTGTATGTAGTACCACACAGTACACATCAGATCATACTTGGGAAGAAATGGTTAGAGGACCAGGATGCAGTAATTCATTCCAAAGAGCAGCGGTTGGAACTCAGGAAGAGCGGTGGTTCTGTTTACAGTGTTCGACGCTGGCGTCAAAAACTAAGGGGAATAAAGGAGCCTAAACGTGCTGCTGTTGAGGCATTATCTTTTCTGGAAAAGGGAGTTCCCGTCTGCAAAGCCTCCTTAGACGACATAAATAAGGCACTCCGTACGAAACATTGTCTCAAGATCTCTGATGCTCGAGACCGATTACCGGGCCCTGTGAAGAAGTTCGCGCGCCTCTTTTCTGACGATAGCGGCGCTAATGATCTACCGCCTACACGAGATCACCTTGACCATGCTATAAACCTCCGAAATGAGAATGGGAAGCCAGTCCATCCGCCTTGGGGCCCTCTTTACAGTATGTCAAGAGAGGAGCTTCTAGTGCTTCGCAAAACATTGACAGATCTTCTGGGTAAGGGATGGATCAGACCAAGTAGTTCGCCGGCGGCCTCGCCAGTACTTTTTGCTAGAAAGCCAAACGGAGGGCTACGATTTTGTGTGGATTATCGCGGGCTGAATGCAGACACTCTTCCAGACAGGTATCCCCTTCCATTATTTAAAGAAACTTTGCGACAACTTTCAAAAGCTAGGTGGTTCACGAAACTAGATGTGAAGTCAGCTTTCCATCGTATCAGAATCAGAGAGGGAGATGAATGGATGACTGCCTTCAGATGTCGCCATGGTCTTTTTGAGTGGCTTGTTACACCATTTGGTCTTGCGAATGCACCTGCAACCTTCCAGCGTTATATTAATGAGCAACTACGAGGACACCTTGATGTTGATGCGACAGCATACATGGATGACGTTCTAGTATACACAAATGGTAGTGAGGCCGATCATTGGAGAACGGTTCAAAGTATCTTGGGAAAGCTAGAGAAGGCTGGTTTGTACTTGGACATTGATAAATGCAATTTTCTATGTCGAGAGGTGAAGTATCTAGGATACATTGTGAGAGCTGGAGACTCGGTGACCGTAGATCCTGACAAGGTCAAGAGCATCATAGAATGGAAGCCACCTACGTCGGTTAAAGGAGTTCGATTGTTTCTCGGCTTTGCAAATTTCTATCGATGCTTTGTTGATAGATTTTCGGAGGTAACTGCACCACTGACCAGATTGACGAAGAAGGATTCAATTTGGAGATGGGGACCTGAGGAGAACGAGGCGTTCGAACGACTAAAGCAAATTTTTTCAACTGAGCCGGTGCTAGCGCAATGGGATCCCGAGCGAGACACAGTGGTGGAAGCCGATTGTTCTGGGTATGCATTGGGTGGATGTTTGTCTCAAGCTGATAAGCAAGGCCGGCTGAGGCCGGTGGCTTACTACTCCAAGCGACTGAGCGGAGCGGAAGCAAATTATCCGATACACGACAAAGAGATGCTGGCCATAATCACGTGCCTGCAAGAGTGGAAAGCTGAACTGCGTTCTGTTGCAAAGCCATTCACGATTTTGAGCGACCACAAGAACTTAGACTATTTCATGACCAAGCGACTACTCAATGAACGGCAGGCCAGGTATTACGATGTATTACATCAGTTCAATTTCACTCTGAAATGGCGACCTGGCAATGCTTGCAAACGGCCGGATGCTCTCTCAAGACGCGATCAGGATCAGCCCCATGGCCTTCATGACGAACGAACCACGGGTAGAATTATGCAACTGTTACCAACTGTCAAAGCTTTACCTGTCGATGCACAACTCGGTACAGCAGACCCAGCAGCGACAGCGAGAATATCTGACGACGATGAGATTCAAACATTATGGAATCAAGGAGTCATTTACGATAATGATTGGCGACGAGCGCGAGATGCTGTCCAGCACGGAGAGAGAAGTTTCCCACCAAATATCGCTCAGAAATTAACCGCTAACATTGCAGAGTGTACGGTTGCCGCAGATAGCGTTCTTCGTGGAAGGGAAAATAGAATTTGGGTTCCCGATTATGAGCCACTCCGAACGGCGATAATGCAGCGGACACACGATAGCTACCTAGCAGGTCACCCGGGCAAAGATACAATGATTGGCATACTTTTAAGGCGATGGTTCTGGCCAAAGATGAGGGAATCGGTCCGTCGTTTTATACGGAACTGTGATGTCTGTGGTCGTACGACAGTATGGCGAGAGGCGAAGGCTGGGTTTCTTCGATCACTGCCAATTCCTGACCGAATAGGAAGCGAGCTGACAATTGATTTTATTACTGATATGCCACCTTCTCAAGATTGTACAAATATAATGGTTATAACAGATCGGCTATCTAAAGACGTTTTTCTATTTGGTACAAAGACAATGGAGGCTGCACCAAGCGCTAAAGTTTTTGTCGACCAATATTATCGTTACTTTGGCTTTCCACGTTATTTGACAAGTGATAGAGGCAGTGACTGGATGGGAACCTTTTGGCAAACTTTCTGCAAGCTAACAGGAATAACTCAACGCTTGACCACGGCGTACCATCCTCAGTCAAACGCAAGTGAAAGAGCAAATCAGGAATTGTACAAGTACCTGCGAGCGTTTACCTGCTACTCACAAGATAATTGGATGGAACTGTTGCCTGTAGCCCAACTGGCACTAAATTCAAGACCAAGTTCAGCGATTGGAGGACTAAGCCCATTCTTCTTACGGCACGGATACGATTTGGACCCTCTGGCAGAGCCTACGCCTATCTTAGAGAATGGTTCCCGACACCCGGGACGACTATCTGCTCAGGATTATGTTAAGAGGTTAAAGGACGCGCAAGACTATGCACAGGCAGCAATGGCTTCAGCTCAACAACGAAACGAGGGTAATGCAAATCGCTTCCGAAGACAACCAGATCAGTATAAAGTTGGCGACAAGGTTTGGTTGGATCTCCGAAACGTGAAAACACCACAGCTCTCCAAGAAGCTAGCCTGGATACATGCAAAGTACGATGTGACCGCGGTCCCAGATCCTTTGACTGTGGAGTTGAACGTTCCTGGAAACATCCACAACCGCTTTCATGTTGAATTGGTGAAGCGGGCGGGTGCGGATCCCTTTCCGAGTCAGCGGCGGGACGATGCACAAAATCCCGCTATCCTTGACGATCTGGGCGAGCAAGAATTTGGAGTGGACTCAATAATACGAGCGAGAACAGTGAGACGTGGCCGTGGTAGTTTCAGGCAAGCCCTAGTTAAGTGGACTGGCTGGGCAGAACCAACTTGGGAGCCCATTGAATACGTGGCAGACACCGAAGCTTTAAAAATATTTGAGGAGACCTATGGTCCCATAACTTCAAATGATGGCCCTTCGGAAATATACTCAGGTAGATACGTTGGCCAGGCCGAGCCTCATGTCCACAAAACGCGGAGGGAACGACGAAAAAAAAAAAGCATTAAATAAGAAAATTAAATAAAATATTTACTCATTGAGGAAGAGAAGGGGGATTGTAACGGCTGTTAAGCCTAATTATCCCTGTAGCCTACGCTAGCTAGCGCAGGCAATGAGATCAATGGTGTAATCCAGAATCTTCTTGGAAGTTGTCGAAGAATCCAAACAATTCTGGTCATGGAGGGAATCCTATGGAAGGAGGAGTATTCTGGATTATATATATTTGTAGTCACTAGCTGTTAGAATTCTCTCTCTAGAGAATTATAATTAATATACTGTACTTACAAGATCGCCCAAGCATTTTGTACTGAAACCGTGACATCCAGCTATTAAAAACCCAGCTAGAAAATTCAATTCATCAATTGATGAAATTTTCATGGATTTTTCAAGTGATCCTATATTGGGTCCTTCTCAGGATGGGAAAAAAATTTCAGGTACCCACCTGGCTGGGGCCTCGCGAAAACGAGGCAGCAGTTTGTACAATAAACAAGAAAGCCATAAGAAAATACAGCTGGTAACAAAGAAGGATTTAGAAATGAAATTTCAAACCCCCTATGATGCATTAATGGCAGCTAGAGATAATATTATCCAGGCCTATAGCCTTTCACATAACAGGATGGAACAGACCAAGCTGTTGGACCTACTAGAAATATTCAGAGAATTTACTGAGAAAGGGCAGCTATCAAAGGCATCTGAAATAATAGTGAGCCAGATCTCTAACCTAGAACAAGCCACCAGAAAAATAGAAAATAAGACAAGAGATCTACAAAGCACCATTGTCCAACCAGTAACAACCAAGCCATCTGCATCAAACACAGTTGCTCAAACAAAAATAGCCCAGCCCATGAGCTTTCCCAAGGTCCTTGCAAATAATGGAGAATCATATCAAGTAAAGCCTCAAGAGTGGACAGTTGTAGGTGGGAAAAAGAAGGTCAATACCACTCAACCACAGAGCCAAAATCAACCCAAGGAAAAAAAGGTGAGGAGATTGATACTTGTCCAAGCTCCAAATACTCTACCAGTAGAATCACCCCTAGCAGCAAGAAATAGCCTCAAAAAAGCCCTAGTAGATAGAGGAATCAAAGGCCCAGTGGTGAACTTGGTGACCACTACAACAGCCAAGAATTTGTCTATAACCACCACAGAAGAGTACACAGCAGAATTCCTTTTGGAGAAAAGAGAGCTTTGGGAACATTTAGTTCCATTTACATTTGCACAGATTGACAAACCATGGCACAAGGTTGTTGCTCATGGAATTCCACTACTAGACTTTGATACTCCAGAGGGTATGGAGTTGGTCCAAGATGAGATCTTGACCTTCAACAAGGGTCTCAAACCAATTGGAACTCCATATTGGTTTTCAAGCAGAGAGAATAGGACTATCAAGCAGGCTGGATCAGTGGCAATTGCCTTTGCAACTGAAGAAGAGGCCAACAGAGCCATCAGAAACCGACTCTACATTGCTGGAATCAGTGTCAGAGTTGAAAAATTTTACAGTGTGGCTCCATCAACCCAGTGTAACAAATGCCAAAGCTTTGGTCATCTTGACAGCTTCTGCAGAAAATCAGCAGTCTGTGGTCTATGTGGAGAAAATCATAGCACTCAGCAACACTACTGCAGTGTCTGCAGGACAAGGGGCCTCAGCTGCTCACATCTAGCCCCAAAATGTGCCAATTGCTCAGGCTCTCATCAGGCCAGCTCAAAAACCTGCGAGGTTTATCTTGCAGCTAAAAATAAGCTTGATCAGGAGGAATTGTAATGTCAGACACACCTGATATGCGCGTCCTTCAAATCAACCTTAATAAAAACCAATATGCAACTGAGAATGCTCTACAGCTGGCTGTGGAGCTCAAGATAGATATTATAGCAGTCCAGGAACCTTGGCTGATTCCCAGACAGCCTAGGAGCCAGGATTATACTAACACCAGATTCGTCTATCACAGTGGATTTGACCAGATATTTCCCAAGTTTCCAACACTCTTAAGACCAAGGACAATGGTCTATATTGCTAGGAGGCTTGAGAACATAATTAAGCTTGCTAATCAGTCACCACAGGACCCAGACATCCAGGTCCTAGAAATGACTGATGGTGCAGGCACAATAAAAATAATCAACATTTATAACCAAGATGATCAGGCAGGTCAGAGGGGTAAAACCATTGAGGCTCACCTGTACAATCAGCAACCCGGCCCTAGATCCATCCTTCTTGGGGACTTTAACCTTCACCATCCCCTGTGGGAGCCAGAGTCAATTCCAACTGCACCCTCAGAGAAATTGGTTGAGTGGTGTGAGGCACAAAAGATGGAGCTAATCAACAGTCCTGGTGAGGATACATTCTTCAGGCAACACATGGAACAAGCAACAGTGATTGATCTGACTTTTGCATCTCCAAATGTTGCAAGTAGAATCAAGGATTGGCAAATCATGGCTGACATTGGATCTGATCATTACGGGATCCTGTTCACCCTGGAGACTCTCTCAAGTCTCCAGCCCAGAAGTCAATGTCAACCAAGACTTAATATTAATCAAGCAGACTGGGGTAAATTTGCCACCATTCTACAAGAAATAACAAAGAACAACACTGTTCTCCTGGCCCTTGATGACATCAGTCCGCTCTCTGATACTGATGGAATTGAAAACCTAAGGACATGCTCTCATTTTACTATTGATCAGCTAGACCAGACAGCAAGTGAACTTACCAGCTGCATCAGTGAGGCTGCAAGGGCATGTATGCCTCCAAGATCATTTTACCATACAGCAAAGCCCTGGTGGAATAAGAACTTGAAGGTGATGAGGAAAGATATGACAAGAAGACATAAAATATTTAAGTGTAATAAGGATGATTTGCTTGCCAAAATGTCTTATTTAGAGGCCAGGAATAATTACTTCTCTGCAATCAAAGTAGCCAAGCAAGGTCATTGGAATAAATTCCTCGAAAAAGAGGATGCAAAATCCATATTCAAGGCCATGTCCTACACCAAGGACAGACAAAAAAGCAGTGTTCCATCCATCAGGTCAGCAGATAACCAGTTAGAGGAGTCTTTTGAGGGAAAGTGCAAGGCCTTTCGAAATGTGCTTTTCCCCCCTCCTCCCCATGCTGATCAAGTGGAATGGAATAACTACCAGCAAGGTAGATGGACTTGGCCAATATTGGAATGGTCAGAGCTAGAAAGAGCTTGCTCAACCAACATCAAAGGAACTACTCCTGGACCAGATGGTATAAGATATCAAATAATAATCCAAGCTTATCAAGCCATCCCACATATCTTCTTCCAACTATATTCCAGTCTTTTCAAATTGGTATATCATCCTCAATGTTGGAAGCAAGCTACTGGGATCATACTTCGAAAGCAATCAAAGCCAGACTACTCCCAGCCCAAGGCATACAGGGTCATCTCTCTTCTCAATTGTCTTGGCAAGGTCATGGAGAGAATTATGGCCAAGAGGCTAGGGTATCTGGCAGAGAAATCAGACTTGCTGGATCCATCACAGATCGGAGGTCGATTGAAGAAGTCGGCCATAGATGCAGCACTGCTTCTCAATAATGAAGTAAAAATAAATAAGCAAATCAATAATATCACATCAACCCTATTCCTGGATGTCAAGGGGGCTTTTGATCATGTTGCTTGCAATCAACTACTGTAAATACTGCAGAAACTAAAATTACCAGTCAATCTTATAGCTTGGGTCGGTTCTTTCTTTGAGGGAAGAAGCCTACAGCTGTCATTTGATGGAGCAAAGGAGGAATTCAGTGAGATCAATACAGGTATTCCTCAAGGGAGTCCTGTATCACCAATACTATTCCTTATCTATATTCAGGGCTTATTTAGAAGAAATGCTGTCAAAGCT
Source organism: Blumeria graminis f. sp. triticale (assembly GCA_905067625.1). Classification (NCBI taxonomy): domain Eukaryota; kingdom Fungi; phylum Ascomycota; class Leotiomycetes; order Helotiales; family Erysiphaceae; genus Blumeria; species Blumeria graminis. The sequence continues at coordinate 86,794 of LR898470.1, read as the reverse complement.
ATATCCTACATGGATGATATCACCTTGACAACAGCCTCAACCAGCCTAAAGAAAAATATAAAAATCCTTGAAAGGGAAGCAGCCCAGATCTTTGAGCTGGGTACCAAGAATGCAGTCCAGTTTGATCTTTCAAAGACAGAACTGATGCATTTCACAAGAAAGAAAAATGCACAAAATTTTGCAATCAAATTAACTAATGGCAATATTATTAAGCCTGTGGAGTCAGTGTAATGGCTTGACATCTGGTTTGACCCTGGCTTGACATTCAAGAAACATGTCCAGGTCAGATCATCTCAGGCTGTACAATCATTCTACAGGATGGCAAGACTTGCCAACACAGAGGGGCTTGTCACCAGCTGCTCTTCGACAAATTTACTTTGCCTGTGTCACCAGCATAGCAGATTATGGATCTGTCATCTGGTGGAAGGGTCAAGAATATATAGCAAAATCACTTCAGAAAATACAGAACCTGGCCTTAAGAAAGATATTGGGAGTATTCAAGACAGCTCCAATTCTGCCTATGGAGGTGGAAGCTGCCCTAGCACCACCAAGGGTCAGGCTCTGTAGAAACATGAGGCAGTATGCATTACGCCTAGCAAAACTCTCGAAACTCCATCCTGTAAATATGGAAGCCAACAAGGAACTTGAACTGCCAAAGCCAACACAGCTTGGTAGGATCATGGAATCCATTTGGAATCTGGTTAATTTTGATACTGTGGAGCAAATTAGTCAATTTCATTTCAAACCATGGAGGCCGGCCCTCCCTTATTCAGTAACAATTGAGAGGATCCCCAAGGATGAAGCAGCAGAGAGACACAAATCTTTGCTTCAACAAACTGACTGGACCTCGAATATATATATCTACACCAATGCCTCATGGATGGCAGAAAGCACTGGTGTTGGAGTAAGCTTTGCAGCTACTGGGAGCTGTGGCAGAAGCCAACATCGACACAAAACTAACATAGGACCAGGAGCTCTGGTTTACAATGGAGAACTGGAAGCAATTACTCTAGCTATCGAGTATGCAAGCCTACATGCTCAGCCTGGGTTGAGTTTCCATATCTTTAGTGATAATCAAGCAGCTCTCCAAAGACTCCAAACACCCTCAGACAATCCTGGACAGGCTTGTCAGCTAAGGGCAATAAAATCAGGACTATATGTCCAACAGAAACAATCATCAATACAGCTTCACTGGATACCAGGACACTCAGATATCCCAGGAAATGAGGTTGCAGATAGACTGGCCAAGGAAGCATCAAAAATTTCAACAGAAATTAATGACACAAGCTTTGCTATGGCAAGAAATACAATTGAAAAAAGGTTCCAGCAACAATGGCTGGAATATCTTCAAAACAATGATCAAAAAAGGCAACAAAATCCACTGTCATATAGAAAAGTATTCTGTTGGAAAATAAGCAATAAAATTGGTCTACCATCAGGAGTAGAAAGAAAAGTGGCCAGTGCGTTTTTTCAACTTAAAACCAGTCATGGGTATAACAACTCCTATCTCTATAGGCAAGGGCAAAGAAGCAGTGATAGGTGTACATGTGGGGGACGAGAAACACCTGAGCATCTTCTCCTAAGCTGTAGCAACTATAGGCATGAGAGAATGGAACTCAAAAGGAGCCTTAATGGGAACCAACTTAGCCTTAAACTATTAATGAGCACAAAAATTGGGATTGAAAAAACCCTGGAATATATTAAGAAAACAAACTAATCAACAAGGAGATGGCACTTGGAGAGGGTGGAAGGTTGAGACACGGCATAAATAGATGCATCAAATGAAGATTTAAGAAAGAGGAGGGATAACAACTATATTAACTCAGGGTTAAACCCTCATTGTCTATTGGAAAACATTGAAAAAACAGTATTTATCAAAACAAGTGAATTTTGGTGGTTTAATGTCTACTTTTAGCAGTCCTTTATAGTCATAGACTCAGTAGGGACTTAAATTTAATTCTATTCTATTCTATTCTATTCAACACTTCGTGGTAGCTCCAGCTTCTTTAAGTACACTGCAATAATCACTTAAATCCACCCGAGACCGGAACAAGATTCAATCATGACTCTAGCTGCCCTAACTCCAATTTGTTAGAGTTCCACAGAGAACCTTCCCCTTCATCCTTCACCTTTCTCCTTAAGACTTCTCCTTGACCCTTCTTCAGGGATGCCTAACCATAACACTAGATGTGCATCCTGACAATTGATAATATCATCTAATGGATGATGTGAAGTATGATATTATTTTGGATAGATTAATTCACTAAACTCGGCCGGTGAAGAGACTGTAGAGTACATGAACAGCGTCTATGCACCAGCCTGTATTTTCCACCCTTTCCTAATCCAGCAGCCCATCCTCTGTTCCCCTGTCTCCTAACAACTCAACCGAGATAGCACAACACGTATTCCTGTAACTATCTATATTTGTGTTATCTACAACTTGTAAACTTGTACTAGTATTATTTGCTCCTGACAGTTGCTGTTTGTGATATTGGAACTAATCATGTTATTATTTCATACTTAGGGCTATTTGACACATTAAGCTTGCACAATAGTATGGGGAGATTATATGGTCTGTGCGTGGGTGATCACATGAAGGAGAGAAGAACTTGTATTTAAAGAGTAATGGAATACTTCATAAAGACCAATCAATCACATTTCTTCACTCTGAGATAAACTTCTTAGTCCCAATTTATCAACACATGGTCTTGGTGGGCCTTAATGTGGGTTTGCATCATGAAATTCCCAGAGTGCGTCATCACATCCTTTTAAATGGGAAGCTGGTTCTCATGAATAAGAACCATCCGACCATTATACTTGATAGTACCAGCGTTTGTTTACCATTGATTATATCCTGTAACTTTATCAAATCGCCACTCCGCCACGTCTTCTTGATTGACCATTCTTACAACTACCCTACCATTGTTGGCCCTAATGTCTTCGTCCTGCTGCCCAGGGGCTCGCTTGTGTGGGCACAATTATACCTTTGATACATGAAATGTTGGGAAGATTTTAATATTTTTTGGTAGGTCAACTGTAACAGCGTGCGGTGATACTTTAACTACTCGAAAGGGGCCTTTCCAGCGTGGATTTAGCTTATCAACAGGTCGTCCCATATTCCAGTTTTCCGTGCTAACCATAACCTCATCTCCCACAAGAAATCTTGGCGCATCTGTATGTCGAAAATTTGAATTATTTTCATATCAATCTTGAGCAATTTTTGATATAGTTCTAACATGGTCAAGAATAGTTTTAAACTAATTGGCAATTTCATGGGCTTTATAGTATTCTTGTTTTTGTGAAGATGATATTGTGGGTGCTGCGGGCGTCTGAGGCTCAATGCCGAGTCTTGGATTGTAGCCGAAATTAGCAAAGAAGGGGCTTACTCCTATGGTAGAAGAAACTGAATTATTACCCGCAAATTTGGCAAGTGGAAGCCACAAATCCCAGTTGTATTGCGCCCAATTAACGTAAAGCCTCAAAAATTGTTCTGCCTCGGCGTTGATACGTTTGGTTTGACCATTTGTCTCCGGATGATATGCAGAAGAAGGTTTTAGTGAGGTCCCTAATCTTTGTAATAAGCTCCAGAACGTCGAAATAAATTGAGTCCCTCGGTCAGACACAATTCGCTCTCGTGACCCATGTAGAGACTAAACTTTTTCAACAAAAGCTTCTACTAGTTCTTCAGTCTACAGAGTTTTGGTTGGGATAAAATGTCACATTTAAGTCAACTGGTCAACTATGACAGCAATATGTTTAGATCTGCGTTTTCTAACCTCACAATTGGGAAATAGTGTAATTCTCAAGGAGCCACGTTATTAGTATTCCGTAGGGTACAAATTTGGTACAAGTAGGTTACAGGTGTGTAGTATGGTGGTGATTCCTAAGAGTAGGAGGTATAAATTCAGCGTTAGGTATAGGGTTCACGTAAGAAGTAAAGGTAAAACAAGTAGTAGGTGAGAAGGGTACAATAACGGCGGTCTTCTTTAGAGAAGAGATAAGTAAGTGAACAATAGGTATGAGTATAAACAGAAGACGTTGCGTGAAGAAGAATACTCCTTCACGCTGGGTATATATGTACATCAGATAATAGGACAGCCCTAAGCTCTGTCTCGAACAGTATTACTACGCAATCCCTATGAAACTACCCTATGTTCCTAAGCCTGTCCTAATTGTTTGAGAACTTGATCTAACCCCGAGTTGTGTTTTAGAATGGAACTCCCCATGAGACACCATCCTAGTTTCCGCCACATTTATCCATGAAAGTAATATAGTCTATAGATAAATCTGTCAATGGTTTAATGGGAAGAGTTAGAGGTTTTAAAAGTCCAGAAGGAGACTGTCTGGGTGTTCTTGTCTTGGTGCATAGTAAGCATTCTTTGTATAAAATCCTTTCTCAAAAGGTGAATTCATATTACCCTAACTCGGTATATCTAAATCTAAATACAAAATTTGCTCATGTTCCAAGTATAGAGTGTTCCCCCATAAATCAACCCATTTAGCGTCGCTCGCTTATTAGGGCTAACATAGGACATGCAAGGATTAAGGTTTACACAATTATTATTTCCCTTGCACTTTTACACGCCCCCTAAGCCTGAATCCGCTAATTAATCAATCTACCATTCCAAGTCTTTCAACAAACTCGTTAAACGCCGCATTGTTAAGCGGTTTAGTCAAGCCGTCCGCTGGGTTCAATTTTGACTCCACTTTCCTTATGGTAATGTTCTTGTCTCGAACTTCCTGTGTGGCGTAGTTGTACTCTACACGAACATGTCTTCGGCCAGAGCTGATTCCTGTACTGTTAGCCCATTTGATTGCTCCGTTGTTGTCTTCAAGGACAGGGATGGGTCCGGATGGCATTTGCCCCAGTTCTTCCAGGAATGTCCTTATCCAAGCGCAATCTTTTGTTGCTTCGAAGATGGCTGCATACTCGGCTTCACAAGTCAGTGTAGATACTGTTGTCTGTAGTTTTGACCTCCAAATGACTGGGCTTCCTCCCATAAATATAACATAGCCTGTTGTTGATTTAGATGATTCAAAGTCATCTGCAAAGCTAGCGTCCACAGCGCAGCACAGTGCAATCCATATTTCCCGAATTCATTCACGTGTCTGTGATCTTTGGTATACTCCAAGCCCTTGTTTGCACTACCAGACAAATATTGGGCTACTCTCAACGCATGCTTGTGGTGATGGGGAGAAGGATTACACATGTATCTCGCTAATTGAGACATAGCTTGTGAAGTGTCACATCGGGTCATGCATGCCGAAAAGTTGTATTTTCCTGTTAACCTCTGGTAATTATAAAGCTCTGTGCTCGAGGCTTTTCCGTTATATTTCTTCATGTCTAGCCTACTAGCAACTGACATAGGTGTTGGTGCGGGCCGTTGACTCTGTAATTCCAGTTCTATCATTGACCTGTCAATGTATTGTTTTTGGTCTAACCTCACACTCCCTGTGGGTGATGATCTTTGGACTCTGACTCCTAAAAACCATGAAGCTTCTCCCAAGTCATTCAGTGGCACTGATTTATTCAAGAATTTTGTTAATGCACTGATTTTACTTTTATCAGGCCCTATTAATAGAAAGTCGTCAACGTACGACGCTACTATTACTCCACTATCTTTATTAAAGTAAATTGCGTCGTCGGCTGCCAACGCTTTAAACCCTCGAGTGTACATTAATGATTAAACTTTATCTTGCCAACACGCTCCGGATTGTTTTAATCCGTACAGTGGCCTTTGTAGTTGGATTATACTTTCCTCTGTATATCCTGATGCCTTACTTAGATCTGGGTTTGAATTAAAAGATTCTTTGAGGTAAGGAAACTATCGCATATTAATGACTTCCTTTAAGTCTCCTGCTAAGTAAGCTGATATAAAGTCAGCTTGCAGAATGTGCCATTCATTTATGGCTGCCAATGCCATCAATACTCTTCAACTAGCTGATCTAGCCGTAGAAGCTGTTGTTTCATTGAAATCAATACCCTTCTTTTGTAAAAATCCTCTTGCTACAACTCTAGCCTTAAATTTGTCCAGTTCCATATTTGATTTGTACTTTTTCTTAAGCACCCATTTTGCTGAGATAATTTGGCCATTCTGTTTGGCTGAATTTTTTGGAACAAACTGAAATGTTTTCCTATCCACACACCCCTTTATTTCAGTAAAGATAGCCTTTAGCCACTCGTTTTTATCGGAGCTACTCATTGCTTCCTGCAGGTTAGGTTTATCTGGTGATACGATTTGTTTAGCGACAGATGAAGAGTTAGCTAATAGCCTAAACATGTCGTCTCCATCTCCATGTAGGTTATGGAGTTGCCTCTTGATTGATTTTTCTATGGGGCAATGGGCACTTTGTCCAATTTCTTCCTCGTGATCTGAGTCCTCCTCTGTTGGGCGTTCATCTTCGTTGTTTATGCTTGGGCTCATGTTCTTGTTCCTTGTTTGACTTTCGAACAATGGTGCTTTGTCAAAAGGTCCTCTAATTGTCTTCTTTGGCCGACCTGGTCCTTTAGGTTCATGTGGCAGTGATACACTTCGTGTCCTATTGTAGTCCTCTTCTCTGGCATAGTTGGTTTTCCTAGCTCTCATACGACGTTGGACGCTGGTTGGCAATGACCTCACTACTTCTTGGGGTTCTGTTGGCCAACCCAAATTTTTACCAACGTTCTCGTATGCTAAAACATTTGGTGAGACTAAGAATCTCCCACCGCCCAATATCCATACAAGTTTGTTTGTACGTCCCTTGTATCCGAGAAACACACTCCTTGCACCCCTGGGGTCTAGCTTTTCTCCTGCAATTCTGTGCGACTTCTCTACATGTGTTATGCATCTTGATCCGGGAATTAAGAGGTGACTGACGTCTGGCTTAATTGGCCTGCCTTTCATAGCTGACCAGAATACTTCATATGGGGTCTTGTGCTGATCGACTGGAGATTGAGATGTCATATTGAGTGTATAGCATGTTGTCTCCATTATTTTGTCCCAAAATACCGATGGTATTTTTGTTTGAATTGTGCAGCATCGGGCAGCGTCCTGTATGAACCTAATTCCTGTTGGAAATACAGTTTCCTGCTTTTCTTTCTATCGACCAATGTGGTTGCATGCATCTTACCTGAACTATATTTCTGAGTTCAGGCAGGATCCCACATTTCTGATCCAATCGGACTCAACGTTAGAGTCTGCTTGAATCCCATTCTTCACGAACAAATCCAGTCATTGGTTTGTTCGTATTTCTATTGCGTGACCCAGTACTCTCAGTCAGTGGATAACTATTTTCTGGTACGGGGTCCCACTTATTTCTGCAGTTGATTCGGTTCCGGGTAACCTCTATTTCTTATAATTCCACTGTATATATCATAATACCTGTAGTCTATTAGTAAATTAAGCAAACTGAACTTCTTCTCCGTTCTCAGGCAATTCTTACTCCGAAGTCTTTTCTATACTCTAACAATTCCTCTCTCTGACACTCCGTTCTGATGCTGATTGTCTGGGGCGGACACAATGATATCTATACCTTGGTCTGCAGCGAATTCTTCAAATCTCGACATGCCCCAATCTCTGCCTCCGTCAATTGTAATCCACCTGAATCTTTTCCCTTCAAGCTGCAGTTCAGCGTTAATATTTCTCAGGATGTTCATCAGCTCAACTGCCGCATCCTTTTTGGTCTTCAGTGGCTTGAGGAAACGGTATCTAGATAGATCATCCGTTGTTAAACAGTAGTAACTATTGCCATCCATGGTTTTAGGGTTGCTCGATCCCAAGTCACAGTGCCATCCTTCTCCGACGTATTCAGCTCGTCGTCGTCTCTCATTGGTAGTGTATTTTACAGATTTACCTAGATCACAAGCCTCACATGGTATATTGATAACATCACTCGGGGTTAGGTTTATGCCAGTAGTATTTTTAGTTGTCCACCGCAACCTATCTGCGCTTGGGTGGCATAATCTTCGATGCCACAAGGTTAGGTTTCTAATGGTTTCATCAGAGGGAATTTTTGAATTTTTACTGTTGTGTTCTTGTTGAAAATATCGCGCAATGTAATGGGCGCAATATTCATGGAACGAAAGTAGAAGTTGACTAAAAGAGTGTCATGTTCGGATTGCAGCTAAAAGTGTGGGAAGTGTGCGCTACAAGTATAAGTGTAAGCGACACAGAGCCTAAGCCACAGCATAAACGAGTGTGGCGCCATCTAGGCATAGAAAACCCCCAATAACCTCCTTGCGCCCACGCCATACAGCCGCTCATATGTCCAATAGGTAGCCTGAAGCGCTACCATATTACCTGTTCCAACCTCTTAAATACACACGAGATCGTGTCAGGAACCTAGACGAAATGGAGGGCCCATACGTCCACAACACTCCGTGTCTCCATTTCCAACAGTTCTTTGTCTAATTGGCACGGGAATCCTGATTTGATATGTTTCATTGGTTCATCTTCTCCAGAAAGCCAGAGAAAAAATCCTCGTTTATTGACGTTTATTAAAGATATAATACTTCCATTACTGTCAACAAGCTTTTCACCTTGTAATGAGCATCCACTTTTGTAAAACAATTTGCCGCTTATAATGTTTATGGGAAGATTCTTAACATAAAAGACATTCTTTAATCTGAGCCTTCTCGCTTTATTTTTTGAATTTCTGACCTTGAGGCATACTTTGCCTATTTTCTCTGCATAAATAACTCCACTGCCTGTCCTTATTGCCACCTCCCGTGGTCTTAAGTTCCTTACAGACTCCTTGACAAAATTCTTTAGGTTGTTAGTGGCATTAATATCAGCCCCTGTATCAAACAGCCACCTCTTTCTGATTAAAGAGTTAATTGATGCGTTATTCAGTTGATGGGCAAAGTTTAAACTCACCTCATAGCATGAGCTATCATCATTACTTGAGTGTGGCGTCTCTTCAATCTCTGGGTTGTTTACTATCCCATTTTCTTCCATCCACTCATCGTACCAATCATTACCAACATTATACTCGATCATCTTTTCTTTACCCTTTGTTGAAATTTGATTTAAAGGACGATCATGATCTGACTTTCGAGCCGGGCACTCTCTTGCATAGTGATTGCCCCTACAGATGTGACATCAATGAGGACCTTGAGTTGTTCCCCTCTTGCTATGGCAATTATTTGCATAATGACCAGTTTTTCCACAAATGTAACATACAACTTGGTTCTTACTCTCAGGGTTCTTGTCACCCTGATTTATTTTAGGTTTAAAGGCCAGCTTGCCTCTATTTTCAATTTGACCTATCCGAATATTGGCTTTATCTCTGTCACGGACGAGGGTGAAGACGAGGACGGAGACGGAGACGGAGACGAAGACGAGGACGAAGACGAGGACGAAGACGAGGACGAAGACGGAGACGGTGACTAGGACGAAGACGAGGACGAAGACGGAGACGGAGACTAGGACGAGGACGAGATGTAGACGAGGACAGAGACTAGGACAGAGACGAAGACTAGGACTTAGGACAGAGGCGAGATTCTAAGATGTAGATAAAATACAAGACAAAAAGCTACAGTACAAATACATCCCAAGAGCTTCCTTAAGTACCTGAGACCGGTCACTACAATCAAGGGTGCAATAGCCCACAGCTGTTACATAGCAACTGATCAGTATCTTGACTAGTGACTGTTGCTATCACAACACTGTAACCATCGCAACGCACTAACCCTATTCCTGAGTGTATTCATGGGGCGGTTGGCCAGGTGCAATACAATATCACAAACTGGTCTGTGACATTACCCCCTCCTTAACTTCTTCGAGCTCCTGTGAGATGAGTTTACATTTAGTCGTGATACTGTGTCACCAGGCTTGGGTTCCGAAGGATTGAGTTCGTGGAATTCTTTAGCCATTTCTTTGAATCCCCTTGCTTCAGAAACAGGTATGCTCCAATCATCTTCAGGACCGTATCCTTTCCATCGGACGAGGTAATGTAACTTATCCTTGACCCAATGGGAACCAATTATCTTTTCAATTTCGTACTCAGAGTTAGGGTCTTCGGCATCAAGCGTTGGTGGAGGCCCTGAGGTTTGGCTAGGCAGTGGATCATTGGAAACTGGAGAGAGAAGCGAAACATGGAATACAGGATGAACTCTTGATGACGAAGGAAGCTTCAATCTGAAAGCATACTTTCCTACAGGCTCGATTATTTTAAAGGGTCCTCCATTCTTAAAATCTAATTTGCAACACGGTCGTAAGAGTCGGACGTTCTTGTAATTAAGCCAGACTGAGTCTCCAGGCCGGTAGTTCCTTGCAGCTATTCTTTTCCTGTTAGCTTGATATTCGTACTGGGCAGATTGGAACTCAATATTTTCAATTAGAAACTTCTCAACTTTTTGCATATTAGAGACGAGAATTTCGGCGTCTTTTCTTTCAATCTTAATTGATGCAGGAGCTGGCGGACTAGAAGAAGGGGCGGAAAGTTCGGAACCAGAACGTGGATGCAGACCATAAACGGCCAGGAATGGCGATGTGCCTGTAACCTGTGTATCATGATTGTTCAGAGCAAATTCTGCAGATGGCAGGAAGCGAACCCAATCATTTTGCACAAAATTGACATAGGCTCTAAGATGCTGCTCAATACGCGCATTCATGCGTTCAGTTTGACCATCGGTTTGTGGGTGGAAAGCAATTGATAGTCGATGATCTATTTGCAGGAATTTGCATGCCCATTTCCAAAACTCGGAAGTAAATTGACTTCCGCAATCGGAAGTTATAGAGTCTGGCAGGCCATGAAGGCGGAAACAGTCTCTGTAGAACAGGTACGCAGTGCTCCGTGCGCTCAAGTCACTGCATGGGGTGATGTGGACCTGCTTAGTCATTCTATCCACGACAACTAGCATGTTGTTGAATTCGACATCGTTCCAGTCTTTACTTGCTGGTAAGTCAACAACAAAATCCATTGCAATGTGCCGCCATCTTTCATTTGCAACTGGCATTGGGCATAGTAGTCCTTGAGCTCCTCCTCGATTGGGTTTAATGCGCGAGCAGGTATGACAGTTCCGAACAAATCGCTTTATTTGACCTAACATACCATGCCAGAAGAACTTGCGAGCGATGACAGAAAACGTCGCAGCTGCTCCTTGGTGTCCTGCAGCTGGTGGATCATGATGCGACTGAATAATTTCCATGGCTAGGGATTGATCTTGTTCACACTGTGGTACTACAATTTTGTTCCTGTAAAGTAAGAGACCATTACTAGATGTGCACTCAGCTAGGGTGAAATTTTTGATTCTAGGCGAATCGGAATTCTTCAAGGCATTTATTACAGCTAAAATAGATTTGTCAGTGCGGCTTCCTTCGCGGATACGTTCTAAGAATGTCGGTGGAGTTTGTGTATCTGATATAACCTGCACGGGTGTATCTGAAATGTTGGAAGACTGTGAGTGTTCTAAATTTTCAACTGACACGTTAGCTAACAACTGGCTTTCTCCCATACCAGGCGTCAGATTATGTGGTTTGAGAAGTCGTTGCTCAAGGAATTCTCGAAGATTTGGATCAGGGGATCCGGCTGGGCGAGATAGCGCATCTGCTGGCCCATTCTGGAAACCAGGGCGATAACAAATTTTAAAATTGAAACGCGATAGGAACTCGCTCCACCTAGCCTGACGCCGGCTGAGTAGTCGGGACTTCATGAAATACTCCAGAGCTTTATGATCTGTGACGACTTCTATGGGTTCAGGGTGTTAAAGTTATGAGCTTGAGCGAAGATGGAGGTTGTAGCGGAATCAGTGTCGGCGGTTAGACCGATGCAGTAAGTCTCGTATGAGGTTGTGAGAGGAAGATCCGAGTGGAAACAATTGTATTTAGATGTATGGTTCAGAGTAAAACCGAGATGATAAGAATGAGATTGCGTGTTTGCATGTCTTATCAACTGTGGTTTTTGACCAGTATTTATCAATCTCCATGGATCGTAAGTTATGATCCATGTAGATGTAGATCTATGTACATACACATATATGGGTCAGGAATATAAAGCTAAATACATGTGTGTTGGTAATAGATACGAGAAAACTATAACCTGCATTTGAGACATAGTCATCCGCTGGAATGCTAGTGTGAAATAAACGCTAATGCGCATTAAACTTTTGGTGAATGATGTATTGATAACAGTAATATAGAATGGGGAATTTGATAGTCAAATTAGCCGGACTTACTAATAAGTTATTCTTGGCATTCCAAGATATATCATATTTCAACACAGGGGACCCTTCTAGCTCTGGACGCCACTCTTCGAAGGCTTGCACAATTGCCAGAAGTTCTTTGTCGTATATTTCGTAATTGGACTCCGCTGGGTTCATCTTTCGAGAAAAGAATGCGACTGGTTTCCAATTGTTGTGCTCATCAGGCTGAAGTAGAACTCCTCCCGTTCCTCGATCAGAGGCATCCGTTTCTAGACGAGCTGGACGCTCCCAATTGAAGTGAGATAGCACCACCCCTTTATCGAAATTTCTGTTTAATTAGCTTGAATGCAGAGTCCTGTTTATATCCCCAAGAGAATATCGCATCTTTCTTAAGGCAATCAGTCAACAGCATAACAATGGAACCGAATCCCGGAATAAATCTTGGATAGAAGTTAGTGAAGCCAAGAAATCGTGATATTTCTTTGTTCTTCTCTAGTACTGGCCATGATTCGATAGCTTCTAACTTCCCTGGATCCATTTTAATACCTTCTGTTGTAATTATAAGACCGAGGAACTTGACTGATTGAACGTGGAACTCGCATTTCTTTATATCAATCTGTAAGCCGGCATGTTCAAGGCGACTGAGAACCTGCTTTACATGGCGTACGTGCTCTTCCATAGTTTGACTAAATATAAGGATATCATCAATATAGGCAGTGCAAAACTCGTCTAGGTATTCTCTGAGGGTATCATTGATGTAATTCTGGAATGAGCTTGGTGCATTTGCCAACCCAAATGGCATCATAAGATATTCGTATAAACCAAATCGGGTACGAAAAGCAGTTAAGTATTCATCACCTTTTGCAATGCGCATTCGATTAAATGCTGAGATAACATCTAATTTAGAGAAATACTTAGCTTTTCCAAGCAAAGTCAGTGTTTCATTTATTCTTGGAATTGGATATCGGTTCTTAATTGTAAGATCGTTCAGAGCTCGATAATCAACACAGAATCTGAGGCCGCCGCCGGGTTTTTTGACAAATAAGACAGGTGATGATGCGGGCAATGAACTCGTTCTGATGAATCCTTTCTGGAGATTTTCTTTGAGATACTTCTGAAGGACCATAAGTTCTTCTCGAGACATTCCGTATAACGGACCCCACGGCGCTTCGGAGCCTGATTTCAAGATAATACGATGATCACTTGGCCTGTGAGGTGGTAGCTTATCTGCTTCGTCCTTTGAGAATACAGAGAGGTACTTATGATATACTTCTGGAAGAATTTTAGCCGGATCAACTTTCGGTTTTTCACTGAGGGCTTCATTTATATCCTCCATGCTTATTGCGAAGATTGCATGATCCGTTCTAGCAGCTGACTCCTCAAACAATTTTAGGTCACAACTTTCGATTTGTAAGCAGGGGACCGAAACTTTAGCTGTATTCCTAGTGGTCTTTATTGCAGATACCTCTTCAGGTGCTAATCCTTTCACTTCAGCAGGGAAATTGAGAGTGTGATTACTACAACTAGGTTGATTGAAGAGAATTGTATTTTCAGCCCAAGATATCTTCGGATTGTGAAGCTGTAGCCAGGGAAGTCCAAGGACAAGGTCAAATTGCGCTAGCTTTGTCACAAAGAGATATATCATTTCGTTATGACCATTTATTGCCAGTGAAGTCATGGCTAAATGAGTGATCTGGCCCGCAGCCGACTCAGTTCCATCGAAAACACAGAGGGAGCGAGGTTGTTCTAAGGTTATCAAGTTCAAGTTATTTTTGCGCGCAAAGTGAGCATCAACAAATCCACAGGCAGAAGCGCCACTGTCAATTAGAGCACGAGAAGGAACGGGTTTTGATTCATTATTCTAAGTAAGGCAGTTAATTACAAAGTGACAAGATTCTCTCCAAGATTTTCTAAAAGCAGATGTGGATGATAGTTTCAATGCTGGTAAAAAGCTCTTCAGGCGACTTGTTGAAGAGCTCAGGCATTTCCCGAATCCCGAATAGGTGCTAGTTTTGGTATTTCAATAGTTTTCCCAGACACTTGGAAGCGGGCTGATTTAACCGGACAAGACCTTACCAAGTGATCATTTCCTCCACAGTACATGCACAGACCGAGTTGGCGACATCGTGTCTTTTCTTCAGTGGATAAAGAGCCTCGTGATCGCATATCGGCCGCTGAAAGATCCATTGGGTGTCCAACTGGATTGAATCTTGGGAGTAGCAGATTGTGTGGAGCCTGAGGTGGGGGCTGGTGTTGATTGGATTTGGACAAGGTGTCAAGGTAAGACTTCTGCTCATTTTCTATATCCTGTAGGCACGCAACTGCTTCGTTAAAATCCATTTTTCTTAATCCTCTTTCATGCACTAATGCTTTTTTCAGATCCAGACTCAGATTGTGGGAGACCAGATCGCGAAGATAAATGGAATTCGGAGCATAATTTGCAATTGCTGCATCACGTCGGATCTCAGAAATCCAAACTGAGAAAGGCTTGCTGTTCTGAGGATTACTATGTAGTCGTGCTGATGCATCACGCTCCAGATTCGGGTCGTGAAATATGACGTTCAGGGTCTCCATCATATCAGCAGCCGAAGGAAATTTAATGAAGCCATTTGATACCCAAGCATGAAGGTGAGCCTGGCATTGTGTGTCCAACCTGGAATAGATGTAAACCATTATTGCCTGGTCATCGGAAAAATGATCTTGGTTGACATTTAGTTTCATGAGCATATTACTCCTCCAGATGTCAAAATCTTCTTTTGAGCCCGTGTAGACTGGCGGATCGGGAATCATCACAGACCTGGACCTTTTTGATTCTTTCAAGGCATCAACAAATTGGCTTATTAACGATTCCGTATCTGCTGCAGGGCGCTTGCCTTTGGCTGCCTGGTTTTCGAGCACGGCAGTTCTTTTCTGTGCGTTTTGAAGCTCTGCGCTTGCGGTCTCCTTGCTTCGTACTAAAGCTTGTATGGCAGCAAGCATGAGGTCTGGATGATTCTTCACCCCTTCGACAAGTTGAGAGACGTTGGATATACTGGACATTTGGTCTAGAAGGTCTGGTTCGGCGGGAACTGAAGACGACATGGTGGAGACTATTGAATATATTGTAGAGCTTTTTGTAATGTCACGGACGAGGGTGAAGACGAGGACGGAGACGAGGACGAAGACGGAGACGGAGACGGAGACTAGGACGAGGACGAGATGTAGACGAGGACAGAGACTAGGACAGAGACGAAGACTAGGACTTAGGACAGAGGCGAGATTCTAAGGTGTAGATAAAATACAAGACAAAAAGCTACAGTACAAATACATCCCAAGAGCTTCCTTAAGTACCTGAGACCGGTCACTACAATCAAGGGTGCAATAGCCCACAGCTATTACATAGCAACTGATCAGTATCTTGACTAGTGACTGTTGCTATCACAACACTGTAACCATTGCAAGGCACTAACCCTATTCCTGAGTGTATTCATGGGTCGGTTGGCCAGGTGCAATACAATATCACAAACTGGTCTGTGACAATCTCCCCTTTTGTTGTCAAAGTTGTTGTTTACCCAAAAGTCTCTGTTGGGATGGTATTTGTTTGTGTTATGAAAAGCCTTGAGACTGTGGTTGGAGATGAAATTGTTGATCAGTTCTTCCAACAACCATTGTTTAGTTTTTGAGGTATGTGAGGCCTCATAATGCCATCTGTGGGCCCTTTTCTCGACTGCACGTTTGAATATAAGTATTGTGATATTGTCAGCTAACTCCTGACCAGTTGATTTAAAGTCTCTAACGCAGACTCTAAATTTTGTCACGAAATCAATGGCGTTACCTCCGTCGTAAGCCAGCTCTATTAGGTCATTGAAAAAGTTTTCAGCCTGTATTGTGCCAGACTATCGATATGTCTTGTTGAGTAATTTCATCATATCCGATCCGCTGCTTAAATCTTCAATGATTCTTCTTGGGTTATTGGTCACTGATCTCCAGATCATTGATCCGAAATTTGCTTTATCTAGGTTTGTTAATTTGATCCCTTTAACATACCCTATTGACTGCAAAGCGAACATCACGTCATTTTTATAAACTCCCCAATCCTGGGAGCCGCGTAAGAAGTGGTCCTTGTGTGGTTTCCACTGTAATTGATCCCACCTGAGATTCATTTCTGCTGTGGTTACTTGTAACGTCCTTTGAGGAGGACTCCACCAATCGTCGTCGCTGTCGGACTGTTCGCTCCTTTTTGCCGAAGAACTAGACTCGTTATCGACATTCTTCCTTCTCACATTGGATTTCCTATTGGACCTTGACTCGTCCATCTTGTAATTGCTGGGCCTTGTCTTGCCCGAAATACTTGCGACCGATTGATCGGACTCAAGATTGTTGTCTTTCTGTTGTGCAATAATGTCGCGATCAGCTTTAGACAGTTTTCCTGACATTTTAGTTGTGTGAAGAAAGTAAAGGAGTTCTTTTGATCGTAAAAAGATAATGCTACCATATAAAATCCTTTCTCAAAGGGTGAAGTTATATTACCCTAACTCGGTATATCTAAATCTAAATACAAAAGTTGCTCATGTTCCAAGTATAGAGTGTTCCCCCATAAATCAACCCATTTAGCGTCGCTCGCTTATTAGGGCTAACATAGGACATGCAAGGATTAAGGTTTACACAATTATTATTTCCCTTGCACTTTTACACTTTGCAAAATTTTCTGGCAGCTATTGTCATACCTGGCCACCAATAGGTTCTATTAATCAGGTCTATGGTTCTTTCTCTACCTAGGTGGCCAGCAGGTCCTGAATTATGTGCTCTGTGAAGTAGCTGAAGCTGGATACTTTTGTCATCTGGCGGAATAAGTAAACAATCCCGGTAGTACACTTGGCCAGCAACAATTTGACACTCACTAACTGCTATTTTTAGAATTTTTGCTAGGGAAGCTCTCCTGTACCTTTTCGATTTGTCTGACAAATCGTCCACTATTTCCTGCATTACTAAGGAGTCGTAATATAATTCAGAGATTAAATCATCAATTGGTCGAGGAACATCTATTTGGTATAAAGACATAGATTTCAAAGAAAAAGTATGATGAAATTCAGAAGATGAGATTAATGGAATTCGCCTGGCCGAAAGCCTGTCATCTAATATATCTCTTGGTGCATCTTGTGGCCTTTGGCTCAAAGCATCCGCCCTTGTATTAACTGAGCCAGGTCGGTATACAAAGCGGAAATTATAACAGGAGAGGAAATCTGCCCATCTGTCAGAGCTGCATGTAGACAGCAGGGCGGAATCATAGGTCAAAGAGGTGGTATTCAGGCTAAAGGGCGCCATCCTACATTATGCATGAGATAGGTGCATAACTGCTCGGCCAAAAGGCCAGACCAGAATCATAGAACACTAGATTCTGGTTATCTCCACATATATAGATTATGCAGAAGGCAATCCTGACACCATCTCATTTGTCTCTGGTTTAATTCTTTGGTTGTTTAAAATGTCTGAAGGTTTTTATGGTCGGTCAGAATATCAAAATGGTCTTGTAGTCCTTCCAATTCTGGCCGCCATTCTTCCAAAGATTTTATCACACCAAGGAGCTCTTTATCATAGATATCATAATTACATTCTTGTGTCAAATGCTTGGACGAAAAATAAGCTACGGGGCGAAGCTCCTTGCCAAAGTATTGAGATAATATACCCCCGCAAGCCCAATGGCTGGCATCTACTTCCACAACTGTTTTTCTTGACCAGTCAAAAACCGCAAGAGATGGCGCTTTTGTGAAGGCCTGTTCTAAATTTTCAAATGATGATGCATAGTCATGTGTCCAAACCCATGCAGCGTCTTGTTTAGTGAGTCCATGAAGTGGTCAGGTAAGCTCAGAGAAATTTTTAACAAATCAACAATAGAAATTTGCAAAACCTAAAAACCTTGCAATTGTCTTTTCGAAGTCAATGGTTCCCATTCAAGAATAGCCTTTACTTTATCCGGGTCCATTTCAATTCCCCCTGACGTGATGATGAGGCCCAGGTATTTAGTTTTCTTGGTGTGAAACTTGCAGTTATTAATGTCAATTTGCAGCCCAGTAGTGCGCAGCCGTTCAAGTACTTCTCTTACATGCTCGATGCGCTCTTCTTCAAAGTTAGAGAAAGTTAAGCCATCATCCAAGTAATCTGTAGCATATTTGTCTAAAACGTCTGTCAGACCAGTATCAGAGCCCGGTGGAATTTGTATTCCTGAAGTAATGTTTCGTGATTCATTTAAATTCCATTCTTCTAACATGATTGTAACATTTTTGTCAGAATAATATGCCAAGCTGGTACCTGACATAATTTGTGATTGCCTCAGGAAAGCCTTTGCGTTTTGGGTAATTTTCAGCTAGAAAATACTTGGCGTCTGTGTAATAGACGTGGTGGACTGGTATTGAGTCGGTTTAGGATTACATCTTGGCTACAACATGTTTAGATTATGTCTGGCAATGTAAGGAAGTTATTTCTAGATATTATCATCATATGTCAGGTAGTAGATGTGTATAGATATATAAGCTGAGAGAAAGGGGAAGGAAGACAGACAGACAGACAATCACATCTTTTTATTTTATTTTAATTGAAAGCTCCTGTGTGAGCTATTCTTCCAGATACCTCTAGTCTCAATCATTACAGCTTCCAAACCAGCTCAAAAGGTTCGACAGTTATGAGCCCGGTTAAACTCTTCTACGCATAGAAAAGTGATATCGGTCTATCAATCTTGCTAAGTTAATTGTCCTGTTGCAACAGTCTTATTTATTATTTTTATATTTTTTCATATTTTTCATATTGTTTCTAGTCAATTATTACGGTTTTTATTTCTTCATCAGCCATTTTTTACTATTAAATTTTTAGTTCCGATCCTTCATTAAAAATGGCTGAATTAAGTGGCTCTTCCAAAATCATGCTGAATGATCTGTCTAACTGGGACCAATGGATATCAAAAATTCAGAAATTTGCTTTAACACAAAACATTTGGGCTCAAATTGACCCTTCCAGCACATCACGAGTACCATGTCTCAAGTATCCGGAGGAACCATTGATAACGGTAGTTAAACCAACTGCAAGATTAATTACAGATCTTGCCATTGATGAACTAAGGATATATGAGTTCCTTTACAATTGCTATTGTACGGACCTTTAGGCCTACAAGGTATTGAAAGGCTATGCCGAGCTGGAATGACGTACCGTTAGGATGAAGGTATGGAAGGAGGTAGCTGTGGCTTTAAGAGAAGTAAAGTTCGTGAGTTATACTCTTAGGACTTGGATCAATGGACGAACTTGAGGATATTCCCTAGTATTCTCAAGTGTGTAAATAATATGGAGATTGTTTGAATTTCCTATTGTATGAATTGCTTGATTTATCTACGTGACAGGACCTTCCTCTATATACATGAACAAGGGGGTTCTGCACACTAGTGGATGTTCCAACATCTGTCCTTGTCTAACCGAGAAAGGAAGGATGTGAGAGATCCTAGCGCCAATAGATACCATTAGGAATCTATTGGGAAATACTATGTCATACCAATGAGTGATGATTTAGGTCAATCATATCCCATGGCGCATGTGCACATTATTCTAATGTGAACAGTTTATTGTAATGCAGTCATGTTACTCCCTTAATTACAACACAAGGATCAACAAAGGTCACTTGCATTTATCCAAGAGTTCATAATAAAAACAATTGGTAATTACCACTCGACTATTTCCGATGAACATGATGTTGCAAGTGAGTTGGTACTTTTGAAACGTCGACTCCAACTCTCAGGGTGGGTACAACAGAAGGAGATTTTAAGCAAGTACCAATCTATTCTTAATTCCCCTGATAGAACGGATATTTCTACATGGGTTACAAATTTGCAGAAAGTTTTCACTGATGCTAAAAGAATTGGTCTTCCAGAAGCACAGGGTCTTCGACCGACCCAATCATTTCTCGAGGCAATTTGTTGTATTGACAATTCATTTTCAGATTATTGGACTAACAAGTTAGAAGATGAAGCCAGAAGTAATGTACAAGGGTGGGAAGAAATATCCCCGGATGGTATAGAGTTATCAGAGATATTTGAGCGTACACAGGCCACCAAAGCTGCAAATACCTCACTAAATCAAGCATCCTTTGCTGTGTATAAAGGTCAAAATTCGACATTAAACACTCAGCCTGAATCATCTACCTCATCAAATGATCCATGTACTTCTGGTCCTCCTTCGAAAAAGCCTGCGTGTCTGTGTGGGAGGAAACATTACTTTTCAGAGTGTTATTACATTAATGAGGCATTAAGACCAAATAATTTTAATCCTTCATTAGAAAGGCAACAAAAAGTCGATGCTTTTCTTAAATTACCTACAAATAATGCTAAAGTTGATGCAGCATTTAAAAAGGCAAATGGTTCTCGACAGAAACAAAATTCTGAGCCACATCAAAGCTCAGGTCAAAATTTACCTAATATTCAAGTAGTAGCCGTAGTATAAACAGCTTCTACTTTTTCTCAACCTTCTCTCAACTGCTCCAATTATCCTTTAAAAAATTCATTCATTCTTGATTCAGGCTCTGACAGGCATATCTGCAATGAATTTTCTCGATTCTCAAATTACTTTTCTAAGCCATCTACAGCTGTAGCAGGGAGTGGGCAATCTGAAGTTCTTGGATATGGAACAGTTTTTACGAAGATATCAACAGGACTTTTCCAACTAAATAACGTGGCGTATATACCATCTTTCCATACGTCTCTTGCATCACTCACTAGGTTACAGTCTGCAGGAATTTTGCGGAATCCACAGACAGGATGCATTTTTAATTCGGAAAAAACAATTTGCTTTACAGAAAAATTGTTCAACCAATATGTTATTGAATATAACAAATTTGAATCAGTAATTACTGAATCTTCATTTTCCACAAAGGATTCAGATTTAAAATTTGTAACACCAACAGATATTCCAATCTGGAATGAACAACTTGGACATCCTTCTAGTCAAGTATTCGAAAGAGTTCTAAAAAATCATTCTTTATCACCATTTGAAATTAAAAAAGAACTATAGAACTGCGAGCCTTGCAAGCTTGAAAAAGTTAAAAGGGTAGTATTGTTCTTGGTCAAGTATAATTATACAAAACCAATTTTTTTCCACACAATTTCAAATTTATCTATTCAAAAACTTTTAAATTTTATTAATGTTCAGAGATTTTTAAAGGCTCAATTTTCGCTTGGAATCTGCATTTTTAATCGAGATAATGATGTTTCTTTGCAACAAGAATATCAAAATTTTATCTCATATCATAGAATCTTAGATGAGCTTACTGGGCCTCATAAACCTGCTCAAAACGGCTCCGCTGAGCGTTCTGGGGGGGTAATTTCTACAAAAGCGCGTACAATGCGTATTTCTTCGAATTTACCAGAATTTCTCTGGCCCGAGATTTGGAAAACTACTGTGTTTATTTATGATCGCCTTCCTCACAGCGACTCAAGGTTGATGTCAGCTTCTAGCGTGCTATCTGTTGTGATCTAACGCTTTTCATCCTCGGACTTCATAGTGAGCAGTAGTTGTATAGCGAGTGATGCCATGCGGGGGAGAAGGAACAGGATGGCGAAAGCCGCTAGCCAGATCTAAGCAATCTGGCCCACTTGTAGATGGACAAATCCCTTTTGTATATAGAAAAATAAAACCCTAACTAGTACAACAACAATAGTAAGAAACTCATACATCCACTCCTCAGTTATCTCATACATTGTGACCCATAAACCTCACTCTCATATCTACCACAAAACGCCAAAGCTTCAACACTATCTTCAGCCCAAATTGAAAGCAATAAGGAGAGCTGGATATCTACAACTGGAAAACTGATTAACTGGCTTCAGAAAAATCATAAATATGCTCTGTGTTGGAAGGTCTTACAATGTGATATCACAAGGGTCAACAAATGTCAGGTTTGTTATTTGAATGTATATATCTATCTCTCTCTCTTTGTTATGAATTTGTTGTAGATAATTTGAATAGGGTGGCGCACGGGCTATTTCGTGAATTTGGTTGGAGCTAGGCAAATGGAGCTTAGATTATGTTGGTTGGAAATTTAGAATTTGCTCCTTAGTTCTAACAATTTTGTTACATGAGACATGACCTTGTACCCTTCAGTACTCAGAATTTAATAAAGCTACTTGTTCAACTATTCGTGATTAATCTGCTACCTTTTAACCGTCGCCTCGCCGAAACTGACTCGACCTCTGTAGCTTAACAGCTTCGTAATTTAGCCCACAAGTAAGTTCTTAACACTCTTCTACGTCTTCCATCATTGATATAAGTTATACATGACAAATTGTTCACATGAGAACACGTGGTAATATATGAGGTCATGGCAGACACTCTCTCTGTCGAGGTTTGACCAAGCTTATTAACCCACACTCTGTCTATATTGACAGATTTATCATTTCTACACGCATATGGATGTAAAGCTTTTCCTCTCACCACAAAAGCATTAATAAATAAGTCTAAAAGAGATCTGAAATTAGAAGCCCACGCTGTAATCGGATATCTGGTAGGCTATGACTCAACAAAATTTTTTCGGATATAAATCCGATCAAGGAAAGAAGTCTAAAGGGTTGGAGACGTCACTTTTAACGAAAAATTATTTTTCTCTGAAAACAAACAACAGCATTATTTATTTGATATTCCTGAGATTAGATTTTAAGCCCATATTCCAGAAGAGTATCAATCAGACAAAAAATGTTTTTTTATCCTGGATAATTTTGTTCACAAAGATTCAAATCCACTCCCTCATTTAACTCTTCCAACGCCGAAAACTATTCAAATTCCAATTCCAACTTCAGAAAATCCCTCCAAACCAAAAAATCCTCTATTAACTGATCTAAGACCATCTCGCTCAACTAGATTTAGCGGAAAGTACTCAGCATTTTCTTTGATAAATTCAGAATAATCTACAACATCTTTTCATGCGGCATTCCAATCTTCAGTACAACAAAAAGAAAAAATACATAGAAAAGACCTTCCGCCGCTTCCTCGATTTTGGTATGATCTCAATACTCATCCCCTCGGTAAGGAATTTAAGTATGCAGGGAAATTGGAATGGGATTTACTTCATGAAAGAAAGACGTTTTTCTCACCTCCAATTCCTAGAGATCAGGCAACAAGTAAGTGTTGAAATATGATATATCTTGGAATGCCAAGAATAACTTATTAGTAAGTCCGGCTAATTTGACTATCAAATTCCCCATTCTATATTACTGTTATCAATACATCATTCACCAAAAGTTTAATGCGCATTAGCGTTTATTTCACACTAGCATTCCAGCGGATGACTATGTCTCAAATGCAGGTTATAGTTTTCTCGTATCTATTACCAACACACATGTATTTAGCTTTATATTCCTGACCCATATATGTGTATGTACATAGATCTACATCTACATGGATCATAACTTACGATCCATGGAGATTGATAAATACTGGTCAAAAACCACAGTTGATAAGACATGCAAACACGCAATCTCATTCTTATCATCTCGGTTTTACTCTGAACCATACATCTAAATACAATTGTTTCCACTCGGATCTTCCTCTCACAACCTCATACGAGACTTACTGCATCGGTCTAACCGCCGACACTGATTCCGCTACAACCTCCATCTTTGCTCAAGCTAATAACTTTAACAGTAAGCTGCTACCACTAACATGGGCCTTTGCGTACAGATTTAATAAACACGGATATCTTCGGAAAGTAAAATCGCGCTTATGTGTTTGCGGAGATTTGCAGCCATATAATAATAATGACACGTATGTAGCAACATTAGCAGCAAGAAACTTTCGCATCTTAGCTGCCATAATTGCGAAGTTTGACCTAGAAGCTCGATCCCTTGATGCAATCAACGCCTTTACTAATGCAGATCTAGATGAAGTTGTATATGTGTACTTCCCCGAAGGATTCAAAATCCCCGGATGTGTATTACGCTTATCTAAGGCTCTATTTGGACTCGGGAGATCACCTCTACTTTGGCAAAAAGAGCTCTCTTCAACTTTTAAAATACTTAACCTCGATCAAAGCACAGAAGAGCCGTGCATTTATTTTTAACAATTTTTATTGACTTTAAACTTGTTTTCAATATTGTATATGTATGTTTGTTATCACAGACATTGGAAATAATTCATGAGATTGCTTAATGAGAGGCTAGTATTGATTCCAGTATAATATTGTAGAAGACTTGTCCCAACTATCAGAGGGCTACAACGTCTTTATCTATCTACAGGTAAATTCCCCATATTCTAACCACCCTAGCCATAAAGGACGTAGCATGTAAAACCTGATTTGTATCATGATTTTGGGGTTGAGGTTTACTGTGCATATGCTACTCGAGTTGCATGTCTGACAACTATGCAACACACTCAGGCATCAATCTAACAACCCACACCAAATCGAAACTATTCACAACCCTGATGATGACCCCATGAATAATTGTAACAGTAGCCTGCAACATAGCACAATTACGGTAGACATTGTTGACCAGGACCTAATCCGAACAAATTTACTCTTAGTATTCTTTTACGTCGATGATATCATTGTCATATTTCGCAATGAACAAGGGAAACCAACAGAGATATTCATCACACAGCTTAAAAATAAATATGCTCTCACATGCAGGGGAGATTTATCATCATTTCTTGGAATTTGCATAACACGAGATTGAGCTCAAAAGAAGCTGTGGCTCACTCAGGATTCAAATATCAAAAAAATTGCAAACTCGTTTAATTTAGCTCATGATAATAGTATAAAAGACTGTCCTTTTTGTCTCCTGTCCACTGAAACTTTCGAAAAAAGTAAGGGGTTGACATCAACAGAAGAGATTCATTATTTTCAGTCACTTATGGGATCTACCAACTATGCTGCTATTTCAACACGTCCAAATATATCAAAATATTCTAACTCACTGGCTGAACATTTGCAAAATCCAACGCTTTAACATATAACTCTTGCAGAGAACCTAATAACATATTTATATTCAACAAGATATCTATCTATAGAGTTTGCAGACACTCCATTGGAACCGGAGTTGTGTATATCATCAGATGCAGCTTTCGCTGATGATCCTCAAACTAGATATTCATCTTTCATGGATCATTGTGGCATAGCGTATTATGAAACGCCATGCAGACGGCTAAGTTAAAACACAAATAATAGTTCAATGCACTTGTAAAACCAGCAAGGAAGACTGATAAGAATGGGCTGGTTTCATTAGGTGATGTGTAGCAGATTGTTGGGCATAGGGGCTGTGTGCTACGTGCTATTTGGTAATTTTATGTATATAAATACTCGGCGTGAAGAAGCATTATTCTTCACACAATGTCTTCTTCATGTAACGGCTGTTAAGCCTAGGGATTCCTGTAGCCTACGCTGGCTAGCGCAGGCAATGAATGCAAGGGAATCTTCGTGAAGGATCTCGGAATACAAGGAGCTTAGAAGATTCTCAATGAACTTTCTGGAAGCATACTGAAGGTTCATGAGGACCACAGGTGTATCAAGAATCTTCTAGGGTATTGTCGAGGATTCCATGTTATTCCAGATATAGGGAGAACCTTACAGAAGAGGAGTATCTCAGAGTGTATATATATTTGTATTCTAGCTATAGGAATTCTCTCTCTAGAGAATTATAATTAATATACTGTACTTACAAGATCGCCCAAGCATTTTGTACTGAAACCGTGACATATTATAATTCTCTCCTATCTAGAATTCAGAATTGCAGTCAGCCGCAGTAAGTCGCAGTCAGTTCAGTCAGTTCAGTCAGTTCAGTCAGTCAGTCATCAGTTCAGTCAGTTCAGTCATTCAGTCATCAGTTCAGTCAGTCAGTCATCAGTTCAGTCAGTTCAGTCATTCAGTCATCAGTTCAGTCCAGTCATATTTGGAGCAAAGATGAAGTGGGCTCATTACAGCATTGCTACAGAGAAAAAGGATTTTACAAGGGCAAATTGGAAATCAGAAGATCAGCTAGCAAAGCTTCGGAAGGAAGGAAGTTGCTTCAGGTGTGAAAAACAGGAATGTATGTCCAGGGTGTGCCACCTTCTTCCAGCAATTAATCCGCGAAGAATTAAGAATTTCCCTATCGATACAGAAAAGTTGGAAGAGGACCCCTATGGCGACGGTTTGGGTCCTATTGATCCAAAAATGTACATATTGGATCCCTATGGCGACGGATTGGGTCCTATTGATCCAAAGATGTACATAGAGGATCCCTATGGCGAGGGATTGGGTCCTATTGATCCAGCGATGTACGAAGACCCATCTAGTGGTACCCCGGGAATCATAACTCTGAGTAATAAATATCAGCATATGAGAGACCCAATGGAAAGAAGGAACATCGAGCCTCATCAGAAGGAGTCACCAGATTTTAACGACAATCTAGAAAGGACAATTACTTCATCATCTTTGACACAGAAATTAATCAATAATAGATCGCTCCGTGCTAAGTGGAAGACAGCTGAGCAGATCGAAAGGCTTCAAGAAGAAGGACGATGTTTCCGATGCGAGCGGCCAAACTGTTCAGCCAAGCATTGCTTTCTATTACCGGCCATAAATCCAAATATCAGGAAGCTATATCCATCTTTTGGGAAGTAAGAGGCCCATAACAACGGTTCAGCACACAAGATCGTACACTCGGGTTTTGGTAAGACAGACGTCGTGGAACCGGTTATATTAAATGAAAAAGTTTCCGATACGTCAACAGTGGTTGGACATGAGCCAGATATAAACACGGATCCGTTTCTAGTTAATACACTTGTGAACGATGTTACAATGGTACAAGCCTTAGTTGACAATAGATGCCTCTGTTCAGGAATTATTGATGAGGCACTCGCAGCTCAACTTAATCTACCGCTCAAGCCCATCTCTCCCAGAGCTCTTCAAACAGCAGAGGATTCATCAGAAGACAAACCAATCGTAAAAAGTATCACTTGGGTCTCTATAGATCTTGACGGCCACGTTACTGATGAGTTGTTGCTGTATGTAGTTCCACACAGTACTCATCCGATGATACTGGGTAAGAAGTGGTTAGAAGACCAGGATGCAATCATTCACTCCAAAGAACAGCGCCTGGAACTCAGAAGAAGCGGTGGTTCTGTTTACAGTGTTAAGCGCTGGCGGCACAAGTTTAGATCGATTAAGGAGCCGAAAGTTGCAGCTGTTGAGGCATTATCTTTTCTGGAAAATGGAGTTCCGGTCTGCAAAGCTTCATTAGACGATATAAACAAGGCACTCCGTACGAAGACTTGCCTCAAGATCTCTGAAGCTCGAAACCGATTGCCGGACCCAGTGAAGAAATTTGCGCGCCTCTTCGCTGACAACAGCGGCGCTGATGATCTACCGCCGACGCGAGGTCACCTCGACCATGCCATAAACCTTAGACATGAAAATGGAAAATCAGTTCAACCACCATGGGGTCCTTTATACAGCATGTCGCGAGAGGAGCTACTGGTGTTGCGCAAGACGTTGACTGAACTTTTGAGTAAGGGATGGATTAGACCTAGTAGTTCGCCAGCAGCCTCGCCAGTACTTTTTGCCAGAAAGCCAAACGGAGGGCTAAGATTTTGTGTGGATTATCGAGGGCTGAATGCGATTACTCTTCCAGATCGGTATCCTCTTCCTTTATTTAAAGAAACTTTGAGACAATTATCGAAGGCGAGGTGGTTCACGAAACTGGATGTGAAGTCAGCTTTCCATCGGATCAGAGTCAGGAAGGGGGATGAATGGATGACCGCTTTTAGGTGTCGCCATGGTCTTTTTGAGTGGCTTGTTACGCCATTTGGACTTTCAAATGCTCCCGCAACTTTCCAACGATATATCAATGAACAGCTTCGAGGACATCTTGATCTTAATGCGACGGCGTACATGGATGACGTTCTGGTATATACAGATGGAAGCGAAGATGATCACTGGAAAACGGTTCAAAGTATCTTGGGAAAGCTAGAAAAGGCTGGCTTGTACTTGGATATTGATAAATGCGATTTTCTGTGTCGAGAAGTCAAGTACTTAGGGTATATTGTAAGGGCTGGAGATTCGGTGTCAGTAGATCCCGAAAAAGTCAAGAGCATCATCGAATGGAAGGCACCTACATCGGTAAAAGGAGTCCGTTCATTCCTTGGATTTGCAAATTTCTATCGATGTTTTGTGGATGGATTTTCGGAAATTACTGCGCCGCTAACTAGATTGACAAAGAAGGATTCTGTTTGGAGATGGGGACATGAGGAGAACGAGGCGTTTGAACGATTGAAGGAAATATTTTCTACGGAGCCGGTATTAGCGCAATGGAATCCCGAGCGGGACACGGTGATGGAAGCCGATTGTTCTGGCTATGCATTGGGTGGATGTCTTTCTCAAGTCGATAAGCATGGTCGACTGAGACCAGTGGCGTATTTTTCCAAGCGGCTGAGTGGAGCCGAGGCGAATTACCCGATACACGACAAAGAGATGCTGGCCATAATCACGTGCCTGCAAGAATGGAAAGCCGAGCTCCGATCAGTTGCCAAGCCGTTCACAATATTGAGCGATCATAAAAATTTAGATTATTTCATGACCAAGCGATTACTCAATGAACGGCAGGCTAGGTATTACAACGTCCTGCAGCAGTTCAATTTCACTTTGAAATGGCGACCGGGCAACTCTTGCGAACGACCCGATGCTCTTTCAAGGCGTGATCAAGACAAGCCACACGGCATGAATGATGAACGAACCATGGGTAGGATTATGCAATTGTTACCAACGGTCAAAGCGTCACCTGTCGACGCACAAGTTAGTGCAGCAAATGAAACTTCGCTTCCTCATGTACCTACTAATGGAAGCTCAAATAATCCAACCCATCCTTCTACAGACCCGGCTGCACTAGCAAGAATATCTGACGACGACGAGATTCAGGCACTTTGGAACCAGGGAGTTAATTATGATAGTGATTGGCGACGAGCGCGCGATGCTGTACAGCGCGGAGAGAGAAGTTTCCCACTAGAAATCGCTCAGAAATTAACCGCTAATATTGCAGAGTGTACGGTTGCCGCAGATAGCGTTCTTCGTGGAAGGGAAAATCGAATTTGGGTTCCCGATTACGAGCCACTCCGAACGGCGATAATGCAGAGAACGCACGATAGTTATCTAGCGGGACACCCTGGGAAAGACACAATGATTGGCATACTTTTAAGGCGATGGTTCTGGCCAAAGATGAGAGAGTCAGTCCGACGATTTATACGGAACTGTGATGTCTGCGGGAGAACAACAGTCTGGCGAGAGGCAAAGGCTGGGTTTATCAGATCACTGCCAATACCTGACCGGATAGGAAGCGAGCTTACCATTGATTTTGTGACAGATATGCCACCTTCACAGGACTGTACAAATATAATGGTCATAACGGATCGGCTATCTAAAGACGTCTTCTTGTTTGGGACAAATACAATGGAAGCTACACAATGTGCCAAACTTTTTATCGACAGATATTACCGTTACTTTGGCTTCCCTCGATACCTGACAAGTGATAGAGGCAGTGACTGGATAGGAACCTTTTGGCGAACGTTCTGTTAACTAACGGGAATAAGTCAACGCTTGACCACGGCGTACCATCCACAGTCGAATGCAAGCGAAAGAGCAAATCAGGAGTTGTACAAGTACCTGCGCGCATTCACCTGCTATTCACAAGACAATTGGATGGGACTGTTGCCTGTAGCCCAACTGGCATTAAACTCACGACCGAGCTCAGCGATTGGGGGACTGAGTCCGTTTTTCCTTCGACACGGATATGAATTAGAACCTCTGACAGAACCCACGCCTATCTCGGAAAATGGTTCTCGACACCCAGGACGGCTATCTGCCCAAGACTACGTAAAAAGGCTAAGGGATGCCCAAGACTTTGCACAGGCAGCGATGGCTTCAGCCCAGCAGCGAAACGAGGTGAATGCAAATCGGTTTCGGAGACAACCAGATAAATTCAAAGTTGGTGACAAGGTTTGGCTAGATCTCCGGAATGTGAAAACGCCTCAACTATCCAAGAAGCTAGCCTGGCTTCATGCGAAGTACGATGTGACCGCAGTTCCAGACCCTTTAACTGTAGAGTTGAATGTCCCAGGGAATATCCACAACCGCTTTCATGTTGAGCTGGTGAAGCGAGCAGGTGTGGACCCCTTTCCGAGTCAGCAGCGGGACGATGCTCAAAATCCCGCTATTCTTGACGACCTAGGCGAGAAAGAATACGAAATCGACTCTATAATACGAGCAAGAACAGTGAGACGTGGACGTGGTAGTTTCAGGCAAGCTCTAGTAAAGTGGACTGGATGGGCAGAGCCAACATGGGAACCAGTTGAGTACGTCGCAGACACAGAGGCTCTAAAGATATTTGAGGACACCTACGGTCCTATAACTATAAATAACGGCCCTTCAGAGAGTAATTCGGGCAGATACGTTGGTCAGGCTGAGCCTCACATCCAAAAAACGCGGAGGGAACGACGAAAAAAAAAATATATATATAAAATAAAAATCATATATAATTTAACAAGTAAAATATCTTCCCCTTCAGGAAAAGAAGGGGGATTGTAACGGCTGTTAAGCCTAGGGATTCCTGTAGCCTACGCTGGCTAGCGCAGGCAATGAATGCAAGGGAATCTTCGGGAAGGATCTCGGAATACAAGGAGCTTAGAAGATTCTCAATGAACTTTCTGGAAGCATACTGAAGGTTCATGAGGACCACAGGTGTATCAAGAATCTTCTAGGGTATTGTCGAGGATTCCATGTTATTCTAGATATAGGGAGAACCTTACAGAAGAGGAGTATCTCAGAGTGTATATATATTTGTATTCTAGCTATAGGAATTCTCTCTCTAGAGAATTATAATTAATATACTGTACTTACAAGATCGCCCAAGCATTTTGTACTGAAACCGTGACACTTCAATTACCTTAACAATACATTTGTTTACCCATCTCTTCTTCGGGAAGACCATTTATCTCTTTCCAGCTCTTCATCAGCAAGACCCATGTGTAGCCTCTATTGCTACTATCTACCTATTTGTCTCTTCCTAGAGAAGACCAGTCATCCCTTCGACCCACTCATCACCTTTATCTACCACCTAGATCTTCGTTAGACCACATATGCACCCTGTGGAACACTGTCCTAACCTAGCCTTGAGATCATCGCAAGGATTATTTATCTACCTATTTGGTGGAGCTATTGCATGGTTGGCGAAAAAACAAAAAACAGTAACTACATCTTCTACAGAAGCCGAGCTACTTACATTTACCTTTACAGCTGAGGAGTTAATTTCTACTTTACGCCTCTTCAATAACATTTCTATCCAACTTAATGAGCCAGTACCTCAAATTTAATGT
Source organism: Blumeria graminis f. sp. triticale (assembly GCA_905067625.1). Classification (NCBI taxonomy): domain Eukaryota; kingdom Fungi; phylum Ascomycota; class Leotiomycetes; order Helotiales; family Erysiphaceae; genus Blumeria; species Blumeria graminis. The sequence continues at coordinate 55,323 of LR898470.1, read as the reverse complement.
GATAATAAGCAAACTATTTGCCTTATAACTTCCTATATCCCTAGAATACATACTGCATTGAAGCATGTTGATGTCCATAACTGCTGGTCTAGACAAGAATATATAAGAGGATCATTCAAACTAACCTATGTTCCCTCAAAGCAAATGGTTGCAGATGGATTCACAAAATTACTTCCTTGACAAAAGTTCTTTCATTTTTGTCAATTACTTTGACTTCAAGATATAAAACTTCAACTTCAAAATGAGCTCGACTCTAAATCTGAACCATAGTCTTAAACCACGCGTCTAAAACTAGGGGGGTATGTCAGACCAGTATCAGAGCCCGGTGGGATTTGTATTCCTGAATTAATGTTTCGTGATTCATGTAAATTCCATTCTTCTAACATGATTGTAACATTATTGTCAGAATAATATGCCAAACTGGTACCCAACAACGTCATACAGAATATCATTAATATAGCGCTGGAATATTGCCGGGGTACCGCTTAATACAAATGGGGTGACAAGTTGTTTGTAAAGACCAAAACATGTAATAAAAGCTGTTAACCACTCAAGGCCTTCTGCTACCCTAATTCTATTGAATGCGGAGACAACATTGACTTTAGTAAAGATTTTGCAGTGCAGATGAGATCGAGGGTTTCTTTAATAAGAGGTAGAGGGTAATGTCACGGTTTCAGTACAAAATGCTTGGGCAATCTTGTAGGTACAGTATATTAATTATCATTCTCTAGAGAGAGAATTCCTATAGCTAGAATACAAATATATATACACTCTGAGATACTCCTCTTCTGTAAGGTTCTCCCTATATCTAGAATAACATGGAATCCTCGACAATACCCTAGAAGATTCTTGATACACCTGTTGTCCTCATGAACCTTCAGTTTGCTTCCAGAAATTTCATTGAGAATCTTCTAAGCTCCTTGTATTCCGAGATCCTTCCCGAAGATTCCCTTGCATTCATTGCCTGCGCTAGCCAGCGTAGGCTACAGGAATCCCTAGGCTTAATAGCCGTTGCAGGTAATCGTTCTTCATTAATATATTATTAATATCACGAAAATCATGACAAATGCAGATATCTCCTCCCGGCTTTTTAGCAAGGAGAATTGGAATTTCCACTGGCAATGTTAAAGGTCGAATCCAGCATTTTCCAAGCTGGTTGTTTAACCAACGCTTAATCACATGAAGTTCCGAGGGGGAACATGGTCGAGCTCGGGACTGTGAAAATTCCTGGTTCCCAGGTAAAAACTCAATCTTGTGATTGTATGGACAATGAGGAGGGAGATTTGCAGCATCCTGAGGCAAAGCAACATCTGCCACATCATGCTAGACCTGGGGCATTTTTCTTTTAATTTCCTCTATTGTCAGTGGATGGCTATCAACTTTTTTGAAGAACTTTTTCACATCTTCATCTGTAATTTTCATTAGTTTTGCTACATTTTGGCTGAAGAGTGAATTTATAAAATCATGAAAAGGCTCAGAGAATTGGTCTTTCCACACAGTAAGGTCACCACGACCCAGAAGGAATTCTTGAAAATCAATTTCTGGTAGGAGCGGGACACAAAGGTCTCTCTCTTGGACTGAATCTAGCGCTTCCAGATCTTCTACCATAACTCTCATTACGTGAACATCTTTATCTTAGATATTTGTAAGAATCTAGGCGTATCAAAGATTCTGATTTCATTGACGTTTAAATGGTTGTCATATTTTAAAGATGATAATTCTCCAATGGGTGTAGTTTGAATATATTTTGCTGGGTCTAGTATGGATACAAGGTTAGACGCGTTAGATGGCTATTTTGCTATATCTCCTGTTATGTCTCCTTGGTCCGGTATTTCTACAACAGACGCTGGCTCAAAATTAAAAGTTCGAGACGTCAGACAGTTTTTTGCCCAGTACTCTTTGTCGAATACAAGGGATTTAGATTGCCAATCTATGGTGGGATTATGAAGCTCCAACCATAGGAAACCTAATTTTAGCTCATTCTCGGGACCGAGGGTGGTAATTAGGGCATTAACTTCTTTCATATAGTTCATTACTTTCAGGGAGCCGACAATGCAATGTGTGATCAACTCCGATATGTAGCCGTCAGCTAATTAGAGTGGGCGAGGTTGAGGTAGAGGTATGAAGGATAGACCTTTAGCTTGTGCCCACGCTTTTCTCACAAACATAAGCTTGGTACTACCAGTGTCAAGAAGTATGGACACCGAAAAGGAAACATTGTGCTGTACCAAAGAATTGAAGGTTCCAGATACTGATATTGACTTTTGGCCTGATTTATTCAATAAGATTGGCTCTCCGAGAGAGATCTCTCGATATTTACATAAGCTTTTACCTGAATCAACACAATTTTGTACAGAAGCGCCCCGCAAGCGACTTCATGCTGGGGCCCTCCATTTCCCTGGCTACTTCTGCTTGCTGTAAAATGACTATCGTGACTATTATTGGCGTCAACTTCACCAAGTAGTTGACCTCGTTCATGGCTAAGCTCATTTGGACGTGTTTCCCAAGGGGGTTGTGAACTATAAGTAGACCTAGGGTTATAGTTACTTTCTTAAATCTCCTGAAGATGAAGACGGGTGCAATCACTATTAGATCCACCTTTTTTACTGTTATAATTACCATAATTACCCCTAGGTCTAATCTCGTTATTTCTGCTGTAATTATGGGACGGATAGCTTTGGTACTGGCTTGCTTGGAAAGAATCTTGCGAAGGTCGAAGATTGTGGCCATTGTTGTAGTTTCCACAGTAGCTGTCTTGGATACTCTGTGGACATGAACTTAACCCTGACTGTAGGTTGCAATCTGCAGTATCAAATCGCCGCTTTCTGCGTTTAGCTAATTCCGAAGAACAGTTTCTATAATAGTGGCTGTCTCCACCGCATCGGTTACAAAGACCATGATCTCTACAATATTGCCACTTGGCTGGCATCACCAAAACTGGATTGAGTTGCATTTGATCTAAATCCATGGGATCACTGGTTTGAATATTACTGTTATGTCCTTGAATGTGTGTTCTGTCTCCCACACCTAGATTTCCGGAGCTGCCCGTAATCTGGCAATCGGCCTCCTGGTTTTTCCAAAATTGATAATATAGTTCAATCCATTCTGTGATTGGATCTTCAGGTGGCGCTGGTATATGGTTTTTGACGGCAATTTGCAAAGGTTCGGAGAATTTTCTTCTAAGATTGTAAACATGCATAGTTGAGCTAAGATCTGCTTGATCAGCGAACTTCTCAAACTCTGATATAAAAGATGGGAAGTCTTTGAATTTACCAACCATTTTCAATTAATTTAAGTTTCCTACAGCAATTGCTTTGATATCCACAGTGAGGCACTTACAATCTAGTTCATGAAAAAAATTGCCAGAGCTAGCCCAGGGCCAGCTCGTTGGACTTTCATTTGCAGAGAAGAACACACCTATCTTAGATTGGAGGCGCGTATAAGCATCACCATCTAGCCAATTTATTATATCGCAAATTTTCTTGAATTCTGTTTCAAATGCTGTGTGATTCAGATTCCACTTAGTTATCAATTTGAAGTTCCAGGCTGTTGTGATCCTAGTCTTTGCAAGGAAGCAAGGGCTTCATAGACAAGACTCAGTGATGAAACAACATGACTAAAGTTATACAAGCTCATATTAATGCATGACTCAAATGTGAATTGTGCTCATTATCAGGAGCTTAAGAATCAAAAAATTTCAATACGCATTACATGAGTACATAAGATAATCAATGGACATAGCTGTGGGATAGATTGTACATGTATATTTTCAGGTCCATTTACTTCTTAGGTAGATTATGCGTTCATCTTTAGATATCCATATTATCCTCAGATAGTCTAAATACATTTGCCCACCACCAGAATATTCATTCCACATTCTTCTTTATATATATACTATCCTCCCACAATACTTATCCATCTAACCTCGTAATTATAACACAGACAGTGTACTCATTGTGCCTTTTTACATCGATCTTTTGATCCCCTGTGAAGGGGTTTAATGATGGTGGCTGTGACAGGAACCCCGAGTTGGTGATGATAATGTCGATTTAATAAACTGTATAAAGAAGAAAGAGAAATCTAGCTACAACTAACGGGTATTTATAATATTCAGCCCCTCAGTGATTGTCTTGACTGATTTCTTCACCCTAGGCCAAATACTTGCCACCTAGCCACATATTATCAAGAATCACTACGCTGTGACACTGATCTGGCCCCTTGGCTGGTAGTGCCGTATCTTCCAGTTTCCTCTATCATTTCCTTACAGTCTTACAACATGAATCTTCAACAATACGCTTAGGTATCCACATAAGCTCAGACAACAGCCAAACAGTGACAGTGGCCTATCAAGATAAATACCTGTTTGAAGAGGCTGCCCCTGTGAAGTGGTTCCCTGGGGTGCAGGTGCTTGTGGCTGAGGAGCATGTTTTGCATTTGAAATGGAGGTGAGCTGTCTCTGAAGTGATGTTACTTCAGTATTTTTTTTCTCTATTGAAGATCAAAGCTTCTGGATAGATTTTTCTCTGTCATTTAGAGGAGCTCGCATTTCTTTTAGAGCTTGTTGGTTTGCTGAAGAGTGCTGATTAACAAGGCTGAACATCTCGTGAAAAACTGTTCGGAATTCAACCGGAGCATCAGCCAAGCTTGAAAGGTCTACTCGTTTTTCAAACCCTACACCTTCAAATATTTCTCCCAGTGCTGGGTAATTTCCCATCACTTCAGCTAAGACTTGTCAGGCTATGTCATGTCTACTTTCTAATTGCTGAGTTGGAGCTGGGATGTTACTAGCTTCATTCATTTGTTCTCCCCTGGGATTCTCCATAGTCTCGGCTTCACAGGAATAAGATCTTTATCCCGATCTCAATTAGTCGGTTCAAATTCTAGGTAGCTTGGCAACTCGGTTACTTGCTAATTTCGGTACTCGGTGGCTCGGTGTAAAAAACAAAAGGGCTGTAGATTGAAAGGATTGCAACACGCAACAATTTTTTTTTAAAACTCGGATTGAAAAAGTAACCCAGCACACGTGCAATTAAAGAGATGCAACTAACTATTACGGGCAGTAACTAAGTCTTCAGGGTAATATATTTGTAGTTGCATTTAGGAGAAACTAAACAGTCTACGGAATCTACATGTACGCGTGCTCACCTAATTGCCATACTAGTGGTATCATCATGCCAACACTTGTACCTGTGACAGATTGCTTTTTTGCCAATTTATCTAATTTTTCTAGAGCCTTTTTGATATCTGCTATGATAATTAAGAACAAATATAGATTTTTATTAGTTTTTCTTCCATGTTGGATTTCTGCAGCAAATATTGAAGCTGAGACGTTTTTTGCCTGGCATATCTGACAAATATGACTTGATAAATCTTCTTTTTTCATCCATCCAGACTCTTTAACTTTTATTGCATTTCCCCCAGTTCATAGTGTAAGAAACTTTTTTCCTGTTTCATAGGTCACATTATTCCTCTTGGTCCAACCTTTGCCAAGGATTATGTTTTATTGTAAGTTTTCAACAATGTAACCAAATACTCTCTCAACTCTACCATCAATGTCAAGTGTAGCCCAAGTCATCACTGTGATAAGAATTTGGGGTCCATCTTTAGCAAGCTTTAGTGATCTATGGGTAACTGGGTGGCGTGGTAAGTGCGTTTGGTTTGCAAATCTTCGATCAAATACTGCATAGGGTAGACATCCTGTATCAAATAATGCGGTAGAATAACAAGTAGAATTTATTAAAACATTAATTAAAAATGGACTACTTGAATTTGATTTCATTATCCTGATTTGGCGCCCTATGGGCCCATGCAGGTGTCTACAGTCTATAATATTTACCCGGGAGGAAACCTTTATGGTGAAAACCTCCCACACCTTTCTATCTGTTGTCTATAGTCCTCACATATTTTCTTCAGGAAGCGCAGTTACACTATAGTGCCATCCATGTAAACTAACCAGATCATCTCTATCCTCCCCCAGCATTATTTGACCTTTTCCTTTCCCTCAGCGGTATTTCGACCGCTTTTGTCATCTGGAATTGCTCTATCCAACCATGGTTTAGGATCCACTGTGTTATCCTTTTTATATCTCCAGGATTATTTAACATCGCTTCATAGAATCGATCTTTGGCTTGTCTCCAGATCTCAGCTCTACCATTTGACCATCGGGGGCAGGACATAATCATGTGCTTTGGGTTCTGTGATTGGTAGCCGCATGGACAACCTGGACTTAATACTCCGGGTACATTTCTTCTGTGTAAATACGAGTTAAGCCCCATGTGCTCACTTCGTATTTGCATTGCCAAACTACTAAAATGGACTACTGTTTAATCTTTTTATAGCATCACTAATTTCTCTAGCAGATGGTACTTGATCTAAAAGTTCTCCAAACACACCAACTTTCCCCTAAACACAACTTTGCTCAGGGGTTACTAGTTTCCTGGCACGCTTGATGATATATAAGCTATCCTTGAGTTGGCTGTATCTGTGTGAAAGCCTTTAAACTTGCAGTCCCTGAAACAGTGAGATGGATAAATGTTGCACTGAATGCAGCGGCCTGATTTAAGACGCTGGCTACGCTCTTCTTCTGAACAGTGTGGGGCATTTGGACGTTTATCTAATGGCTGAGGCTGTCCTTGTTTCCGAAATTTGTTTTCATTATTTAAGGCTGATGTAACTGGAGAGACATTAGAAAAAATATCAGTTCCTGACTGTCACAGTGGCTCACAGGTCAGGTACTGAAGGAAAGAGAATATAATTGTGTTGTGCAATTGAAAGAGAAGAGGAGTCTAAAAACAAGAGATATCTATACAAATATTCTTGCCCTTGATGCTAGCCCTTAGTCCTGTAACAGTACTTCCCCTCTAAATTTTGTTTGGTCTCCAAATAGAACCCCTTATCAGAAAATTAGTATTGATTCCAGGGACTATTTCTTGTTTATAAATATATATTAGCTTCTTGTTTCAGCTAATCTCCATGTTGGCCGCTTTTTCCTCTCTGGATGGCGTGGCTGTTTTGGTACAATTGATTTATTTGTTGTTGGCATATTTACCCATGATGGCAGTCCCGGTTTATGAAGGTTCAAGTAATGAAAATCTGTGAGGGCTTTTTCGAAGCCTCTTAAGTCTGATTCTGGCTGCCAGGAAGGCTCATCATCATATTTCCATTTAATGAGGTAGGTAAGACCATTACAATCTTGATTGTGCACATCTAAGATTTTTTCAAATACCCACTTGTCTTCAATATTCCCATCATCTCTTTCAGCTACTCTTCCAGCAACACTACAACGCTCATTTTTATTGATAGAAGATTGACCGGGAATTACAGGATCTTTCCATGGTCGAACCAAAGAGGTGTGGAAACTATTGTTTACATGAATATGACCTGAGATATCAATGATAACAGCTCCATCATACGTTCTGAATACTGTGAAAGGACCGTCTTATCTATCATCCCATTTTTTCTTTGGTCAGTTTGTATTCAGGATTCTAAGGCAAATCATTACCTTGTCTCCTACTCTGTAGACTGGGGCATCTGATCTTCGAGAATTTGCATATTCTTCATATTTCTCCTGCAACTGGTGGGACATGGCTTTTAGCTTGCCAAGAATTCGTTCAAACCGGTCAGCAACTAAGTCTGCTCTTAAATACTCTCTTTTTGCAGTATTAGATAGTAATGGTGGCTTAGGCTCTGGGTTTTTGATTCCTATACGTGGATTAAAGCCGTAGTTTGCATAGAAAGGAGATACACCCATTGTCTCGCTTATCTGATTATTTCCAGAGGACTCAGCTAGTGGTAGCCGATCAGCCCAATCATCTTGGGTAAAACTAACATAGGCCCTTAGATATTGGTTTAAAGATGCGTTGACTATTTCTGTTTGACAATTGGTCTGTGGGTTAAAAGCCGAACTAGGTTTGAGAGTAATAGAGACGAGTATTAATCCTATGCCAAAACTCAGAAACAAATGCGGAACCACAATCAGAAATGATAGAGTCAGGTGCACCATTGTTGTGCTGGCTCGGTTGAGTTGTTAGGAGACAGGGGAACGGAGGATGGGCTGCTGGATTAAGAAAGGGTGGTATTGTAATAACGAGGTTATGAGAAGTCTAAGAATTGTCACAATGGGTGTAACAGTCAACTTGGGTGGATGTAGGATAGCACTTTAAGTCTAACGTGAAGAAGACAGATATATATTGTAGATCTGCTATATTGATGACTATTGAATATAAGAGAGGAAAAGGTTGATCATATACAGAGGTCTAGCAGTGAGTATTTATACACAAAGACAATATACACAATATACCATCAATAGCAATAACTGCCAACCTTTCAGCCATTCAACAACTATGTCGTTAGATATACCTGCGTCATATTATCATATAATCATGTATGGTTGAAATATTGGTGTTGTCATTGCTGTCTGCTGACGACGTATCATTGACACAGGGTTACTTGTCTTGTTGGTTCACTTGCCCAATACTAGCCATTCCAAGTTGTGTGATCTACAAGTGGGTCTGATCACAACAGGTGGAAAATACAGGCTGGTGCACAGACGCTGTTCATGTACTCTACAATCTCTTCACCTGCCGAGTTTAGTGAATCAATCTATCCAAAATAATATCATACTTCATATCATCCATTAGATGATATTATCAATTGTCGGGATGCACATCTAGCATCACCTTCATAGATCACCATTTTCAGTAAGAGTTCACATTTGATACCTACTGACACCCATTTGGCCACAGTGATACGCACTCAGTGTCCATTGTGCCATCACCCAGCGTGAGCGCGCCATCTCCGCGACTCACCATTGCACATGAGCCCGTGTAATTCCACCGACGGACAGCAGAGACATAATTGCTATATACCTCACAGCTCATAACCACAACAACCATGGAGTCTATAAATGTTTTTGATGAAACAATCTACCAATTCTGATGTATCAAGAGATGTAGTGGGTATAAAATGACGCATTTTAGCAAATCTATCTACTGTTACGGCTGTTAAGCCGAAAGACTCCTGTAGCCTACGCTAGCCAGCGTAGGCTATGGCACAAGTAGAAGGTCTCGGAAGCCACAGAACTTTGAATTATTCTCAGAGAGCCTTCTGGAAACACACTGAAGGTTCATGAGGATAACAGGTGTACCGAGAACAATTTAGGTAGTTGTAGAAGCGTCTCAATTATTTAGTTCACAGGGAGAATCAACTTGAAGGCCAGTAACTTAGAATGTATATATATGTAGACATTACATTGAGGAATTCTCTCTCCAGAGAATTATAATGAACATACTGTACTTACAAGATCGCCCAAGCATTTTGTACTGAAACTATGACATATTGTTATTATTGAAGGGTGGTCATGTATATGGTTGTATACACTTGGTATCTTCAATTAAATGGTTGTGACTACTCAGGGGGCTTAGAATATACTTGGGTGATTATGGCAATAAATGTTGCAGGATGCAAATGGTATCTTATTGTGTTATGATGTTATGTTATGTTACAGGTTATCTATAAGATAATTAACCAATCCCACATACTTCCAGATAGTGCCATAGCTAGTCTCTTTTAGGAGTGATCTACGGGTGAGTGTAGCAATTGCTGGTATCTAATTTATCACTAACCTGTTTCCATTTCCCTGGCTCTGCATGCTACACTACGTGGATGACAATTTACTACTAGTGTGAAAAGCGCATTCAAGACAGTTATGAATCTACTTATTTGCAGATTTTCAAAGCTGTTAAGCTGCAGAGGTCGAGTCAATTTTGACAAAGACAAATTATCAAAGAAGACAAATTATTGAAGGGTCGAGGCTGCAAATGTGCAAATGTGCAAATCAAGGTAATTGAGGCTCAAATTATCTGTGACAGTCTTAAAGTGGCGTTTTATTCAAACTAAACTCAGAGCTAGATACAAATGAAAATCTTAAAGTAACAAGCAGAGACATGACTGAAAGCCTCCTATTTATTTACAAGACTATGATCTCGTTCCCTCATTTCATACCATTCTCAAAATAGATCATGACCTGTCCTCCAACAAACACCAGCATCTCCGTCTATTTTAATTCAGCTTCATTTTAATGTCAGTAATTTTAGTTATTAAAATAGTTATTATGCATGTGGCTTAGATGACTCACAACTGGTGTTCGAGTTATCCTGTCTGCAATCTAAATTTGTCATTTTAGAATAGATTTGCATGAACTGGGCCAAGGCCTATACTTGGGTCTAATGAGTTGTGGAGGGGTTCATGACATGTATGATGTTTAATATGGTTGGAAGAGTTCTGGCCTTATTTGTTAGGCAGCAGCCCAATGATAACCAGGTATGAGCCTGTGACATTATCAAAGGTTACAAATGGATATGTTCAGATTATCATATTACCAAAATATTGTGCTCCCAATGAGCAAATTATCCAATAAACAAAAAGTTTTTAGAACTAAAGAACCAATACAAATTTCCAGCCTGAATAAATCCAAATCCAGTTGCCTCAGACCTAACCAAATTAAGAAGATAACACCTGAATCACCACATCTAGATTAAATCTAACAAATTCATAACACATTTACAACCACTATGATATTTTGGAATATCTTACCATAAGGTTTACACGGTGGTAAGTCAACAATGTGATCAATTGAAATGTCAGACCATGCACAGACTGGAATTTTGAGAGGCTTAAGAAATCTGGGAGGCAATGAATGTGGAGTCTTAGTCCTGAAGCAGAGAGCGCATCCTTTCACAAAATCAGCAACAAATTGGGTCATTTGTGGCCACCAATAAGTTCTTTGTCATAGATCCAAAGTTTTCACACGACATGGATGGCCTGCAGGCCCGGAAGAATGGGAAGGGTGCACAATTTCAAGACGAAGATTTTCATAGTCTGGTACAAAAAGTCGTTTTTGAAAGTACACAAATCTGGCATTAATTTTAAACTCTACTTTGTCCTTTCAGAGTAACAATTGTAAGGGTCCGGGCCTCTACCGCTTTGTGGTATCTTGTAAAAAATTTATGATCAACTTAGCAATGTTGTCATTCTTGTAAGCAAGGGATATAGCTTCGGTAATAGAAGTTTCATGAGATATAGCTGATATGTGATCTACAACTTGGTTTTTTTTGAGAAGGCTGTGGAGTATATCAGGATGAACTTTATGTTCTGGAATCAAAGTGCGAAAACAATGCCAAAGACGCTCATCAGAATCATCTTTTGGTTGTTGTTGTCAGAGGAAAGCTAAGAATGATATTATTAAAAACTTAGTCCTTGTATTGTGTAATGATCACTTTAAGGAGTTCTAATATAAAACATGGAAGGTTGACTTGTCTATGAAATCAACTTGTTGGAGGTATAAAAATGATTATCCATCAAAACGGATCCAACACTCGAGATTTACATCTTGAGTGAGGGTCTGTGCACGCTAACAAAACAACCCAATAACCACGTGATAAACAAGCTAATTGTACAGGGTATCTTGCTCTCCGGTTCTCCTAACTCCTGGCTAATGATGACAACTCAGACCCATAATAAGGGTCATGAGGATCCTGGAATTGCAATGCATTAGACTTATTTCTCAACACTCCCCCTCAAGGCAATTTCCATTACTCATATCCTCCCACTAGTCCAAGCTGGTTTTTGAATCTTTCGAATGCCACTCTTTGAAGAGGTTTTGTCAGTCCATCTGCTATTATCTCGCTTGTGGGTACATAGTCAATTACGAGCTTCCTTTTTTCGGCCAGGTCACGAATGAAATGGAAACAGATGTCGATATGCTTTGATCTCTCGTGCAGGTGAGGGTTCTTGACTAGTGCTAGGGCTCCTTGGTTATCTCCATACATTTGTACTGTCATTTCGTTTACGTTGATAACTTGGGGCATTCCTAAATCGCGGAGGATCTGTGCGGCCCACTGGCCTTGTTTGGCGTACATAGCTTGTGAAATATATTCGGCTTCGGCGCTTGACGTTGCAACAGAGTTTTGTTTTTTCGAGGACCAAGAAATGGGTCCACCATAGTACATGCAGACTCCCCCGGAGATACTCTTCCGGTCCATCTTATCTGTCGCCCAATCCGCGTCAGTGTAAACGGCAAATTGCTGTGAATATGCTCCCCCTGGTCCGAATCGGAGTCTCTGTTTGACTGTTGAACGTAGGTATCGCATGAGGCTCTTGAGAGCTATTCCGTGGTGCACTGCGGGGTCTTTCATGAATTGGGATAGTCGACCAACAACAAAAGCGATATCAGGTCTAGTTAATACCATTGCGTACATTAATTTCCCAATTCCTCTCTGATATTCAGTTGCGTTGATTCGTTCATCTGATCTGTTTGCTGGGCGAAGGTTTTCGTAGTCTGCTGCAGGGATCTTCTTGCTCATGTGTTTTGCATGCGTTATGCCGAATTGATCAAGAGCTGCGGACAGGTACTGTTCTTGGTCAAGGTAAATGGTGCGATTTTTTTGGTCTCTTGTAATTCTTATGCCAAGAATCTTCTCAATCTCCCCCAGATTTTTGGCATTAAATTGTTGAGAGAGCGCTTTGAAAAACCAATTAAGTTTACTGTCATCATTAGCTGCTGCGGCGATGTCATCAACGTACACGAGAATCCAAATATTTCTTTTGTGATGGACGTAGAGACATGGGTCTGCAAGACTTTGTGTGAACCCAATTGATACAAGGAAGCTTTTCAGGAGTAGATTCCAGTCTCTACCGGCTTGTTTAAGTCCGTAAAGGCTGCGAAGGGCTTTAAGTACTTTTCCTTTTGAGACTTCTACTCCTTCTGGTGGCTTAAGATATATTTCTTCTTGCAATGTGGATTCCGTGAAGGCGTTTTTTATGTCGTAATGGTGGCACTTCAAGTCGTATCTAGCCACCATTGCTAGAAATAGGCGAAAAGTGTCCATCCTAACAGTAGGTGCAAACGTCTTGGTGTAGTCGACTCCATATTGTTGACTAAAGCCTCTTGCTACTAAGCGGGCCTTGTAGCGTTCTACAGACCCATCCTTCTTTAATTTGATTGTAAAAACCCATTTTGTCGAGACTGTGTTTGCCCCGTCCGGCAGAATATGTTCTTCCCATGTTCCATTTGAAACTAGTGCATCGATTTCATCTAGTATAGCTCTTTTCCACGATGGGCCGTGAATCTTGTCATTTGTGGCCTCCTAATACGTACGTGGTATCAGAATACCGTTTATAACTTTCGTGGGGAGTGCATATTCCTTATTCACATCTGATTGATTGGTGAAAATCGCGTAGAAAGCCTGTATGATGGAAGCTTTAAGCTTGCGGTCGTTAGGAGTAGCTGAAAAGGTATGTCTCGCTGAGAATGAACTTTTGGTTGCTCTTTCAATATTTTCATGTTCTTCCATATCAGAGAATATTTTTGCTAATAACGCTCTTCGTATTCTTTTAATTTGTTTGTCCTCGTCGTAATAATCTGTATTACTTTTACGCCTTTTGCAAAAGAAATATCTAGGCTCAGGGACTGATGGTAAATTCATTGATTCGAAATTTCGCTCTGGGGTCTGGGATGGTTCTGAATCTTGGATTGCTTCGATGGTACTGATCCTATTCGAATCAATTTTGATCTGGTCGTCTTTATCGCCTTGGATGGCGTTGTTGGTCTCGCTTAAGATTGGACCAGTGTCACCATGATTATCTTCTTCAACTATGGTTCCTGATGGTGGTACTGACAATTTATTTTCTTTTCTCTTCTGGGATTTCTTTCGTTTCCGTTTTTCTTTATTGGACGTTCCGGTAGGTTCTGAAGTATGTGTCGTAGGAGAAGGTGAAGGAGATGCCGTAGTAAGTGCTGGCTTTGGATTGGATACTGAGGCTGCTTCCGTTGCCGGGTCCGGTATTGGAGACGGTATTGGAGATGGAATTGTAGCTGGTGACGGAGCTGGTGGTGGAGTTAATACTGGAGAAGGTGGCACATCAATCATCACATCTTCGAATATTTTAGCCCCCGATTTATCGTTATCTTTGCTGGGGCGACCTCTATTATTTCTCAGAGGTAATTGGTTAGTGGTTCCTTGAGATGTGACGATGCCCTCTCTTAGCCTCAAGTTGATCATTCCTCCCTTTACTTTTTCGTCTATTAATACAGCATTTACTCGCTCTACTCGACCTAGGTCTGGGGCGTAGATTTTTGTGTGTTTTTCGGTGTTCTCGGAAAAACCCATGAAGACACTGTTGTAATCTAACGCTTTTCATCCTCGGACTCCATGGTGAGCAGTAGTTGTAAAGCACGTGATGCCATGCGGGGGAGAAGGAAGAGGATGGCGAAAGCCGCTAGCCAGATCTAAGCAATCTGGCCCACTTGTAGATGGAGAAATCCTTTTATGTATATAGATAATACAACCCTAACTAGTATAACAACAATAGTAAGGAACTCATACATCCGCACCTCAGTTATCTCATACATCGTGACCCATAAACCTCACTCTCATATCTATCACTCCACGACAAAGCTTCAACAGACACCCTCTCTTCCCCGTACAACCAATTTGTCGTGTCTTCCTTTAGCTTCTAGTGTTTTTGGATTGACGTACCCATAAGCTTTGTAGCCCCAAGGTCGTATGTGCTCGATGTTTGGCCTTACTCCCGTATAGGCTTCAAGTGGAGATGAAGGGCTTCCATCAATAATAGGTCCAAGGGGAAGTCTGTTTCGGATGTATGAGTCGTATTCAACTGCTTCGTCCCAAAATTCTATAGGTAATTCTGCATCATCAATCATTGTCCTGATGGTCATCTCAGCAGTCTGAATACTACGTTCAGCGGGGCCATTTTGATGCGATGACGCAATGGCTGTAAAGTTTGCAACAACTCCATCTTCTCGTTCCCATTGCAACATTACGTGTTTGAGTTCTGGTGCGTTATCGGATCTGGTCGATTTCAGTTTCCTTCCCGTCTGTCGTTCTTCTCTAACCCTTAATTTTCTTAATTCAGATATGGCTTGGTCTTTTGTCTTCATAGGGATAGACCAAGTTCTACGAGTCCAGTTGTCAATGACCTGCAGGAAGTATCTATTTCCGCGAAGAGACTTAGGGAATGGGCCAGCTACATCAAAAGAAATGAGTTCCAATGGTTCTGTCTTATGCTGAGCAAGAGTGTTGCTAATTTTATTTCTCATTTTTCCAACCTTACAAGACTTACAAATTCTCTTTTCGGGGATAGGTATTTTAACACGATCAATATTCGAAGTTTTGTGAAGTTTACTAATAATATTTGGGCCGTAATGACCAAATCGACAATGCATTAATCGGTAACGTGCTCTTTCTTCTTTAGTCTCGGCTGGGTCATCATCAGATTGGTCAGGGTCTTTGTCTGAGAAATCAGGGTTATCTCTGCATTTTATAGAGGTATCACGGTAGTAATTCAAGCTGGTTTTACGGTATGTGGCTGGGAGATTATTGTCAGGCGCTTTATGGGTCGCGGGGCATGCTACTTGTTTTATTACCCTTGTGTCCAAGGACTTTCCTCTGAGTTCAGTTGCGATATGTTTCACAATGTAGAGACCGTCAGTTTGGACGGCATGAATCATTGTTTTATTTTCATCCTTGATCCAAACATTCTTTTCGTCAAAGTGGCCTTCCATTCCAGTTCTACAGAGCCGTTTTGCTGAGAGAAGATTTACGCCAAGATTAGGTACGTAGAAGACATTTTTTGCTATCCCCCATGAACCATCGGCACATTTGACTACTACAGTTCCCCGATGACTCGATGTTAATGTACCTCCCCCGACTTGTATAGTGGTAGGAAGTATATTTTTCAGTTTTCCCCTAAACAAATGGATTTGATCAGTCATTGGAGACGTAGCGCCTGTGTCAAGTACCCAAGCAGCTGGGGTGCTCTTACTAATAAGTTCTTTTGTAAGCATCACTTTCTGTGGCTTATGGAAATCTGAGTCGGATTCAGATTCTTCTTCGGGCGAGCCCTTGCTTGTGGAATCGTGAGAAGTTGAATCCGAAGTTTCTTCATAAGCGGCGTAGCCATGCCTTCCCTTGGGTGTCAATCTGGTTCTCTTGTGGGTAGTCTTCTTTTTTTCTGGTTTGGATGCCTTTTTTGACCTTAGCTTTGTTGTCCCCTTTTTATCGGCCCTCTTTTCATCCTTCTCTCGAAGTGTGATGGCATATTCCAAGGCCGCTTTTGCATAAGGGCAATTGCGCAATATATGGTTGGACCCGTGACACTTGTAGCAACGCATTTCAACGAAAGCATCTGGGGTATTTTCCATGGTGATGTCAGAGTTTTGGCGCTGCCGCTGGTGATGCCTTCTATCAAAAGCCGGGTGTGCAATCTCATGGTCTCTGCTGTCTTCCTCCTTTTCTATGAGAATATTTAATTTTTCTTCGACAGTCCATTTATTACCGCGAAAACTATCAAGAATTGAGGAGTATTTAGATGGCAGGGTCTTCCCTAGAATAAGAAAGAGTGTTTTGTCTGGGTAGGCGAACCTGAAGGACTCATCTGCGGCGATGAGTTTCCTTCTGTAACCTTTCAAAGTTTCCCAAGCGCTATGAATACCTTTCTCTTCCACCTCAAACTGGTTGGGGAAGCTTTGGATTTTAGACATGAAATTTGAGGCGGTAGATTCACTGATCTTGTTGTATTTGTCCTTTAAAAAATTCCAGACATCAATCGCGTTGTCAAACTCGTCAAAAACAGATTGATCGTCGTTGCTGAGGAGATCTGAGATATAAGAAAAGAACTTTGCGGTGTCTTGTTCGAATATCTTTAATTTTTCACTGTTCCAAGATCCCCCTAATCTCTCAAATTTTGACGTCATTTGCTCCAATGGATCTCTTTTCTCATTTTCTTTTCTTTTTGATGACGTGGTACTAGAACATTCGGCTTCATCTTTGGAATGAATGGAAGAGCCTCCCTCTCGCTTTATCCAAGCAAAGTTTGCTTTAGTTGTGTGGGTCACGTAGAAGTAACCTTTTGACTTTGACTTAAATTCTACCTTGCGGAACCATTTATCATGATTTTGACGAGAGAGTATGAGTGCCTCACGTTTCTCGTAGTCTGAACCCATTGTCAGTGGTAATTTATTTCCTCCTCTTTTTCTTCGTTTAATAAAATTACTTTCTTTTGTAATCTTTAGCGCTCTCGTCCATTGGCGCTCTTTCGTTTGTAAACGTTCGTGTCTTGCGCGTCTTTCGCGTTCTCGTTTGTTTGCGCTACTCCAATCGTTGTTGATTTCTTTAGCACCCTCGTTTGTTGGAGCTACTTGGGAAAAGTCTGGGCACCGGGCTCATAACCTATTAAAAACTTAGTCCTTGTTTTGTGTAATGATCACTTTAAGGAGTTCTAATATAAAACATGGAAGGTTGACTTGTCTATGAAATCAACTTGTTGGAGGTATAAAAATGATTATCCATCAAAACGGATCCAACACTCGAGATTTACATCTTGAGTGAGGGTCTGTGCACGCTAACAAAACAACCCAATAACCACGTGATAAACAAGCTAATTGTACAGGGTATCTTGCTCTCCGGTTCTCCTAACTCCTGGCTAATGATGACAACTCAGACCCATAATAAGGGTCATGAGGATCCTGGAATTGCAATGCATTAGACTTATTTCTCAACAGATATAGTTGGGTCTGAATCATGAGCTATATTTAATCTAAAGAGAGAAAGTCCTATGTACATGAAATTATCATACAAACTGTGTGCCGAGGCCGGAAGATTATCAGCCGAGCCTAATCAGATCAAGATGAGTATGATTAGGCGAGCGCATGCTTAGTACAGTTTGTTGAGACTTAATATATACATTTTTATTACAGGGTAAATAATATATGGGTCACATATTTACCTGACTGTTAGTGATTACCAGTTGGGCAGGAAGTCTGCATGCCATGTTGTGTTGTGGAAGATCAAGGTCACGTGATGGTCGCCTTTGGATATTAAACAGGAGGCAGGAAGACAGATTACTTGCTCCGTTCAGGACACGAGTAGAAGATATTAGTATTGGCTCTACAGAGCCGGATCACTCATGGACTATGAATGGTGTATATATGACTGGATATGTGTATTGTAATTTTGTTAAGTCTTTATTAGTATAACAATTTTTAATTTATTTCAACACAGTTTGCAACTGTTGTGGTTATGAGCTGTGAGGTATATAGCAATTATGTCTCTGCTGTCCGTCGGTGGAATTACACGGGCTCATGTGCAATGGTGAGTCGCGGAGATGGCGCGCTCACGCTGGGTGATGGCACAATGGACACTGAGTGCGTATCACTGTGGCCAAATGGGTGTCAGTAGGTATCAAATGTGAACTCTTACTGAAAATGGTGATCTATGAAGGTGATGCTAGATGTGCATCCCGACAATTGATAATATCATCTAATGGATGATATGAAGTATGATATTATTTTGGATAGATTGATTCACTAAACTCGGCAGGTGAAGAGATTGTAGAGTACATGAACAGCGTCTGTGCACCAGCCTGTATTTTCCACCCTTTCTTAATCCAGCAGCCCATCCTCCGTTCCCCTGCCTCCTTACAACTCAACCGAGCCAGCACAACAGCAACTGTTAAAATTGTCCTGGTAAACGGCTCAAGGTATCTGGTATTACTGCATGTGACCCAGGACAATAAGTGATTATAAAGTTGTACTGAGGCAAAAATTCAGAACACCGTACCTGACGTTGGTTTAGCTGTTTAGCTGTCAGGAAGGTTTGAAGATGTTTATGGTCTGTAATTGTCTCAAATGGCTCTTGCACACCTACTAGTTCTGGGCGCCATTCTTCTAAAGCTTTAATAATTATTAGAAGCTCTTTATCATAAATCTCATAGTTTGATTCAGCTGGACTGTATTTTGAGGAAAAGAAAGCTACAGGATGTAGTATTGTTGTAAAAATCTGAGTTCATAACTGCACACACCTTCAGGGGATAACTGTGCACCAGCAAAGTTAACCCCTTAGAGTCTGATCACTATTGCCTCCTGGTCCCTACACACTAACATCAACGTGTTCACTACAATGAGGACACCATTGTAGTTACTCTAGCTATCATAGACAATACCATGTAGAGGAATAAGGGTAGGAACTCCTGTATATAGATAGGGCCTTTTTACTCTCAGTATATATACATCAATCATCCACAAATACAATTCACCATCAATCAATCATCTTACTCTGTCCAAGTGATCTATTGAATTCTCCCATACCTATCAGTATTCTATTCACAAGGTGACGTCTCCCTATCCATCGCCCTCAGCCTTTCAATAAGTATGCCATCATCTCCCTTCTGGAGGAGTGCTCCTCCTCAGGCCTAATTGGATGCATCAGTTTTAACTATGGTCTGCTTGTGATATTTAAAATAAGCAAGGATTGGTGCCTGTGTAAATGAACTTTTGTAAGGATTCTCCTTTGTGAAAGTCGGAGAAGTTCTCAAGTTGGCTTGAGATGCACAATCAATAGTTTACATATCTTCTAAAGAGAGAATATGTATGTACAAGAAGGGCTGATTTATACCCGCGCTCTCCTCCAATACTTGGCTCGCATATATTCCTAAGAGCGGACAGATGTACCTATGGAGAGTTTAGGTTTCTGCATTAGTATTAACTCCCGATGCTTGCTATACCACTCGGCTACCTTTCAATCAGCTTTGCCGTGTATTAGAGTATAGAGAAGACTTCGGAGTAAGAATTGCCTGAGAACGGAGAAGATCAGTTTGCTTAATTGACTAATAGACTACAGGTATTATGATATATACAGTGGAATTATAAGGAAGAGAGGTTATCCGGAACCGACTCGACTGCAGAAATGAGTGGGATCCCAGACCAGAAAAGAATTATCCACTGACTCAGAATACTGGGTCATACAATAGAAATACGAACAAACCAATGACTGGATTTGTTCGGGAAGAATGGGATTCAAGCAGACTCTAACGTTGAGTCCGATTGGATCAGAAATGTGGGATCCTGCCTGAACTCAGAAATATAGTTCAGGCAAGATGCATGCAACCACATTGGTCGATAGAAAGAAAAGCAGGAAACTGTATTTCCAACACCGTGCCCGAAACAATCCTCTCTGAGCTCATCCGAGTGCTGTTAACTTTCTCAATAGATGTTCCGGCTATCAAGATGTCGAGAGTTCAATAAATTAATATTCGGAGATGTCAGAAGGTCAAGATGTCAAAAGATCAAGATGTCAAATGGTCAAGATGGACACAAATTCAATATTGTCGAAAGGTTCCTAATAATTCAAGACCATAATCTGCCAAACTAAAGTCATCCCAATTACCCATTATATATTCCTCTCTATTGTTCTCGAACTCTCCAGTATACTCTCATACAGAATAGAATAGTCTAGACAAGTACAGATCAGATCAGAACAGAACAGAACAGAACAGATTAGAATGGAATTGTCACAGACCGGCTTTCCCACGAGGAAAACGGCCTGCTTGTCACTACTATTGTGCCATGGGCTAATGCTGAGATGCTGCGCTTAGTCTAGTCAACCAAGTCAGGAGCTTCCCTAGTAACATAGTCAATGCGTTGCAATGGTTACAATGTTATGATAGCAACAGTTACTAATCAACATAAGCAATCAGTTGCTGTGTTATAGCTGTAGACTACCATCCCCCTGATTGTAGTAGCCGCTCTTGAGTACTTAAGGAAGGTCTAGGACTGGATTTGTTCTGTAGCTTTTTGTCTTGTAATTATTCTAGACTTTAGATTGATCCGATTATTATAAGCTTTACCTTATACCCCGACTCTGTCCCGTTCCGCCTCTGTCACGTTCCGCCTCCGTCCCGTTCCGTCTCCGTCTTGTCTCGCCCTCGTCCCTTTCTGATCACATCCTGTCCCGACTACATCTGTCCCGACTCCGTCCTATTCCGACCCTTGACCTCCGAACTAGCCAACGAGCCTGACAGGAATGGAGTAAGATAGGATAGAACAGAACAGAAAAGGTTAGGATAGAATTTAGCAGAATACCACAAATATCTTCACACAGAGCTCCTATTGACCCAGAATAGGCTCCTGGTCTGTGACACTGGTATAAAGTCCACCACACAGTCCTCTTATTATGTCACTCCCCGTGCTCGAGGCAATCCTCCCCACAACTGTGCGAGTGTTTGCTAGTAGTCCGAGCTGTAGAGTGAGTTTCCCATTACCTGACGTCCCAGCGGGTAGAAAGGGTGCCTGCGTTGGCCAATGAAGGCTACAGGGTTTACCGTCGGCTCACCAGCCGTTACATCCTTCCCATCCTAACTTTAGTTTATAATTTTACCCTTCTCCTAATATTGCTATGACAACAGAACAGTTCTTGGCACTGGTTATTATGTTGGTACTAGTTTAGGGCCTATGTTATGATGAGCTAGTGGGAGGAAAGCAAGTATATGTATGATGGCTTGGTCTGTAGCTATAGAGTTCTTCACGCTTAGTTCTCTGTCACAACCACCACCTTCAGATTACTTCTGATCACCTCTAGTCACCTCAAGTTACCTCTTGTACCTTAAGTTACCATTATTACCCACTCGAACCTTTAGACCTGTTAGCTATTTACATTACCCACCTTTAAAGCCTTTAGTTCCTCATTGTTATCTCCAGTAGAACTTCAGTCATCTGTTGCAATCATCCGACCTCTTCTTGCCCTCCTATTACGCTTCAGGTCAAACACCTACGCTCCAATCTGACAACTTTTGAGTTTCGAAAAAGCGTCTGCCTGCTCAATAGACCACATCCATTGTGATTTTTTACGTAGAAGGCGGGTTAAGAGCTCAATTACACCTGAATAGCCTCTTATGAATCTCCTGTAAAAGTTTGAGAAGTCGAGGAATTTTTGCAATTCTTTCACCGTTGTTGGTTTTTCCCAATCTAGAATTACTTTAACTTTATCAGGATCCATACTTAGTCCATCAGTGGAAGTAATTATCCCAAGATACTTGGTTTTTGTGGTATATGTTGGAAATGGAGACACGGAGTGTTGTGGACATATGGGCCCTCCATTTTGTCTAGGTTCCCGACATGATCTCGTGTGTATTTAAGAGGTTGGAGTAGTTAATATGGTAGCGCTTCAGGCTACCTATTGGACATATGAGCGGCTGTATGGCGTGGGCGCAAGGGGGTTATTGGGGGTTTTCTATGCCTAGATGGTGCCACACTCGTTTATGCTGTGGCTTAGGCTCTGTGTTGCTTACACTTGTACTTGTAGCACACACTTCCCACACTTTTAGCCGTAATCCGAACATGACACTCTTTCAGTCAACTTCTACTTTCGTTCCATTAATATTGCGCCCATTTCATTGCGCAATATTTCCCACAGTATAGAACTCTGATTTATTGATATCAATTTGTAATCCTGCATCACCGAGTCGACGTATTATATCATCAACGTGTTTGATATGTTCTTCCTTTGTCTCTGAGTACATTAAAACATCATCCAAATATTGTTACAGCTGACCTGAGGATGATACGGGTCTCTAAGAAGAAGTTGTATTTGGACATTAGGCTACGCTACGTAGGTAGGAGAAAAGACAAAGAGAAAGGAAGTGCTGGGAGCTACAAGCTTGAGGTAAGCTCGACCGCGGCTCCACCTTAGTCCGGCCTGCATCCCCATTATACATTATCATGTGATCCCGGATTCTTCTACCAGTCTACTTCCAAGTGCCCTAGCAAGTCCAACCATAACAAATATGCTGTACAGAATTTGTCAAGTGCTTCATGTAAGATATGATTGATGTAGTTCTGAAAAGTTGCAGGGGCATTGCATAAACCAAATGGTGTTATTAGCATCTCATATAAGCCAAATTGTGTAGTAAATGCAGTCATCCATTCATGTCCTTCGGCAATACAGTTCAATCAAAATCAGCAATGACATATAGGTTAGTATAATATCTAGCTCTTGAAATGGAATCTAAAGTCTCACAGATTATGGGGAGCGGGTATCAATTTTTGATGGTAACATCATTAAGGCTGCAATAGTTTTGGCATATTTATTTCACCAGCTGGTTTGGCGGTGAGGAGGATAGGCGCGGCAACTGGCGAGGAAGATTCACAAATGAAACCTTTAGCCAGCAGATTGTCAATCCATTTCTTGACACAATTCAACTCTGCTGGAGAGAAGGGCCTATTTTTACAAAGGGGTGCTTGTATTCCAGAGATAAGTTCAATCTTATGGTCCCAAGGACAATGTGGTGGGAGAGAGTTTGCATTCTTTGGTAGAAATTGTTTGGTGTGATGATGGAATTTGAGTGGTAATACAGCTTTTATGGCATCAGTATTTAATTCGGGTTTATATTGGAGAAATTTATCAATATCACTCTGTATTACTTTTCAACATAAAAGAACTGAAATATCAGGATGATCAGGGCTAGGGAAAATTTGAAAGATATCAAATTCATAATCATCCTTGTAGGTAGTAAAGGTCGTTTCTTTTTCATATGTTAGTGTATCAGGGTTGTTGGAATTCGGAATGAAAGATTTGTTTTCATAATTATCTGGTGCAGCAGTTTGAAGTAGCTTGTGTGTAACAGGCATTGACAAAATCTTATCTGACGATGAGATTACTGTAACCAATCTTACTTGCTGAGACAGATTGGACTGTAGGTACTTTCAATCAAGGTAGTGGTTGTTACAGGCTGTAGCCTTGTATGTGGATCCGGAACTATCCGGCTCCGTCTATGAACAAAAGCGCGCTAGTGTCACGGGAAAACGCGCTCGATTGGAACAAAACATCTTGCGCAAGCGTTGTAAATATTCTCCTCCTTAGATAAAATATAAATTCATTTTTGGACCCATAATTGTGAACAACAAATGTGAAGTCCCTTCACAGTGGTGTTGGCAATATAAGGAACTAAAAGTGAGACTCAAGAAGCTCCAATCACAATTAGGGTTGTGTAATTTTAGCCATGGCAGGCTAAGAATTATGGGATTGCATCTCCTTAGGTAAGTAACAAAAAAGAGAATAATCTCCGAGTGTTGCTCCATATGCAAACAGAATGTAAAATAGTGGGTTGTAGAGGCTTCTGTAGAGCCATCGGCCAAGCGAACAGATTGTGGAGTATAGGGGGGCTTTGTTTCTATTCCAAAACAAGTAACAATAGAATCTTTGGATCAAAAGACATCATTTTTGCCAGAAAGCTGCGCAGCATTCGACGCTGCCCGTGTAATCAACTTGACATTGTGATCATTATTTTTACATCTTCATTACCCCCCTGCCATCTTTTCGCTTTCCGTGCTCCAACAACAGCAGCGGAGCCTAGACAGCTCCAAAGGACAAGAATCTTGAGATTCCAGGGAAATTACTAAAACAGGTTAGATTAATTGATGGGAGAGATGGATGAGGAGGACCTACCCTCAATGGAGGACGTGAACGAGACCGTCAAAGTCTTCAACACAAACAAAAGGGCCAGGACGTAAATGTCCCAGGAGAAGTTTCCTATCAAGGAGAGGATGATGGATTTAGAGGAAGTCGTAAAGAAAAGCCTTGCAGATCCCGCTCGGAAAGCTGCTCCAGCAGCGGTTTCGGGCGCGCCGACAGCAAGGAGTTACGCGTCGGTCGTGGCTCCGCAAATGACGAAAACCGCGGTTAGGATAAGAATCGATGGCGCACAAAACTTGCAGCCACAAGAGCTGCTGTCAAAGGCACAACAACACATTCAAGGCGCATTTGCAATTCGACAGATGCGAAGCAACGACACCGAGGTGTTTGTCCAGTCGGCGTCCCAGAGAGACGCGGCGCTTAACATGCGACAACCAACAGACTTTAAAATTTTGCGGCAAGACTTTCCTGTTGAGGTTTCCGGAGTCCCACTGCAGACAAGAATTTAGGGTGGCAGAGATGCCAACAACTACGCCATCATCAGGGAGATTAAGACGGCGACGAAGGCACATATTCCAGGCCTGGTAATTAGCAGAATACAATGGCTACATGATGGAAAGGAGCATCAGCGATCGAAGAAAAACGGTCGCAATTGTGGTTCAATCATGGTCAGCCTCCCATCAGAGGCAATGCAAACAGATGTAGTTTGACAGGGCCTTGTTATTAACGCCATGCTCTTCACCGCGCAGGTATGGTTGCCACGGGCTCAGCCAAAGCAGTGTTACAACTGCAGCCAATGGGGACACACTCAGGCGTCGTGTGGAAAGGCAGCCAGGTGCAGTGAGTGCGCTGGCGCTCACCAAACTTGGGACTGTCCGAGGAAAAGGGTTTCTTGTGCCAACTGCGGCAAGGAACATCGTTCATGGCAGAAAGCAGCGTGTCGGACCTACCAGGTTTACAAGGGTAGTATGTAGAAGGCTCGGATGGAGCTGTTATTGAGAACGGCAGATATTTGGAATGAAAAACCAACAATAGCCCCAACACAAACAGTCAGACCAACTGATGATCAGGGATTCACTTTGGTCACCAGTAAAAAGACTGAAGGACTCAAAAGAGGGCCGGGATGACCACGTAAGGTAGTCGAAGCCCCAGTAGCACCACAATTGGGGCCAACTCTTCGAACACTTCGAAGACCAACGCCGAGTGAGGAGGTGCCTTCTCTTTTTAATTTCTCATAACAATGGTCTGATTGAAGGGGGAGTTAATGAATTCTGGGAAAAGTTTATGAAAATATGGTTGAAAGGAACGTCCTAAGCATTAAGCCGGGTCGGTTCAAAGTTGCAGGATATCAGGTTTTGTTTGTTGAAAGCTTTTTCCCTTACCAAAGCGGCTTACCTTCTTCATGGTTCTGTATATAGATACCGCATTGGACGTTAAACTAGATCAATGAATGAATGAAATAAATAAATAAGAAAAAAACATCATCATTTGGTCAAAAGCGGCACCACGTTCCACAAATGTTATTTCATTGTTTTAAATATTGCTACCATCTTAATTGGCCCATCTTATCTGATTCCCCGAATTTTTATGTTGCGCTTCGGCATGACAAATTGGGGGACTGGAAAGGTGGATTTCACGGCTGGAGAAATTTTCAGGGCACCACCACTACCACCAACGGATAGCAGAACAGCCGCAATAATGCTTGTAGAATCTCTCGCAACTTCTACAGGCATGAAACTGGATAAATTGAAAACAATTGCTTACTATTTAAATAAGGTTAGAGATAGACTGGTGATTGCAGGAACTGACGGATCTGCGACACCAATGGTCGAGATAGATGAGGCTCTTAACGCCTTCATAGCCCACGCCAAGATGTTACAATCGAAGCTGACAGCTAACCCAATGGAAAAACGAATGCTAGCCTAAGAAAAGGCAGTAACAAAGAGTCTCGAGGAGTCTGTGCGCAAGACAACTCCTCAGTTGACACATGGAATGGGAGGCCGACCAACGTACGCCTCAGTTGTTGCACCTCCAGTGACAAAAGCAGCTGTAAGAATACAAATGGAAGGATCAGAAAAGATGCAGCCAACTGAGCTGCTTAACCAGGCAAAAAAACATATTGTGGGGGCATATGCCGCAAGGCAGCTGAGGAGTAATGACACTGAGGTGTTTATGCAATTGGTCTCCCAGCGAGACGCTGCCTTGAGGATGGCACAACCAAAGGAGTACTACTTCATAAAGCAGGATTACCCAGTTGAAATTTTGGGGGTCCCATTGAGGACAATTATACACGGAGGAAAAAACGCCAACAACAGTGTGGCAATTTTTAAAATGACAACAGAGACAAAAGCCCGGATTCCTGGAATCCAAATCAACAGGGTAAGGTGGCTTAACAACAGCAAAGAGCACCAATGGATGAAAACAAACAGCCATTCTCGAGGGTCAGTTATTGCAAGCCTTCCGACCGAGGTTTCACGGACCCGTAAATAGAATTTTAATTCTAATATTAATTCGTGATAAGATGAAGGGGTAGTTAATTAAAACCATCAATTTAATAATAGCTTCCCTTATACAATTAGTCATGTAAAACGTCATGTAAGGATATACAAGAGAGTCATGAAGAGAAGGACAAGAACACAGCCATCAATGCGAAGATGTTGGCAAGAATTGATTACGATCAATTCCGGCTGGCAAATGCTTCTACTCTTGTATATAATAGCTCGGCGTGAGAGAGATTTACTCCTCACGCAACGTCTTCTTTATCTACCCTTTACAACACATTTGTTTACCCATCTCTTCTTCGGGAAGACCATATATCCATTGCCCAGTTCTTCATCAGCAAGACCCACGTGTAACACCTACTGCAACTAGTTGCCCATTCATCTCTTCCTAGAGAAGACCTGTCATTCCTTTGACCCATTTATAGCCTTCACTAGGCTATACAACGCACCCCGTGGAACACTATCCAACCCTAATCCTTGAGAGTTAACCATGCAGCACGAGATAAAACTCCTGAACTAATACATCCACTGCCTGTTCCCGACCAGCCTTGGCAGCATATCTGTGTTGATTATATGGATATGCCAAGAGATAAATAGGGTTTTGATAAGGTTGTTGTTTTTATTGATTGATTATCAAAGGTCTCTGTTACCCTGCCTTGTAAAAAGGATGTTACAGCACGTGATACTGCGGACTTGTATTTTACTTTTGTATACCTCTACTACAACCTCCCCGACTCTATTGTATCCATAGAGGCACTCAATTCATCTCAGACTTCTGGAATTTTTTTATGGAACTACTAGGAGTAGAGTTGCGACTATCAACAGCCTAGTCTCCGCAGACTGATGGGCAAACAGAAATTATGAATCAGATTATCACACATTGTCTTCGACCTTTTATCCTCTACTATCAAGAAAATTGGTCAGATCTCTTACCAGCTATGGACAATGCTCAGCTAACACTTCCTCACAACTCAATTTGGATGTCCCCATTTCAGCTATCTCGTGGCTGTACACCTCGAAAGTCTTATGATTGGAAAACACCGCAAAATCCAAAGAACGCACGAGAAACACTAGCACTTGAGGATGCAAAAGCCTTTGCATCAAAATTACAAGAAACCTGGAAGGTCGGTCAGGAAATCATGCACCAGAGCCAAGCTAAAATGATAGCCCAAGCCAATAAAAATCGAGGCAAACCTGATTTTGACATAGGTGATTGAGTCTATTAATTGACAAAAAAGCTATGGCTTCAACAACCAAATACAAAACTGGCCCCTAAACTTATAAGGCCTTTTAAAATATTTTCTAAGAAGGGGTACTCTTTCGAGTTAAATGCACCAAAGCAATGGTCAAACCATAATGTTACAACGTGCGCTAAGGATACTTGGAATTGCCGTCTGCCGAAGGTAAGGTAGTAATAACTGTTAGGATTACAGTTGCTAACAAAGGATACTTAGATATGATTCAATGGGCGAGGTGCCAGGTATTCAAAGGTTGTGGAACTACAGAATAGTCGAAAGACACGAAGTCAAGAAGTCGAGTTGACAAACAGGCAATCAAGGCTGATAACTTATAGTGAACAGAAGTACAAAGAATGTAACAAATAACAAAAGACTGAGAATATTGGACTGTGAGAATATAAGATTATAATATTAAGTAAATGCTAGTTTACGAGATCAAAGATCAAAAGAATGGAAGATTGAGAAGCTGGAGAGCTACTATGTTGCAGCTCCAGCTTCCTTAAGTCTAACTCGAGACAGTACTTGAACTCAACTAAGACTATGACAAATGCCATCATGACGCCAGCCCCTCCATCTCTAACTGTCAGAGTTGTCCCCGAAACCTTCTCAGTAAACCTTTTCCCAAAACCTTTCTTAAAACCTTCTCATATCACCTTTTCCTGAGAACCTTCTCCTTGAAACCTCTTCAAGGATGCCTGGCCATAACACATAATGTCTTTCACACTCATTTTTTGAGAAAGCCTGCTGATGATCCATTACCAGGGCAAATCCTTCCACAGCCAACCCCAATTAATATTGTAGGTGATGATGAGTGGGAAGTTGATAAAATTCTTGATGTCAAATCAATCAGAAAAAAACTTCAATATTGTGCAAAGTGGCTCGGCTGGGACAATGACCCACAATATTACCCGGCTTCTAACTTTGAAACAGTACTGCAAAAGATTATGGAGTATCATCTGCAATATACACATAAACCAGGCCCGCCAAAACATCTGATGCTATGGTTAGACTCATGGAAAAACGGCTTTGATGATTGCAATGAATTAGACAACAATCATCCAATGACTCCAAGCTTGAGGACAAGCTTTTTTCGGAGGGAGGGGTGATGTAACAGCCCTGCATCATAGTAATGAGTAGGGGTGCAATGACGTAATGATTAGTCTGTAGTATAAGGAGTTACCCAGTATGGAGCGCACGGGCCAGGTGTAAATTATGTACAGCTATAGATCTGTAGATGCTTTCTTTCCCTTCTCTTCCTTAGTTTAGAATCCTTTACAATATAATCCTGATTTGAATATCTATTTGATTCGACTTTGTCATCTCCTAGCTCGTGCTCTATCTAGACCCTCACAGAGTTCACAGGTTGAAGGTACAAATCGAAATCTTTTGATTCTCTCATTTGTTTTTCGAGCTTGCCTTTGTGCCATTCTGGTATAACATTTGCTATGACAAGGTTTGCTAAGTATACTGAAATATGGCTCCTGATCTTTGGGGTGAAGATACCACAATTGTTAAGAAAATCTCGAAACATCTGTCTTATTCCAGAATCATCAAGTGCAAAATCTTCTTTCCTCCATCCTTTAAAGTCATCTTGAAAGTTTTCAAAGAGTCTATTATCTGTTAGTCTTTCTGCTTGGTAGAAAAGCTTTTGAAACACCAAAAGTCACTAATCCTTTCTCTGGTTTTATGTTTTTTACCTTCGAGATTAAGTTGTCTATGGAATGTAGATTCATCCACTCTGCCTTTATACTGGTCTGGAATGAGCACTTTTCTAATGTAAATTTGTTTCAATGGCAAAATATTGTTTTCGCAAAATAAGAAATTGGTGGTCTTAATATTTATGACTTATGTTTCCTTTTTGAAATTAGGTTGGTCAGAGTCTGTATCTTGAATGCCTCTTGTGAAGGTTTTTATTATGTGTGATAGACGCAACTTGTAAAGGTCAGTTGTCAGCAACATACAACAGAAACTGATGTTTGCAAGCTCTTAGAAGCTTTGATTTGATCCCTGGAAGGTAGGAGCTAACCTACGGTGGCAATCAAAACCAGCTTCCTCTAGCACAAAAAGTTGTACTATCTGGCACAATTAAAAGGACAGATTTCACGCCTTTTGTCTCTTCTGAAATAGCCTGGCTGCTCTGTGGCTAACTATGAGGTTAACCACTGATCAGTGTTGGTATCACAGGTAAAAATTGGATCTAATCAAGGGGTCTGATGTCAGTATATGTGAATGATATCTAGTATTTCTATCTAAGGAGATGGCAATGCTGTATCTATATGATTACATAATTAAAACTAGAGTTACACGTGATTAAGCTAGCTCTACAGGTATACTCCAAACAAGAGCCAATCCAGATGTTTTTTGGACTTAGCCAATGCAGCAATGTCATCAACATAAACCAATATACTTGTACCATTGCCATGGGTAAACAAGCATGGATCAGCAAAGTTTTGTGTGAATCCCCATGTCAGTAAAGAATCTTTGATTAAGCAGTTCAAGTCCCTTGCAGCTTGTTTTTGCCTGTATAAACTTCAAAGTGCTTTCCAACGCAGCCTTTTTTAATTGAGGTTCCCTTAGGTGGCTGGAGAAAATTTTCTTCCTTAAGATGAGATTCTGTAAATTCTTTCTTTATATCATAATGATAACATTCTAAATCTTCGGCAGCAACCACGGCAAGGAATAATTGAGGTGTATCCATTCTTACTGTTGGGGCAAATGTTTGATTATAGTCAAGACCATGAATCTGGCTGAATCTATGCGCTACAAGCCGGGCTTTCAAACTTTCAATTGAGCCACTGGTGTGAGTCTTGATTGTGGATACCCATTTACAAGATACAAGATTTGCGCCTTCTGCTGGTATGACTTCCACAAATGTATTATTTTTGCAGAGTGAAACCATTTCTTCATTGCCTTTTTCCATTGCTCTGAGTAAGATGGGTCCTCTGTTGCTTTTGCAAAGCTAGAAGGAATTTTTGCCCGCAATTACCTCTGCTGGAAGTGTAGTTTCTATATCATTCTCATTTAGTTGATCCAATAGTGAACTGTTAGTTTGATCATTTCTTTGGCTTTGGATCAATTGTGCAATAAGTGTTGAAATGTGATATATCTTGGAATGCCAAGAATAACTTATTGGTAAGTCCGGCTAATTTGACTATCAAATTCCCCATTCTATATCACTATTATCTATACATTCTTCACCGAAAGTTTAATGCGCATTAGCGTTTATTTCACACTACAATTCCAGCGGATGACTATGTCTTAAATGCAAGTTATAGTTTTCTTGTATCTATTACAAATACACATGTATTTAGCTTTATATTCCTGACCCATATATGTGTATGTACATAGATCTACATCTACATGGATCATAACTTACAATCCATGGAGATTGATAAATACTGGTCAAAAACCACAGTTGATAAGACATGCAAACACGCAACCTCACTCTTATCATCTCGGTTTTACTCTGAACCATACATCTAAATACAATTGTTTCCACTCGGATCTTCCTCTCAAACCTCATATAAGACTTATTGCATCGGTATAACTGCTGACACTGACTCTGCTACAACCTCCATCTTTGCTAAAGCTCATAACTTTAACAATAAGTGCCTTGACATGTTTTGAAGCTGGAAGCAACTCTGGTTCTTGCTGAGAGGTACGTGTCCGAACATCAGAACGTGTAAAGTATCTATACCTTTGCACTGGGAATAATTTTGTTGAAGTAGGAGTATAATCCTCAGGATTAGTAGTAACCTATGGGCTATCTACATCTGAGTTTCTTGTTGCAGAATTTGACAATGATATTCCTGTTGATTGATTAGCATCAACTGGATATATTTTGTTATGGCCAAGCATCCTTGAACAGGTTTCAAGGAGTGTCACAAACCATTTCTGGGATGTTGTATTGCACTCAGGCAACCAAGTTATGACGTGCATACAATAACATAATTTAGGTATTGTAATGATTACAGTGTTGTGATAGCAACAGTTGCTATTCAGAGTACTAGTTAGTTACTGTATTATGGCTGTGAACTACTACACCCTTGGTTATAGTATTGAAGCTCGTGTACTTAAGGAAGCTCCAGGACTGGATGTGTACTGTAGCTTTTTGTCTTGTAAATAACTCATGTTTTAGAATCTAATTATTAATCTAAATATCTCGTCCTCATTATCAGCTTCTGTCTTTGTCGTCGTCCGTGATAAGGAGAAGGTTCTCAGGAAAAGGTGATATGAGAAGGTTTTAAGAAAGGTTTTGGGAAAAGGTTTACTGAGAAGGTTTCGGGGACAACTCTGACAGTTAGAGATGGAGGGGCTGGCGTCATGATGGCATTTGTCATAGTCTTAGTTGAGTTCAAGTACTGTCTCGAGTTAGACTTAAGGAAGCTGGAGCTGCAACATAGTAGCTCTCCAGCTTCTCAATCTTCCATTCTTTTGATCTTTGATCTCGTAAACTAGCATTTACTTAATATTATAATCTTATATTCTCACAGTCCAATATTCTCAGTCTTTTGTTATTTGTTACATTCTTTGTACTTCTGTTCACTATAAGTTATCAGCCTTGATTGCCTGTTTGTCAACTCGACTTCTTGACTTCGTGTCTTTCGACTATTCTGTAGTTCCACAACCTTTGAATACCTGGCACCTCGCCCATTGAATCATATCTAAGTATCCTTTGTTAGCAACTGTAATCCTAACAGTTATTACTACCTTACCTTCGGCAGACGGCAATTCCAAGTATCCTTAGCGCACTCTGAAACATATTCCCTCATACTTATCTGAATAATTTTCTGTCAGAGGTTTCTCTACATCTATTTTCTCTGTTTTTCCATCATTCAAATATTCTTCTTCGTCTTTTGAAATTATACCCTTGCAAGATGTTTCTTTGCCTAATGTCAACAATTTCATCAATACCAAATTCAACGTCACCCTCGTTCGTTTTTAAACCTTCCGGCTGTCTATCATCTGTTTATTGTGATGGTAAAGGGTCGTTAAAGGCTGTTCCAAGAAGGGAAGTGTGGAACTTATTGTGTATTCCTTTTGGTGTGTCCAACTCGTAGACATGTGCTGTATTTTTGAGAAGTTTAGTGACAGTATATTTGGCGTGAATCCAGTCCAGCTTTTTGCTTGGTCTATTTGTTGATACATTTTTTAAATTCAGCCATACTTTATCTCCAACTTGATATGACGTGGCTGTTTTGCGTTTTTTGTTGGTGTACTTTTCTTGTTGCTGTTGCGCTACAGCCATGGACGTTTGGGCGAAGTCGTGCGCTTCTCTTAGTTTTTCAACTACCAACTATCCTCGACTAGCTGTCGTGCCTGAAAGCTTTTTGGTTATATTTCTACCAGGATTAGTTAAGCGTTGTATCCATGGCTCATAAAGAAAGGGCTTATTTGAGTCGATTTTGCCGGCTTATTATTTATAGCAATTTGGGCAATCAAGATCCAACACGCCCAGTTGTTTTGTTTATAAGCTACGTATGCTCGTAAGTATGTCTCGACTTCTTGATTCATTCTTTCTGTAGAGCTATCTGTTTCTGGATGATATGCTGTTGATAATCTTTAGTTAACATTTAGTCTTCGGCAGATTGTATTCAAGAAAGCATTTATAAATTGTGGTCCTCTATCAGAGACAATTGCTTTGGGAATCCAGTGATGCGGTACATAGTTTGTTGAAAGTCATGCAATAAATCTGTCATTGTATCACGTGTCTTGCTTAGAATTCCACACTTTCTGTGATTGTGAAGTGTGTAGATAATTGTAAGAATAAGAAAAGTAGCACCAATAGTTGTAGTTATAATACACACAATAAATTATACATATATTTATATTATAAGGAATCTGATTTCGAGAGCAAGTATCCACACGCAGCTGAATATATAGCTGGTATGCAGTATACTCTTAACTCCACTGTTGCATAAATAACAACATAGTTTCTTATGAATAACTTTGCCAATCCTTCTGCATTGAAGAGTCCTGGGGGTACCGGCAGTAAAATAACACCTTTAATCAACCTGCCCGTTATTACTAGGAGAGTTGTGGATTTTTCTGGCCCTGATGGAGGTAGTCCTGTGACGAAATCCATTGAAATTTCCGACCAGATGTGGCATGGTACTGGGAGTGGTTTTAGCAAGCCTTTTTTCTTATCTCTCCAGATTGTAGTTCTTCTGCACACATCACAGTTTTTTACAAACCTTCTAACATCTTGGTTGAAACCGGGCCAGAAGAACCTTCATCCGACCAATGCAATAGTAGCGTCTCTTCCTGGATGTCCTGAAAAAAATGAATCATGTACAGTTTGTATGATTGCGGTTGTTAAAGCTTCATAGTTCTGCAGCCAAATTCTTTCTCGGTATTCTAAAAATCCATTACTAGAGATGTTACATTCACCTGTTGTCATTCTCAAATTAAGTTCATTCGGAAACTGCCAACCTGATTCTGCACAGTTATATAAGCTTTAATGTATGAATTGATGATGTCGTTTGATTTTAATGCTTCATCCCATAATCTGCTAAGGTTTGGCTTGTCGGGGAATGGACACTTGAGGTCATTGGCTACCATTTTATTTATCCATATTGACTCGGGGAGCTGCATTCTTTCTATATTTGTAATTCTTGAGTCATTTGAGTTATCTGGTATGTCTTGTTCTCTGCGAGAAAGAGCATCAGGCACAATACTGGCATTTCCTGGACGATGTTTTAAGGTAAAATTTAGTGGTGCCAAGACTTCCATCCACCTGATTTGCCTTTCATTTAATACTTTCTTGGAGCCAAATGGCTCTAAATTTTTATGATCAGTAAGAATTGTAAATGGCTTCTTCAGGCCCCGTAGCTCACTATTCCATTCTTTGACGCATTTAATCACTGCTAGTAGCTCTTTATCATGAATGTCATAGTTACATTCTGCGGGAAGATGCTTTGACAAGAAGAATGCTACCGGCTTCCACTTATTTGTTATTGGGTCAAGTTGAGTCAATGTTCCACCAGCTGCCCAGCCTGATGCGTCAGATTCTAGTTGAGTTTCCAAATCGGGATTAAATGTGGCTAGTACTGGTTTCTCCGTGAATCGTTGCTTAATTAATTGAAATGCTTTTTCACATTTTTGATCCCAGTTGAATTTTACATCTTTTCGGGTCAGGTTAGTCAGTAGTTGTGAGATTAGTGCGAAATCTTTGATGAATAATTGATAGTAATTCGCAAAACCTAAGAATGATTGTATAGATTTGACTGTGGTGGGTGCCTTCCATTCCACAACTGCTTGTACTTTGGCTGGATCCATTTTTACTCCGACACCAACCTCTACAATATATCCTAAATATTTAGTACATTTTGTTTCAAATTCGCACTTCGAGATATCAAGGTGTAGGCCGTCTTCCATAAGACTAGAGAGAACTTTTCCAACTTTTTGTCTATGGTCATGTAGTGAACCTGTCGTAAAAATCAATATGTCATCCACGTATGCGGAACAGAAATCGTCGAGATAATTGCGCAATACCCAGTTTATGTACCTTTGAAATGTGGCTGGCAAACCTGTGAGGCCGAACGGACACACTTTCCATTCAAAAATACCATATCTGGTTCGGAAGGCTGTTTTCCACTCTTCGCCTTTGGCCATTCGGATTCGGTGGAATGCAGCTGAAACGTCGAGTTTGGTCAACCATTTCGCTGCGTTCAGAGCATTCAAGGTTTCCTTGATCAACGGAAGGGGGTATCGGTCCTTTTTCGTTATGGCATTTATCCCAAAATAGTCGACGCAAAATCTCAATCCTCCTCCGGGCTTTTTAGCAAAGAGAACAGGCGCTGCAGCAGAAGATTTGCTGTGTTGGATGAATTCTTTATCCAGAAGGCTTGTTAACTCTTTACGGAGCACTAGGAGCTCGTCGTGACTCATATTATACAATGGTCCCCATGGAACTGATTTCTCATGACCATGCTCGTCTGTTTCTAATGGTATTTCATGGTCAATTCCTGGTCTATGGGGCGGTAGTGCCGCAGCTTCCTTAGGGTTAAACACAGCAGCGAATTTCTTATAATTATCTGGTAGTATTTTCGTAATTTCTTTTAGAGATAGTTGAACTTTTGGCCTTAAAGCTTTCTCGATATCTGCCAAGGATGCTGCGAAGATCTGAATTTTTTTATTATCCATGGACCTATGAGCAAGACCCGCAAAGGTTGATGCTGATACCTGGGTGACTGATAATGGCTGTTTACCTGTATGAGATGATTTTTCCCGAGCTTCGTTACTAATTATTGCAAAGTAGTGTAACCTGAATGTTAGTTTACTGTGAACTGGTTCCAACTCTGCACAGCAGTACTTTAACCACGGCATTCCAAGAATCAGATCTTCCCCCTGGTTAGGGACAACATAAGCCCAGGCGTTTTCAATCCGAAGCCCTCCAATGTCTAAGTCAATTGAAGCGACCTGATCTATAACCCCGGACATATTGTTCAGAACTCCTGTTATGGTCCTTGGAGTGAGTGGAAATTTATTTAGACCTAATTCGTTGACATATTTTTCATTTATTGTAGCAAAGGCTGATGACCCAGGGTCAATTAGTGTGCACAACTGGTATTGACCATTAATAAGAGCGGTAGTATGAAATAGCTCGCAGTTAATAAGGGGCTTAAATGTTTTCCATTTGCCTTCTAATGTCTTACTAGTCGTATGGCTATTAACGGTTCTACTAGTTGGTGGCTCCCGCAAGTGACTTTTTACAGGAGCTTCCTGTGAATCATCAATTTCTTCTGGCTTTGCTAACATTAGATATTCTTCCTCATCAAATATCAGTTGGGATGTATTTGTGTTAAAGTTTTTGTTTCAAGGTGGTAATAATTTGCAGTTAGGTGCTATGTGACCTTTATGACCACATCTTACACAGAGACCCTTCTTTTTTCTGAAAGTAAGCGTTTCCTTGCTAACCCAAGTTGCTCTCTTCGTGAAAGCACCTCTAGTATCTATTGATGCAGATTTTATAGGTTCCCAATCCATGGCAGTTAAATTTTCCACCGTTTTAGACGTTGACGGTGTGCCTGCGAGATGCGGTTTAAATTGTTGATCAATAGCTATAATTTCGCTACTAATAGTTAACAATTCTGAAGTACACTCACTCCAGATGGTAGGAAGTTTTTTGCCTATTA
The DNA here is from genome assembly GCA_905067625.1 of Blumeria graminis f. sp. triticale. Taxonomy (NCBI): domain Eukaryota; kingdom Fungi; phylum Ascomycota; class Leotiomycetes; order Helotiales; family Erysiphaceae; genus Blumeria; species Blumeria graminis. The sequence continues at coordinate 18,181 of LR898470.1, read as the reverse complement.
GCGCGGTTCTCATTTCCATAGAGGGAGCGTTCTTTAATAATGAGATCTTCTGGATATCCCCATAAACCGACCATCCAGCAGTTGCCAAAGTTGTTTCGAATTTTGGTAAAAACGTGGCAAATGACTCACAATCTTTTTGCTTTAAACTGTACAATTCCTGCTGTGCCCGGGCTTCTTTGTTTGGGTCTCCAAAAATTGTATCTAGATATGTTAAAAATTCAAAGCCATTGCCTTTACGGTCTTTTGACAGTAGTCTTGCAGTTGTTGATACCATTCTTGCAGCTTCGCCCTCAAGTCTCGAGTAGATGTATGCAAATTGGTCGAATTCATCTCCAATGACCGGGCCATCTTTACTTAATTTATGTATAGCGCAAAGATACCACTCATCCCATGTGTTTCTATTTCCTCGGAATTTTTCGAGGGTGGGAAGTCTCTCTGTGCTTCCTGACAAATTCTTTGATTCTGATTTTTTTTCTAATTGTTTCTTTAGTGAGTTAATTATCTCACCTTGACTTTTCATGACAGCTGTTTGATTCTCCAATCTGGCATCCATCTTTACAATGGTGTCAACGAGTTGTTTGTGCGTTGGGAGCGGCTATTTTTGTGTATACATTTTAATGAGTCTAAATATTAAGTAATTTAAAATTTACTTGGTTGACAGTTTAATTTATACCTGTTCAATAAATTTTTTATATTTTATTTTATATTTGGTGACTTTAAGATAATGTAACGGTCTTAAAGTGGCGTTTTATTCAAACTAAACTCAGAGCTAGATACAAATGAAAATCTTAAAGTAACAAGCAGAGACATGACTGAAAGCCTCCTATTTATTTACAAGACTATGATCTCGTTCCCTCATTTCATACCATTCTCAAAATAGATCATGACCTGTCCTCCGACAAACACCAGCATCTCCGTCTATTTTAATTCAGCTTCATTTTAATGTCAGTAATTTTAGTTATTAAAATAGTTATGATGCATGTGGCTTAGATGACTCACAACTGGTGTTCGAGTTATCCTGTCTGCAATCTAAATTTGTCATTTTAGAATAGATTTGCATGAACTGGGCCAAGGCCTATACTTGGGTCTAATGAGTTGTGGAGGGGTTCATGACATGTATGATGTTTAATATGGTTGGAAGAGTTCTTGTCACAGGCTCATACCTGGTTATCATTAGGCTGCTGCCTAACAAATAAGGCTTGAACTCTTCCAACCATATTAAACACCATACATGTCATGAACCCCTCCACGACTCATTAGACCCAAGTATAGGCCTTGGCCCAGTTCATGCAAATCTATTCTTAAATGATAAATTTAGATTGCAGACAGGATAACTCGAACACCAGTTGTGAGTCATCTAAGCCACATGCATCATAACTATTTTAATAACTAAAATTACTGACATTAAAATGAAGCTGAATTAAAATAGACGGAGATGCTGGTGTTTGTCGGAGGACAGGTCATGATCTATTTTGAGAATGGTATGAAATGAGGGAACGAGATCATAGTCTTGTAAATAAATAGGAGGCTTTCAGTCATGTCTCTGCTTGTTACTTTAAGATTTTCATTTGTATCTAGCTCTGAGTTTAGTTTGAATAAAACGCCACTTTAAGACCGTTACATTATCTTAAAGTCACCAAATATAAAATAAAATATAAAAAATTTATTGAACAGGTATAAATTAAACTGTCAACCAAGTAAATTTTAAATTACTTAATATTTAGACTCATTAAAATGTATACACAAAAATAGCCGCTCCCAACGCACAAACAACTCGTTGACACCATTGTAAAGATGGATGCCAGATTGGAGAATCAAACAGCTGTCATGAAAAGTCAAGGTGAGATAATTAACTCACTAAAGAAACAATTAGAAAAAAAATCAGAATCAAAGAATTTGTCAGGAAGCACAGAGAGACTTCCCACCCTCGAAAAATTCCGAGGAAATAGAAACACATGGGATGAGTGGTATCTTTGCGCTATACATAAATTAAGTAAAGATGGCCCGGTCATTGGAGATGAATTCGACCAATTTGCATACATCTACTCGAGACTTGAGGGCGAAGCTGCAAGAATGGTATCAACAACTGCAAGACTACTGTCAAAAGACCGTAAAGGCAATGGCTTTGAATTTTTAACATATCTAGATACAATTTTTGGAGACCCAAACAAAGAAGCCCGGGCACAGCAGGAATTGTACAGTTTAAAGCAAAAAGATTGTGAGTCATTTGCCACGTTTTTACCAAAATTCGAAACAACTTTGGCAACTGCTGGATGGTCGGTTTATGGGGATATCCAGAAGATCTCATTATTAAAGAACGCTCCCTCTATGGAAATGAGAACCGCGCTAATAGGCAAAAAACTTCCTACCATCTGGAGTGAGTGTACTTCAGAATTGTTAACTATTAGTAGCGAAATTATAGCTATTGATCAACAATTTAAACCGCATCTCGCAGGCACACCGTCAACGTCTAAAACGGTGGAAAATTTAACTGCCATGGATTGGGAACCTATAAAATCTGCATCAATAGATACTAGAGGTGCTTTCACGAAGAGAGCAACTTGGGTTAGCAAGGAAACGCTTACTTTCAGAAAAAAGAAGGGTCTCTGTGTAAGATGTGGTCATAAAGGTCACATAGCACCTAACTGCAAATTATTACCACCTTGAAACAAAAACTTTAACACAAATACATCCCAACTGATATTTGATGAGGAAGAATATCTAATGTTAGCAAAGCCAGAAGAAATTGATGATTCACAGGAAGCTCCTGTAAAAAGTCACTTGCGGGAGCCACCAACTAGTAGAACCGTTAATAGCCATACGACTAGTAAGACATTAGAAGGCAAATGGAAAACATTTAAGCCCCTTATTAACTGCGAGCTATTTCATACTACCGCTCTTATTAATGGTCAATACCAGTTGTGCACACTAATTGACCCTGGGTCATCAGCCTTTGCTACAATAAATGAAAAATATGTCAACGAATTAGGTCTAAATAAATTTCCACTCACTCCAAGGACCATAACAGGAGTTCTGAACAATATGTCCGGGGTTATAGATCAGGTCGCTTCAATTGACTTAGACATTGGAGGGCTTCGGATTGAAAACGCCTGGGCTTATGTTGTCCCTAACCAGGGGGAAGATCTGATTCTTGGAATGCCGTGGTTAAAGTACTGCTGTGCAGAGTTGGAACCAGTTCACAGTAAACTAACATTCAGGTTACACTACTTTGCAATAATTAGTAACGAAGCTCGGGAAAAATCATCTCATACAGGTAAACAGCCATTATCAGTCACCCAGGTATCAGCATCAACCTTTGCGGGTCTTGCTCATAGGTCCATGGATAATAAAAAAATTCAGATCTTCGCAGCATCCTTGGCAGATATCGAGAAAGCTTTAAGGCCAAAAGTTCAACTATCTCTAAAAGAAATTACGAAAATACTACCAGATAATTATAAGAAATTCGCTGCTGTGTTTAACCCTAAGGAAGCTGCGGCACTACCGCCCCATAGACCAGGAATTGACCATGAAATACCATTAGAAACAGACGAGCATGGTCATGAGAAATCAGTTCCATGGGGACCATTGTATAATATGAGTCACGACGAGCTCCTAGTGCTCCGTAAAGAGTTAACAAGCCTTCTGGATAAAGAATTCATCCAACACAGCAAATCTTCTGCTGCAGCGCCTGTTCTCTTTGCTAAAAAGCCCGGAGGAGGATTGAGATTTTGCGTCGACTATTTTGGGATAAATGCCATAACGAAAAAGGACCGATACCCCCTTCCGTTGATCAAGGAAACCTTGAATGCTCTGAACGCAGCGAAATGGTTGACCAAACTCGACGTTTCAGCTGCATTCCACCGAATCCGAATGGCCAAAGGCGAAGAGTGGAAAACAGCCTTCCGAACCAGATATGGTCTTTTTGAATGGAAAGTGTGTCCGTTCGGTCTCACAGGTTCGCCAGCCACATTTCAAAGGTACATAAACTGGGTATTGCGCGATTATCTCGACAATTTCTGTTCCGCATACGTGGATGACATATTGATTTTTACGACAGGTTCACTACATGACCATAGACAAAAAGTTGGAAAAGTTCTCTCTAGTCTTATGGAACACGGCCTACACCTTGATATCTCGAAGTGCGAATTTGAAACAAAATGTACTAAATATTTAGGATATATTGTAGAGGTTGGTGTCGGAGTAAAAATGGATCCAGCCAAAGTACAAGCAGTTGTGGAATGGAAGGCACCCACCACAGTCAAATCTATACAATCATTCTTAGGTTTTGCGAATTACTATCAATTATTCATCAAAGATTTCGCACTAATCTCACAACTACTGACTAACCTGACCCGAAAAGATGTAAAATTCAACTGGGATCAAAAATGTGAAAAAGCATTTCAATTAATTAAGCAACGATTCACGGAGAAACCAGTACTAGCCACATTTAATCCCGATTTGGAAACTCAACTAGAATCTGACGCATCAGGCTGGGCAGCTGGTGGAACATTGACTCAACTTGACCCAATAACAAATAAGTGGAAGCCGGTAGCATTCTTCTTGTCAAAGCATCTTCCCGCAGAATGTAACTATGACATTCATGATAAAGAGCTACTAGCAGTGATTAAATGCGTCAAAGAATGGAATAGTGAGCTACGGGGCCTGAAGAAGCCATTTACAATTCTTACTGATCACAAAAATTTAGAGCCATTTGGCTCCAAGAAAGTATTAAATGAAAGGCAAATCAGGTGGATGGAAGTCTTGGCACCACTAAATTTTACCTTAAAACATCGTCCAGGAAATGCCAGTATTGTGCCCGATGCTCTATCTCGCAGAGAACAAGACGTACCAGATAACTCAAATGACTCAAGAATTACAAATAGAGAAAGAACGCTGCTCCCCGAGTCACTATGGATAAATAAAATGGTAGCCAATGACCTCAAGTGTCCATTCCCCGACGAGCCAAACCTTAGCAGATTATGGGATGAAGCATTAAAATCAAATGACATCATCAATTCATACATTAAAGCTTATATAACTGTGCAGAATCAGGATAGGCAGTTTCCGAATGAACTTAATTTGAGAATGACAACAGGTGAATGTAACATCTCTAGTAATGGATTTTTAGAATACCGAGAAAGAATTTGGCTGCAGAACTATGAAGCTTTAACAACCGCAATCATACAAACTGTACATGATTCATTTTTTTCAGGACATCCAGGAAGAGACGCTACTATTGCATTGGTCGGATGAAGGTTCTTCTGGCCCGGTTTCAACCAAGATGTTAGAAGGTTTGTAAAAAACTGTGATGTGTGCAGAAGAACTACAATCTGGAGAGATAAGAAAAAAGGCCTGCTAAAACCACTCCCAGTACCATGCCACATCTGGTCGGAAATTTCAATGGATTTCGTCACAGGACTACCTCCATCAGGGCCAGAAAAATCCACAACTCTCCTAGTAATAACCGACAGGTTGGGTAAAGGTGTTATTTTACTGCCGGTACCCCCAGGACTCTTCGATGCAGAAGGATTGGCAAAGTTATTCATAAGAAACTATGTACCGCATCACTGGATTCCCAAAGCAATTGTCTCTGATAGAGGACCACAATTTGTAAATGCTTTCTGGAATACAATCTGCCGAAGACTAAATGTTAACCAAAGATTATCAACAGCATATCATCCAGAAACAGATGGCTCTACAGAAAGAATGAATCAAGAAGTCGAGACATACTTACGAGCATACATAGCTTATAAACAAAACGACTGGGCGTGTTGGATCTCGATTGCCCAAATTGCTATAAATAATAAGCCGGCAAAATCGACTCAAATAAGCCCTTTCTTTATGAGCCACGGATACAACGCTGAACTAATACTGGTAGAAAATACAACCAAAGAGCTTTCACGGACGCCAGCTAGTCGAGGACAGTTGGTAGTTGAAAAACTAAGAGAAGCGCACGACTTCGCCCAAACGTCCATGGCTGTAGCGCAACAGCAACAAGAAAAGTACACCAACAAAAAACGCAAAACAGCCACGTCATATCAAGTTGGAGATAAAGTATGGCTGAATTTAAAAAATGTATCAACAAATAGACCAAGCAAAAAGCTGGACTGGATTCACGCCAAATATACTGTCACTAAACTTCTCAAAAATACAGCACATGTCTACGAGTTGGACACACCAAAAGGAATACACAATAAGTTCCACACCTCCCTTCTTCGACCAGCCTTTAACGACCCTTTACCATCACAACAAATAGATGATAGACAGCCGGAAGGTTTAAAAACGAACGAGGGTGACGTTGAATTTGGTATTGATGAAATTGTCGACATTAGGCAAAGAAACATCGGCAGGGGCAACAAAAAGGAAGTTTTGGTGAAGTGGACAGGATACGCAAAACCATCATGGCACCCATATTCGGACTTCGAAGAAACAATTGCTCTTGACGCATTTGAATGAAAAAAAAAATTTTTTTTGAAAAATTGAAAAATTGAAAAAAAAAAATTAAAAATAAAATAAACAAAAGTGTCCAGCCATGGTGAGTAGCATGAGGACGTTCATGGATTAACGCTTGAGCGGGGCATTACCTCAGTGTGAGCAAGAATTTCCCTTAAACTCACAGGCACAACCCTCTTCCCCCCGAGGAGGGCCCTGAATTCCGCTCAAAATAATGAAACAGGTCAACTCAAGCGTGTCACCAATCAGCCACGAGCACTTAATCGGTGAAGAATATTGTAATTTATAAACCCTTTACGTGTATTAAAAAAAAAAAAAAAAAACGAGAGAGCATATGTCACAGGCTCATACCTGGATATCATTAGGCTGCTGCCTAACAAATAAGGCTTGAACTCTTCCAACCATATTAAACACCATACATGTCATGAACCCCTCCATGACTCATTAGACCCAAGTATAGGCCTTGGCCCAGTTCATGCAAATCTATTCTTAAATGATAAATTTAGATTGCAGACAGGACGACTCGAACACCAGTCGTGAGTCATCTAAGCCACATGCATCATAACTATTTTAATAACTAAAATTACTGACATTAAAATGAAGCCGAATTAAAATAGACGGAGATGCTGGTGTTTGTCGGAGGACAGGTCATGATCTATTTTGAGAATGGTATGAAATGAGGGAACGAGATCATAGTCTTGTAAATAAATAGGAGGCTTTCAGTCATGTCTCTGCTTGTTACTTTCAGATTTTCATTTGTATCTAGCTCTGAGTTCAGTTTGAATAAAACGCCACTTTAAGACCGTCACAGTTCTGGCCTTATTTGTTAGTCAGCAGCCCAATGATAACCAGGTATGAGCCTGTGACATCATCAAGTCATTAGTCATTATCCCTATCTGTGTTGGAGCCCTCTGAAATTGATATGTGGTTGGGTGTACCATACAAGATTGGTTTTGTATCAATCTCTGACCTGCTTGGATTGTTGGAGGCAATTTTGTGGCTGTAGTATCAATGATTGTAACTTTCTGGTCTTGAATTGACAAAGGGATTAGGTTTGGAGTTGATGAAGTCTGATGTCGAGAATAATGTACCAGTTTCATGGATCATTGTGGCATAGCGTATTATGAAACGCCATGCAGACAGCTAAGTTAAAACACAAATAATAGTTCAATGCACTTGTAAAACCAGCAAGGAAGACTGATAAGAATGGGCTGGTTTCATTAGGTGATGTGTAGCAGATTGTTGGGCATAGGGGCTGTGTGCTACGTGATATTTGGTAATTTTATGTATATAAATACTCGGCGTGAAGGATCATTATTCTTCACGCAACGTCTTCTTCAATTACCTTAACAATACATTTGTTTAGCCATCTCCTCTTGGGGAAGACCATTTATCTCTTTCCAGCTCTTCATCAGCAAGACCCACGTGTAGCCTCTATTGCTACTATCTACCTATTTGTCTCTTCCTAGAGAAGACCAGTCATCCCTTCGACCCACTCATCACCTTTATCTACCACCTAGATCTTTGTTAGACCACATATGCACCCTGTGGAACACTGTCCTAACCTCGCCTTGAGAACCAGGGATTTGTGTTGGATGTCTGACATTGCCCTCAGCTCCTCGTAGTCCTAGTCAGGCAGTTCATCAATACCAAGGAGGCCTATCAATTGCGGGACAATGAGTCCTTAAAGGGGTCCAGGGTAGAGACCATGATCTCTAAGAAAGGTTATGAGACGTTTCTTTGATACTGGTGATGTCCTATTGCATTCTAACTTTTTCCATAAACTTAATTTCCCCTGAAAGTCAAAAAGCAGCTCCTTGTCAACCGTGCTCTGATTTTTCATCATTAAATCAAAGATTTTTGTGTTTAGTTCAATGGGAGTAGCTTTGGTGAGAATTAGCAGTCCACCAACAAGATCATTCATGATGAAATTAGTTGCTGTCTGAGGGAGGCCGATCTCTTTTAGACATGAATATGTCTTTTGTTCCCATCTGGCGTCATTAGGTCTGCCTTTGTCTTCTGTTATGTCACTTATCCTAATGGTTATTTAAAAAAAATTATATTCTTTAATTCTAGGTCATGAGATTAGCCTATGGTATGATTGGGGAGTGGGTTGGATGTGAGAGGATAGCGAAAAACTAGCAGTGAGGAGGTTTTTGGTGTAGGTTGGCACAACCAAAAGAACTTTGAGAGAAAAAAAAATTTGATTGTGTAGTAGGATTCTGATTCTGAAGAGATATTTTTCACTCTCATCAAAAGAACGCCAATTTAGAATATAGTGCTACTCAGTTCACAGTGGATGCTTTTATTGCCCTGTTTGTAGGACTCAATTGCAACAGGGTGTCCTAAGTAGTAGGAGACAACAAAATATAAGTCTCTTCTGCCTTGCAGACCTGAGTGGTCTATGTTGAGGAAAAGGTGATTAGTGTTCGAAGGCAAATTCACTATGTAACTGCTAGCAGTAAATTGTCAATGATTTGTCTTGTCTATACTCTACTCTCTTCAATGCTTCACAAAGATTTAATGGAAGTATGTCACATGGTGTAACCACGTGACATCATGAACAACTGACAATGATCCAACAGATATAGTCCTACAACTTCCTTCCAATCCATCAATCAAAAAAGAGTAGAAATTATCTGTTTCAGAACCAACATTTAAGTCTAAAATTTTTTCTTGAGAATTCCCCATGGCAAAAGATTCAGAGAAAACTACAACTATTAAAGCAAAAAATATTGAGAGCAAACTTATCAGTAGTAATATAGGCGTCAAAAATATCAGTAGTAATATGGGCGTCAAAAATATCATCGAAGAAAAAAAATAACGCAAACCAGCAAATTGCACCACATTTCACAATTCCTTTTCAACTGCAAGAAATGATGTCAAACCCAAGGAATTGCATCAAAATGATATCCCACTACCACCTAAGAACACCAAAAATTCTTCCGACACAGAGTTTCATCAGGGTTCATAGTATTGAAAGAAAAGGACTTTGATAATCTTTTTGATAAGATATTATGTTCTATTGTAAGCAGCAAAAAAATTCAGCATATGAAAAATACTATAAAGCTAGATATCAAAAAGAATATCCCTTCCTTTAATGTGGGTTTACACTTGCAAGTTTAATGCTGATAGCTATTTTTATCATTTAAAGCAAGACTTGTTGTAAAAAGGGGACTTACAGAGCACCACAGACAAAATCTATGCAGCAACACTGACATCACAAGTATTTATAGCACCAATGGTAATCTCAGCAGTTTAGGAATATAAAATACAGAAATATGATATAGTTGCTGCTACTACTAATGCCAGACTCCCTCAGCCAATGGTGGCTACTAAGTAGATGAGTTTCAAAAGACGGGTAATTCCTGCCAATCAAGAAAGCTCTATATAGACTACCTGAATCAGCTCTACTATGGCAGAAGCACCTTCAAATAACACTCCTAGGTGTTGGACTCTTACATGTACCTGATGTCAATTGTTTTTATAGTAAGGAGCAACTCATTGTTCTTTTCTATGTTGATAATATTATAGTAAATTACCATGAAAGATCATAATGCGGTAGTTGCTTTTAAAAGACATCTTTTGAGAACATATCAAACATAACCACTGGGTCAGATTGATAAATTCCTTGGTGTAAGGGTGGTCAGAGATGAATTATTGCAATAAATAAGGCTAGTGCAGTATTTGTATATCAATCTAATTACGAAGGAATTCAACATCATTGTCAAAGATAGAAAAGTCCCCTCAACCCCACTTCCACCATCAACCCTAACTCAAGATTTTGGTCAGTCACAGCACAAATGATTCATCCATATCAGAGAATAATTAATAAATTAAACTATACAGCAGTTATAATCAGACTAGACAGAGCTTAAAGAGTATCAAAACCCTCCGAATTTCTTCAGAATCCATCTCATCAACAATCAGAGACTGCTGAGCATATGATGTAATATTTATTAGAAACAAAATATAGCAGTATCAAGTATAGTGGTAGCTCAACGATAGAAACAGGAGGGGCATTGATTGCATCAAGTGATGCTTCATTTGCAGATGAAAAGGAGACACAATATAGTTCAAATGGATTCTGTTTTCAGCTTTTTGGTGGAATGATACATTGGACAGCAACTAAACAGAAAACAGTCACAACTTCTAGCACTGACGCCAAATTACTAGCACTCACAGTCATATGAAAAGAATACAATTGATGAACAAGAAACTTTCAAAATATTAAATTCAACATCAACTCTACAGTGATATTATCAGACAATCAGCAAACTCTAAGACTTCTTGGAAAAAAACTCCCAGGCTTGCAACTAAGATTAATCTTGTCAATATCAATCAATGTTGCCTTAGTCAAGAAGTTCAACAATAAAGAATAAGAGTCATATGGATAAAAACTAATAACATGATTGCAAAAAGTTTTACAAAGGCTCTACTGCTTCAAAGGCCATGTATATTAATAAAATTAATGTAATTCATTAATGTCGCAATCAATCATTAAGTTTAAATCTTCCCTCTCCAGTCTTGAGTCTACAGATTCGAGAATGGATGATGAGTCCAATCATCAGTATTTTGCGCGCACTTTGATTATCACTTAAATGGGCACACTAATTTTACTTGTATTGATTGTCACAGATCAACTATAGAAAGCAGGGAGCATTTGTATGGATGATGGTATATTAACAATTCAACTATGTAGAACTAAGCTACAGATACTTAGCCAGGTATTTATACAGATTACTACACTCCAAGCCCTTCCATCTAAGGTAAGTTCATTTCTAGATAATTCCAGTTGCAACTCTGACAATATGGTTTCTAGTAGCTTCTCCAAGTTTCAGTTACAGTCTTGATCATGTCGAATCTTATCTAGTACCTTCGACAGTGGTTCTGGTATGTTCTGCAGGCTATTGCGCCGGCCCATCCCCTGGTGGTTATACGCCAGTACTTGCAATTACTGGCTACAGGAAAATACCGGCTTCTTAGCCGTTACATTGATTGAAAGTTAATTTGCAAATTTTCGGCACATGTCATTCCCTTTTCTTTTACACTTGCACTTTGATTAGACTGAACAAATCATATTTGTTCATTTTATTTATGCGCGCCCTTCATGCTACAGATTCTTGAGGCTGTAATTTTCAGGAGTTTTGCATCCAAGACTGTTTCTTGCTCAATTAGTTCACCTGAATTTAGACTCAAAGCCCGAGCAGAAATGGAATAACAAAGTATAAATGGTTTTCATGTAAATAAACCATTGGGAGGAGATCTGAAGAGGACAGACTATTCAATCTACTTCAAACATTTTTAAAGTATCTCTGTGCAGTTCAATATGAGCTCTATGTCCGGCTTTTCCACATCACATGCAGGGTTGAAATCTGAATCTCTGTTCTCTATTCTTCCGGAGTCAAACAACCATCTTTCCCTAGGCAGGTTATCTTGGCTTTGTCAACTACCCTGGTGTTACAGCTTGAGTTTACAGATGATAGGTTTATGGTATCACGTGATGTGGAGTCTGGATGAGTAAGCGTTGGTCCCAGAAGCGAGCTGGTGGAATTTTCAGCCCAGCGAGGCTGCAGACCACTTTCTCTCCTTGTCTTTTGTTTTAGTTATTGTGCTTAGCTTTAGGTCCAAATACAAAGCAATTACTCTTTTATATTTCGAGGGAGTCTTCTAGTGTCAACCTGAGGTTGGTTGTAAAACCTGGGATTATCTTGTACCTGACTTATGTTGAGTGGATTGGTTTGCAAAAGCTTGTGGCTGTTAGGCACAGATTATATCACTTGGTGAAGCGAGTGGGAAAGTAAAGGAATCTGTAAATATGTTGTAGAGTGTTGTTAATTACTCCCACTAGGACACAGAGTGCTATATAAACTATATTTTGTAATAATAAAATCTAGTGGTTGGTATTCACATCAAAACGCATTAATACTAACCTAACAATTAATGGGAGATTAGTGACGGGTCTTCTACACATCCCTGTCTTTACCAAAATTGGAAGCACCAATGTCAACAACTTATGTTTGGACCAGTAACCTCTCCCATATGGACAGGACAGGAATTTATGCTCCGGGCTGTTGAGAAAGAAGTATGGTGCACCAAACAATCTAGTTCTGTTAAGATTATGAGTTAAATGGGAACATAGTTACTTGGAATTTGGCACAATATTTGTTCAGATGGTTTGATACTTGGTACCTTGATTGCTGGCAGGTGTCTGATACTTTTCTGATGCTGTTCATGAGATAGAACATAGACTACTTATAAACTCTAATATGACCCTTGTCATTGTCTACGCTCTCTCTCCTAACTTACTGCCAACAGCGTGCCTGGGTAAAACTCTGCAGCTCAAGAGTCCACCTCTCATGAGAGGCATCTGCTGTTCCGGTGGCCGGCGCGCGCAGTCAGGGACGCGTAGCTGCAATGCCTCAATCACTTACGTGTAATATCCCAGCTGAGCAATCCTGAACCTAGCTGTTCAGGAACAACAGCAATCTAGTCCATGATTCGCGCCTGTGGTTGTTATACACACTACAGCGTCGCTCCAATCGTTCCCATACAATGTCTCAGCTCCGCAGTCCTTAGTCCATTACTCAGGAGCGGAAGCAGTTGTATAGTTCCAATAGTGCGCAAGGTCTGCATGTACCTCTGAGCACTATCCCGTAATTGCCGGGCGATATCTAACCATTTACAGCTAGCGTGTGTGATCAATAGACTCATCATGACCCTGCCCCTTACATTGCCCTGCAATGATTCAACCAGGCGCTCATGAGTCCACTACTCAGGAGCGGGGGCAGTTGTATGGTTCCGGTAGCGTGCAAGGTCTGCATATACGTCATGGCGCTATTCCGTAATTGTCCGGCAATGTCTAACTGCTTATGGCTAGCGCACGTGGTCCGTGCACCCTTCACCTTGCTACCCCAATTATTACCTTGCAATGACTCATCCCGGCGCTCCCAAGTCCGAGACTCAGGAGCAGCAGCGGTTGTATCCATGGTCAACGCACGACGTGCATATGCACCTGTTGGCGCAGAGCCGGTCATTGACAAGCAATATCAAAGGAAGTTCTAATTAGATAATACATTCTTTGCAAAGGTCTACAACCTTATTGAATGAAAATAATTTTTGAATATCCTGGTATTGCCCAATGCATGTTTGCATCTCATTGGAACCACGTTTTTGCATGAAAGACATTGGCATTTTTAATTTGAAATACCACATAGATTATGTGGAATTTCTAATCTGGCAAGACAGATACCAAAATATCCAGAATCCTGCCTAAGGTGATCAAGGGCATCACAGGCGTCCTTTTCCTCATAAGAATTCCTGTACAAGACATCTGAATCATTCAATACTTCATCTAAAGATGCTAAATCAAATATGCCTTCTGAAAACATATATCAGTCCAAAAATACTGTTTGCCTCAGGCCCAGATTTTGATATATTAAACCTCTTTGTAACTAAAGCATCAAATACCTATCTGAATTCTGTGTTAGAGCTGTTCACATCTAGCGTTGAAAGGATGAATATAAATTCTTAGCCTTTCCTGAATCTTTCTCAAATATTTTGAAAAATTCTGACCTAACCTGACCAACAGCTGAGTGCACAGTGTCGGCAAGATTGAATTACTGGATTTTACGCATTTCAACCTCGGATAGGCAGCACTGGTCGATTACTGTGGACTTCCATTATTTAAGATTTTTCCTGAGTAATAGAAAGATCATGCCTAAGCTGGTGAAAATTTCCTATGCCCTCAATATCCTCTCCCTAAGAAATGAAAATAGGAATGTGATAATCTTCACCTCATTCTCTATGGTTTGTCCCTATGTCAAAACAATAGTATTGAAGAATTCACCTGCATTGACATCAAACAGACAAAAGTGATTCACACCATCTGAGACATTTTTGAATTGAATCTAAGAAGCAATTGAAAGACTGTGGGTAATTGATGGTGCAAGATTATTTCATAGGTAGATCTTTTTGAAACAGAGTCACAAGCAGATAAGAAGAATGCGAGAAGTGAAAAGAGGTAGGAATATATCAATCAGACATTGCGCAACTATCCTAGGGTGCAACTTCTTAGATATATTTACTTCATTCCTGTCTTAGCATCAATCATACGGCTGACAATTATTATTTTCTGTCATGTGCCTAATAAGTCAGGTAATAAGCCAGAGCCAAAGGTACCATGACAGATTACCCTATGACTTTATCACATTGTCGTATAGTTCCAATACATTTTCACAATGTACCGAGCATTTTTCAAGGATTAATTTATTGCCCAAAGCATTGAAGGTGCAGGGGTGGCACCATTGGTCCAATTGTGTTCATAACAAACGTTTTTCTAACAATGTGTTGCAACAACAGTCAATTACATTTTTGTACAAACATATTTTCAATGAAATGATAATATTGCTCAATCACATGAAGGAGTTCTAATCACTCCATCATGTTGGCACAAAATAATTTCATAATACGAGAAAATATTTCTAGACATCATTTTAATAAGAAATTAATTTCATTCAAAAATTTATTTTCATGTGTCTAATATTTCAAAATTAAATTAAAATACCTTTTCTGCACCCTCTAATATGTCCAGGTCTTATTCACCAATCAAATAAGTTTATTATCACAATTACATATATTTTTTGGATGAAATAACTATTAACAAAACACAATGACAACATCACCTAGTCTGGAACGTTGTCAGACTATAGTTGATGTCTGAACAAAAGGCAGATGATCAGTCCTGGTCAGCAGGAGCACACATCCTGATCTCTCTGAAGAGGGCCATGAATGCCAAGACAGAAGGCAAAATTGAACAACCGTGCAAAGTATCCTCCACAGATCTAGAAGTGAAATTTTATTCAATAACCAAGTTCAATCAAATTTTCAATATCAAACAAGTTGGCCCATGTGGCAAGATTTAAAAATAATCCACCATTTCAATCTTTCACTCCCAAAGAGTACAATTCTCGACCTAACTTCATCCAGTCTAAAAGTACGACTGGGTACATCCTCATACCATTGAACACACCTCTCTTCCACTTTCTCAGCCCTCAACCAATCACCTAATACATTCCCCCACCAATATTTATACCCAACAGAGGAAGCAAAGCGTGAAGCACAAATCTGAGAGAAAGCTCTTTTGGGTGGATGTGAGAAGGATCACAACAAGTATCAGATGATGCAGAAGAGGAATTTGATTTTGACAAACATGAAATTTTGAATATTGGCAATATTTTTACAAATTGGGCTTTGTGCTCACCAACACTTCGATTACAAGAGGGCACCTGACAATCTAAAAACAAGCTGCCATTAGAAAATGTTGTTATCTGCCTCCTAGTGGTGTTCTCTGGTAAAGTTTGAGATATCTGGAGACCTACTCCACTTAGGAAGGAGACATCTCAGAATACATTTTGCACAAATATAAATTGATGGATGACAGCAGCATGTCTGGATAACTCAAGGTTGTGAGTCATTCCCCTGAGCGGGAATTAACAGATGAGGGATGACTTAGTTTAAGTAATAAGCCACCATAACTTTGCAGTGGTACTTACAGATGAAATCCGACGCATGAGTGCTCCTCTTGTAAATTGAGTAATCTTTTCTGTTCTTTTCTTTGATACTATTTTCAATCTAGAAAGCTGCATACGCAATACAAATCTGATGCAAAAAAAAAAAAGGTTTGCTGCAGCACTGACATGCAATGGGTCAACAACAAAAGTGGATACTTATACCACACCATTGCAATTCCTGACATTTTTTTGATTAAAGGTACCTTTATTGAGGCAGGGCAATGTCTCTCTCCCATACACATTATTAATTGCAGTGAAATTGACACAGATGTTTTTCTACAACAGCATGCAATGTTGCAGTGACTTATCTATATTAATTTTCTAAAATTACATAAAAAAAATCATCAAGGCAACTCATGTGTCTCCTCAATCAGTATTATTAAAGGAATTTTCAATCCAGTGATAACAGTCCAGTCATTGAAAGCTCCACAGATAAAGAAATCACCACAAATAATTTTTCGAACTATATCATGTGATTTCAGTCACGTGATAAAAAAAATCCAAAAATTAGTGTAACAGGTAAAATCCTATGTGGGGTAGTTGTTAAAAGATCATCGACACTGTTAGGGTTGAAATATTTGGCAAAATTTTGTCAAAAAAAGTGAAGGCACAAAGATGTCGATAGCAGATTCTTTTAAGAAAACTGATATTTCGCTGGTGCTCTTCAGGACTCGTGCGTGAAGGGCTTTAAGTAGCCAGTTGCCGAGCCGATTATGTTATCAAGTTTTGAATCGCTTAACTGCGATTTCCACACATTGAATTTTCGCAAATTCAATTTTGCTAGAATTACCCACAATTTTCAATTGGGTTTTCTGCAATGCATTAATGCTGTGGATACTTGAAAATTTTCTTGTAAGTTTTGATGAGTTCCCCGTGAAATTTCACGTTATGGTGTGTTCCCCATGGATTTTCACCACCTGTGGAGCATTTCCCCGTGAGAAGAGTTCCCCCCACGGCCTTGAAGTTGCGGGGGAGACACCATTGGTCCAATTGCTTCGAAAACAAATGTTTTTATAATCAGCTGGTGCAACAGGAGTCATTTTTCAGTTTTGGTATGAACGAATTTTCAATCAGGGGGTAATTTTGCTCAAAAATTATGGAGAACTTCCGTTCACTCCATCATGTAGGTACGCCACGACTTCTCAGTGTGGGAAAATGTTCCTAAACATAACTTTGATAAAAAATAAATTTTATTCAAAAATAATCTTTAAGAGGTGAAATATTTTGAAATTGCAGTAGAAAGTCTTTTCCGACGCCCACAGATATATGTGACTTTTTTAAACATTTGAAAAAATGGTATTTCACATTAAAAATTATTTTTTGAAAAAAATAAATTTAAACAAAACGCCAAAGTACACTCATCTGGTCAACCAGATGTACGGAATCGAACCGTAATGTGTACTAAGAGCGGAGGATTACTCCCAGTAAACCGGGGCACACACCCTGCTCCCTCCGAAGAGGCCCTGAATGCCACCGCACCAAAGTGCAATGGGTCAACTCTTAGAGTGGGTACGAGTACCACACAACCACAATCGTTGGATTTCCTTCAATTAAAGATATATATATGGCAAAGACGCTAATCTCCCCCACACACACAATTTTTTAATTGAAGTAAAATTAACACAGATGTGTTGTGACGACAACGTGCAATGTCGCCACACCTTAAATGTGTTAATCTCGGAAAATTAAGTAAAGGTAATCATCGGGGCGTAAAGTTTGTCTTTCCCCAATTGATGTTATTAAATAATTTCTCTGTCCAACAATGATGGTCCAATCATTGAAAACTTCATGAATAACGAGACTCCCACAAATAATTTTCGAAAATTTCATCACGTGATTTTCAGTCACGTGACATTTTTCAATTGAAGTTTTTCGAAAATATTTGTGACAGATACCAACCCGAAACTGTTAAATTTGGGTTAGGGTTAGGGTTAGGGTTAGGGTTAGGGTTAGGGTTAGGGTTAGGGTTAGGGTTAGGGTTAGGGTTAGGGTTAGGGTTAGGGTTAGGGTTAGGGTTAGGGTTAGGGTTAGGGTTAGGGTTAGGGTTAGGGTTAGGGTTAGGGTTAGGGTTAGGGTTAGGGTTAGGGTTAGGGTTAGGGTTAGGGTTAGGGTTAGGGTTAGGGTTAGGGTTAGGGTTAGGGTTAGGGTTAGGGTTG